>JAFEMH010000473.1:67500-760638 GCA_022495995.1 Adenophora triphylla var. japonica
TATATAATGATAATAATTATTAAATATTATCATTAATTATATAATGATAATTATTAGTTATTTAATAATACCAACTGAATAATTAATTATAGAAAGATTATAAGTAGTATTATTATGTATTATTATCAATTATCAAATTATCATATTATCATTAATAATAGGCATTATATTTTAATTAAGTTATGGTGTAAAATAAATATTAAAAGCTATTATGTGATGTGGCATTCTCTTATTGGATGTCAAAGAATCACATGGATCAAAACTAAATACAATCCTAACCACTAAATATATAACATGAAATTTAATCTAATGGTACAAACTCTTTCTATCTCCTAACCCATAAATCCTATAAACCTATTCTCTCTCCTCAAATTTCTCAAATCAGTCTCCTCCCACCTCTCTAAATCCCTAATTCTCTTTCTCTTCTTCATCTTCTTCCCCTTCCCTTCTTCCGCCGCCTCCGCCACCATCACCATCACCATCACCACCCACTTCTCCTCCCTTCTCACAACCATGAACCGCCACCTCTACCTCTACCGCCGCCTCTTCTTCCTCAGTTTCTTCCCCTTCTTCTGCCGCCGCCACCACCATGAATCGCCACTACCTCAACCTTCCCCTTCAACCTTAAATCTGGATTTCTTTCTTTCTATTTCTTCATTTTCAACACCTTCACTGTCGCCTCTCCCCGTCGGCACCACCACCACCCACTTCTCCTCCCTTTTCACAACCATGAACCGCCACTACAGAACCCTAATTCTCTCTTTCTTTCCTTCACTTTCTTCAATCCAGAGGAAAAAACGTATCTATTGGTAGATATTGATGGAATGAGTGGATGAGGATTAATTACGTTTAGAAGCTCGGACGGACCAAATCCTCCAATCCAGAGGAAAAAACGTTCGACTGGAGTCCTCCAAAGGCCCGAGATCAAGTAGAAAACGTCAGCCTTTGCAGCATCGCCTTTCATGCGGAAAAGATCGTAATAGTGACTTAAACCACTCTCTACGAATATACGGAGCTCTATATCACTTACATGAGCCTGCAGCACATTCCTAAGTTCACAGTCTTTCTTTTGCTGCTCGCTAACCCACATATCATATTCCATCTCAAATACAGCAATCCCTGCACATTACATTATATTTCCATAGTTAAGATAGGTGTTAAATTTCACTGCCCACCCTAGAGGTTTGGACTAGTTTTCACCTTGGTTGTGGACGTTTTGACGGTGGTGGTGAACGGTGGTGGTTGTAAACGGTGGTGGCACATGGCGGGGGCGGGTTTTATTAACTTGTGGTGGTTGATATTAACGGTGAAAATAAATGACTATTTAGACAAAATAATGTTTAATTTTTTAGAAATTATCCCTATTAATCCTATTAAATTACCACAAATTAATTTTTAATTTTTAATCAAACTATTTTTAATAGATTTCTTAATTGTACTGATATTAATATATGAAAAAAATTATTGTCAAAAAAATATATATATATGAAAACAATTGATTTAAAATATAAATAATTGATTTTAAAAAATAACTCTTTGTCTTTCAATAATTGATTAAAAAAAATTCGATTTATGATTTTTTTTTAATCTGAAGATAAAATTAAGGACGACAAAGTCGTTCTTTTTTTGGTTCGAAAAATAGGGACGACATTGTCGTCCTTAAACTTTGAAATTAGGAACGACTTTGTCGTCCTTAAATTTAGAAATCAGGGACGACATATCTCATTTAAGGACGACATTGTCGTTGTTAATCAAGGACGACCAAGCTTTGTCCGCTTCAGCGACGAGGATATAACAACGACCAAAGTCGTCCTTAAAATTGAATTTAGGGACGACTTTTGCAATTTAAGGACGGATTTGGCCGTTGGTAATCCCATTTTTTCTAGTAGTGATATATATATATATATATATATATATATATATATATATATATATATATATAGGTAGGTGCTCAAATGAGAACCATAACAAAATGAGAACCGCGAGAATCACTCAGTATACACTTGTTACGGTAGATGGATAGCTTACGTATACATATACAGTAGACTGTATATGTATACAGTAGCTAAGTATCTATTGTATTCAAGTGTATAACCACACGTATGCAATTGTATACAGTAGCTAAGTATCTACTGTATATGTATACAGTCTATTGTATATGTATACAGTAGCTAAATATCTACTGTATACAAGTGTATACAAGTGGTTCTCAAGGTTCTCATTTTAAACGGTTTTCATTGGAGCGTGACGTTATATATATATATATATATATATATATATATATATATATATATATATATATATATATATATATATATATATATATATATGTGTGTGTGTGTGTATATTTTTTAAATATATATGAAAAATGTAAAATAACTAATACTCCCTTCGTCCCATCTCAAGGTTCCACCTTTCCCTTTTGAGCCGTCCCACTTCAAGGTTCTCTTCCTTAAATGAAAAGTTTTTTATATATTTATACCCTTATCATCTCCATATATTTACAAAAAAATCATTCATTATATCCTTATAAAGTTAACATATTTACAAAAAAATCAATCATTAACTTACTATTCCTCCCACTCATTCTCTCTCCTATTAAATATTTTTAATTTTTACATTCTTTCTTCTATTCCCTATCACACATTTAATTTTTACATTCTCTCTCCTCAAATTTTCTACCTACTTTAAAAAAAATTCTTAAAAAATGTGTAAACCTCAAGATGGAACCTTGAGGTGGATGGAGGGAGTAACTTTTTTATTTTTTTAGAACAAAATACTCCCTTCGTCCCAATAAAAGCTTCACCAATTACTCAAAAGGGCTTTCCGTTAGAAGCTTCACATTTCCTTTTTTGGCAAAGAATTTTTACTATTCCACCCACTCATTCTCTCTCCTATTTCACTATTACACTCACAACATTTTTTAAATTTACTATTTTCTCCACTCATTCTCTCTCCCATTTTACTATTATACTCACAACATTTTTAAAACCCTTAATTTACGTGTTGAAAAAAAAATGTGAAGCAATTATCGGGGGGAGGGAGGAGGGAGTAACAGTAATGAAATGGTTCGGTAGGAAAACGACACTGTAATCTGTACAAATATTGTTGCACCCAATTCCAAAAGGACTCCACGCAAATGGGAAGGTCCACCTTTTTGTTTTTGAGAGATATCGTATTCAACAGAGTGTTTGGTAGTCCCTCCCTTTTAAAATAAATATCAAAATATTAAAATTAAATTTAGAATTGATTAAAATCAGATTTGAAATTATTTTTGACCTATTTTCTAAATAAATATCAAAAAATAAATATTTTAATTAAAAACAATTTTTTTTCGATATTCATTCATTTAACACGCAAATCATTAGAAGGGATAAGTGGCGAGATTTATCTCCTACATTAACGTAAGATGTGAGATCTATTTACCCGGTCCATCCGTGGGAACATTACGATATTAAAGGATCTTGCATTTACCCGGTCAATCTTAAACATACTTGGGTAACGTATATCTTCCCTAGGGCATCTGTACCTCGTCAACATCTCCCCAATTTCCATCAAGTTCACCAACAGTCACGGCAATATCGTCGATAAACCCTAAGATTTCTGATATGGTAACCGTAGATGACATTGGGGGTATGACTCCAAGTTCTGGTCATTTCTAAAAATGGACGAAGGGACAAGAAGGTTCAAGAAAGGAATCAAGAACAAAAACTCAAAAAAAGCTTCACACTCATCAATGGTGCTTTCTCAAGAACGGTGACACAAAACCAAGAAAATTACAAGAAAAATACAGAAAACGGAGAAAATTAAAGAGTAGTGAATAGGTTATACCTTAAATCGAAGGAGTGATGAAGATCAAACGGACAAACGAACGTTTCTGGGAATCAGGGCAACAAGATCAAGAACACGAAATGGCTTTTTGAATCTTGTTATTTCGCTCTCAAATGCAAAGGGTGATAAAAGAGTAAAACCGTTTTGGGGCTTTGCTTGTATATCCCCAAATTTGGGTTGAAAATGAGTCAAATACGAGTCAGACGTCGTCGCCTCCTTAACATTTAATGGCGTTGTGGGTTTTCAAGATGTGTCAGACATCGTGTCCCACGCCCCATCATGGTACGAATTATCCGGCGGATATTGAAGCGACACTTGCCACGTTGACGCCCATTCATATTCGTATAGGCCGAGGTTGAGCACTACTTCCTCCTTGACATAGCCGAGCTAGGAAGTCGTAGGCCATTGAACGATATAAACTGAGGTACGAATATGGTTAGTCCGGGCAAGGCCCAAATGGATTGGGCCTAAAACATAATCCACATAAGTCTCATGTACGACGAAGGGAGTGGGCTTTCCCTACCTTCCTCGTACTTGCCTCCTCGTCATTTCCCCTATGTCGGCATGGACATAGCAGACGTGTAATGACCAAGGCCCAATAACACCGAGGAAGGCCTCCCTCCAAGGCCTAGCAAGGCTCCCTTGACGACAAGGAGACCTCCTCGACTATCAAGCAAAGGAAATGGGTTTCCCCATTATCCTCATATCTTCTCCTCGGCATCCTCTTAAGCCGACCTGATCACGGTGACGAGGAGCCTCCTCATCGGCGCAGATGCAGAATTGCAGCTTATACAATCCTACTTAAATAAGGACATTGAGCAGTTATAATCTCCCTAGGCTTGTAACTACCTCTTATACAAGTTCAGGTCCAACAAGGACTCATCAAGTATAATCCTCCTAGGATTGATATCTTATATCTTAGCAATCCAATTCAACTTGGATTATACAATGCTATACCTATAAATACAAGCCATAATTCACATATTTTGGTACGTTATCTTTTGACTCTCAACTCTTGTCAATTGATTTTTCTCTCTCAAAGCACATAAGATTACTCTCACGTCGGAGGGCCTTCGCCGGTGGAGCCCCGGCTTAGTTTACGTGCTTGTTCATCTTTTTCAGGCTATTCAATCGTCGGAGTACAACCTTCCGTCGAATTTGGGCTGATCCGAACGTTTTTGGCATCATCCGTTATAAACGTATTTAATATTATTTAGTTGTAATGGTTATAATGTTATAAACGTATTTAATATTAGTAAATTATTTTATTGTTATGGTTATAATGTTATAAATTTTTTTGTAAATAGTTGAAACTTCGCAACACCATCTGTCACTTTTCACACATAAACTGTATATGTGTAACATTACATATGGTCAAACACTAACACTGAGAATCTTTTAACACTTTATTTATAAAAACATCAAATGTTCATTTGTAAATAATTGGATATTCAGAAACCTTCGAATTGATATATTGAAGGTTTGTTGGTCATGTATCTAGCGTCACATTATTTCACTTATTTACAAAACTTCTTAATATCTGTATCAAAATTTTGAATATCATTCTCAAAGGCTATATATATCTAGAAATCTTTCACATTGATATCTAGAAGATTTGGATGTCATGACCTTGTTTAAATGTGTTTTTTAATTCATATAAAGACGATTTTAATATTGATATTTATAAACCTTTAATGTTGATAGTCATAAGGTTTGTTGGTCATTATCTTTTTCAAATACGTTTGTTTATTTATATCTTAAAGGCTTTAATATTTTATCCAGAACCCTTTTAGTTTGATATACTAAAAGTTTGTTAATCATGATCTTATTTAAATAAACTTATTAATTTATATCTAGAAAATTTTAATATTATTATTAAAAACCCTTTGAGCTTGATATACATATAGTTTGTTGGCCATGTACTCATCGCGCAAAATATTTCACTTATTTGAAAAAAATACCACCGCGCAATAAGTTTCACTTATTTATAAAAAAGTTACTCCCTCCTCATCAAAATACTTGCAGTTCTACGAGAGATCTTTTTTACCAAAATACTTGCAGTTTTACATTTTTTCATAAAACTTTGACACAATTTACCTAAAATGTACTCCCTCCGTCCCTAAATGTTTGTCTCGTTTGACTTTTCAAACATTTTAATTTAGTGATTTTGAAGCTTTAATTTTGGTTATTTTTACGAACGCTTTGAAAATTATTGATGAACATACCAAAAGTGTCGAATTGGGCCAAGCGGGTAAAGCCCAATCACAGACAGTCTTGACTCTCACATTCTCACTGAGGCTGGCCCAATCAAAACAGGGCCCAAAGTCCATCTCAAGGATCAGTCGACTAAGCCCATGGTCCGGCCCACCAGGCCCCGACTTAACTTAGTCCGACCTCAGAATCCGTATTACGATTCGGGTACGAACCATGCTCTACCCGACAGTCAGGTCGACCGTTCTCTGGATGACGACCTCGACCTAAACAACAAGGGACGACCTGACACTTGCCGGCGTATTTGGTTGAACAATTCACATAACCACATCCCTACAAATCAGGGGCCGTTATAGACACGTTCCCACAACCAAGTAACTGCCGCTACAATCTCGGAGCACATGTCACCTCCCCAAAAATACACCACTCTTGTCTATAAATACTTGATCACTACCAAACGGTAAAAGGTAACTGCCATTTTGCTATTGGAATTCGTTCATTCAATACATTTTGAGCAATATTCAATCGTGATCTTACTCACGCCAGCGTCTTCGCCGGAGAACACATCCAGGCTAGTCGTGGGTTACGATTTCGTGTCAAGGAGCCAGGTGATTCGTCCGCCACGTGGAGGAAGATTGATAAGCACAATTCCTGAAGCATCAGTTTGGGTTCCAGTGCGGGAAATCGTGCTTAAGCTTGACCTCGAAAAGTTCATCAACCTACAACAATGGTAACCCTGCATCGGGCATGTTGAGGATGCTTCTGAGGAATTCAATGAGGTGAACAACAACACCAATACAAACGCAGGAAATCTCAATGTCAATGCTGAAAACATGGATTTGCCTCCTCCCCCACCAAATCGCCCTCACGGTAGAGCAACGCGCTCTACCAGTGTTGTTGATGGCAGAGGATTGCCTGACACAAGGAGAGGGAAAAGGCATATGGAAGGACAAGGAGCTCCGCCTCCCCCCAAGCGTCCAACTGCTCAGGTGAATGTTGGAAATAGGGCAGGTCCCTCATCCAACCCACTAAGTAGGAAGGAAATGTTGCTAGAACGAGCCCAGATTCTAGCCGAACTGTTGGCAATGGAGGAGGCTGAGAAAGCGGATGTAAGATCCGAGAGGGTGGCTCCCTCTCAAACCTCAAACAGGCAGCAGACCAGAGGTGTTAGGCCCAATGAAGTTGTGGGTCAAAATGGTGATCAAAGGATGGTAGTCCGACCTCAGTCACCCATCCATGTGCCGAGTAATGACTTGAGGGCTAGCCTCACCAGGAATAGGGAGCAGGAGGCTCAGTCTGATTTGAGGACGCAATTAACCGCCAACAGAAACAGACGCATTTCCCCAGCACGGACACAGAGATCAGGGTCTCATAGAGACAGGAGCGGGCGCAGGTCGCCTATAAAAGAGGAGAGGCGCAGGTCGCCACTCGGGGATAATAGGCGCAGGTCGCCATCCGTGTCTTGATAGGCGCAGTCGCCACAAAGAAATGACAGGCATAGATCTCCGGTTCGATCGAGAGAGGGCTCATTCTCACGAGACAGGAGGAGTAGGCGAGTAACTCCCCGGAAGTGAAGGACGGAAGTCAAATCTTTGTTCCCCCTCCAGGAGATGGAAGACCCGACGCTAGAGAGTGGTTGTTGATGAAAAAGAAATTCGAACAATGGGAGGAGGAGAAGAAAAAGGAGATTGGAAAGGTCGAACGAATTGACTATGCTCTTCGACCTCTATCCAAAGAAATCAGGGATAGTCGACCTCCTCCTACTTTCAGTTGCCTCTTCTCGGAGAAGTATTCGGGGTCGACCAATGCAAAGAGTCATATAGCACATCTGGAAGCCACAATGTGTTTTGTTGCCAATGAGGATGACAATATGTGCAAAGCTCTCCTAAGCACACTCATTTGGGGCGACCTTAACTTGGTTCAATGGTTTAGCCCGGTAGCATCACCACTTGGACATGTTTCGGGACAAAATTCTTAGATCGCTTCTCGGCTACCGGAGCTCGAAAGGTGGGCCATCGATCTGAACAACTTGGTACAGGCCAAAAGTGAAAGCTCGATGAGCTACTTCACCAAGTTCAAGGAAATGGTGGATAAGATAGAGGAGGACCTCACTGAGAAGGAAGTCATCAATTGCTTCCGAAACGGTATTTCCTCGCGGATATAGATTATGAACTCACAGTTCGTACAGTAACAACTCGACAGGAGTTGTTTGAGAAGGTGTATAATGTCGCTCTTGCTGAGGAAAGGAAAGAGAAGAAGAATGGAAAGAGTCCCAAGACTGAGGGCGCCGATGATAAGAAGGACTCCAACAAGAATGGAGGAAATAATAAAAATGGAAAGAACAGGACTAGGGCAACAGAGAAGGTGCCCGAGGCTTTCACTCCCCTTACGGTGAGTCGAACAGAAATTATGAATGCTGTCGAGCTGGCTCCTCCTGCCCCAATGAACCCAGGCAACAAGTTTAAGAGAGACAACAGCAAATACTGCGATTACCACAAGGACACAGGACATCTCACGGAGGATTGCTTGGGTTTGAAGCGTATCATACAAAGAATGGTCGATCAGGGGAGGCTCGACGCTTATGTGAAAAGACCTCAAGCCGGTGGAGGCGAACAGCCAGCAGGTGGACAACAGGGACCTAGGCAACCTAGATTGAACCTGGGGGTCATTACTGAGCAAGCAAGCAACACGGCCATCAAACACAAGATCTTTCAACTAAATAAAGCCCCACATGTGCCCCCCAGAAGAAATGTCAGAGATGAGGCCATCAGCTTCTACCCCCATGAATTGGCAACTAACATGGCGGCTAGGGAGCAAGTTCTCGTCATCCCAGGTCTCATAGACGGATGTACGACGAGCAGACTCTTAGTCGACACGGGGGCCTGCAAAGATATTTTGTTCTACAAGACTTTCAAAGAGATGGGTCTTAATGACGAGCAGTTGGAAAGATATGACGGCAGGTTGGAGGGCTTCACCAATCATCGGGTTGATGCAAAAGGTCAGATTGAGCTCGACGTCGACCTAGGCCAGCACCCCCTCAGGGTCGTATCGAAGGTACAATTTATTGTGATTGATGTAAATAGTGACTATGCCGCTATACTTGGTATTCCTGGTCAGGTCGCTCTTGGAATGGTGGCGTCGATACCTCATCAGCGAGTCAAGTTCCCCACACCTGCTGGAGTAGGCTGCGTACAAGGCACAGCTCGAGCTTACCTGGACCATGTTCTTCGGGAAAGAAAGAAGAGAGAGTTTGAGATCGAGACGGCAGACGGTTATTTAAAGCTATCTCAATCAGTCACCAAAACTACTCTGGCCGTCTACAATCACCAATGTGGAAGAGTCGACCTATCGCTCAAATGACGAGGTCATGCTTGAGTCGACACGTCACTCTAACACCACGAGAGGTCGATCCGGATGTAGTTATGGTCGACCAAGTCCTCATAGGCAACCTATGCCTCCAGCTCGACAATAACTCGGGGGCCACCACCACCACCAGCGAGGTTGCAGACAAGTTGAATAACATGATAGCTGAGGAAGCTCCACATTTGGGAGCTGAGGAAAGGCAAAGGGTCAGAGAGATAATAATTGAGACCTTGCAATTCAGGGATGGTCCAGAACTGGAAGCTGTGGACGAGCTAGAGTCAGTGGTCACCAACCCTTACCCCGACCAAAAAATTCAAATTGGGAAGCTTCGGTTGTCGAGTGAAGAAAGGCTGGAAATAATTGAGCTACTTAAAGAGAGCAATGATGTATTCGCATGGAGAGTAGAGGACATGAGGGGAATCAAGGAAGAGGTCACCGTTCACAGACTTGAAGTTAACCCGACCATAAAGCCTAGACCCCAAAAGTTGAGAAGTTTTGCTCGTGACAATGAAGAGGCTATTAAAATTGAGGTACAAAAACTTTTAAGTGCAGGGATAATCAAAGAGGCCACTCATACAACGTGGTTGGCCAACGTGGTCATGGTGAAAAAATCAAATGGCAAATGGCGGATGTGCGTCGACTTCACCACTCTCAATCTTGCTTGCCCAAAAGACAGCTATCCACTTCCTAGGATCGACAAGCTAGTTGACTCCATTGCTGGTCACTCCACCCTCAGTTTCCTCGACGCTTACTCAGGCAACCACCAGATTAAGATGCATGAGGATGACGTAGTCAAGACGGCATTTCAAGCGGCTGGAGGCATCTACTGCTACAACATGATGCCGTTTGGATTGAAGAATTCAGGGGCAACTTATCAGAGGATGGTGAACAAAATCTTTGCTTCTCAAATTGGTCGAAACATGGAGGCCTACGTCGACAATATGGTCATCAAAACAAAGACTGGACGTCACGTGGCCGACCTAAAGGAAACGTTCGCCAATTTAAGAACAAACGACATGAAGCTCAACCCTAGCAAGTGTGTATTTGGTGTAGGCTTTCTTTGGAAAGTTCCTTGGGTTCATGGTATCTCGACGGGTATAGAGGCTAATCCGAGAAAATCAAGGCTTTAGTCGACATGAAGCTCCCACCGTTGTCAAAGAGATGCGAAATGACTTAACGGAAGGGTAGCATTTCTTGGTCGTTTCATATCAAAGTCGGCGAGAGAGGTCTCTCCCCTTCTTCAAAGCATTGAGGGGACGAAAAGCTTTGAATGGACGGCCGAATGTCATTCGTCGTTCCAACAAGCTGAAGGATTACCTCGCTACTCCACCTCTCTGAGTAGCAGCCGACCACCTGGTGAAACTTTGTTTGTGTATTTATCCGTGGGAGATAAATCGGTGGCGGCGGTTTTAATTAGAAGATGAAGGGCTTCAAAAGCCGGTATACTACATCGACAAAGCCTTATCGAGATGTGGAGAGCGAGATATTACAATCTTTGAGAAGGTCGCTTATGCTCTAGTCGTGGCTTCAAGGAAGCTGCGAGCTTATTTCTTGGCTCACCCAATTGTGGTTCTTACTAATGCGCCTTTAAGAAAGATATTGCACAAGCCGGAGAGTTCAGGTCGACTGCTCAATTGGTCAATTGCCCTTACCGAATTTGACATCGAGTATCGACCTCGAAAGGCTCTGAAGGCTCAAGCTCTAGCAGACTTCTTGGTCGAGCTTACGTTCACCAAAGAAGACAACGAGCAGCGAGCTCCAAAGGAAAAGACTAAAGGGAAGGAGCCAGAGTCCCAGGTCACCATCAGTCTACCCGACGATTGTTGGAAGGTCTATTCAGACGGATCAGTGACCAAGAATAGCAGTGGAGCTGGGATAGTGCTAATTGAACCAGAATCTGGGACGGTGTACGAGGAATCACTAAGGTTCAAGTTTGATGCTTCCAACAACCAGGCTGAATATGAAGCCTTGATAGCAGCCATAGAGTACGCCAAGTGTTTTGGAGCAACTAAGATCATGGCTTATTGTGACTCACAACTGATAGTTAACCAGGTCAGAGGCGAGTACGAGGTACTTAGCTCCACGTTGATTAAATACTTTGCGACACAGTGAAGGAGGCGATAAAGGATTTGGAATGCAGGAGATTCGAGAGAATTGGAAGGGAGGACAACGAGCTAGCCAGACCTCCTCTCGAAACTAGCTACCTCAGATGAGCCACATGAGGAGCCCATCTCTTTTCTTGAAAATCCAGCTTATGGAAGGGTAAAAATTCAATGCATAGATGATCCCTCGAGAAATTGGGTTTATGAGAAGTGTTGGATCGAAGAAATGAAGGCATACTTAGAAAGTGGCGAGAGTTTCGCTGGTGACGAGAAGAAAGCACGAGCTATCAAAGAAAGCTCCGAGGAATGTTATTCAAGGAGGCGACTTGTTCAGAAGATCCTACACGCGACCATTGCTGAAGTGTATCCACCCTCAAGAGGTCGCCCTATTGATACATGAAGTACATAGTGGGATTTGTGGCGGACACCCGGGGGCCAGGACCCTTGCTGACAAGTTAATCACTTTGGGGTACTGGCCACACATGAGAGCTGATACTCATAACTTTGTTCAACAATGTGATCAATGCCAAAGATTTTCCAACTTACCTCATATGCCTACAACCGAGCAGACCCCAGTAATTGCAGCTTGGCCATTTGACATGTGGGGTGTCGACTTGATTGGACCACTTCCCTCCCGCCCGGAAAGCTGCAAGTATGTGATCGTTGCCATAGACTACTTCACTAAATGGGTTGAGGCCAAACCGTGGGTTCGCATCGCATCACGAGAGGAGAATGCTATCAACTTCATTCACGATTTCATTTGGTGTCGATTTGGTTTTCCCCGAGCCATAGTGTCTGACAACGGATTGCAGTTCTCCAGAGCCTTCGAAGCAGAGATGAATCGGGTAGGAATCAAGCATTGGCAATCTTCTGTTGCCTATCCCCAAGGCAAGGCGGCGAGGCGGCAAATAAGCTTGTACTATCCTCGCTCAAGACGGGACTCGTAGGTCGACGCAATAATTGGTTGGACGAACTCCCTCTTGCTCTTTGGGCGGTTCGTACAACCACTCGGGCCTACGGAAACCCCTTTGCTCTCACATATGGATCGAGGCCATGGCACTGCGAGCTCGAGATTTCCTACTGCTAGAGTGACTTTCTTCAATCAAGAGCAGAATGACATCAACAGATTGATCGACTTGGATCTGATCGACGAGAGGCGAGATACAGCCTACCTTCGAATGGACAACTACAAGCAGCGAACTAAAAGTTACCACGACAAGAGGGTTAAGGCAAGGTCGTTCCAAGTGGGTGACTATGTACTAAGGAAGATCGAGGCAACAGGAAGGAGAACCCAACAGAATAAGCTATCTCCTAACTGGGAAGGTCCCTATGTGGTTACTCGAGTCGTCAAGGAAGGAACCTACATGATAGCTCATCCCGGAGGAGACGAGTTGAAACATCCTTGGCATGCTACTCACCTCATCAAATACTACTTCTAGTTTTCAGTTCCCAAGTTCAAGCTTATGTTAGTTCTAGTTTCAAATTGATGTAAGCATGTTCACTACTTCAATAAAAAGCGCAGTTCATTCGACCAAATGTAGTGTTACACCAACCCCAACAAGCTCGACTCTTAGTCAGCTTCGTTTTAACAAGCTCAATTCTTAATCAGCTTTGTTCATTTAACAAGTCCGACTCTTAGTCGACTTCGTCCTAGCAAACTCGACTCTTAGTCAGTTTGTTCTAATTAGCTCGATTCTTAATCAGCTTTGTTCATTTAACAAGTCCGACTCTTAGTCGACTTCGTTCTAACAAGCTCGACTCTTAGTCAGTTTGTTCTAATTAGCTCAATTCTTAATCAGCTTTGTTATTTAACAAGACCGACTCCTAATCGACTTCGATCTAATTAGCTCAACCCTAGGTCAGCTTCAATAAGTATGAACAGGTTCGACTCATAGTCAATCTCGATCACAAAAGTTAATCAAGTTTGAGGTCGACTAAATCAACAAATATCAAGTCGCCCCTAAGCTCAAATTGACTCATTTGTCCTATCATATCTAGCTCGATACTTATTTCAAAAAGCATACAGCATGCAATAAAAAGATGATGGCTACGATTAAATATGAGCAAGTCTCCCAAAAGCGGGCTAAGACTTGGAAAAAACGAACTTACAAAAGTATCTTGCCTCCCAAAAAATAGGGCCAAGGCATCCAAGTGTTCAAGAAATCAAAAGAACAAAAATGTTTTGAGACGTGTTCCATTACATAGAGTTCATCCAAAATCAAACAGCTTGATCGGAAGCATTGGGGTCGTCGGTGGTAACCTGATCTTCATTCATGAGTTCATGCTGTGGGGAGCTCAAGGGCTTACCCGACTCGGAGTATAGGCGTTGCTCCGGGTCATCCACCTCCTCCATAGCCTCTGCATCTTCAATCTCTTGAAGCACCGTGTCAAAATTATGTGGAGCCACTTAAGGAGCAACCCAAGGCTCACAAGGTTCTTCGTTATCCTCTTGAGCAATGATGGCTAGGTAATTTTCAAGATAAGGCACAAGTGAATGACCGCCTCGAGCTACCATGTCATGCGAGGCTCGAGAGAACCAACGAGCTAGTTGCTCGAGGGTAACTCCAGCAGCTGGATCCACCATAGCCCGACGAGCCATGTGTCTCTTGCCGACCTCAAGAAAGTCCTGTGCCTTGGCCACTATGGCATTGTAGAACTCATCCCCCTCCTTAAATTTATCAACAGCAGCTTCAGCAGCACCCTTAGCAGCAGTAGCAACGGCAGCCTGAAGATCTTCTTCCCACTTCACCCGTGCTCGCCGATGATCTTCGTTTAGCTCGATCAAGAAGGTGTCTTTCTCCTTCAAAAGTTTTTTAACTGTGGCCAATTCAGTCTTGGTCCTCTCCAGTTCCTTCTTTTCAGCATCCTTCTCGGCCTCCACCTCCTTGAGCTTGGATTCTGCAGCTTCAAGGTCAGACAGGGCCTTGGTCTTCACGTGCTCATTGGCTTCGTACGAGTTGTCCAGATCATTGTATTTATCCTTCCATTCCGCAAGCTCTTGAGCCTTTTTGGAATAATCACGAAGGGCTTGCCTCTCCCTCTCAATGGAGGCCCTCCAGGAGCTCTTAACTTGCTCGACCATGGTAAGATTCTGTATTCCAGAGAAATCAAGGAAGTGTTAGCACGTAATTTAAGTTGATCGAGTAAAAGAGTAAGCGACTAGAACGAAAGAGAAAGTGGGAAGTTACCTCGCAATGAGCCATCCCAGATCGAGCTGAGAATTCTTCAGGCGTTATGCCCTTATCAGCAAAGTGAGCCAGCAGACCCACATCCACAGCTCTTCTCACTATCATCTGACCCAAGTTCATATCTGGATAGCGGCGACTCAGGCAATTGACCCCTTCAAGAGGAGGGACATCACTTAACCTCCTCATCTGGTCCTCAAGAGACTCTTTGGTGGGGGGAGGAGAGACGGGAGGAGGCGTTTGACTCGAAGAAATCGGCTTCCCTTTCTCAGAGCGCAGCCTCTTTCTCGAATTTAAAGGCTGGTCATCTGCATCGACCTCCATGTTGTCATCCTCAACAATCACAACGTTTAAGGGACTAGCCCCTGCAATCTCAGCTCCAGAGGTCACAACATCAACCTCTTGAGGTAGGTCGGAGCTTAAACTTACTCTAGCCAAGCAGTGGACTCGTCACCTCCATCATTGGCGTCACATGACTGGGTACCACTCCCTGAGGATCCTCTTCCTCAACCCCTTCCATTGGCACCATCCCAGTATTGTCCTTTGAAAGCAGGCTGGTCCTTACCGTGGCCTCCCTGCACTTTGTGAGCTCGAGCATTAGCTTTTCCATGGTCTTTCTTCGCTTTCTTCTTGTCAGAAATGCCAACGATACGACCCATGTTAGCTTCTTGTTCAGGAGTCAGAACTGCAACAAGATTAAAGTGAAAAAGTGTTAAATCGACATATGAGCAAAAGTTCTATATACGAGCAAAGGTTCTATATACGAGCAAAAGTTCTATGTACGAGCACATTATGAACGACTTGATCATCCTATGAGCGAGTTAACAAGCTGCGAGCTAATTATGGATGAGCTGATTATTCTACATGCAGAACGCTATGTGTGAACTAGCTATATACGAACTACAGGTCCAGCCTATAACTAACTCGCTCTAGACAAATTGATCATTCATACCAGTTATTCAATGAAGGGCAAGTAAAGAAAAGCTGAACAGAGATATCTTACCACCAGCATGCTCCCCATTATTCTTGCAATAGTTCGCGGTCTTCTTGCAGAGTTTACACTTATCTCCAAATTTACCCAGAGAATGAGTAACCCAGTCTGGATATACTTGGCCTCTCGGTACAGGAATAAGGGGTTCCACCACGCCATCTCCAGACATCATCCCAGCCTGGATGAAGTTATACTTGGTGGTGAGCAGACTCTCCCAGCTGATGGGCCTCCTCTCAACTAGTCGACATAAAGCCCTATACAAGTTAAGATGCCAGGTTGGCTCCCAGTAGTCCCCCTCATCTGTGGCTTCTGTTTCACCATTGGGCAATGGGAATTCCCATCCTAATCTACTCTCTACCACAACAACATGCGAGTTCCAGCCACTATGCTTACTAGGGAGGTTGGTGAAGAGTTTGGGAGATTTGAGTTTAGAAGGAATACTGATGCTCAGATCCTCCCCACTATACTTAATACTGAAAAATTCTTTAAATACCCTCATGCAGGGTTCATATCCTAAAAATCTACAAACCATAGCAAAGCATACCAGAACCCTACAAGTATTGGCTCCGAGATGAAGGGGAAGGGCATTGGCACACTCCAAAAATTCGTTAATAAAGGGATCAAGAGGCAATCTGAGGCCAAGAACAACTGACCATAAAAGAAGGCGACCCTGGTAGCATCCTTGGTGAAGGTCGACCTAAACTGTTTCATGAACTCCTTTTGAGTATAGATGGTCACTTGGTAGTCCTCTTTGCTGACTTCGCAAAATTCCCTAATCACACTATACCTAGAGGGCAAGTTCTTATTGCCACGCAATGTCCCTTGGGGAACATAACCCCTTTCATTTTTCCCCGGCACAACTGAGTCGTCAAATGCGTTCACAATCCTGGGACCTGAAGAAGTCGAGGCAGCATTTCCTTCTTGAGTCGCCATATCTGTACAAACAAAAGAGGAAGCAGGGGAGTCAGTCCTATGATCATGTTCAGTCGACCTACCTAAGGACGACCTAGACTCCCCTGGAAAACCTATTCTATTCCTAAGGAAGGAGGGTTTGTGGACATCCCTAACATAAAACAAAGTGATATGGTCGAGCAGTTCGTGGAATAGATGAAAAGTGACGATATTTGAATCATCGACTACGAGGTTTTCAACGCCCCCTACAATGGGCAATCCTATCTCACTGAAGTTCAACTCCCACTTGGTCAAAATAGAGGCACACTCATCCAAGGACATCACTCTCCACTCACCGTTCACGTTCTTATACACTCTACGGTTGACGGTACAGTAGCCATACCATGCCCCTGGTTCGCTACTAAAAGTCCTAGCCATGGTGGAAGTAAAGACAGAGCAGAAATTAAAGCCCTAAAAGAAGAATGGGAGAGAAATACCTTTGTAAATGTCGGAATAGGAAGCTGTTGCCAAAGACGGAATCCCAATTTAACTCAACTGCTTCTTCGCTATTTTCGCCGGAGATTCTCAGAGTTTGAAGACGGTAAGAATTCGTATCTGAGAAGAATTCTGAGTATTTATATTTTCCTAAATTGGGAAAGGGAAAAGAAAATCAAAATTGATTTTCCAAAATTAAAAGCCGAAGCGGTTTTCGAGAAGGAGTTCCAAGCGTCAGAGTAGCAATGATGACAAAATTCGGCGCTCCTTCATCTCCGACAGTTCATCGCCGACGTCCAGGATTGTGCCACGTCATCTCAAGTCGACTAAACCTCAGAAACGAGTAGCGACCTGCGAGTAGTAACTATTTTCATCATTTAACTTTCAAGTCGACAAAGTCAACTCGAAAGTTGGGGGCCACTGAACATACCAAAAGTGTCGAATTGGGCCAAGCGGGTAAAGCCCAATCACGGGCAGTCTTGACTCTCACATTCTCACCGAGGCCGGCCCAATCAAAACGGGGCCCAAAGTCCATCTCAAGGATCGATCGACTAAGCCCGTGGTCCGGCCCACTGTGCCCCAGACTTAACTTAGTCCGACCTCGGAATCCGTATTACGATTCGGGTACGAACCATGCTCTACCCGACAGTCAGGTCGACCGTTCTCTGGATGACGACCTCGACCTAAACAACAAGTGACGACCTGACACTTGCCGGCGTATTTGGTTGAACAACTCACATAACCACATCCCTACAAATCAGGGGCCGTTATAGACACGTTCCCACAACCAAGTAATTGCCGCTACAATCTCGGAGCACATGTCGCCTCCCCAAAAATACACCACTCTTGTCTATAAATACTTCATCACTACCAAACGGTAAAAGGTAACTGCCATTTTGCTATTGGAATTCATTCATTCAATACATTTTGAGCAATATTCAACTGTAATCTTACTCTCACGCCCGAGCGTCTTCGCCGGAGACACATCCGGCTAGTCGTGGGTTCTGATTTCAGGTCAAGGAGCCAGGTGATTCGTCCTGCCACGTGGAGGAAGATTGATAAGCACAATTCCTGCAGCATCAATTGATAATATACACCACCGTTATGTAATACTCCGTCCCTAAATGTTACAAGTTTTGAAAATTTAGTGATTTTGAAGCTTTAATTTTGAAAATGAGACTAACTTTTTGGGACAAAGAAAAAGGAGAAATGGGACAAACATTTAGGGACGGAGGGAGTACTTATTAATGATTAGATAGTTGTTATTATAAAATTATTTAATTGCCTAGTTAATTAGTTAATTGAAATATTAAAGGGTAGTTTAGTATATTTGATATTTATTAATTGTTTTTCTTATTAATATATATGCAAAGTGATAGAAATATACTCCCTCCGTCCCGTTAATATTAGCACACTTTTCTTTTTGGGCGTCCCGCTAATATTCGCACACTCCCAAAAAGGAAACTTTATATTAATAAAATATTCATCCAACCCCACTCATTCTCTCTCCTACATTATTTTAATACTCACAATACCATTATAATTTATTACACCCTCCACTCATTCTCTCTCCACTCATTCTTTTACACTCACAATATTTTATTAAAATATCATATTCCTTAATTCTCGCGCAAACAGTGTTTATGCTAATATTAGCGGGACGGAGGAAGTAAGTATTTTGGGACGAGTATCACACATTTAAAAATAGGAATTTTAATCATTAAAAAATAAAATAGTGTTTTTTCTACTCATATTGTTAGTAGGTAACCATAGGTAATCATGATTTTGTTAATCGAAGTACATACACGTAGGATTGAAATCCCTATCATAATCAAAGAAATACTTCCTCCGTTCCAATAGTAGCTTCCCATTTTGTCATTTTGGATGTTCCGTTAATAGTTTCCACTTTCCTTTTTTGACAAAGGAATCTTTACTATTTTCTCCAATCATTCTCTCTCCTACATTATTTTAATACTCACAACACCATTATAATTTACTATTTTCTCCACTCATTCTCTCTCCTATTTTCAAATTACACTCACAACATTTTTTCTTCCCACTCATTTTATTAATTTGCGTGCAAGACAAAAAAGGGGCAGCTCTTATTGGAACGGAGGGAGTATTATATTAATTATTCAAGTTATCACCCGAACCAAACCAATATTTGTCAAAAGTTATAAGTTATTGTTTAAAGTTTATAAATATTTTGTGGTTGTATGATGCATAAAATAAAAGTGCATATGTGTTGCATGGGCTTTAAATAACTCTAATTAAATACTGCTTAAATAATTTGCCACACCAAACCCTCCTTTTGGTTAAATAAAATTAAATCGACATTGTCTTTCTAACTAATTATGAAAGAAGTTTGTTTCTTTTTTTTTATAAAAGAAAAGAAGATTAGTTCGAGTAATCATAATAAAGATACTTGTAATTTTAGAATCAGGTGTAAGGAGGAGTTAATTGAATACTCCCTCCATTCCAGTCTAGTGTAAATCAAAATGTTGAGCACACCGATTAAGGAAAAGTAAGAGAGAAAAAAAGTGGAGAGAGAATGTTGTGAGTGTAAAAGTAAAATAGGAGAGAAAATGAGTGAAAGGAATAGTTAGGAGAGAGAATATTGTGAGTGTAAAAGTAAAATAGGAGAGAGAATGAGTGAGATAAATAGTGAAGATTTCCTTCCATTTTGAGCAGTTCACACTCAGCTGAAACGGATCAAAAGGAAAATAAGTGTACACTCGACTGGACGGAAGGAGTAGGTGTAAAATAAAATAAAAGCATGCAATAACATTTAGAGAAAGGTGACAAAAGATCGATTTGGGTTGGGTAGGAGGAAAGCGACGACACATACATTATTGTAATAATACGTACAAAAGGAGTCGACCACGCACATCACATGGGATGGGATGGGAAGAAGGTCCACCATTTTTGTTTTTGAAATGAAATTTGAAACATTGTCTTTTTGCAAAATAAAGGGCTGAAATCATTTCAATACTTTCTCTTTTCCTAAAATAATGTTTCAACCTTACCTTGCCATTGTCTTAATACTTCATTCTTCCGTTCTTAATAAATACTCCCTCCGTCCCACCTTAGTGTAGACTTCTTTCCTTTTTCGTTCGTCATCATGTAGCCAGATCACAAAATTAGAAAGTTTTTTATTATTTTTTATTTTCCCTACCCCACCCACTCATTCTCTCTCTTCATTTTTCACCATACAATTTATTCAACCAACCTACTATTTACTCCACTCATTCTCTCTCTTCATTTTCTACCACACATTTTCATTATCTTAATACTATTTCTTAGTTATTGTGCCCACCACCTTAGTCTACACTAAGGTGGGACGGAGGGAGTAAATGTCAAAAAATGCAACATCTTATTTGAATATGTGAAAAGGAGACCGAGTGATGCACCGATTAGGAGGCCGTAATAGTGGAGAAATGATAAAATGACGAGAGGTAGGGGAAGACCCAAACAAACTTGAATTAAAGTGATTGAAAATGATATGAGTTTACTTGGAGTGGATGAATGTATGGTGCTGAAAAGGCCGGAGTGGAGGGCAAAAATCCATGTGGGGGGCTGATTTTTTTTTTTATTATTATTATTATTTTTATTTTTTTTTCAACAACCTTTTCACATGATTACATATGAGGATTTATGTTAGCCGACCCCAAATTATTTTGAGACTAAGGCTTTGTTGTTGTTGTTGTTGTCAAATTTATGTGTTGGATTTTATGTTTACAGTCAAATGTGAATTGCATTTTTAATGCATCTCCCTTTTGAAATTGTTCACTGCATGTAGTTAGTCTTTTTTTTCCGTTTAATATGCGTATAATAAACAATAAACAATAAATGTACGGACTTTTGTTTTTTATATATCAACTAAACTTAATTAAAAATATTCGTACTTTTGAGTTAAATCATATAGCACACGTAAAAAATGTTCCACGTATTAAACTCCACCTTATACAAAAATTTAAAATAATTTTTTTATTTAAAATATTTAAATTATTATATTTATATTATTCAATATTAATAAGGATAATAATAGTCAATTATAACATGATTTTATTTTTGTCAGGAAGCGTGAAAAATATTATTTTTATAATTCTTTTAGAACACACAAAAATAATTGTTAATTGAGCCTATTTTAAAAAATATATGTGAATATATTAATGTATTACACATTAAAACTTAACAAAAATATTAGTTTATCGACATAAAATAAAATATAATATATTTTAACATACGTATATTTTATTGATATTCGTACTATATCTATATATGTAGCAATGTTTATAAGTATTTTACCAATTTCGTATTTCTACGCCGTATTTTCACCGTAACTTTGAAAAATACTTCATATTAAACTTTTATGTTATTTTCAATATTTATACTGATGGATGTGTTGTTACACATCTAAATTAGATACTTTCAAACTTATTTTATGTTAAATCATCGGGTTATATGATATTTTGATATGATTTTGTAGTGTTTGTGTAATGCAGTGAATCAAAAAGAAAAGAATAAATTTTGGACTAATTAAGGAGAAAACGAGAGCCAAACGATGAGCGGATAATCAAATGAAGGAAGAAAAGTCGAACTCGGGCATTGAGAGACCGCGCGATCGCCCCAATCAACGCACGATCGCGCCTTTTTTACAGAGATTTAAAGCGAGCGCTCCTCCTCCACCGCGCGACCGCTCCCTTGTGCTTAAGTGCCACCGCGCGACCGCACCCTCAGCGGTTCCTAACACGCTTTTCTGCCGAATTCTGCAAGGATTGGGGAGGTTCAAAAATTTGTATCTCTTTTTAGAACCCTAGTATAAATAGAAAACATTTTTGGTAGTTTTGTTTTTTTTATGCATTATTCTAGTTTTTTTTAGGGTTAGTGACCAAGGAGATTTTCATTATTTCAGCATCAGAATTTCAGGTTTTATGTTTCGTTATTCAATTTCTGTGATAATTAATATGAGTATGATCAACTAATCTATTTGATTTGCGGATTGGTAAGTAACAATACATGATCGTTATGCTATAGTTTTTAATTCTTAATTCAACATCATTCTAACGTAGTAAAATATTCTTAATTCATTATAGGGTTCAGATTTATGTTAAGATACTTTTAGCCCTAGAATTTGTGGGTATCCATTGTTACCGTAGCTCGGACATAGATACAATGACCATTATTTTATTGCTTAGATCTGATTGAGGACGTAACTGAATTTAATTGGATCTAGGTTCATATATTCTTTTGATCTTTTTTAATTCTTCAATTATTATATATACGTAACTGGAGTATAATAAAAAGAGAATATTTGAGTTGCAAATCGCACACCAAACCGTCCCAATTCATGATTTTGTGAATTAACCCTAGAATGAAATTGATGACTTCATTAATCAAATAGCATAAAGTGAAGGTATTGTGAAACCCAATCCGTGAGTGTCGTTGTCAAATTTTGAATTCAACCCTTGCTTTATTTGTTGATCTTTAATCATTAGTTTTGTTTTATTTGCAATTTCAATTTAGTTTATTTTAATCATTCAAAAACAAAATCCCATTGGTTACTTTACGATAATTAGATTCACTTGTATTCACTCAAGTCTTTGTGGTTCGGCCCTTACTTTTGTACATTGCTACTTTGATAGCTTGTACACTTGTAAGATTTTTATTGCAAGGGAATTTTCTCCATCATATACGTATCATGTATTTAATTAACTATGCCCCGGCATTGTGATTAATAATGATGAGGATTAGTTAAATTATGGAGTAGGTCTACTGAGAAACGCGTTTCTCCATAACTATGGAGAAACGCGTTTTTAATAGCCAGAAGCTATACGTTTGATAACCAGAAGAAAATTTCTAATATCGAATTTCAAAGGGTTACGGATATCCAAAAGCTTTGGAACGGATATCCAGAAGCCTTTGGGCGGATATCCAGAAAAAATAGATTTGAAGCCAAATCCAAGGCCAAGACCAGAAATTGCTTATTGAAGGTTTCTGGATATCCAGAAACCTTCAAATGTATATCCAGAAACCATCAAATGAATATCCAGAAACATTTTGAAAGTTTCTGGATATTCATTTTGAAGGTTTCTGGATATCCAGAAACCTTCAAATGTATATCCAGAAATCATCAAATGAATATCCAGAAACATTTTGAAAGTTTCTGGATATCATTTTGAAGGTTTCTGGATATCACTTTCATAAGCTTCTGGATATCCTTTCAAAGGGTTCTGGATATCCAGAACCTTTGAGACTGATATCCAGAAGTAACCATGGGACAAGGTCATGGCCAATACAAAAAGTTTCTGGATATCCTTTCAAAAGGTTCTGGATACCCGTAACCCGTTTCTCCATAACTTATGGAGAAACGCGTTTCTCTCTAGATTTTACGTAAATTATGTGGGACCTAATTAAAATAAAATTAATCTCAGTTATAAATATCAAAAGAAAGGAAAATGTGGTAAAGATTGAATTTAAAACCAGACGTGTCCAAACGGTTATAACCGCCGGTTAACGGTTATAACTGCCGGTTAAAAAAATCGTTAAGTCTTAACCGTAACCTAACCGTTAATCGTGTACTAACGGTTACGGTTAACCGATTAACGGTTATAACCGGTTAACACGGTTTATCCGGTTAAAACGGTTAACTGAAGCCCTTTTTTTCAGATTAGTCCTTTTAACGGAATAGTTAACAGTTTCTGTTAACTTTTGTACTCTATATGCCTTTTTTTTTTTTGAATAAAGAATACTATTTGAGATGTTAGTTATTAGTGGTTTTTTTTTGGAAAAAGTTATATAAAAAAAGTTAAAATTTTTTAAAGAAATGAAATTTTAACTGAAAGTGTGTTTAACAGATTTTTTTAACAATTTTATTTTATTTTATTGTAGGTTAAGCAAAGCTATTTGAGAAATATTTCTTTTAAAAACAGTTTTTAACATTTTTTTGAAGAAAACAGTTAACTTTTTAACAGATTTTTAACAGTTTCTGTTAAGTTCTATAAAAAAGTTAACTTTTTTTTTTAAATTTTTTTTGGATAAAGAAGACTATTTTAGACTTTTGTTTACTACATAAATTTTTTGCAAAAAGTTATATAAAAAAGTTATGAATTTTGAAAGAAATAAAACTTACTTTTTATTTTTAAATAAACGAATGTATATAAAAGAAAAAGGGACGGTACCCTTAAATTTTATTAATTAAAATAAAATTACAAAGAGGGGGACAACCAACCTTACCCTTTTATAATTAAGGGGGGACATTTAGGAGCCTTTACCTCAACCTAACTATTACAATTCAATAAAAATAAACCTAATCTAAAAAATTAAAATTAAAAACTAATCTAATCCTCACTCACTTCCCGTAGAGTCATCCACATCGTATTGATATTTTGGGTCAAGTGTAGTCTCTTCATAAGGCATATCTTGTTCTCTCTTTTTCGATCTAACCCAATCCCCAAGTAATAGTTGATTTTCCAAGTTTTCAACCGTTAGTTGGGAACGTCTTTCATCCAAAACATTTCCTCCAATGCTAAATGCCGATTCGACCCCCACCATTGACGCGGGAGAAGCTAAGACTTCTTTTGCAATTATAGAGAGTATATGATAACTTTCGTTCCTTCTTGACCACCACTTTAAAACATCAAAATCATTTGGATTTGAACTACTTTGATCCCATTCAAAAGTAGTGTTGAAATATGTGTCTAACTCCAAGGGAATGTTAGAGGAAGAAGAAGTCCCTACTCGAGGACGTTTTTTGCTATACAAATTAGCAAAAAAATGATACGGATCCGCCTTAACTAAATTACCACCAACATCTTGAGAAGAAGTACTTGAGTCAACATTTTGAGAAGGATTTCCATGAATTGCATTATATTCGTTAAAAAGAGATACCAAATCATTTTTTGTAGTAGTAACTATATTCGACGGAGTTTCATTATCACTGTCACCCTCGGGGTATAAATTCAAATAATAAAAAGCTAAAATTGCTTCCAACTCGTCTAATTTGATCTAATACTTTTGCAACAAAAAATAAAGATGGAATAGTGGCAAAATATTTAATCCACTTTTGTCTCATGGAAAAAATGCATTCATTTAAAACCAAGCAATCTTTTAAATTATTAAAACTAGTAACAATTGCAACACATTGCTCAAGAACCAAAATAAAAGTTGGATAATAGACTCCCGATAATGCCAAAGTAGCGGTGTTAAAAATCTTTAGCAATTTACACAAATTAGTGCATGCATTCGTTAGAAAACTGACTAGAATTCGAAAAAAATGCTAACTTTGTTAAAAAAACTAACTGAAAATCTTTAAAAAACTGACTGGAATTTCAAAAAACTAACTGAAATTCTGAAAAACTAACTGGAAACGTTAAAAAACTGACTGAAGTTCTAAAAAACTAACTGGAATTCTAAAAAACTAACTGAAAACGTTAAAAAATTGACCGAAATTCTAAAAAACTATCTGGAATTCTGAAAAACTAACTGGAAACGTTAAAAAACTGACTGAAATTCTAAAAAATTAACTGGAATTTTGAAAAACTAACTGGAATTTTAAAAAACTAATTGGAAATGTTAAAAAACTGACTGAAATTTCAAAAAACTAACTAAAATTCTGAAAAACTAACTGAAAACGTTAAAAACTGACTGAAATTCTAAAAAACTAACTGGAATTCCTAAAAACTAACTGGAAACGTTAAAAAACTGACTGGAATTTCAAAAAACTAACTGAAATTCTTAAAAACTAACTGAAATTGTTAAAATACTGACTGGAATAATTTTACCAATTTCATTAAAGGTTTTCATTTGGGGTCTGACTTTCCAATTTTAATACTTTAGTGCCTAACGTGACATTTTGTACATTTTGGGGCTTTTTGACAAAATTTGTTAGATAACCAAGTTAAGTCGTCATGTGCCACACACTTGCAACATAATATAGGGTAATTAATAATTTTATGGAGGAAAGACTAAAAAAAACAGCATGGTTTTTCAGTTTTTAAGCCATAAATTGATATAGACCTAACTTCAGGCTGCAATTTGGATAGAGTACACCCATTGCGAGCCCCAATTTGAAAAAAAAATTCAAAATTTAGACCATATTTTGTCATTAAAAATATATAGATGTAAGGTTCATAATTTAATTTAAAATGAAAGGTTTTTAGCCAACAAATTAATTTAGAGTTATGATTTAATTTAAAATTTATAATTGAGCGGAATAAAAGTGATGGGCCAGGCCCAACGAGTGAAGCCCAACCTTTTGTACATTATTAAGACCATATTATCAAATGGGCCGGTCCAATTACTACAACACCAACGGTCCATCATAGATCAGTCGAACAAGCTCATTGTCTGATCATCATTGGTCCCAACCTAGCTTCGTCCGACATACGATCATGACGCAGCACGGAAGCACGATAGATTCGTGTTTAGCGCACTAAACACAAGAATTCTTCAAGCGAAGAACCCTAAAACACAATAACTGGATTCCACCAGAAAAGGAGAGAAAAACTCTTAAATTGATTAATCAAAAACTGGGTTTAAACATATCTAAAAGTTGTTTAAATACTTTCCCAAACCCTAAGACATAATAATAAAACAATGACCAAAACACCCCAAGTTTTAATGTCAAAATACTCAGCAAAAATGGAATTAAATGAAATTAGGAAACCCACGAACGGCGTGAGGCGCCTGGCCCGCCCGCCTGGACTAGGGCCAGGCGCCCGCCTGAATACCAGTAGCAATGGTCGAGCTATTTCCCCCTTGAGGCGCCTGCCTTGAAACTCCTCATGCGCTCGCCTGGAGCCCAGAAACATTGGCCATGCTTGAACCACTTTGAGGCGCCCGCTTGGGTTTTGTTGAGGCGTTCGCCTCAACGCCAGAAGCTCCACCTCCGTTGCATCCATCTGAGGAGTCCGCCTGGTGCCTCATGGGGCGGCCGCCTGAAGCCTCATCTCCTCCTGCATCAGTCTCCTCCACCTCCAAAGAACTCGACCCCGAGTTCACATTGGGATAAAGAATCCCATCCGCGTGGTACTCATAGATATCGACAACATTGAACGTATTAGAAATGTTCAAATCATCGGGAAGGGCCGCCACATACGCATTATCATTAATCTTTCGGGTCACTTTGAAAGGTCCATACTTGCGGGGCTGCAACTTCTTGTAGGTACCAACATGAAAACGCTCCTTTCGCAGGAACACCATAACATCATCACCAACTGCGAAAACTTTCACCCGCTTCCTTTTGTCCGCAGCCGCCTTATTTTTCAACCCCGTAGCCTCTAGCTTAGCCTTGACCGCTTCCTTGACAGCTTGCACCTCCTTGGCCATATTTTCAGCAGCCTGACTCACCCCATGACCGCTAGGTAATGGCACCATATCAACCACATGCCTAGGGACAGATGTATAAACCAAGGAAAAAGGTGACTTCCCTATCACCGAATGTATTGCACTGTTATAAGCAAACTCCACTTGTGGTAATGCAAGATCCCACTGTTTCGGCTTGTCCCCACAAACACTCCTAATCATGTTCCCCAAAGTCCGGTTAGTGACCTCCGTCTGTCCGTCCGTCTGCGGATGTGCTGTAGAACTCCTATTCAGCGAAGTGCCAAACATGCGCCACAGAGTAATCCAGAAGTGGCTCAGAAACTTGGTGTCCCTATCCGAGGTAATAGACCTAAGGACTCCATGCAGTCGCACAATCTCCCTGAAGAATAACTTCGCAATATTGGATGCATCCGCCATCTTCTTACAAGCAATAAAATGGGACATATTGGAGAACCGATTCACCACAACGAAAACAGAATCCACATCCCGCTGTGTACGAGGTAAACCCAAAACAAAATCCATGGACAAATCTAGCCAAATATCATCAGGGACAGGTAGAGGTAAGTAAAGACCAGTATTTTGAGGCCCGACCTTTAGAAACCTGACAAACATAGCATCGCCGGACAATCGAACTTGCATCCTTCCTCAGATGAGGCCAGAAATAACGCTCCTCCAAACCTGCGATAGTCTTGTCCCGTCCTAGATGTCCACTAAGACCCCCACCGTGTATGTCACGAATCAGTTTCTCCCGCAGGGAGGAAATAGGAATGCACAACCGATCCCCCTTAAACAGAAAACCATCTCGGACATGAAAATCTGCACTCGGATGCTTGCCCACACACTTCGACCATATCTCCATAAAATCTGCATCCTCCTCGTACAAGTCCTTCAGTAAGTCGAAGCCCACAACCTCCTGCGATAAAGTAATCGACAAAGAAGCCCTCCTGCTCAAAGCATCTGTGACTTTGTTTTGAACTCCCGACTTGTGTTGAATAATGAAAGGGAACTTCTGCAAATAACTGACCCAGCGAGCATGCATCTTCTTTATCACCTTCTGACTATGCAAGAACTTCAAGGCAAGATGATCAGAAAACAGGACAAACTCCCTTTGAACTAGATAATGCTCCCACTGTCGCAAGGCCCGAAAAACTGCATAAATTTCCTGATCATAAGTACTCCACTTCTGATGAGCCTCACTCAACTTCTCACTGAAGAAAGTGTTGGGTTTCGAGGGTCCATGCGCAGCGGAAAATTGCAAATAACTCGAATACCCAAAGCCCTAGAATCGTTCTAGATGAATAATTAAGAAGTATGAATTAGGGTTACCAACCTTGATTGCCTCTGTCGTTGATATACGTGTTCCAACTCCAGATTGAAGAGTTAACAAGTCTTCAATATACGATCCTTTGAATCACGAACAAAGATCTTGAGAAGCGAAGATCCTCCACGAGTATCCACGCGATGAACGAACCCTAGAACTCTTTCTAGGAGGATTGCTAGATCCCTCGATTGAAATTTTTTTCAATCTATGATGAACTATGGAATTGGTGTGATGATTTTCAATTCCTAATTGAAAAATCTCTCTATTTTGTCTTTCTCAAAGCTCAAAATACGAACTGGCTGCTAGGGTTGTTGAAGGAGAGTATTTATACTCTATAAATACTGTGCCCTATTAAAACCCTTGAGAAAAAAACGGTTTCAGCATTCAGGGTCATGGGCGGTCGCCCATCAGGATATGGGCGGTCGCCCCGTGTCCCGTAACCTAAACCATTCCTCCGAAAAACCCTTGTGGGCGGTCGCTCATAAGCACATGGGCGGTCGCCCATGTGTCCAGAGACTTATACCCTTATTCGAAAACTATCGTGGGCGGTCGCCCATAAGAGCAAGGGCGGTCGCCCATGTGGACAGTCTCCAATGCCCGGTTTTTCCAAATAAGATGGGCGGTCGCCCATAGCACCTTGGGCGGTCGCCCAACACACCAGAATTTCATAATTCCATTTTTGTCAATTCGTTCGATGCGTGTGACCCCATAGGACTATATTATGTTGGCAATGAGTTCGATCATATCGATCCTCATAAGACATGAGCGGACTCTAGCAAGCCATCATGCCTACCCAAATAATATAATATCAAGTTCGTTTTTCCTACATAGAACATATCACAATCCCATTGTCACACGATGTTATATTGAACATGAGTCATGGTCCACGTCAACTCATATTGTTCAATGCTTTCTCGTTACCAAGTAAATTGATTAATCGAATGACATTAATCATATTAATTCATTCGGGCATGGCCATGCACTACATCAATCTTACTCACGAGTGGCCAAGCAAACATCTCTCTTTACGAGGGACAAGTTTCCATCTTGACTTATCATTCTTCCCAACAAGAATCATATCATGCCAATGATAGCCCTTATTGTTGTCCGGTTAAAGACAACGTTAAACTATATCAAACATGATATTCATCGAGTGGAAGACGATGATAATCTCGTGTCGAAAGGATATCAATGATATGACTATATGAGATTTATTAATGACATATGACCATGACATAAATCTCATAATGGGTCAAGTCCAGTACTTTGTTCTCTAACAAGTACCCATGAATCTAATGTGCATCTCTATGCATATAATCATCACATGATTATCCATTAGACTTCATACTAGTGCTTCTTAAGTACTAGGGACACAATTATTAATGTAAACATGCAAACACATATAATGATCAAAGAAACAATCTCATATATAAATAAACAATGACATTACATAAAGGTCTATATCTATAGGCCTAGGGCACTAACACCTACAGAAAGTCACTGTTGGGTTTCGAGGGTCCATGCGCAGCAGAATAGTGCAAACCAATCATCCTTCTTGATCTATCTCTATATACGTACTTTGACTCAAACCAATCATCCTTCTTGATCTATCTCTATAGATCTTGATACCAAGGATATAAGCCGCCTCACCCATATCTTTCATTGAAAAACATTTTCCTAACCAAGACTTAACAGTCTCGAGTGCAGGAACATTGTTTCCAATGATAGATGTCATCGACATATAACACCGAAATAGCACTATGCTCCCACTTATCTTCTTGTATACACAAGGCTCATCTTCGTTTTGATGAAGCCAAACTCTTTGGTGATTCATCAAAACGTAGATTCCAGCTCAGGAAGCTTGCTTCAATCCATAAATGGATCTACGCAACTTACACTTTGTTAGAACCTTTTGGATCGACAAACCCTTCAGCCGTATCATGTATACATCCTCAAGCAGGTTTCCGTTAAGAAACGCTGTTTTGACGTCCATTTGCCATATCTCATAGTCGTAATATGCGGCTATGGCAATTAAGATTCTAATAGACTTAAGCATTGCTACGGGCGAAAAGGTTTCATCATAGTCAACGCCATGAATCTGCTTTATACCCCTTAGCAACTAGCCTAGCCTTATAAGTATGTACCTTCCCATCCATGTCGGTTTTCCTTTTGAAAACCCACTTGCACCCTCTGGTTTTTCCACCTTCGGGTGGATCAATCAAGTTCCAAACTTGATTGTCATCCATGGATTTGATTTCGGCTTCCATGGCTCCTAGCCACTTATCCGAATCAGAGTGGACATCGCCTCTTGATAGGAAGTAGGTTCATCATTCTCAATGATTTCTACTTGATTACTTTCCGTCATGAGAAATCCATATCTCTCGTGTTCGGATCGTATCCTATCCGATCTGCGAAGAACTTGTGTATCTTGAACCGGTTCCACAACTGACTTGTGAACTTGGTTAGTCTCAACTATCGGTTCCTTGTCATTTTCGGGTGCTTGAATTTCTTCAAGATCAATTTTACTCCCACTAGTTTCTTTAGAGAGAAACTCTTTCTCTAGAAAGACACCATTACGAGCAACAAACACTTTGTTCTCGGATTGGTTGTAAAATAGATATCCTTTCGTTTCCTTAGGATAACCAACGAAAATGCATTTGTCAGAATTTAGGTGCAAGTTTATGTTCGAAACTAATTTCTTTACATAAGCTTCACAACCCCAAATCTTCATGAAAGATAAGCTAGGCTTTCTTCCATACCACATCTCATGTGGGGTTTTAGGAGCCGATTTAGTAGGGACCTTATTAAGCGTGAAAGCAAATGCTTCAGTGCATGTCCCCAAAAAGAAATAGGAAGGTTAACTTGACTTATCATCGATCGAATCATATCTAATAGAGTTCGATTTCTCCTCTGATACACCATTCCATTGTGGTGTTCGGGTGGAGTAAGTTACGAAACAATTCCACAACTTTTCGGATGATCGTCAAATTCTTGGCTTAAATATTCACCACCTCGATCGGATCGAATGGTTTTAATAGTTTTGCCAAGTTGATTTTGTACCTCATTTTGAAATATTCTAAATATCTCAAATGCTTCACTTTTGTACTTCATCAGATAGACATAGCCATATCTCGGAGAAGTCATCGATGAAACGTTATGAAATACCGAAATCCTCCCCTAGCAATGCTATTCATTGGTCCACACACATCCGTATGTATGAGAGCCAATAAATCACTAGCCCTTTCACTACTCTTAGTAAAAGGAGCTTTAGTCATCTTGCCCAATAAACAAGACTTCGCAAACATCATATGATTCATAATCATATGAGTCTAAATATCCATCTTTGTGGAGTTTAGATACGCGTTTCTCGTTTATGTGACCAAGACGGCAATGCCATTTGTATGTGTTGTTCACATCATTTGGTTTAGATTTCTTACTAACATGATAAACATTCTCAACATTATTATCAACATCCAAGACATAAAGGCCATTAAAAGAATGAGCAACACAATAAAGCATGTCATTCAAATAAATTGAAAATTTCTTATTCGCAATAAGAAAATTGTAACCCTCATTGTCTAAACATGAAATAGAAATAATGTTTCTGCTCAAATCCGGAACATAATAACGCTTATTTAAAACTAAAATTAATCCGCTAGGTAAAGTGACTTCGTAAGTCCCTACGCCAATGCAAAGAACTCTTGCTCCATTTCAACCCTGCAGATCTACTTCACCCTCTTTGAGCGACCTTCTATTCTTAAGTCCCTGCACATTTAGACAAATGTGAGATCCACATCCGGTATCTAATACCCAAGAACTAGAAGTAGAAAGTAGAACATCTATCATATAGATACCTGAAGTCGTGGCAATCACATTGCCCTTCTTCTTCAGCCCTTCCTGATAAGCTTTGCGCTTACGCTTCCAATGCCCAGCTTCATTGCAATGGTAGCATACCGCATCCTTTTGGGATTTGGGTTGAGGCTTCTCAACAACGGCAACCTTTGCCTCCGGTTTAGCAACTTTTGCTTTACCCTTGTTTTTCTTGAACCCTTTTCCTTTGTTCACCATCAACACTTGATTGGTTTTCTTGGTGATATTGTTCTCCGCATTCTTTAGCATCCCATGCAATTCGGACAGAGATTTATTCATCCCATTCATGTTATAATTCGTAACGAATCGATTATAACTCTCGGTGGAGTGAATGCAATATCATATCCGTAGCCGCCTCTAACTGGATAGGATATCCCAAGCCTCTTCAAGGTGCTCGAGGTGACCACTTCATTTTCAACACATGAGGCCCAACAGTTGTCCTTCAATCATCTTGCATGAATGAAGAGCCTTCATAGTGTCAAACCTTTCCGACGTGCTTGCAATCTGGAACATTTCCTTTAAATGATTTCCCAAATCATAAGCTTCCATGTGTTCAAGGTCCTTCTCAAGGGCCTTACACATAGTGCCAAGATCGTGCAACCAACATCTATAGAATCATCAACATGTTTCTTATGTTGGTCCCTTTCACTTTGGGTGCATTAGCGGCAGGCTCGGGAGGAATAGGTCCATCGAGAATGTACAACTTCCTTTCTCGTTTGAGAACAATTCCCAAACAGCGGATCCAATCCACATAGTTGTTGCCATTCTCTTCTAACTTGTCCTTCTCAAGGACTCGATCGCGATGACAAATTCGATTAGTGTTAGCGGCCCATTGATCTACAAAGATATGCAACAAGATATAAACATATATAAGCACCAATTTCATTTAAGAGATTAAATAATGTATTTCACAAATACTCCCACTAAATTATATAACCTTCATATACAAACATGCATAATATAATTTAATAGGCTAAGACCCAACTTTAATTTAATTTCAAGTCGGCTATGGCACGACTGCTCAAAATTAAACTAAAAAGGTAGATAACATTTATCAATCATATCAACATATGACTCTTAGATCTTTTATGAGATTATAGACATCATATGTCACATGTTTCAATCTCATCTTATGCCTTAGGCCCAAAACTGTTTTGATAGCCTTATTGAGTTCAACCATTTTAAACGTATAGCAATCACTATTTGCTCATCTTGATCATACAAAGATAGAATTAATGCACCTCGCTATGGCGAGCCCACATAAAACTACCCGTGTACTCACAAGTGTTTAAAGTGGGTGGCATAAACAAACTCAAAATTTCAAAGAAGGTTCAATTTTTCATGTTTATCAATTAACATGGCATGGTTGATTCATGAAAAACTATATGAGCATAATTATGAACATGGAATGATACAACACAAGTCACATTTGGTTAGTAATTACTAGTACGCGGCCCACGTGCTCCAAGGTTATCCCACACTTCCATCGAAGTGCCTGTGGGGAAGGTTTTGGTGTCCAGCCCATATACCAAGTAATACTTCCCAAATATCCTAGATTAATCATATTAATCATATTAATGAATTTAACATCCCATGACCTAGATTAATCATATTAACCACATATTACAATTTCATAATCATGGTATATCACTATATACAATTACTTCAAAAGTAAAACTCATACAATTTCACATTCTAAATCATATTCATCATGAAAATCCATATAATCACATTACATAATTATCATGATTATCTAACTAAACATCATGAACCTGGCTCTGATACCACTGTTGGGTTTCGAGGGTCCATGCGCAGCGGAAAATTGCAAATAACTCGAATACCCAAAGCCCTAGAATCGTTCTAGATGAATAATTAAGAATTATGAATTAGGGTTACCAACCTTGATTGCCTTTGTCGTTGATATACGTGTTCCCAACTCCGTATGAAGAGTTAACAAGTCTTCAATATACGATCCTTTGAATCACGAACAAAGATCTTGAGAAGCGAAGATCCTCCACGAGTATCCACGCGATGAACGAACCCTAGAACTCTTTCTAGGAGGATTGCTAGATCCCTTCGATTGAAACTTTTTCAATCTATGATGAACTATGGAATTGGTGTGATGATTTTCAATTCCTAATTGAAAATTCTCTCTATTTTGTCTTTCTCAAGCTCAAAATACGAACCGGTCGCTAGGGTTGTTGAAGGAGAGTATTTATACTCTATAAATACTGTGCCCTATTAAAACCCTTGAGAAAAAAACGGTTTCGGCATTCGTGGGTCGTGGGCGGTCGCCCATCGGGATATGGGCGGTCGCCTACGTGTCCGTAACCTAAACCATTCCTCCGAAAAACCCTTGTGGGCGGTCGCTCATAAGCACACGGGCGGTCGCCCGTGTGTCCGAGACTAATACCCTTATTCGAAAACCATCGTGGGCGGTCGCCCATAAGAGCAAGGGCGGTCGCCCATGTGGACGATCTCCAATGCCCGGTTTTCCAAATAAGATGGGCGGTCGCCCATAGCACTGGGCGGTCGCCCAACACACCAGAATTCCATAATTCCATTTTTGTCAATTCGTTCGATGCGTGTGACCCCATAGGACTATATTATGTTGGCAATGAGTTCGATCATATCGATCCTCATAAGACATAAGCGGACTCTAGCAAGCCATCATGCCTACCCAAATAATATAATATCAAGTTCGTTTTTTCCTACATAGAACATATCACAATCCCATTGTCACACGATGTTATATTGAACATGAGTCATGGTCCACGTCAACTCATATTGTTCAATGCTTTCTCGTTACCAAGTAAATTGATTAATCGAATGACATTAATCATATTAATTCATTCGGGCATGGCCATGCACTACATCAATCTTACTCACGAGTGGCCAAGCAAACATCTCTCTTTACGAGGGACAAGTTTCCATCTTGACTTATCATTCTTCCCAACAAGAATCATATCATGCCAATGATAGCCCTTATTGTTGTCCTGGTTAAAGACAACGTTAAACTATATCAAACATGATATTCATCGAGTGGAAGACGATGATAATCTCAGGTCAAAGGATATCAATGATATGACTATATGAGATTTATTTATGACATATGACCATGACATAAATCTCATAATGGGTCAAGTCCAGTACCTTGTTCACTAACAAGTACCCATGAATCTAATGTGCATCTCTATGCATATAATCATCACATGATTATCCATTAGACTTCATACTAGTGCTTCATAAGTACTAGGGACACAATTATTAATGTAAACATGCAAACACATATAATAATCAAAAGAAACAATCTCATATATAAACAAGCAATGACATTACATAAAGGTCTATCTCTATAGGCCTAGGGCACTAACACCTACAATACCTTCCTTTTTCTTGAAGACCTACTTGCAAGTCACAATTTTTCTTCCTCCTGCCTCTGGTTAGCTCCCATGTTGAATTCTTGTGAAGTGACTCCATCTCATCACCCATAGTTTCATGCCACTGAGCGAACTCTGAACATGTAACTGCTTCTTTGAAATTAGTTGGCTCTTGAAGCATCGGTCTCCATTTCCTCGGAAACCTTAAGTGCATAAGACACCATGTATTCAAAACAATACCTCACTGGATGCTTCACGAAATTAGCCCGTCTAGACCTCTCTTGAGCTAACCCATGTTCCTCGAAAATCGGTGATGAACTTTCTGGTGCTTCTGTTTCTGACGGTAGATCCTGATAAACATCCGACCGTAGACTGCTCAACTCTAAAGTATATTGTAGCTACACATGTTTATCATATACTACCAATGCCTGATACAACCACAGATCTCATAATAGAGTTAAGCACAAAATTTTCATCAAAAACAACATTCCTGCTTATTATTACCCTACCCTCTGATGGAGACCAAATCCGGTATCCCTTTACACCATCCTCATAACCCATGAAGACTCCCTTTCTAGCCCTCGTTTCTAGCTTCCCATCATCAACATGATAATAACCAGTACAACCAAAAGCCCTTAAACTAGAGTAATCAACCGGTTTACCTGACCATACCTCATTGGGAACTTTGAGACTGATACTTGCATATGGTCCGCGATTTATCAAATAACATGATATACTAACCGTTTATGCCCATAACCGCTTAGACAACCTTGCATTGGAGAGCATGCACCTTACCCTAGCCAACAATGTATGATTCATGCGCTCTACTACACCATTTTGTTGTAGTGTACCCCTGATAGTGAGATGTCTAGAAATCCCCACTTGCTTACAAAACTCATCGAACTCTGCACTACAAAACTCTAAGACATTATATGTACGTAGTCGCTTGATCTTCTTCCCCCCGTCCGATTCTCCACTAATGTCTTCCACTGTATGAAGTTGGTGAGAGCCTCACTCTTTTGCTTCATGATGATTACCCAAGTCTTCCTCAAGTAGTCATCAATCATGGATAAAAAATACCTGTGACCACTCAATGATTCCTGATGTAAAGGTTCCCAACAATTCGAGTGAATGTAATACAGACTACCCTTCGTTTTATGAACCCCTTTAAGAAACTTTCTTCGCTACATTTTCCCAGTACACAATGCTTGCATAATTTGAGGTCCTTGACCTTATGGCCACGAGAAGACCATGATTATCCAATATATGTATCCCTCTAATGCTCATGTGTCCAAGCCTAATATGCCACAACTTGGTCATATCCTCCTTGACCACTTCAGATAATTCAATCAATACCGACCTAGAAAGCATACTTCCTTGGAGGAAATACAATGAGCCCCGCTTAAGGCCTCTTAGAATCACTTCAGAACCTTTACAGACTTTAAATTGAACGACCACTTAGTTGTTCCAACTTTGGCTTTCCCCTTGCCTTTGCTTTTGGAGCTTTGACCATGCTCCACCACATCAAGCCGGCTTTGGCCGAGACTTGGGGTAAACCTTCTTGTCGTCGAGCTGAATAAGAGATATCAGGTTATTCGTTATCTGTGGAACATGCCTCAAATCGTTCAAAGTGGAGAACTTACCATCATAAGTTCGCAGCTTGGTAGAGCCAATACCAACCACCCTACAAGTAACACTGTTGGCTATATGAATATTACCACCATCAGAGTTGCTCGTATCAATTGCAGCATCATTAGCTTCGTTGAGATTTGGAGGCTCGCCTCTCTTCTTCATATGACATTCTGTCTTCCAATATCCCTTTCCCTTATAGTAATTACAAACATCATTAGGTTTCTGACTCCCTCTACCAGAAGACTTTTTCTTCTTCTGTTTACTGTTAGAACCCTTGCTGCCTTCCATAACCAAACCTATTGTTTGATTATCTGTACCACTATTACCGCTTCCTTTACGACATAACTCTCTACTCTTGAGCGAGAATTTCACCTACTCTAGAGTCACCGTCTCCTTATCACTAATAATAGAGTCAACGTAGTCCTCATATGATAAAGGTAAAGAAATAAGAAGCATTAATACTGCATCCTTATCATCAACCTTAGCATCTATATTACGCAGTTCAAGTAATAAATATATAAATCTATCTAGGTGATTCATAATGGGCGTACCTTACTGCATTCAGAGAGAATATAGCCTATGCTTCATATATAGCTTATCGGGTCAATTATTATCGTGTCAAATACATGTTTTCCAACGCAAGTCACAAATCACCTCCTAGAATCGGTATGTCGAAATATCCACTATAACATCATCATCTAGACACTGATGATCTTAGAGTGGGCCCACTCATCTATCGCGGACTCGGATTTGCCTCTTCCTTCTCTCGCTATCTTCTTCGGTTTCTCCGAACCTTCTCTGTTTCAGCCGACGACAAAGACTAAATGAAAATGGCTTCGCCTTGCCTTTTGTATCATGACGATCCCCGATTGCATCAACCATTGGAGCCCACAAGCCTCAGAGTTTCAACAAAGCTCTCATCTTTATTTGCCAAAGATAAAAATTGTTCTTTTCATTAAACTTGTCGATCGGTGATTCAATTATCGATCCCATCTTTGCAACAGAATAATCCTAAACCTTATTCAACCCGATCGACTCTAAAACACCCAAACTCGAATATTTATCTCTTACTCCTCCGTCCCAGCTTCAATAGAGTCATGACATCTTGCACTTTTTTAAGATTTTTTTTTTAAATGAGTAAAGAATTGAAAGTGGATAGAAGATTAGAGGAGAGAGAATATAAAAGCTTAAAAATGCTTAATAGGAGAGAGAATGAGTGGGAGAAATAGTAAGTTAATGATAGATTTTTTTGTAAATGTGTTAAAATTATAAGGGTATAATGAATGGTTTTTTTGTAAATATATAAACATTATGAAGGTATAAATGTCCGAAACACTGTTCACTTCTTTCCATTTATGAAATGGCTCATTTAAAGTGGGACGTTCCAAAAAGAAAAGTGGCTCAATTAAAGTGAGACGGTGGGAGTATCAAATAGGCCGGAGGGAGTATATATTACATTTTCTTGGTCTAGCAATCTGATTATCTATCAATTTTTAAGTAACTCCAAACTCGATCAAGGTAATTAATTAAGTATAAATACTTGGTTGGCGATGGTTTGTTCCATGCCCGCTAGAAACCAATTACCTAAGCTAATTTAGAAAACATAGTTTGGTTTAAAAGCTTTATTTTTCCTTTAGTAGATTTTTTTTTTCAAAAAAATAGATTTATTTTATTTTATTTGTGATAGATAAATTGTCACTTACGGGTACATCAATTAGCCTATAAAGAGACAAGAACATGCATTCAACAAGATTCGAACTATCTACCTCCTATATGTAAGCAAATACGGATACCACTAAAATTAAAATTCTTTTGTTCGTAAAAAATAAAATCATTGTTATAGAGAAAATAATTAGTCATTTTCCACTCTTAAACTAAATTTTATCCACGTCGTTTATCATTAAGAAATTGAAGTTCTTAATCGCACCAATAAGAAGTCAGCATTAAGTATAAGCCAAGATTTGGACCGCAATTACTAAAGATTTAGATCTTGCACATCCCTTTCATGTCATTTGTTTATCAGTTGAAATTAAACAAGAATGTGACAATCTGAAAAGAAAGTCCAAATTATTCAGTCCGCTTAATAATAATAATAATAATAAGCCATTAATTTTAAAACAGGGAGATAGCGTTTAAATATTTCCACGGTTGAGAAGTATTAGGTAGGATTCACTTGGCCTCTCTCTTAAAATGACACTGACCAATTATTTTAATTTACTTTGTCCATCATCTCATTGTCAAAAAAAAGTTCACAACAAAATAAGCCATTATTTATATCAACCATAAAATAAAATGAGTTTAAATCCACCCAAAACACATCTCAAATGACATCAACCCATGCTATGAAAACTATTAAGGTTTTCATGAATGAAACATACTTCAAAGCTATATAAATATGAATTAATGGATCCAACGAGTTGGAATATATGATTAGGAGATAGGATAATGTCCTTTTTCTATCTTCAGTGTCGAAACTAGGATTTTGACCAAATGATTGAAAAATTGTATGGCAGAAGGGAGTAAGTAGCTAAGAAGCTCAATGGTTTTAACTTTGGACAAGGACATATAAGATTGGAGGAGATTGGAGGAGAATTTGGTAACCCTGGTTGACGTGGCTTGCGCTGATTGGAGGAGAATTTGGCGCGTGCGTCACACGCACCGACAAAGGCGCGTGTACGTAAAGGGTTTTTTTTTTTAAATGAGACATGTGGCGAATTCTGATTGGCCGAATTATTTTCAGATTTTTATTTTTCATCCCGTTTTTTCGACCTCAATTTTTTTATAAAAAAAAATTTTTTTTTTAAAAAAATTTTACACCAAAATTCATAATTTTTTTCCTCTTTAATTAGAGACTAATTTCATTTAATTTGGACACAAAAAAAAAATACTCTTTTTTAAATATAAATTTCTTAATTATATTTTCTTTATTTTTCTTTTTAATTTTTCAATATCTTTTTTGTGCAAATTAATTAAGTGTGAACTATATTTTTTTATTATAAATGATGATAATAATAATCATAATTTTACTAATATGAATATTAGTACTGCTTCGTTCGCCTCAAAAATTAATGTTTTTAATGTTATTTCCTTCGGTTCAAAATTTGACATTATTTTTTAAACATATTAAGTAATATTTTATAAAATATTCATTGGGACGAATATAGTAATTTATTTGTTTACCCGAAGTCGTATTATTTTCTAAAAACTAATGTTCATAATGTTCGTGTCTTCGTGTTAGAAAATAAATATTAATTTTTGAGACAAGTAAATTCATTGAGGCAAAGGAATCATTTTTTTTTTTTTGATATAGAAAGTAGTACTACCTCCGTCCCACCTCAATTGATCCACTTTCCTTTTTGGGACGTCCCACCTCAATTGAGTCATTCCATAAATGGAAAGAAGTGAACAGTGTTTCGGACATTTATACCCTCATAATGTTTATATATTTACAAAAAAAAAAACATTCATTATACCCTTATAATTTTAACATATTTACAAAAAAATCAATCATTAACTTACTATTCCTCCCACTCATTCTCTCTCCTATTAAATAGTTTTAACTTTTACATTCTATCTCCTATTCTTTACCACACATTTAACTTTTACATTCCTTCTCCTCTAATTTCTACCAACTTTATTCATTTTTCTTAAAAATCGTGAAATTTACCCATGGACCAATTGAGGTGGGACGGAGGGAGTATTAATTATGGGATGAAAGTAATATTCATTTTTTAATTGAAGAAATTTTTTTTTGTTAAAAAGTTGAATTTTCTTATATGTCCAAAAAAAAGGAACATTGCTTCTTTAGTCTCAATGAACATTTTAAAAAATAATACTAATTTATTCGTCTAAAAAATTGATGTAATATTTTGCGACGAAGATACTAACATTACAAACATTAATTGCAAAGGCGAATGAAGTAGTATTATTTTTAAAAATATTTGCTCATTTTTCACTTGAAGTAATTTTTTTCCATAAAAAGTAGAATTTTTTTATCTGTCCAAAAAAAAATTACCATTGCTTCTTTTGGCCCAATGAACATTGTAAAAAATAATACTACTTTATTCGCCTAATAAATTAATGTCATATTTTAAAATAGTAATTTTTTTTAGCTGAAGTAGTAGTATTTTGTAAAAATTAATGTTTATAATGTTAGTGTCTTCGTCTCAGAAAAGAAATATTAATTTTTTGGACAAGTAAATTCCTTGAGGAAAAGGAAGGAATTTTTTTTTTTTTTTGATATAGAAAGTAGTATTAATTATGGGATGAAAGAAATATTCATTTTTGAATTGAAGGACAATTTTTTTTCCTTAAATGTACTTTCGAAGTAATGCAAAACATATTATTATGAATTTTCATTGAGTTTATTTTTTTACAAAACATTTTATATTAAGTTCGTCTTGGTCGATTTTTTTTATTTTTTTTTAGAAACAATTCCTATTGATCTCTTTTAAAAAATGATGGGTTATTAATAAAGAACTTTAGATTAATGATAAAAAAAGGTGAAAGCCATTTGATATAACATTTTTTTATTTAAAGAGTAGTTGAAGTATATTAGTAAAATTAAAAATCTTATTATTGTCTATAAATATAATTATTAGAGCTATTTATGTTTTAATTTTTATTTTATCAAAATTTGATGGATTATTAATATTGATTTCATTTATTTGTGCATTTTTTTTATAAAATATTTATGAATTTATTGTAATTTTTCGTATTTAAGAATTAAAAAAACAAAGAAAAGTATAATAAAAAATAAAGTGAACCAAATCAAAACATCGATTAGGATTTGCTTTAGTTATTTTTATATAATTCGAGTAAAGAAAATCAAATACTCTGTCAATAAAAAATCTTCTTAATAAATAAGTTAAATACTTATTTATTCAAACAATTGCTATTTTATATTAATATTTTGAGATTGCTTGGTAACTTAATTATTTATGATTTATTATTTATATTACCTATTCTTACTTTCTCTCCGATATCCCATTAAGAATATGTTTACAAAAGAAAGTATCTTAGAATTTGTTTGTTTGGAGAATTACTAGAGTCAAGAGTTTCGAATTGCAGTTGAAGAGAAAGATTGGGAGACTTATAACTAGATAGATTACGGTTTCCCAATCGTTGGCGAAAATTAAGTGATACCGTGAGCAAATTACGCACATATCATGTTAAATACACAATAAATATGTTTTACATCAAAAATATGCGTTCAATTCCCTAGCATTGAAAAATGCATGCCAAATGTGAGTATTATTGAATAGAACGGGAATTTACGTATAAAACGCACTTCGTACAAACTAACTATGCCTTAAATATAGATTTATTTTAGTGACCTTCAATCTGATATTTGTACTGATAATATAGTTTTCAAATAAGTGTTTTACAATGTACACAAACATTTCTATTTCATGTTGCATTTGTATTATTACTAAAAAAAACTAAATAGAAATATTATTTTTTCCATCTCAAATAAATAATTTACAAAATATACTTCTATACAAAATTATATTATTTATAAAATATTCATTAGGACGAAAATAGTATTTTTTTTATTTTTTTTAGCTGAAGTAGTAATATTTTGTAAAAATTAATGTTTATAATGTTAGTGTCTTCGTCTCAGAAAATAAATATTAATTTTTTGGACAAGTAAATTCCTTGAGGCAAATGAAGCAATTTTATTTTTATTTTTTGATATAGAAAGTAGTATTAATTATGGGATGAAAGTAATATTCATTTTTGAATTGAAGGACATTTTTTTTTCCTTAAAAGTACTTTAGAAATAGTGAAAAACATATCTATCTATATATAAAAGGAGGAAAGTCTCACTTTCCCCCCAAAAACCGTGAGCAAAATTGTAATTTCACATAGTGGCAAAAATGAAGATAACAAGCAAATACTTTAAAAAATTATAATATAATAATTAGTAATAAAGAAAGAGTAGGTCTGCTGAGAAACGCGTTTCTCCATAACTATGGAGAAACGCGTTTTTAATAGCCAGAAGCTATACGTTTGATAACCAGAAGAAAATTTCTGGATATCGGTCTCGAGGTTGGATATCCGAAGCTTTGGAACGGATATCCGAAGCCTTTGAAAGCGGATATCCAAAAAATAGATTTGAAGCCAAATCAAGGCCAGATCAGAAATTGCTTATTGAAGGTTTACGGATATCCGAGAGAAACCTTGAATGTATATCGAAACCATCGAATGAATATCCGAAACATTTTGAAAGTTTACGGATATTCATTGAGGTTTACGGATATCGAAACGGAAATGTATATCCGAAATCATCAAATGAATATCCAGAAACATTTTGAAAGTTTACGGATATCATTTTGAAGGTTTCCTGATATCACTTTCGTAAGCTACGGATATCCTTTGAGGGTTACGGATATCCGAACCTTTGAGAGCGATATCAGAAAGTAACCATGAGACAAGGTCATGGCCAATACAAAAAGTTTCTGGGTATCTTTTCAAAAGGTTCTGGATACCCGTAACCCGTTTCTCCATAACTTATGGAGAAACGCGTTTCTCCCTAGATTTTACGATAAAGAAAACTCAATAGAAATATTATTTTTTTCATCTCAAATAAATAATTTAAAAAATTGTAATCTTCATTGGGATGAAGAAAGTAATATTAATTTTTAAAATATTTATTGGGATGAAGGAAGTAATTCTCATTTTTTTGGAAAAAAATTAGTATTATTTATTGTTTATTCATTTTGAGTCGAATATAATATTTATTTTTTAAATGAATAATATATTTTTTTTATAAAAGTATATATTTAAAGAATTTATTTGAGATGGATAAATTAATATTCATATTTTTTAAAATGATCCAAACAAATCAAGGCAACAATCGGTCAGCCACAACCCTCAACCGATCCAAACAAACCAAGGCCACAATCGGTGATTCAAACAAATCAAGGGCCACAACTCCCAACCGATCCAAATAAACCAAGGCCACAATCGGTGATCCAAACAAATCAAGCCCATGCACAATCGGTCATCCAAACAAATCAAGGGCATGGACAATCGGTCAGCCACTCCAAGGCCATGGACAATCGGTCAGCCACTCCAAAGCCATGAACAATCGGTCATCCAAACAAACTAACCCATGCACAATTCGGTCACCACTCCAAATAAATCAAAATAAAAACAAAGTTACAAATTTCGTCTCACTTTAAATTACAAAATAATAATTATTATTAAAGAAAGCTATATATACAATTATTTTCTCCATCTCAAATAAATACTTTAAAATATATACTTCTATAAAAAATTATAATCGTCATTTCAAAATAAATATTACTTTCGACTCAAAATGAATAACCAAAAAATAATACTTCATTTTTTTTTCCAAAAAATGAACATTACTTTCTTCATCCCAATGAACATCAATTTGCTGATTGAGAGAAATGACGCCATTTATTTTTGGATATAAAAAATAGTATTTATTTTGGAATGAAAGTAATATTCATTTTTGAATTGAAGAAATTGTTTTCTTAAATAGTCGAATTTTTTCTATGTCATAAAAGAAATAAATATGGATTCCTTCGTCTCAATGAACATTTAAAAAAAGAATATTACTTTCTGCGTCAAAAAATTAATGTTATCTTAATGTCTTATTTTGAGACGAATGCACTAATATTACAAACATTAATTTTAGAGGCGAATAAAGTAGTATTAAATTTTAAAATATTCATTCGGATGAAGGAAGTAATGCTCAATTTTTTGGATAAAAAATATGGTATTATTTTTTGATTATTCAATTTGAGTCGAAAGTAATATTTATTTTTGAAATGAATAATATAATTCCTTATAGAAGTATATTTTCTAAAGTATTTATTTGAGATGGAAAAAATAATATTTCTATTTCGTTTTCTTTATTAGTAATTATTATTTTGTAATTTAAAGTGAGACGGAGTTTGTACCTTGATTTGATTTGTTTAGATTGGCAACTGATGTTTTTAAAATATTGATTTGTAATGACGATACGCTCTGTCAATCTGATCTATGTACTGATAATGTAGTGTTTAAGGAAGTTTTTCATAATTTATAAATGTATTTAACTTTTTTTTTTTGTTCTTTTTTAATTTCTATCTTAGTGTTGCATGTAATTATCAGGTAAATCGCACGAGAGTTTCACTAGTATGTCCAATAAAGATGCTCTAAGGCAAGGCATGAAATATTTATTAAGGGATTTGTGGCAGTGAAGTAAAAGACATATAAGTCTAATTTTTATCAATAGTTTTGCTTGTTATGATATGATTATTTTTTGTATTTATTCCCCCGAAAGGTCCAAAATTTAAACGTAATTCTCAAATAGGACATACAATATTGTTTATTTTCATTGGATTCACATGTGGGAATTTATTTTCGCTAGGGTTCCCCAATAGCTTATAGATTTATGTCTCAGAAATCAAAGTTGGTTTGAAAAATAACTCTTAGAGCTACTTTTTTTGCTCTACTAGTCATGTACCAGAGTTCTTTAATTTTTGATATTTTTGGCTCTAATATACTACTCACCTAAAAAATTCCACTGTCCAAGATGTACCATTTTCTTTTTTGGGCGTCGCGTTTAAAATGTCTCAATCCAAAAAAAAAAGAAACTTTTTATTACTTTTTTATTTGTGGGATCCACTTGTCATCTTTCATGATAAATATCCACTAACTATTCTACATCACTTTTCTGCTTTTCTACATCGGCTTTCATGCTATGCAGCATTTATTTCATTTTATACACACAAAGGGCGTTGGCCGAGTGGTACAAGGTGACTTCAGAAGAAGGGTCACGGTTCGAGTCCCCGAGGGAATTCTTGGGGCTTAATTTCCTACCTTGGTTTCGGGGTCCTTAAAGGCCCCAGGGACACAGGTGCAGTTAAGGAAGTGGCATTGCTGGGCTTGTATCCTCAGTGTGGGGAGTTCAAATCTTAGCAGGTGCAAAGCTGGAGCAGCCATTTGGTGTTGTAAGAGTGATGTAAATGTCTCTTTGGCAGGAGCAGCTAGAGCAACCATTTGGTGATGTAAGAGTGATGTAAATGCCTTGTAGGAGGGCTCCCTTGGGGCTCTGGAGTATAAGGGGTGCTGCCACCCTGGCTGCGTAAGTGCATCCGCGATTTACCTCAGCCCGGTATACTTGTGGGGTCGGTGCGCAGTGGTCAGGATTAGTCCGTGAGGCGAGTGGGAACACAGGTATCAAAAAAAAAAAAAAACATTTATTTCACTATACACTTTTTACATTATATATATTTATTTCTTAATTCTCGTGGTGAACTCATTTTGAGACATTTGAGCGGGAACGGAGGGAGTATAGTTTTATTTTACTCTGAGTGTTGTCCATCCAAGAGAAAATATTTTTGTTCCAAGGTAAATAGAATAGTAAAAAATACTCCCTCCGTCCCAATAAGAGCTGCCCGTTTTTTGCCTTGCACGCAAATTAATAAAATGGGTGGGAAGAAAAAATGTTGTGAGTGTAATTTGAAAATAGGAGAGAGAATGAGTGGAGGGAATAGTAAATTATAATGGTGTTGTGAGTATTAAAATAATATAGGAGAGAGAATGAGTGGAGGAAATAGTAAAGATTTCTTTGCCAAAAAAGGAAAGTGAAAGCTATTAACGGGACACCCAAAATGGCAAAATGGGAAGCTACTATTGGGACGGAGGGAGTATGTCTATCCTTTTCGGGAATCAAAGTTAGGTCTGAAAATGTATCAAAAAATCTCTCTTATCACATGCTTCCACCAGTAAAAGTCATTCAATTCATTTAAAAGAGATTTAATCTTAAGCTAATTTTTATTAAGTACTCCCTCCGTCCGCTTAGAAGATTCACAGTTACTGTTTACACGTTAATTAAGGAGGGAGTATTATATTGAAAGTGTTGTGAGTGTGAAATAAAATAGGAGAGAGAATGAGTGGAGGGAATAGTAAATTATAATGGTGTTGTGAGTATTAAAATAATGTAGGAGAGAGAATGAGTGGAGAGAATAGTGATTTAAGGTTTCCTTTTTAGGAAAGAAAAAAGTGTGAACCATGTAAGCGGACGCCCAAAATAGAGAGTGTGAACCATGTAAGCGGACGGAGGGAGTATTAGGAAAAGAGTAGGTCTTCGGAGAAACGCGTTTTTTCGTAAGTTATGGAGAAACGTATTTTTTCAAAAAAAAAAAAAAATTATAATTTTTTTTTTTTTTTTGCATTCATTAAAAAACTTCTGGATATCAGTCTCAAAGGTTCTGGATATCCAGAACCCTTTGATCATGATATCCAGAAGTTATGTTAGAATGAGACCAACACATACCAACTTTCTGGTCATGGCCTTCACTTTTACGGATATACTTTTCCTTGTTTTACGGATATACTTTTCCTTTGGTTTACGGATATAGATTTGGCGAGGTCATGGTCAATACAAAATTTACGGATATCCTTTCTCTTAATTTACGGATATACTTTTTAGTGATTTACGGATATATATGCTTGAGTCGAGGCCCAAGGCCGTGGCCGTAGGCCAGCAACAGGTCATGAATATATAATACAAATTTTCTGGATATCAACTTAAAAAGATTCTGGATATCACTTTCAAAGAGTTCTGGATATTCAGAACATTTAATATTTATATCCAGAAGCCTTTCAAAAGGTTCTGAATATCTAATACAAAAATTTCTGAATATCCTTTCAAAATGTTCTGGATATCCAAAAGATGGAAAAAATCCGTTTCTCCATAAATTATGGCGAAACATGTTTCTCCCTAGATTTTGGCTTAGGAAGAGTAGGAAAAAGTGTATCAAATATCACTTAACTGTACCGCTTTTGTGGGTTTTACCACTATATTCTTTTTCGTTGAAAAAAACACAGCAAACTCTTTTTTTTTTATTGCAACAGAGGTTACTATCACTATCGTCGTCAGTTTTTTCTCATAAAATGGTCATTTGCATCACATCATGTGGCCAAATTTTAAAGGGTATTTTCAGTAAACCCGTATCATTAAATTCACCCTCCAAAAATTAAAACAAATCCCTCCCTGTTCTTTTATACCCCTTATCTCATTTATACCTTATTTCTCACCCACCCATCCCACCCACACCCATTAACCAAACATACTCTCTCACTCACTCACACCCATCAACATTTATTGAATTTAAGAGAAAGAAACATTTGAAAACAAGATAATTTTGGTTCAATTCGTTTGAAATTACTTCTTATGGTTTAATTCTTTCTATTAATGTTTCAAGTTGAGAATTTTTGGGTTCAATTTGTTTCAAATTTTGGGTTTGTGGTGGTTCGGCCAGTACTGACCGAAATTATAGATCTGTTCAGCCAGTAGTGGCCGAACTTCTTGAATAAGTTCAATTACACCCGATCGAACTTCTTGAATAAGAATAAGTTCAGCCACACCCGGCCGAACTTTTTGAATAAGTTAAGCCACACCCGGCCGAACTTTTTGAATAAGTTCAACCACGCCCGACTGAACTTCGGGTTTAACCGAACTTTTTTTGTTTTTCGGTCGCGTGTGGCCGAACTTTTTTTGTTTATTAGTCCGGGTGTGACCGATTCTGGGCAAAAAATCATCAAATTGTGGCCGAATTTTTGCCACAAAAACAGAATATTTAAGACAATAATTTAACATATTTATATAGTTATAGAAGAAGTATTTAGAAATCAAATTAACAATGAGTTTTAATAAAAGAAGTATATAAAAATGGGTGTTAAATTTAAGGATATTAGAGTCATTTCATTTTTTGACAATTTTGAAATTTTAAACTTTCGAATTTACTCAACAATTTTACATGTTTATATAACAATTCCCAAAACTAAAACCTAAAATGCCATTCCATTCTAAATTATCTCCCTCTCCCCTCCCCTCCCATTGTCTCTGTTCTTTCTCATGCCCCTCACTCACGGCACCCCACCCCACCCCACCCCCACATATCACCGGTCAAACCTACCAACTATTTTTCCTCTCCAACTCCCACTTTGTCAACTACTGTCCAATCGCCACTCCGATGAACACAAATTTGATCGCTTTTTGACATCTTCAACCCAGATTTGATTGTAAAGAAGGTGGAGACGGGATATTTGGGGGGAGGGTAGGCACTAGGCGCCAAGATGCATCAGAAAGATTTGAGGGATAAAATCTAGGGCATACTTGCTGGAAGACCTTTACCACCATGGATGTATTTGTCGACAATTTTAAGCACAAGGGTCTTACTGTCAATTGAATTAATTTCAGATGACAATTTGATTAATTTTGATTTAGAATTTGTTAATTTCTTGCACTTTATGGTGGAAAAATTGGAGGTTGTGATGAGGCTTTGATGGTGGGGATGAGACGTTAGTGGTGGTGATGGTAATATCGTCGTGGGCGATGATTCTACCTCCGTCCAAAAAAAATTTAACATAAAAATATATAATCCCTTCGTCCCAATAAAAGCTTCACCAATTATCCAAAAGAACGTCCCGTTAGAAGCTTCATCTTTTCTTTTTTTGGCAAAGAATCTTTACTATTCAACCCACTCATTCTCTCTCATATTTCACTATTACACTTACAACATTTTTCAAATTTACTATTTCCTCCACTCATTGTCTCTCCTATTTTACTATTACACTCACAACATTTTTGAAACCCTTAATTTACGTGTCAAAAAAAATGGTGAAGCAATTACCGGGACGGAGGGAGTATTTATAAACAAGTAAACATATTACTTTTAATTTCATAATACCATGTTTGATATTAAAATAAAGAATTTATAGTTTTGCATTTAATATTTTATTATTATTATTATTATTATTATTATTATTATTATTATTATTATTATTATTATTATTATTATTATTATTATTATTATTATTATTATTATTATTATTATCTAGTTCAAAAAATAATTAGTATAGAAAATAATAATAATAGAAATATTGAGGTTTTTTTTAGGCTTGTTTTTGTAATGTTTTTTTCTTTTAATTTAAATCATACACTTGGTTAAAGTTGAAAAAAAAACATAAGTTTAGTGACTAACCTAAAAAAAATCAATAAGCGGGGAACTATTAACAAATATTTAGAACAAGTTCAACCTTTTAATTTTAAAAGAGAGTGAACTGTCTAAATATCACTTAAAATTTGGTCACATGCAATACACTTTATCATTTAAATTAAAAAAAAATTGACTGGCGTTATTGATATTGATGTGTTTTTTGCAGTGTTCTAAAAGATCCCGTCTAAGGGCGCCTAGGCCCCGCCTAGGCCTCGCTTAGGCGCTAGGTCCCTCTTCAACGCCTAGTTCTAAGCCCCGCCTAGGTCCCGACTAATTCCGACTAGTCCCCGCCTAAGCGCTAGGCCCGACTCTGCCGCCTAACATCCGCCTAGCACTTTTTAAAACATTGGTTTCTTTAAACAAAAAATAGCTTAATGGTAAAATCCAAAAAAGATACCCCTCATGTCAATACTTGGATTTGATATATAGGTGCAATTGAGATAGTATTTACCCTTTATAATTTTTTTTTTTATTTTTATTATGATAAATGCAAGCAAAAAGATTAAAACTCTTGACCTCATCAAATTAAGAGCTCTTAAATCATAACTAGCGTAACATCCGTGTGTTAAGCACACGATCATTTTTTTTTTTGATAAATAGCAGAAATTAAATTAAAAAAGTTACTATAACTATAAAGGTTAATTTAGGTAAAAAAAATTAAAATAAAAATTATACAACAAAAATATATGCTGGCATTAGTAATAAAAATTACAAACTTTAAAAAAAATCTTGTACAAAACATTTGTGGTGTCATCCATGGTCTTTTCCTTTTGTCACATATTAAAATCTTCAACCCAACACGATTATTTATCTTATACAAAATAACATGCAATTGACCATTACTAAAAACAGATTATTTAAAAACAGACTAACATGAGTAAGTAAACAGATAAAATCGACGAACAACATGTTTATTTGCCTATGAAAATGGAAAATTTATAATTTTTTCGTATTTATAGGCATTTTTAATTGTAAAATAGCATGTTCATTTGACTGTGTTCCAAAATCGTTGTTTCAATGTCATAGTGGGCTCTTTCAAAAAAAAAAAAAAAAAAAAAAACAGGGCGAGAGTGAATTTTTAAAATTTGTTTTTGTAAAAATTGTAAATAGTGAAGACCAAATCATTGGCTATTGACCACTATTTAAATGCTAAAATAATGGGTTTGAAAAAAAAATCTCTCCACATCCCGATTTTTTTATATTTATTTTAAAACAAAAGGAGTAGGAGATTGTAGTAAAATGTCTTCAACTTTTTGTAATCTTATATTTACTCCATTCCAAAAAAATATACTCACTTTATTTTTAATGTTAACTTAATTGAACATTAATCTAGAAAATAATGAAACTAAATAACTCAAATGAACTTTTAAAAATGCTATTGATATTAATGTTGTATTAATATCAATTTTTTGGTCAAAAATAAATTAAACTTACTATCAAAATTAAATTAGAACTATCCTATCTTTTTGAGACAGAGATTTTTTTTTTAATTTTTAAATTAGTTCTAAGTATTTTACTACAATGAGTTCACAATTTTCTTTTCCACTTTTACAAAAATTATAAAAGGATGGTGCAAATAGGAATTTCCTATTAAAAATATTATAAATTTTGTTGATTTTAATAGTATTATTACTAGATTAATCCCCGTACGATGCACGATTTATTTCAAACTTTATTATTTTCTAGTTTCTTAATTAACATCTCATTTTATTTTTTGATCAATATTTACGCAATTTAAATGACATAATTAAATAAAAAAAATAAATTCATTATTAGGAAGCATCTTAATAATCGAGAAACTGGTTTTAAAGAAACCAATTTACCTATGTTATGTTGTGAATTATAAATAGCTTCAAAATATATTAATCGTATAACAATTAAAAAGTTTAATAAAAAATGAATTTATATTAGTCATTAAAGGGCGAATTTCGGTGCGTCAAGCGCTCCCCGCCAAGCGGGTGTTGGGAGAGGGAACCATTTGCTAGAGCCTTCCCCTGACAATTGCCAAGAGGCTGTTCGCCAAGGTTCGAACCCGTGACGTTATGGTCACCAAAGGAGCAACTTAACCGTTGCGCCAAGGCTCGCCCTCAATTTATATTAGGCATTACGTACCAAAAAAAAGTATGCTATTATTCATTAGTCATTACGTACCAAAATAATCTATGTCGCTCAATACAAAAATGAACTTTTATTTTTATTTTTGAAGTTTGAAATACATCAGAAATAAATAAGGAAATTTATATAAATAGAGCTGTAGCACTTTAGAAATATGCACGGGACATGGACATATCTATCGGAATAACATTTTCATATTCTTTATAATTAGTTAGTCCTTCTTTTTAAAAAAATAAAATAAAATACTTAGCTCTAATAATAAACATTTAATACAATAAAACTACTATACCAGCCATCTTGAATAATTCATTATTTATTAAATATATTTTCATTTTATTATTGAATAAAATATTATTTACAATCTTTAATTACTTCCTCCAATCTAAAATAGATGTCATTTTGTGTCCTAAATTTTGTTTCAAAATAGATGTTGTTTTAGGTTAAATCTTCAATTTGCCCCATTATTGAAACTTGTAACATTCCATTAATTATACATTTTGTGTGAGATAATGTATGAGAGAGAAATGTTTAATAGGAGTATATTTGATATTTTAGTTAGTAAAATTGTTATATTAAGTGCATTTCTTAAAAATTGTCAAAATTTTCAAATTAAACGACATCAATTTTGAACCAGAGGGACACTACAAGAAAACTGACAGATACTGACGGAAATTAGTGACGGAAATAAATCCGTCACTAATACCGACGGATTAGTGACGAAATAGCAACGACCTGGGGTGAAAAACAAAAAACGAAATTAGGACGAGATTACCGACGGATTTAGTGACGGATATGCCGACGAATTCCATTTCGTCTCTAATCCGTCACCATTTTGGCGCCAAAAATTTGCGCACTTTTTTACCGACGAATTTGTGACGGAATGGCGACGGATATTTTTACTGACGGATTTGAGTCGTTGCTAAATTATTTAAAACAAATATTAAATTTATATTTTAGGTTAGCGACGAATTAGTGACGGAATTAATTACCGACGGATTAAAATCCGTCGGTAAATTAATTACATATTATTACCGACGGATTTGAGTCGTTGCTAAATTATTTAAAATAATCATTAAATTTATATTTTAGGTTAGCGACGGATTAGTGACGGAATTAATTACCGACGGATTAAAATCCGTCGATAAATTATTTAAAATAATTATTAAATTTATATTTTAAGTTAGCGACGGATTAGTGACGGATTTGATTACCGACGGATTAAAATTCGTCAGTAAATCAATTACATATTATTACCGACGAATTTGAGTCGTTGCTAAATTATTTAAAATAATTGTTAAATTTATATTTTAGATTAGCGACGGATTAGTGACGGATTTGACTATCGACGGATTAAAATCCGCCGGTAAATCCAGGGCCGGCCTTGATGCAAGACATGTGAGGCTTCAGCCTAGGGCCACCAAAAATACTAGTATAATTAGGGCCACAAAATTTCACAAAACATTACTTCTCCTAGTGGTTAAGGGCCTCCTCATAGTTGCCAAGCCACCAGGGATCAAAACATGGCATTGTCACTTTTGATATTTTTACCCAATTATTTTTATTTGGGCTTTGTAATGAAGGACTACTAAAAATTTGGCCTAGGGCCTCATTTGCAACAAGGCCGGCCCTAGGTAAATCAATTACATATTGTTACCACCACTATCACTACTACCACTACTACTGCTACCACCCCTACTATCGCTCCTACCACTACTACTATCACTATTACTACCACTCCTACCACTAGCTACTACCATCACTACCATCACCACCACTACTACTACTACCAGTATCAGTACCACTACCATTACCACCACTATCACTACCACCACTACTACTGCTACTACCACTACCACTAGTACTACCATTACCACCACTACTACCACTACCATTACTACCACCACGTGCCTACACCACCACCACTATCGCCACCAACACCACCACTACTGCTACTACCACCACTACTACCACTCCTACCACTACCACTACTACCACTACTACCATCACCACCACCACCACTACTACCACCACCACCACTACCACCGGTCCACCACCAACACCACCACTACCACTACTACTACTACTACCACCATTACTACCATGCACTACCACCACTACTACCACTACTATCGCTACTACCCCTACTACTAACACTACTACCACTACCACCACTACTACCGCTACTTCCCCTACAACTAACACTACTATCACTACCACCACTACTATCACTACTATCGCTACTACCCCTACTACTAACACTACTACCACTACCATCACTACTACCGCTGCTACCCCTACAACTAACACTACTACCACTACCGCCACTACTATCACTACTACCCCTACTACTACCACTACTACCAAATTGAAGGCTCTAGTTAGTAGTGATTTTTTTTTTTTTTATAAAAATTAAGATTTTTTAAAGAAATAAAAGTATATAATAAAAGAGGGACGGACAATAGCATATATATATATTTTAATTTTTTAATATTTATTTTGAATAAATAAAAGTTATATATAAATTTTGTTTAGAAATCTATATTACAATAGAGAATGAGGGTAACCGCCGAGACAAAGAGCGGCTGAGATTGAATTTCACAAATTGATCCGATGGTCCGAGTCATTTTCCCCAAAACTATTTTTAACTTCCTTACTCATTAAAAAAATAAAAAAAAAACTACCCACTCATTGCTAAAAAAATTCCAGAATTAACCTCCCACTTATTGCACTCATTTTTTTAATTTTAATTTTAAACATTAAATTGTGTTACTTAAAATGATAATGATAGTATAATAGATTTTTGATTAAAAAATAATTGATGCAAATAAAAAAAAAATTGTTTTTGGAAAATTAGGCGCCTCATCGTATTCACTTCCCGCCTCCGCCAATTCTTGAAAAAAATCAAAACCCTCTCTCTCAAAACCTACCGTATTCCCCACCCGTTTCCCCTCTTTGTCGTTTTCTCTCTACCAGTGCCATAATCGACCTCTTCGATCGACGTTAGGTTGTGGCGCCGGGCCATGGATTTGTAGCTGGGAGACGAGTTCACTCCTTCGACCTCCGACCGGCGACGGTCATCATCTCGTATCGAACTCTCTCCCTTCGTCTAATACCGTGGCTAATACCATGGTTCCAGCTTGCTAATACCTTGGTTCCAACTGATTTCACACCCTTCGTTCTCTCTCTTGCTCTTCTCCTACTCTCTTCCAAATAAGGTATTCCGGTTCCTGTTATTTCAATTAAATTATGAGTTGAATCTCTAATCCTAAAACCCCAGATTTGTTAATTGTTTGGAATTTACAAATTTAGGAAAAGATATATCCGTTATTGATTTGCTTATTGTGTTGCAATTTATTAGCTAAAGATATATATGTTTCAATTGCTCATTTCTTGTTTATCGGTAGTGTATTTATCTATCTCCCTGTTAACTCTAATTTTGTTGTTTTCGTGCGCTCTTTTATGAATATAGGAATTAAAAATGAACCTCGATCGTAGTTGGATGTACAAACGATTTGAGAATGGATTTTTAACAAACTCTTTTGTAGAAGGAGTAGAGACTTTTGTTGAATACGCAATTAATCAGACATGATGGAACGACGGGGATAGAATTAAGTGCCCATGTAAGCTAGAAAAGTGTCAAAATAGAAGATTTCTTGATGTAGAAATGGTGAAGTATCACTTGGTGAAACATGGGTTTGTTCCAAATTATTATGTTTGGACATTCTAAGGGGAAACAAATATAAACCCTACTGAGAATCAAAGTATTGAAGTCGGGGTGTCATCGTCTACTGATGAAGCTGTACCTAACGCTTATACCACTATGGTTTTAGATGCACTGCCCCGATTTTAATGTTGATGATGACGTCGAAGTGCCACCAAATCCCTGTGCTAAAAAGTTCTATGATATGTTGGAAGCTTCTAAACCAGTTGTGGCCTGGGTGTGAGAAGCACTCTGAATTATCTCTTATAGCTCGATTGATGAGTTTGAAGTCTGAGAACCGAATGTCCGAAAAATGTTTTAATCAAGTAACCGAGATCATCAAGGAGGTTGTCCCTGAGCCTAACTTAGTCCCAGATAACTTCTATGCAAGTAAGAAGTTAATGCGCGAAATGGGGTTACCGGTCGAGAAGATCGATTCACGTGTTGAAGGTTGCATGATCTATTGGGGTGAGCATTCAAATTTGACCACTTGCAAATTTTGTGATCATCCCCGGTTTAAAAGCTCGTCGAGGATACAAAGCGCCAAAAACCAATATAGCATACAAGAAAATGTATTATTTTCCATTGACTCCTCGCCTCCAAAGGTTGTACGCATCCAATGCTACAGCAAAAATGATGAGATGGCATACCGAGCACGTATCCGAGGAAGGAGTGATGCATCATCCCTCAGACTCGCCAGCTTGGAAACATTTTAATCAAACTCATCCCGAGTTTGCTGCTAAAAGTGGAAATGTGAGATTGGGGTTGTGCACCAACGGATTTCAGCCATTTGGCCAGTCAGGGAACAATTTTCGTCATGGCCGGTTATACTTACGCCATACAATCTGCCTCCTGGGGTGTGCATGAAAGATGAATATATGTTCTTGACCGTGTTGGTTCCAGGGCCAAATAATCCGAAACATAGATTAGATGTCTACTTGCAGCCTCTTATTGCAGAGTTGAAGCAATTGTGGGAAGTAGGAGTTCATTCGTATGACATTTCAAAGAAGCAGAACTTTCAAATGCGAGCTGCCTTAATGTGGACAATAAGCGACTTCCCAGCTTATTCAATGTTGTCGGGGTGGAGCACAGCTGGAAAGTTAGCTTGTCCATATTGCATGGATGAAACAGATGCATTCACATTGAAGTGTAGTGGGAAACAGTCTTGGTTTGACAACCATCGAAAGTTTCTTCCACGAGATCATGTATATAGGAGAAATAAGGTGAACTTTATAAAAGGAAAAACCGTTACAAGAGACCCACCTCCTATTCGTGAAGGATCTGATATTCTTAGCGAGTTAGAAAATTTTGGGTTTGAAGAAGGTGACTGAACTAAATGCAGATGTTGTCAACAAATCTGTTTCGAAAACCTGTGGTTGGAAAAAAAGAAGCATATTTTGGGATTTGCCATATTGGAGCACTAACTTGATACGACACAACTTAGATATTATGCATATAGAAAAGAATGTGTTTGAGAATATTTTCAACACAGTTATGAATGTGCCAATAAAGACGAAGGATAACCCAAAATCTAGGGAGGAGCTAAATGATTATTGTCGTCGGCCTGAGTTGAAGCAAGATAGTGCAACTGGAAAATACCCGAAAGCTTGTTACACGTTTGATAAAAAGTCTAAAGCTTGTTTGTGTGAATGGGTGAATGGACTCAAATTCCCCGATGGATATGCTTCAAATTTGGGTAGATGTATTGCTATGAAAAAACTGAAGTTGTATGGCATGAAAAGTCATGATTGTCACGTGTTTATGCAGAGGTTAATACCTATTGCATTTCGTGAACTCTTTCCCCAACAAGTTTGGAAGGCTCTTACAGAATTGAGTTTGTTTTTCAAAGACCTTACTTCGACCGTGATTGGAGATGCAGACATGACACGGCTCGAGAGAGACATACCTGTTATCTTATGTAAACTTGAACGCATATTTCCACCAAGTTTTTTTGACTCAATGGAGCACTTACCCGTTCATTTGCCTTTCGAAGCAAGAATTGCTGGTCCTGTCCAGTATCGATGGATGTATCCATTTGAGAGGTAATTCGTATGCTATTATTTGATATACATCCAAATAAAAATTGCTTACGTATTTTCAAAATCATTTATAGGTATCTTCGCAAGTTGAAGCTTAACGTCAAAAACAAAGCGAGAGTTGAGGGTTCCATTGCCAATGCTTATTTGATGGAAGAGGCGTCAATGTTTTGTTCTTATTATTTCAAGGAACATGTTAGAACGAAGCATAGAAATGTTCCTGACGACGAATGCATTGATGAAGATGAGCATGAAGATGTAATTTCGATATTCAACCATTCTGGTCGAGCCTTTGGGAAAGAGAAACAAAGATTTCTCAATGATAAGGAGTACAACGCAGCACGCGCCTATGTCTTATTGAACTGTGATGAGGTTTATCCATACATAGAGTATGTACTCGCTCTTAAAAATCTCTTTCCATATATATATCTTTAACTGCCATCTAAAAATCATGTAATCATACTTTGGTAAAGGATATTCACCGAGCATGTGAAGATAAACGAACCATCCATTACAGACGCTCAACTTGGCGAGAAATTGCAAAATGAATTTCCGGAATGGTTTAAGCAATACGTATGATTTTTCAACCTTTCACAAAATTCATATTTTAGTCAACACACTTTAATTGTCATATATTTGAAAACATTTCTTTTTTGTATAGGCAAGTGATCCTACCAATAACATTACGAACGTGTGGATCAAGGAACTTGCTGAGGGCCCGTTTAGATATGTGGCCACATATCCTGGCTATTTAGTGAATGGATACAGGTTTCACACAATCCAACATGGTTCCAATAGAGCTACAATGAATAGCGGCGTATGCGTTAAAGGTGAAAGCTACAATCAACATGAGAGTGATTACTACGGCCGCCTATTAGAAGTCATTCGTCTCGAATATAAAGGATTACCTCTTAAGCAGGTCACTTTGTTCAATTGTGAGTGGTTTGATCCAATGGCTACGGGTACAAAGATTGATCCTCACTATGGGCTTGTAGAGATAAATCATAGGCGTAGATTCAATCGATACGAACCTTTCATAATTGCTACCCAAGCTACACAAGTTTATTATTGCACATATCCAAGTTTGAAACGAGACAAGGTGGATTGGTGGGCTGTATGAAAGATTAAAGCAAGGTCGACTGTTCAATTTATCGAGGAGTTGCCGACCTCCTTTCAAGAGGAAACTATTGATACACATGATTCTGTGCATGCCGATGATGTTCAAGTCCACTTAGGTGATGATAATAATGCATTTGTAGAGCTTGTCGATGATGAGGAATTAGAGGGTAGCGATGGTATGAATAATATTGAAGAGGAAGAGTTTGACACTAGTGAAGAAACAAATGATGAAAGTGAATATTTTGATTTAGGAGATAGTGAAAATGATAATTCAGGTTAATGATAGTATTTTTTTATGTTTGTATGAAGGATATTAGTAAAATATTTGTTTTAGCATAAGACTCAAAAGAAGGCATTTATTATGAATGAATGCATAATTACACTTCAAACCTATTGCAGGATATGTGCATTCAAGTGGATACAAAATGCAATTGTTTTTTTCTCTGTTCAATCTATTGTGCGTGTGTGAGTATTATTTATAATAGTGTGTTTATCCGATTATAAAGTGATATGTGATATATGTTATTTAGTTATATTATATGATGTAGAGACAAACCCGATTTTCTGATCATAGGGGTACACAAACTGTATGCATTAAAGCATTTTTCATAATCTACAATGACAAGGATGCAATCTCCCATCCTTTTTAGCCGCTACATGATCTCACATTTACAGTACTAGAAAGCACCAATTGAGCATGATTTCATTTGTTTGTTTGTTTGTAGTAATTGTTGTCTTTGAAGCAGGGACATCTTTTGGTTAGGCTCTGTTTTCAACAAGGTGGACGGTGAGCTTCCCATCAAGTCTTCCTCTTGCATCCATTTTCGCGAGAAAGGTGAGCATACTTGATCTATTGACCCAAACTTATTCCTGCATATTCATTGAGCGGCTCGTCCCTTCCCTGGACCCACGCAAAATGGGAGCTATGGGGTCCGGGTTTCCCTAAAAATGAATTTTTTTGTAAGCTGTGCATATGGTTATCTGGTGATTGTTGAGTGCACTGCATGCCCTTCCTGTACAAGTGGTAGGATAAGTGGGTTATCACCCAATGCATCAACACCATTGTTAAAAGTGGTAGATATCAGTTGGGATCCCATAATTAAAGTCCTACTTGTTGTTTAACCCTTCCTGTACAAGTGGTAGGATAAGAGATGTTATCTTGATGCAATGTGTATTCACAAGCTCTCTTGAGTGGAGGAGTGGTCCATGAGTAACTATGATGTAATCACAACAATATACAGTATCTCTTAAATTTATCCATGTGTGATTTTCATTTAAGTTGTAGTTTCTATTTAAGCGTGAAACAATATACACGGTCATATAAATATGAAGTATACAGCATGTCATCCTGAAATTAAGTTGTTGAGATTCTTAATAATGTTGATTTATTTTGCAATAACTATAACCTGATCGTACGCTAACATCATCATTTGTTTGTATTTCCATTCATGTTCTGTGTAGTCTTGCTAGATATCAGGTTTTTGTTCATGTAAATGCAATGCAACTGACAATGTATATGAACATTATTCTTGTTAGTGTTGCTCTTTTCATTGATGTTCTTATTATTCTATTGTGGTTTTTCCAGTAATTTTCCTAAGGTAAACTTAGCTTGGTATAGGTGTGCATGCTTAAACATTTGACCTCTGCAACTTTCTGAATCAATCATATGGTAGATATTAATTTGTCTCAGCAGATATTGAGAAAGACAACGACCAGGCTTGCTCTTATGTAGTCATTACCTAGCTAGAGTTACCTATTATGCACCACAATAAGTTTTTGCACTTCTAAGATTATACAGAGTAACAAAAAACATAGTACTTATGCTCTAGTATGCCATAAATATGATTAGACAAAAATCGGATGCTCAACAAATCTATATTGCAATCGTAGGGGGCCACTATATGAATTCATTTTAACACTCTCCCATGGTCATACAGAAGCTCGCTAGTCAAGTATCACGAAGCACCAACTCAGAACACAAGTCTTTACAGACCATCTGCCCTCCGTCCAATGTCAGTGCAGTTCAAATTGCGACATTTCTACAATCTTTCGTAGATCATTCCAGAACTTCTCTAGGTCTGATTTGAAATTACGAGGCTTAAATGCACTTGCACCTCGTGAAAGCATCCTATTCATTGTTCCCTGATCCTCCTATTTTGCTCTTTAAATGGTTTATGACCAATTGTTCTGGGCTAATTAGCAAGAAATTATTGTAATTTTGTATTTTGGTGATAATAATGATTTAACTTTTTTTGTCTGAAAAGAAAAGAAGAGGTTGTATATGGTAAAGCCAAATTCTTTTTGTTCGTCTGTTTCCTACTCTCTAGAAAATCCAATCGACAAAACATTACCGTTTTGGAGTCTTTTTTGTTTTCATTTTATAATAGAAAACAATATTGAAATAATCTGAATAAGTGTATCTGCTTTGAACTGTTATTATGTGATCACAGGCTATGCTCTGTAGCATCTGTGATGGTTTGTTATGTATTGTTATGTATTCATATAATTACTTGTTGCTAAAATATTATAGCTTTGATTGGAGAACGGTTTAGTGTATATACTGACATTTACATGATGTCTATAATCTACAAGGAAATATAACCATCTGTAATATTTATTAATTTTTAAATTGGAGGTCTGATATTTTATACCTACTTTTTTGTTCCTTATTCAATGAGATGTAAGAGAAGCAAGTTTTTTTTCTCATGAAGATACTTTAAAAATATTTTATTTTACATATGCAGATGCCTAGAGGCAAGGGTATACGAGGTATGCATCGTAGCCGGGGAGAGAGGTTACTTCTTCCTCGTCGCGCACTACGGACACCACGATACGAGCCTCCCGACACGCCACCTAATGATGCCGGGCCGAGGAGGATTCTCTTACCGACACTCCTAACCCATCACAAGGGACACCCGGTCTCTCTTCGTGTGCTTCGCCACACCTATGATACATGACACTCTTCCCGTTGCTACCGTAGTTTTTGGCGGGTAATATATTTTTATTTTATGCATCATTCTCTCTCTTTCTTTGTATGTGTCCGGGTCTCGTGCACGTGCTTTTTATGTGGATATTGACATCTTGTCTTTCTACTCGTTGATATTGCATCTTTTATGAGAATGTTCTTATTAACCCGACATTTTTATAGGTTGATGCCCGATCGAATTGCACGACGAATTACTAAGATCTTTCGTAAGGCCGTAAGCTCAAAGGGATTCAACTCGGAAAAGTGTTCCAACCGAAAACCAAAGAGAGTTATTTCACCGAACTTAAGGTACATTCATTACTTTATTGAACCAACTATTTGTTTGTATACATTTATTTTCTAATATATAACCTATTTGTTTGCGTAAAAGAATTTCGATGGCCCGAGGAGGAAGAGACTATTATTAAGAAAGCTTTTATGAAGCAGTGCCAAACTTTATGCTAGTATGGTGAGCTCATGGAAGACTAAATGGAAGGATTCAAAGACTAAACCGGAATGTGTATCTCGAGGCGCATTGGCCTAAGTGGTTGGAATATTGGAATAAACCGAAAGTCGCCGAAAAGCAAAAAAATTCGTAAAATCGGAAGAAGGAGGTAAATAATAGCCGCTCTAAGCATGTTGGAGGCTCTAAACCTCGCCGTATCCTACTTCATGGAGCCGGTACGTACATTATATCTAATTACATACTCCCTCCGTCCCACCCAAAATGACTCATTTAATATCGAGATGATGACAAATATGCATGTTTGCCGCTAGATCGATGAGTAGCATACTACATGAGTTTGCTTATCATTTCATACTCTTAAATGTTGATAAGCCATTATGAGTAGTTTCTATGGCTTGATTATCTTCAAGAACCGCCGTTGGTACATACCTTGTGCGTTATCGCTTTCTTGGTGTGCTTCTTTAGTCGGTTTTCGTACTTGCTCGGCTTTGTTTCGGAATAGCGATAGTTTGGAAAGGATCAGTATTAATGTTTGGCATCCCCATCAGGCTTCTCTGTTTCTGCAAGTCTGTTTCTGCCAAATGTTAAACACACGTGTCTTATACTTATAGGCACAATTCAACACATGACTTAATTTTGTATCTTGATAATTTGTTGGTGAGATATCAGTATTCTTAAGCCAATTTGATCGTAGTAGAGAGTAATGCTAGGGAATATCATTATATCTGACAATTTACGTTCTTTGATGTCTGGATAGCAAACAGACTGTCTTTTGGGGCTGACAGACAGATCCATTAGGACTCTGAGCTAAGGATGTTTTTTTGTTTTGATCCGTAGCATTCCCTGTTGTGCAGCTTGTTGGTTTCTTCTTATGATGAATTCTGATATGGTTAACTTTCCCGACAGGATTTTGTCATTCTTGAAATTTATAATTGTTGGAAATTCTTCACTTTGTTCTTAAAATTAGGACTTGTGTGATACCTTTAGGTTCTCTGGGAGTCGAACTATTCCTTGGTTTAGTCTGCAGAGTTGTTGAGTGAGCTCATGGCCTCCACTTGATTAATTCTCACATGAGTAGGGAGTTTACGGCGTCCTCGTCTTGGGTTTCGGGTCGGCTAATGGATAGACAAATTATTATGATTCAGATTTTTATCCTTCCTTTAAGTCCTTTCGATGCTACTACTTCCTTTTGGTTTCTATAGTTGGGTGCTCGATGGGAAGCACTTGATTCATTCTCACATGTGCCAATGAAAATGTCTAATATTTGAAGTATCCATTTTAATGGGAATATTCCCTTGAATTTGCACTTAACATTCGTATCACCTTTTGGGGAACTAAGCGGACGGGATATACTTGAGTCGCTCCTCCATCTCTTGGATTTGTGGGCATAATTTTTCTTGAAACACTGCCCACTTTCTTTCAAGTGGTGTAGGGATCACCATTACCACCCTTCATTTAAAAAATGATTTTGCATCGTTTTTAATTTCTAATGTTATAGAGTATATTATGATGAGTTGATGAAGCTTTGATGAAACGATAATTCCAACTCGTATTTTCTTGCTATTTTCGTGCTTGATTTGCCGATATTTATCCGCTTTCAGACGAGATTATCATTTGATTGTTAGGATATAGCAAAAAATATAATAATTCACAATTAATCTTCCCGTATAGGTATGAACTATCTATATGCTTTGTGTTCATCTTAGCAATTGTTCTTTGGTTCATTTGTGAATGTATTGCTTAGTGATGATCCATGCAAACCTGGATAACGTAAGTAGTTTATGCATATCCGTATGGGAGAAACTCTAGGGTGGAACAAAACTTAGGTTTCTAGTTACTATGGTACCGATTTGCATGGTATAGTTATGATATTATTTCTCGGTGGCTTTTGTTTTAGCTTCGCTTGATACACCACAAGTTTTCGGGTGATCTTTTGATTTTTGTAATCGTAGTTTTGTCTTTAAAGCTTAGTGATGATCCATGCAAACCTGGATAACGTAAGTAGTTTATGCATATCATTAAAGCTTATGTTGCTCTTTCCCTCATACTCCTCGAACGAGTATTGAATCTGTGAGACCCGTTCGCCGTTAGACTTGTTCTGCCGCACATATGCCATTATGAGTAGTTTCTATTTCTATGAATGCAATGAAAATGATGCAATTCATTCTCGCTCTGTCAAACAACGACCTATGCATCGCTTTTATCTCAATCAATGTTTTCATACAAGATACATTCTTTCTCTGTCAAGCTAAGGCATTGAGTACCGATCAATCATTTCATTTTTTCCTACTAGACTCTTTTCATTGTAGACGACATATTCTCGCTACAAGACATGTTAGAAATAATATGTGGGAATGAATTACCAAGGGACCGTGAAGTGTGCCTGTTTTGACTCTAGAAGAATATATTGAAATGTTTGTTGACTTCTTTTCTATCTCCATAATATTCTTGTTTGTAATGCAAAGAAAAAGAAAGGAAGGTGGCAAGCCTACATTATTTGAGCTTCAGAAACGAATGCATATGCGTAAAGATGGCACATACTCGGATGACCATTCAAAGAATATTTGTGTAAGTATATTACAAGTGTATTAATTTGTTTATTTTTTGTGATTATTGCTTATAATAAGATATATTATATTCTAAAGATGGAGTATGAATGCCTAATTAACGAGGCATCGCTTGAAAACGATGGAGATTTAACTACCGAAGAAAAATATGAAGTTTATTTGAAGCTTGTAGGGGGTGTTAAAAAGCAGCGTGTTTTTGGTATTGGTTCTATGAGCTCCTCCTATGCTAGCGACAATCGGAGTAAAGCCTCTTTTTATACCAGAACGGGTGTCGAGCAAGTCATGTATGAGACGGAAATGATGAATGTGAAAAATGAGTTGATGGAAGAGAAAGAACAAAGGAAGCAATTGGAGCAAAAATTAGAAGATGATAAGAAACTTACGGAGGAAAAGCTAGCGAAAATGCAAAATGATTTTCAAAGAAAACTAAATCAAGTGCTAGAGCGTGTCAATAGCACAACTCGGGATCGCACTCTTTAGTCTTTTAGTTGTTTTTAGTTATTGATACTTCAAAACATTTAGTATTATGTTTTATGTTGAACGAATGTTATAACATGATTGGCTAGTATGTTTAATTTGAATTATTAAATATTTTTGGTTGTTTTATATCAATTTAGTGTGACGACGTTTTGGAATTAATAATGCATCGATATATGAAGTGTATCCCGTTCCGAATCGTAAAAAATGATAAAAATATTCATATATTTTAGTGATGGAATAATCCGTCGGCAATATTAAATAATAAAAATTACTATTACAAAGCATAAAAATAGTGACGGAATATTCCGTCAAGAATATTAATAATAAAAATAATAATTACAAAGCATCATAAATAATAGCAACGAAATGATCCGTCGATAACCCGTCACTAAAATGGTCAAAAAAAAAACCCGACCATTTAAATAGCGACGGAATGATCCGTCGATAATCCGTCACTAAAATGGTCCAAAAAAATAAAATGACCATTTAAATAACGACGGAATAATCCGTCGATAATCCGTCACGAAAATGGTCCAAAAAATAAAACGACCGTTTAAATAGCGAAGGAATTTTCCGTCACTAATCCGTCGGCATAATGCTTTAAATTGGTCGTTTATTTTACCAAATTACCGACGGATTTTAAAACGTTAGTGACGGAAATATCCGTCGCTAAATCTGATTGAGAACCGTCAGTAATCCGTCAAAAAATTTAGTGACGCACGTTTTAACATCGGATTTTTTTTGTCTAAAATCCGTCACTAAATTGATTTAGTGACGAATTTTTGGCATTTAGTGACAGTAACTGTCGTTTTTCTTGTAGTGGGAGTAATTTATCAATATTATTCAATAATATGAAAGTTGTAGGTTACAGTTAATTCATTTTCAAATTTCATCATCTAAGAAAGACAATAATAGTAGTATCAATTTTAGTTTTTTATTTTTTTGTAAGACTGTTAATTTTTTTTTCCTGAAGCTTTACTTTAATTAATTAATGTAAATAACTTTTAATTTAGTAGTTTTATGCAGTATAGTATATATATTATATATGATAAATAAGGAATATTTGACTTTCAAGGGAGTGACGGTAAATGCTAGAATATTTATAACAGGGGCATTATTAATTTGTTTTTGAGAAAATAAATAACTATAATGAATATAATAGTTAAACCCCAGGACCCATAATTACATCTTGACTACACTTATTATTTTCAATAAAATCCTTTCAAATTTATAGTGTTGCCTTCAATATTCAATATTCAATATTCACTCTTCAGCTTCATTAATTATTCCCAACTTCTAGATAATATGAGTTTAATTAAGAAAAGAAAGAGTAATTAAATTAATTAATTAAAATTAATTTATGATGTCATCATCTTGTTTTGGAGGGAAAATTTTCAATTTAATGTTGCCAAGTGTACAAAGATGATGTCAGCCGGTGATTGTATTAGTAATATGTTATAGATTAGATTTGTTGGAAGTAGAGAAAGATGACCTTTTGAATTCCACTTGTGCTTAGATATTTTTGGAGGGAAAAATTACTTCATTCACTTGTGCCTTTATATATATATATATAGATATAGATATAGATGTTAATTAATCAGCTTTTTTAAAACCTTAAAATAATATTAAAATAATAGAAAGGGCACACATGTATATCGATCATTCTTAAATATTACTCTCTCCGTCCCAGATTAAGGGTCCTAAGGGAGTATTTTACGATTTTTAAGAAAATTTTAAAAAAATGAATAAAAATTTGAAAGTGGATAGAAGATTAGAGGAGAGAGAATGTAAAAATTAAAAATATTTAATAGGAGAGAGAATGAGTGGGAGAAATAGTAAGTTAATGAATGGTTTATACTCTTATAGGTAACGTACTTTACTCCTTTGCATCAAATAATGCAACGTAGTTCTTAGTGCCTAAAAAATACATCGTACTTTTATATTTTTTTTCATATAATGCAATTTTCAAGTTAAAAAATGGATGACTTTAAATATAATTAACACCTTGTGACGAAATTAACACGAACTAAATATTTAACGAGCGTTAATGCCTTTTTTTTTTCTCTCGGAGAGATTGAAATCATAATTTATGTCATTATATATGGTACGCACAAAATAATCTTCATAATTAGTATTTTTTTTTAAGATTAATGTTTTTTTCATGCATAAATTAACATATTAAATTTTAATGTTTTATTATATATATATATATATATATATATATATATATATATATATATATATATATATATATATATATATATATTATTAATTAATATAATATTGATTCCAATATAATTTTTAAAATTGAATGATACTTTTATTTTAAAGATTTTACTACCTAAATTAAAAGACATTAAAAAAAACATTTAAAAATATCAAGGAAACAACTTTTTCAAATATTTCCCCACCATAGTTATCCCACTTTTACCCACATATTTTTTATAATATCTTTATTACCCCTTAAAGGGATGGATTAGAAAAAGAAAGTAAAAAAATAAAACTTAAAATCCCTCTTTTCTTCTCATTTCTTCTCATTATGTCGTCCCCCTTCTTCCTTTTCTTCTACCATGCTCTCCGCCCCACCTCTACCATCCACACCACCACCGACCACCCTTCACTGCCCCCACTTTTCAGCAGCGCCGCCCTACCTTCGTCCCAAGCTCACCTTTCCTTTCCACCAACATTTTCCCGATCCGTCTTCTCTAAAATGCTAAAATGATGACTGCATCAACATCCTATAATGGCACAAAATCAGATCTAGGTTTATCATTTTGAATCTTCTTCAAATCTGAAGTCAGGTGCGGGGCGCGACGGGTGAAATTCTTCAAATTTAGGTTTTTCTTCTTTTCAAATCTGGATTTTACTTCTCTTTTTCAAATCTGGGGTCAATTATAAAGGGGGCGGAGGGTGGAAGTGATATTTCGGCTTCTATTGTTGGATAGTGGTGTAGCAATATCATCCAAATCAGATTTCAATTTGAATTGGGGCCGAACAAATTATCTGAAGTGTTTTTTTTTTCTTCAGCTTTTCTGAATTTGGATGATTGATGACGATGGTGGGATGATGGTTGATGATGACGGTGGTGGTGGGGTGGTGTACATCATCCAAATCAGATTTAACATTCTTTAAACATTTAAACATTAAGGTTAAATTTGAAAATTTCAATCTAACTTTCGGTTAAGTTATTAATGTTCGTTAGTTAAAAAAGAATTTGATTGCATTATTTGATAATCACTTAAAAAGTACGTTGCATTTTTTAGATACTAAGGAGTACGTTGCATTATTTGATTCAAATGAATAAAGTATGATGCATATGTTGGTCGATTGCCCCTTTATTTTATAGGAGAGAGAATGAGTGAGAGAAATAGTAAGTTAATGAATGATTTTTTTTGTAAATATGTTAACATTATAAGGTTACAATGAATGATTTTTGTCAAAATCTTGTAAAAAACTAGTTTTTTTGTAACATAAGAAAAAAATTAGTTTTAAAGCACCAAGTCTAACTAATAAGAGTGATGAATGATTCTAAAAACTAGGTTTTTTTTATAACATTTTGAAAAAAATTAGTTTTTCACAAGAGTTACTCATGATTTTTTTGTAAATATATTTACATTATGAGAATATAAATGTCCAAAATACTGTTTACATATTTTCATTTATGGAATGAGACTCTTGATCGAAAACGAATCAAAAGGAAAAGTAGAACTCTTGAGACGGAGGAGTAACATAATTGTACAGTTTAGTGTACCACTTTTTCAGGGAATCGCGGATATTGCGGCAAATTATTTATTGAGGATTGCATGTTCATACACTAATCTTTTCAGAGGTTAAACAGTAAATTAAAAGAAATCACTTTAATTTTGAAATTGAAGTGTACCAAATGGCAAATGGAGTAAAAGTTGCAGTGAGAAGGCCAGTAGCATAAGCTCCCAAATTAATGGGTTCAATAATGTAATTTCATTATTACTACATCTGCATGTTGCTTTTTCTTTTTCTTTTTCTTTTTGTAGTCATGTGCACCCTCTTTTAAATTTTACAATATCTTTTTGCGCATCGTCGACATGGAGTGTCCTCTTCTGCAAACTTTTTAAATTTATTATATAATCATGTGAAATAAATTCGACGGCTTAAAGATTTTCCAAATTAATTAAACTTATCTTTTGACCATTAACACCTCTTTCTTAAAGGAAAGACCCATAAAATATCATTACTTTTCAGAAGATTGATTTTATTTAATAATAATAATAATAATAATACCCTCTAACTTTATAAAAAACAACCATTCTTTGTTGTAATTGTAATTGATGACAGCTTACCTTCCAGCATTATCAGTACAAAATAAGAGAATAATAAGCCTGCAAGATCGATCGAAAATAAAACTTATAAAATTAGAGAAAGGTTAAAAGATAGGTTATTCTATTAAAAAACATCCATTACAACATAAAAAGATACTCCCTCCGTCCCTCCCGAAAAGGCATAAAATCAATCTCGCACGCAAATTAAAAAAAATGATGTAGAAAAGAGAAAAAGTTTAAATGTTGTGAGTATGAAAAATTAAATAGGAGAGAGAATGAGTGGGAGGAATAGTTAGGAGAGAGAATGTTGTGAGTGTAAAAGTAAAGTAGGAGAGAGAATGAATGGGTGGAATAGTAATAAAAACTTTCCTTTTTGGGAAAGCGCTAAAGAAAATTTGTGTCTTTTCGAACGGGACGGAGGGAGTATATAGAATGAATAATTATATACTCCTATTTCCCATAATAAATATTACAGTTTACTTATCAATTATTTTAAATAGTATGTTTTAGTAGTTTATAGATTATTTATTATACTATCTTAAATTTGTACTAACGGGAGTTATAAACACAACTTGACACTTTTTACACTAGCAGTTACACTATTAACACAATAACATTGTCACAATTTCATAGTAGCAGTAACACTATGAACACAATAACATTGGCACAAATTCATGCTAGCACTAACATTCTTTATCACAGGCACTATTCAAACACATGCATTGACGCTCAATAAGACATATATTGGCAATAACAAAATAATTTGAGCATTTTAAACCTGATAACAAAGGGCGAAGCTCGATGACTATAGTAGATTTCAAAATTTACTTTGATTTGATATGCGGTGGATTTTGTGTTTCATCTATAGTTAAAAGTTACTCCTATTATCGTGCATGCACTCAAACGAGTTCGTAAATTAAATTACGTATGTACTGACACATAAAAATACATGCATTAATACTTTTAAAACAAACACCGACACTAACAAAACACATGCTTTAGCACTCTTAGATTATGCACTGTCACTAATAAAACACATGCAATGAAATGACACTTTTTATCACTCATATGAAAGCATCAGTTAAGTAGTTCTTTTGTACTTGCGGTTGCGTGTTTGAGTGCCCGTAAAAATATTTGTTGAGTGATAGTGATAGTGATAATGATTTTAAGCGCTAGTGGTAGTATTATATACTCCCTCCGTCCCACGTGATAGTGGACTAACTTTTTGGGTGTAGGAATTAAGGAAAAGTGATGTAAGAAAGAGAAAAAGTTAAATGTTGTGAGTATGAAAAATTAAATAGGAGAGAGAATGAGTGGGAGGAATAGTGAGGAGAAAGAATGTTGTGAGTGTAAAAGTGAAGTAGGAGAGAGAATGAGTGGGTGAAATAGTGAATATTCTTTGCCATTTTGGGAAGTTTGCATTCACGTGGGACGGACCAAAATAGAAATAAGTTTGCATTCACGTGGGACGGAGGGAGTATTGAGTTTTTGTGTTAGTGTTCTTTTGAGTGCCTATGTGTTAATAAGTTTCACTTATTCACGATATAACCATCACGCATTTTAAACGAAAATTCACTTATTTAAAAAATATCACCATGTGTTTCAAAAATAAATTACAACTATTTATCATCGTGTCATGCACATTTTAAGCATTTAACATTTATCAAATAAGGAAAAAAAATAAGAATATGAATGCATCTTGCTTGCAGCATAAATTCTCTTTCCTTATAAGTTACTTATAAGAGTTGTAATATGTAAATTATGATACCAATTCGTTATTATTGAAATTTTGGTTTTTTTTTTTTTTTTTGTTGAAAAATTTGTCATATAACTGATTTATAAGAGTTTTAATCTGCTTCATATTCTTATTTTTTTTCCTTATTGAAACTCTTATAAATCAATTCGTTATTATGACACTCTTTATCACATTAAAACTCTTATAATTCAGTTAAAAACAATTTTTTCAACAAAAAAATAATCAAAATTTCAATAATAACTAATTGGTATCATAATTTACACATTACAACTCTTATAAGTAACTTATAAGATTAATTTTTCTCTTATAATTGACTCAACAAAAAAAATCAAATTTTTTAATAATAACAACAAATAAATCTTATAATTACACATTAAAATTCTTATATTTGAATACATTACAACTCTTATATATGAATTATAAGGCGTCAAGCAACATACTTTATTACCTCAAGCATCATATATTTGTCTTCTTCAACCAAATAAAACCTCATAAACAAAATTATCAGTACCATTTTCAATCAATTTGCCTAGGTGATCCAACATTTTTACTTTCGAGTACCATTGAAAATTGGTCATCACATTAACGCCAAAAAGTGAAAATTCCTTTTTGAAAATTCAGTTAGTAAATACATCAAACAGTTGGAAGATGATGCAAGAAAAGGATACCATTATCAACGTTAAAAGTGGGAGAGAAATCCAGCAGGCGAACTACTTTGACGAACTAGACTGTCACTGCCCATCTTCAACGGGGGCAACCAATCCATTGCCGTGGAACTCGGTGGGAAAAACGAGTCATTCATAGCTGAAGTAGATGCCGTAATATGACCCTGTTGTTGAGATTGACTCTAATCAATTAACTACTGTTGCTGATGAGATTGAAAATCTTCTTGTTCATGTTTCATTGAACCCACAAACTGAGGCTGAACAGCTGAATAATTACCTCTTACTTGACTCAAACTTTGTTGTTGCTGCTCCGGCGATGGTAGTGGGAAGAGAGGAAGCTGACTTGTGTGAGAGACGAAGGGAAGAGAGGAGAACTTCGCCGTCGTCGGAGATCCACTAACTTCGTCGTCGCCGGAGATTCACTAACTTCGCCAGAGATGGTTAGAGAGAGAAAAGTTTGAGTGTGTGTGTGTGTGTGATTTTTAGAGAGATAAAGAAAGATGTTGTTGGGTTTGATGCCATCTAACTTGAGAAAAGTGTGATTTTTAGAGAGATAAAGAAAGATGTTGTTGGGTTTGATGTCATCTAACTTGAGAAAAGCTTAGGGGATTGAACAAGGGGCAAATCGGTAATTTCGATGACAGCAACAAGGGGGCTACCGCGCAGGCACCAAGTCTCAAGAATTTTGGGGCGATCACGCCCTAGGACGGGGCGATCGCGCGGTGCCTGTTTGGGAGGACTGGGCGATCACGCCCTCCAATGGAGCGATCGCGCCCTACCCAGTTTTGGACCTGATCAACAACAGATTTGATGTAGGATTCTAAAACCTTGCAAAGTTAGGAATAGGCAGTATAAATAAGCCATATTTCCTAGCAGTTTAGCAGGTTGTAATTTTTAGTGTGATAGTCATATCAATAATTCTAGGTGTCCCAAAGGTTTTCTTATTTCTCTGTTTCTCTAGATATGGGGTTTGCACAATTGTGAATTCTTATGATCAAGAAGTTCGTGCATTAGACTAGAGATTGTATTTGGTGATTGCCAGTTGATAATAATATTCTTGCCCTCTGCCCGTACACATAGCCAAGTTGGTGAACCACGTATATCGTTGTGTGATTGGTTTATTTTCTATCTTCTAAATAGACTCTGTTATAACAGATGTGATAAATGAAGTTGAGGGTAGGGAGAAGAAGGAGAGCCTAGAGGGTGTATGAGAAATTTGAATTTGGTGATAACTTTTTATTTGAGATTTACAAAAAAAAAAAAAAATAAATTATTCAAGGAAAAAAAAATCTGGGCAAAGGGCCTTGGGAAATTTTTCCTTAACAAATACTCCCTCCGTCCCGCTCGAAAGGGCACAAATTTTCTTTTTGGGCGCCCCATTTAAAAGGGCACAACCCCAAAAAGGAAAGTTTTTATTATTTTTATATTCTTTCTACCCCACTCATTCTCTCTCCTATTTTACTTTTACACTCACAACATTCTCTTTCCTAACTATTCCTCCCACTCATTCTCTCTCCTATTTAATTTTTTATACTCACAACATTTAACCTTTTTCTCTTTCTTACATCACTTTTCTTATTCATTTCTTAATTTCCGTGCTAGAAAGTAAAATTGCCTTTTCGGACGGGATGGAGAGGGAGTAGGCATCTTTGATTCGTCCGGGTCAACTTAATATACTCACTCCTTCGTTTCATGAGTAGACTTATTTCCTACTCCGTATTTCATTTGTCCCAAAATGATATAATTGCGTCTCAAAACCCTCCGTTTTCTACTTTTTCCCATTTTCATAGCGAATGTTTAAGCAAATCCCCTGAATGCTGCCCTATATTTCGTCAAGTAATGGAAAAAGGAGATCTAATCTTCTATACTACTAACTCAGTCCTAACATGTCTGTCCCAAAATATCAATCTTATTCCCTTTTTACAAAAAATATCAATTTTATTAAAATGGATAATGCGATATTTCAAATTTGCTTTTAATTAAGATCGAGTAAATTTGAAAAAAAATTGATCATTCATCATTTTAGGCGAATGGAATACTTTTATTTTGATTATATCATGTACCATTAATAACCAAACAACTATTCATTATTAACAAGTTTTATTGTTTTGTTGAAATAGTTAAAATTAATTAAAATATTAATCAAAGTTCTAAACATCAAAAGTTCCAACACAAACTAGTCTAGGACTCCATCCAGTCATCCACAATGTAATTTCATTGCTTAATCAAACATAACAATTCCCAAACAAACAAAATATACCAAACAATTTCACACATTAATGCCTGACATGATTTATATATTTCTCCCTTCTGGTTCTCTTATTTCTCATAAACGTCTTCATTAAAAAAAAAAAAAAAACATGTAGGCAAAAAAAAAAAAAAATCATGAAAGTGCACAAAATTGATCTTACTCGAGAATTAAATAGAGTGTATAGTTGAGTAATTTTTATAAGTATGAAAAATGAGATAGAAAAGAGAAAATAAGGTAGAAAATATTAATTAGATAGTTATTGTTAGTATAACAAGTGAGTCCTATAAATAAATAAAATAGTATAAAACATTTTATTTTGGAAGTACTATCTTTTAAATCAAACACCCAAACTAAAAAACTAGTATAAAACATTTTATTTTGGAGTATATATTACATTTTCTTGATTATCTATCATTTTTTAAGTAACTCCAAACTGGATCAAGGTAATTAATTAAGTATAAATACTTGGTTGGCGATGGTTTGTTCCATGCCTACCAAGCTAATTTAGAAAACATAGTTTGGTTTAAAAGCTTTATTTTTCCTTTAGTAGATTTTTTTTTTTCAAAAAAATAGATTTATTTTATTTTATTTTATTTGTGATAGATAAATTGTCACTTACTTACGGGTACATCAATTAGCCTATAAATAGACAAGAACATGCATTCAACAAGATTCAAACTATCTACCTCCTATATGTAAGCAAATACGGATACCACTAAAATTAAAATTCTTTTGTTCGTAAAAAATAAAATCATTGTTATTGAGAAAAGAATTAGTCATTTTCCACTCTTAAACTAAATTTGATCCACGTCGTTTATCATTAAGAAATTGAAGTTCTTAATCGCACCAATAAGAAGACAGCATTATGTATAAGCCAAGATTTGGACCGCAATTACTAAAGATTTAGATCTTGCACATCCCTTTCATGTCATTCACTTTTTTTTTTTTGATTTATCTTAAAATAAGTGTTGTATATCTAAAAAAATTAAAAAATAATCTTATTAGTAGAAATTTATTATTATAAAAATAATGTACAAGTAATTAACTAAAAGACATTTTTTTTTTTAAATGTTATTAAGTAACAAGTCAACTACAACGATTATTTTAATACAGGGAGAAAGAGTTTAAATATTTCCACGGTTGAGAAGTATTCGGTAGGATTAATATTTCCACGGTTGAGAAGTATTAGGTAGGATTCACTTGGCCTCTCTCTTAAAATGACACTGACCAATAATTTTAATTTACTTTGTCCATCATCTCATTGTCAAAAACAAAAAAAAATCAAAACAAAATAAGTATTTTAGAGAAGGCAAATTTTGTAGCCAAAATGAAGGTTTTGTCTCTAAATCGTGTTTAGGGACAGATTTGTTCCGTAGCTAATCCGTTGGTGCAGGTTGGTTGCTAAATTGGGCGTCGCTGTTTTGCAGCTGTTTTAGAGACAGATTTGTACGCCACCAATTTAGAAACAGATATGTACGTCTCTAAATTAGAGACAGATATGTACGTCTCCAATTTAGAGACAGATATATGTACGTCTCCAATTTAGAGAAAGATAAGTGCGTCTCCAATTTAGAGACAAATATCACTACAAGAAAACAGGCAGTTACCGACAGATTTTTTCATCGCTAAATACACAAAATCCGTCGCTATATTTATTAAAAAAATTCAACATTTATTTGTATTTTTATACGCAAAATTATTGAGGGTTTCTCGACTGATATTTCCGTCGCTAAATCGGCATTTTATATTGAAAAAATTATATATATATATATATATATATATATATATATATATATATATATATATATATATATATATATATATATATATATCAGTGTTCTAAAAGACCCCGCCTTAGGGCGCCTAGGCCCCGCCTAGGCGCTAGGCCCCTCTCCAACGCCTAGTTCTAAGCCCCGCCTAGGTCCCGACTAGTCCCCGCCTAGGCGCTAGGTCCGGCTCCGACGCCTAGCATCCGCTAGCGCTTTTTAGAACCTTGATATATATATATATATATATATATATATATGTATCCTAATATTTTTATCAAAAACAAATTATAATGTCAATCAATTTAAATCAGTCCCTTAACTTTTCTTATTCTCAAATCAGTCCCTTAACTTTTATTAATCTTAAATCAGTCCTTGATATTTCATAGTTACACTTTGCTCTTCTAAACTTCTTTTATACTCAAATCAGTCCTTTCATATCCTTTCATTTCAACTTTGATCCCTTAACTTCAAAAAATTCAGATCAGGCCCTCACAAACTTCCACCACCAATAACCACCAGCAACCATCCTACCACCATCTCACCACCACCACCCACCACTACCACCAATCAAAATTAAAACCATATTCGACCTCTAGAACTTCAAACACCCAGAAACGCAGGCACGCACACACATGCACCCAGTGGCAGATCTAGACCCCCCTGGATTTTTCATTTCAGGGGGGTCAAAATAGTAAATTTGAAAAATACAAAGGGTCATTTTGTAAAAATAACAAAAGTCAGGGGGGCGATGAACCCCCCTCAACACCCCTAGATCCGCCACTGCATGCACCCAGAAACACGCACACCCCAAACAAGATCTAGATCTGCAAATGGATTCAAACATCTCACAAACAAAGTAGATCTAGATCTACAAATGGTGAATCGCCGAATCTGGAAGAAGAAGAGACGTGGGTAGGGAAGGGGAAAGAGAAGGGGAGAATGAGGTGGGTGGGGCTGCAGTTACGACGATGGTGGGGAAGGGGATGGTAGTGGCATGAAGGCTGGTGGTGAGGAAGGCTGAGGAATAGTTGGAGTGCGGAGGAGGAGGCGGCATGGGGTGAAGGGGCCGAAGAAGAAGGCTGAGGAAAAGGAAGGGGATTTTTGGTTGAGAGAAATGAGGGAGGTGGTTTAATGGGTAAGAAAGAGAGAAAATAATAGAGAGAGAAATAAGGGAGATGGATAGAAAGAGAGAAAATAATATGAAATGGTTTTTGTTATGATGAATTTGGACCATTAGATGTGTGTGATTAATAGTCCAGATTGAATTAAGGATCAATCAATGTGAACATTGGTAAGCCAATCAAATGAAATGGTGTCATGTTTTTGCTGGATGAATTTGGACCATTGGATTCATTTATATTTGATGTATTTAATGGTGAAGATGTTGCTTGGTTAGTGATCCATGTGATTATATGTGTTCTAATGATTTATTGCCACCTCTTATGTTTATTTGTTTATCACAAAAATCTCTTAATGACCATAATAATTATTAAAAATAATTATTAATATCAAAAATAATTTAAAATATAAAATAATATTGTCTAATAATAATAATAAAATAATAAATAATAATAATATATCATAATAATAATATACATATTTTATTGATGATTATAATAATTAGTTAAAATAATAAACAACAATAATAATAATTTGTCTTTCAAAAAATAATAATAATTATAAATATAAAATAATATTTTATCATAATAATAATTAAATAAATAATAATATTTAATAATAATAATAATAATAATAGTAATAATAATCATTATTAATAAAACAAGTAAATATCAAGAAGAAGAATATTTACTAATATTATTGAGAGATAATAAATAATAATTGAATAATATATAATGAATAAAAATTATGATAATAATATAGAAAAAATACTTAAAACAACAAAATAAATTAAACTTCTAAGAAATTAAACATATATCATATACCCATACACCAGACACTCATACCATATACCCTAAACCATAACGCATCCCATACCATATGCCCCATACATCAGACACTCATACTTTATACCCTAAATTATGTACTTCGTATCATATATACATACCATATATTCTAAATCATAACTCATATACATATGCCCTAAACCTTAACATATAACTATATACTTTCATTTCTTTAAAAAAAAATTAACTTTTTTTTTTTATAACTTTTTGTAAAAAAACTTCATTACTAAATAACATCTTAAATAGTTTTATTTATCCAAAAAAAATTCAAAAAAATTAAAAAGTAGTACGTCCCTCTTTTTTTCTATTATATACTTTCATTTCTTTAAAAATTCTTAACTTTTTTTATATAACTTTTTGTAAAAAAATTCACAACTAACTAACATCTCAAATAGTTTTATTTGTCCAAAAAAAAATAATAAAAAAGTAAATGCTATTGTCAATCCCTCTTTTTTTCTATTATAACTCATAGACATAAAAAAAATTAAGAATTTTTAAATAACTCATATTATATATCATATAAACATATATCATATACCCAAATCTTAAACCCTAAACATATATCATATACCTAATCTGTTAAATATATATCATATACTCATACACCAGACATTCATACCCTGTACCCTAAATCATAACTCATATCCTATACCATATACCCCATACACCAGACACCCATACTTTATACCCTAAGTCATATACTTCATATCATATACACATATCATATACTCTAAATCATAACTCATATACACATACCATAAACCTTAACCTATACCCTAAAACATAACTCATACCCTATACCCTAAAACATAACTCATTTCTTTAAAAATTCTTAACTTTTTTTATATATTTTTTTGTAAAAAAATTTACTACTGACTAACATCTCAAATATTTTAATTAAAAAAAATCAAAAAAGTAAATGCTATTGTCCGTCTCTCTTTTTTCTATTATTTACTTTCATTTCTTTAAAAATTCTTAACTTTTTTTTATATAACTTTTTGTAAAAAATTCACTACTAAATAACATCTCAAATAGTTTTATTTATTCAAAAAAAAAAAATAAAACAAAAATAAAAAAGTAAATGCTATTGCCCGTCCCTCTTTTTTTTCTATTACATACTTTCATTTCTTAAAAAATTCTTAACTTTTTTATATAATTTTTTGTAAAAAAATTCACTACTAACTAACATTTCAAATGGTTTTATTTATCCAAAAAAAATTACAAAAGTAAATGCTATTGTCTGTACCTCTTATTAATAATTTTCAACCCCTAAACCCTAAATCTCATTCATATCCTAAACCTTTCACCATGTAAAAGAATTTTTATAATAATATACCCCAACCCCTAAACACCACTCTTAATCCATGTACCCTAAACCCTATAGTATATACCACATACCCTAAAGGACATTGTTCGTCCCTCATATCTTTATTATACAATTATTTGTTTAGTTAATTTCTAACTTTTTAATAGGGATTTTTACCAATAAGACCTTGAAATAGGGTGAAATTTATCGATAAAAACAGTACATTTTGAATTCTACCTTAGAATTCAAATGTTGAAATCAAAACGTCCGTAGAGTCCATGACTCTATTTATAATAATTTAAATGACCATGAGTCAGGGACTCTACATTTACTTTCTAAAATTGTTTATAATAATAGCCTAGTAGTATTATTTATTTATTTTTTGGAGTATAATTCATGTGTAAAGAGAGCTAAAGGATTGCGAGAGTGGAATAATTAAATAGAATTCTCAGTTATAAATGTGAAAATTATTATACATTTATTTACATCAAAACTGTTAAATAGAATTCTCAATTTATAATTGTGAAAACCATTATACAGTTATTTACATCAAAACTGTGAAATAGAATTCTCAGTTTATAAATGTGAAAATCATTATACAGTTATACTCATAAAACTGTGAAATAGACTTCTCAGTTTTTATAACTATAAAATAAAATTCTCAGTTTATAAATGTGAAAATCATTATACAGTTATTTAACTGTGAAATAGAATTCTATTTCACAGTTTATATAATAGTGAAATAGACTTCTCAGTTTATAAATGTGAAAGTCATTATACAGTTATTTACATCAAAACTGTGAAATAGACTTCTCAGTTTATAAATGTGAAAACCATTATACAGTTATTTTCATCAAAATTGTGAAATAGACTTCTTAATTTATAAATGTGAAATTAATTATACAGTTATACTCATGTGTGAACAAATAATAAATGATTTTCTCAGTTTTTTACAAGTGAAAATAATTATTTTATTTATAAATTTTAAAATATATGATGAGTAATGGCTTTTGCAGAACTTAAAAATGGAGTTTCCTTATAATATAGGAATCCTTTTGGATTGGTAAGCAATAGGGGTGTTCACGGTTCGGATTGGTCCGGATTTTAACAAAATTTTAAAAAAACAGGACCGGACCAATTGTTCAGTTCTGCCTAAATTCAGGATCAGGATCAGACCGTTACATTACAGGACCGGTCACATTGGTCCGGTTCCAATGGTTCGGTCCATGTCCGGTTCCATCGGTTCCACAAGTTACACTACTATATATTTTTTCTAAAGATAAAACATGCAACAACTATTTTTTTCATGAAATCAAAATATAGGACGATTACATAAACAAAGTTCAAATAAAAATATTCAGACATACAACAAATTAACTGAAATAGAGGAACAAAGTTCAAATAAAGGACGATTACGTTACATAAACAAAGTTGAAAATCGAAAACTGAAAGTTCCATGCTTAATAACAGTAAATTTGAAATATATATATATATATATATATATATATATATATATATATATATATACATACATATATATATATATATATATATATATATATATATATATATATATATACATATATATACATACATATATATATATATATACATATATATACATACATATATATACATATACATACATACATATACATACATATATATACATATACATACATACATATACATACATATATATATATATATATATATATATATATATATATATATATATATATATATATATATATATATATATATATATATATATATATATATATATATATATATATATATATATATATACATATATATATACATAATATATACATAATCGGTCCGGTCCGGGTTCGGTCCAGGACCATATACATTTTTTCAAAAATCAGGACCAACCCAAATAATCGGTTCCATATAAATTTGGGACCAGAATCAAACCAATTCTATTGGATTGGTCCGATTTTCATTGGTCTGGTCCGATTCTATCGGTCCGATCCGGTCCGTCGATTTTTTTGTTCAGCCCTAGTAAGCAATGAGTCGCAACTGTAGTGCACATTTGTACTTGTATGGATAGAGATTGACTAGTCGCTTTTCTAAAAGCGCAGCACACTAGACTAAGGGTAAGGGCAAGGATGCCCAAAAATTACCTAGGGACTTTTTGGTTAGTTTTAAAAATGTATGTATTTATTGGTTGTTTAGATTTGGACGAAGGATGTATCGGTCAAAGCCACTTTTTTATATAACTTTTTGAAAAAAACTTCAGTACCAAAAAAGTCTAAAATATTTATCTCTATTAAAAAAAATTTAAAAATAATACTTATTAATAATTTTCAACCCCTAAACCCTAAATCTCATTCATTCCCTAAACATTTCACCATGTAAAAGAATTTTTAGTAATATATCCCAACCCCTAACACTACTTTTAATCCATGTACCCTAAACCCTATAGTATATACCCCATACTCTAAAAGACATTGTCTGTCTGTCATATCTTTATTATATTATCATTTGTTTAGTTAATTTCTAACTTTTTTATATAACTTTTTGAAAAAAAACTTCAGTACTAAAAAAAGTCTCAAATATTTATCTATATTAAAAAAAATACTTATTAATAATTTTCAACCCCTAAATCCTAAATTTCATTTATACCATAAAAAAAAAGTTAAGAATTTTTAAATAAATAAAAGTACATAAAATAAGAAAGAGGGACGGTAAATAGCATATACTTTTTTTATATATATATTTTTTTTGGATTAAGAAAATTATTTGAGATGTTGGTTAGTGTAAGTACGCCAATTCAATTCGCAATCTTTTCAGATGAATTTTAATATGATAAAATTGCATTTAGGAGCGTTTTGATAAATTCCCGGTCCATTTCGAGACTTTCTGAAACATTTCATAAGTTTCTCGCGAAGGATGTACTTTTTTGTACTTTGCTCATGCCAAGGGAGCTAAAGGGAATAAATCTGTTTCGGACTTTTTGGGTATTATCCAAGAAGGTTCCAGAATCAGATTTGGCGCCAAAAAACGGTTGGTGGCACCTCTTGTCACGCGACAACTCGAAGCCTTGGAAAGTGGTTACAAAGTGTCGTGCGACATAAGAGTACCATGATCAGCAGCTATAAATAAGACCCTACCCCTCTCAGTTTTGGATCCCAATTTCGACCCCCTAACGTCACTCTGCACAAATTGCCCCAGAACCTCTCTCTCTCCTCCTTCCCTCACCAAAACTACCCAATTCCTCTCTAATTTCCTCATCCTTCATACACCTTCAACCCAATTACCCTCCTACTTCCCCAAACACCTTGAATACTTCAATCCAGCTCTCAATTCGTGCCTAGATTTCCACTTCAGAAGCTGAATCGAAGGCTTTTGCACCTAACTTGGTGTAGAAGTTGAGGACTACAAGGGTAACATATCTCTCTCTCTCTCTCTCATCTATTTGTTTTGTTGTGTTTCCTTCTTCTCCACTTGATAATCAGGCTCCATCTGCCTCAGATTATCAAGTGGCAACTGCAATCTCTCTGTTTAATTTGTGTTTGCTTGAGTCCAATTGCATGATCATGATGTGATCTATCTATAATTGCAATTTGGATGTCAAGGGAGTGTGGATCTCCCATATCCACATTCCTTTGGTTGATTCGTCATGTTATTCTTATTGGTTCTGGGATAATTGATTGATCTGTTTGAGCATCTGTTGAATCTGTTCCTCAGTTTGTAAGGTTCCTGCAGATGGTAAACCTGTGTCACGTGACACATTTGGACATGAGGAGTCCTGTGTCAAGCGACACATCGTACCCATCTGCAGGGACCATCCTTCAGTTGTAAGTTGATTAGCTAGTTAGCTTAGCATTTAGTTGTATGTTCATGTTGTTTAATGCTCAGATCTAGTTTGCAATTGTGCTTTGGTGTTCATTTGAGATCTCTGTAATCTTTGTGTTGTAAGTCTCTGCAAGGTGACTATTGGTGTTACGCGACAAGTTTGGACATAAGGAGTCCTGTGTCATGCGACATAAGTGGTCCTTTGCAGAAGACTTGATTTCATTTGTAATATGTTCTCCTTGCTGTAATGGGATGTGGCCTCCCTGAACAATTGGTCTACAAGTTGTAATGATCTTACCTATTCAATAAAATTCATATTTATCGCACTTGTTCATTATCGATGTTTGCACATTTTGTCGAATTATTTGGATGTCTAAATTAGAAAGACTCGTCTACGGACGAGGTGTGTTGGGTGAACTCTCAGTTCTTCCCAACACGTAACCTGACTCCCGAACCCATTCTCTTTCAAAAGGTTTTTCAAATTGCACCTCTAAAAGCATGGCGTGGCGACTCCTTCATTTTCTATTCTAAACCGAATTTTTTTCGGGCGAGCGCACATTCAGTGGCGACTCTGCTGGGGAATAACTTTTTGGAAAACCTGTTTTTTCAAAAAACTAAGAGGGTCATGCTTTCGTTCACTTAGACATCCAATGTGTTCATCTTATGTGCATCCTTGATAATCTTGTGCGATACATGCATTTTATGAGATCTTACAACTTGTATACCTTTGTTTGTTTCTTGTGGCTTTGTTGTTGTGCTTTATCGAATTGCTTCATCCCTTGCAAAGGAGAGGCAGGGGCTAATCCCAGTTTTGCAGGAGTTCTGGTTCAGTGACTATCCTGGTCGTGCGACATCTTTGTTCCCTGCTGTTCTGTGTCACGCGACAGGAATGGTCACTGGACATATCTCAGGTGTTGGTTTGAGGGCAGTCCCTTGAATCAAAAGTTTGCTCAGTTGATTGTTGTTTCCTTTTTTTTCCCTGTGAGAGTGTGTGTGTTTTCTCTTTCTTCTTTTTAAAATAAATAAATAAATAAATAAATAATTCGTAAATAAAAGAACATAGTCATCCGCACACTACACCACATAGATTTAGAACCCTCGGGTGCGATTGACGGCATCGCGGACGGTGATAATATTCGCCTACGTTTGAGCGCCTAATGTCAAACCCATCCCCCTAGTGCGTTATAGGTGGCGCCACACTTAAACCTTACCCACGGTTGGTTTTTGATACAACGTTTTAATTACACCACAATGAATTGTTTTTTGATATTTCCAATAGGTCCTTATACCTTCCCCAAAACCTCGTACCTTGTGGGCATGTTGCCAATGTAACATGGTTTCACGTAAGGACATGTCACTCCCGTGGCATGTCCTAAACGAGAGATCATGCCGCATTGTCACCATGCACCGACGAGAGGTCATGCCGGATTTTTCTTGAAATTTCTTCGAGAATACCCGTTATGCTGCCCAAATTTCCTTAGAAATTTGGATCACTCGTCCGTCCCACATCGTGTTAGGTCTTGGTTAAGTATCATTACCTATTATTAATTTCAAATGCAAAGCATTTAGTGTAATTTGAATGTCGCGTTCCTAGGCTTCCCCAAGGTGTAGTGTGCGTAAATAAAGGCTTCTCCTTTCCCAACCGTTCCTAGGATTTAAATCACCGATTTATACTTGAAGATAAATAAATTGTTTGCGCGAGTCTGTCCCCCTTTTCTTCTCCCTCTCCTGTATTTCCTCAAAAGTCTTCTCCCTTCCCTACCTTATAAACCCGTATCTACCCCTGCAGCTACGGCGAGTTGGATTCGATCATCTGTTCCGGGAGCTCGTTTGGTCCGGGTTGTCAAAGAAGTTCAAGCAGTTTCTCAAGCTTTAGTCAGTACAGAATCAGATATGGCCGGGAATGGAGATGTGTTTGCCGCTCAGTCTGCTGGAGGTTCGGGTCCGATGAGTCAACCAAGTTTGAACGATATGTCTACAGATGAGTTGAGGATAACTTTGGAAGCCGCTTTGGCCCGGGAACGTGAGGCCCGCCTGTTAGCTCAGAAAGCCAAGACCCGAGAAGAAGAAGCTCATAACCGCTTTGTTGAGGCCATGAGGGCCCGAGGAATAGCAATGCTCCGTAGGGAAGATGGTTCTTATGAGGAAATTACTGAAGAGGGCAACAACGAGATTGGATCCGCTTCTCCTGCCCAGCCTGCTCCACCCAGTTACAATGCTATGCCTCCTCCCATGAGCTATGCCCCACGCCCCGATCAAATGCCATCTCCGGGAATGATTGTGAATGCCCAAGGAAGGTTTCCTCCCCCTTCCTCTCAAGCATATAATCAAGTTGCTCAGCAAGGTCTTAGCAAGAGTGGTGGTCAACCAGCGAACTTCTTCGATCTCACTTCCTCTTCGGCTCCCAATGTCCCGATGCCACAGGTTCAATACGGGTCTCAGTTCCAAGCAAGTTACTCCCAACCCCAGTTCAGTGTGTACCCCGACAGCTATCAGTATGGTCAGTCTAATCTGCAACAGAATGGTCAGTATCGTCTTTCAGAGAATCATATTTGTCAAGATAGTGTTCCGAGGTATCCACAGTCTCAGCTCCAAGGCAACCTTCCTCAGCCCGCAGTGTGTTCCCCCCTTACCCAGCATCTATATGGTTCCGCCCCGTATTCAGTTCCATGCATCAGTACGGGATTTTCTACTCTTGGTCAATTCGGAGGTCAGTCAACGCAGTTCAGTTCCCAGAACCCCAATGTGCAGTTTAATGGCTATGACATGTACGGGAACAGAATTCCCAGCTCTGTCAGTTTGTTGGATAGTAATATCAGTATCCCCAGTACCTTCGGTCTCCCATCGGCTGCTTTGCCCATTAGATCTACTTCGGAGTTCCCCGTGCCGTCTTCAACAGTGGCTCCTGCTATCCCTCAGATTCCAGGTTTAACTCCGGAAGTAACAGCTTTATTGAAGAAGATGCAACAGCAAATCGGCCAGTTATTTGTAGGTTCTAGTGGTCTCAAGGTGGTGGACCCAGCCCAAGTAACGCCTTTGCCTCATAAATTCAAGATGTCGAAGATGGACTTCGATGGTACTGCTTGCCCGAAGACTCATGTGGATACTTATGTTATGGCAATGGGAGCGATGGGATGCACACCCGAGTTTATGGCATCCCACTTTCATCTGACTTTGAAACATGGTTTTTGGCTTTGAAACAAGAATGCCGCTCCACCTGGAGCCAGATTACGGAGACCTTCTTGGAAAAGTATAGAGGCAATCTGGAGTGGCATACCACCCGGGATGATTTAGTGGGGACCATCCAGAAGGCTGATGAGTCAATTACAGAATTCTATAAGCGGTGGAATGTGTAAGTGCTCCAATTTGAGTTGTTAGCATTTTCGTTAGAAAATTAACGAAAATCTTAACATTCCTAACATTTCTAACAATTCCTAACCTTTCTAACAAAGTGAGGGTAGATTAGGGATTGCCATTTAAGGTTAAACCAAGAAAAGAATCTTAAAAAAGAAAAGAAATTGGAAAAATCCGAATTAGGCAAGCTGAAAAACACAAACTGCTGGAATTTTTGAATAATATTCCTTGTGTCCAAAGCCTGCAGCTGCAATTAATGAACAGTGCACGCTGCTACTCTTGTCCGTGCGGATCAAAGTGCCATTTTCAGAGGCCTATAAATTAAGCCCTTCAGTCTCAGAAATAGAAGGAACAACAATTCACAGCAAATCCTTGGCGAAAAATAGGGAGAAAACAGTGGGAATTCCCTTGAATTGCCACCATTTTTTCTTGAATCTTTCCCAAATCCCACTCACTCCAAACATTCTCAAATCACTCTCATACATACACTAGCCCAAGCTTAAATCACCCCTTAGGAGGAGGATTAAAGAGAAAACATAGAGGACTTAATTGTTATCTACTTGTTTTCTCTTTGACCAACTCTAATCACAAACCCTAAACACATTCAAATCCTAAACACATTCAAGCCTTGAATCCATTCAAACACAAACACAAACACAAACACAAACACAAACACAAAGAAGATAGGTATAACCTCCTTCTCCTTACCCTAAAATTCTCTCATCCATGCATGCATCTCAAACTTTGAAGATGTAGTTTGTTCATCAATTTATTCATCTTTGCTAGACCTAAAAATGTAGTCACCTTGGAATAAATTTCCATGGATGACCATTTAAAAGGTCTAAATCATTTCTTACTCACTTAAAAGTGTTTCTTCCAAAATATTTCTTACTCAAAAGAGTTTTCAAAAATCATTTTCATACAACAAAAATCTTTGTTTCAAGCTAATTCTCCCCTTCCCAAGCAAATGAAATGCTTAAGTCCTAATGTACCCTAAGGATGGCTTGATATAGTAGATCACCACTAAAATGTCTAGTGACTACTAATAAAAGCCTAAGGAGATGGGGACAAGCATGAATGCCAAACCCCCTTTAAAATCATGTTTTTCTTCAAGAGAAAGTTGCTGTCCAGTAGCCTTCCTCTAAGACCTCTGTCCATGGTCTAATTTTTTGGACATACAGAAACTTGAAATTTGGTGTTGACTACAAAACACTTTTTGTAGCCAACATTAAGATATTTCCATAAATATTTTTACTTTATTTTTTGTGTGAGTAAAACTCCCTTTTTCAAATTATATTTTAAAGGTCAGTTCATCAGTCTCTGGAAATCCAGATTTCATATCTGAGATTTCCAGAATGTTTTGGTCCACCAAATCATCTCCAAATGGAAAAATTCTTTTAGATAAACCTCATTTAAGGTGTTTTGAACAACTTTCATTCTCGTACTTTCCCCAGATTTTGAAGTTTTAAAGCTCTTAAATCCGTTTTAAAATCAAGTGTCCACTGCCTTTTTCATTCTGGCAGAATTGGTTTTTCAACTTCAAAAAATATTTTGAGTACCAAAACTCAACCCAAAAATCATACCAAAAATCATGGGACTTGTTTAATGTTTTATAAAGAGTTCCCAATTTTTAGTTTTCTCAGTTTCAACTTATTTTGGCCAAAGGAACACACACACACACACACAAATGGTTTTTAAGCTTGGAAGACTCGTTTTACGAGGCATTCCGGGTGAACACTAACGTTCTTCCCGGCGTGTAACGTGACCTCCGAACCCAAATCTCTAATCTAGGACATTTTTCAAAGTTTTGGCCCTTAAAACAAAAATGGCGTGGCGACTCCGTCTCCGTTTTTGATTTTCAAAAAGAAAGAAAAATCGGGTGGACATCATCATAGAATGCCAAGCTTAATGAGCCATCAGAGCCAATTCCCCTTCAGGACCAAAAAGACATCTTCTTGTCGTGCATGAAGCCAGTACTCAGGGAAGCCATCGAAAAAGGTTGGTATCCATATTTGCGAGAGATGGTTGGAATGGGAGCTAGAAGTGAGAACAGACTGTTTAACCAAACCCCGATTGCAAATACCGGCGGTAGCAGCGGGAGTGGAGGATACCGATACCTAGCACCCAACCCTATTTCTGCAATGGCACCGAAAGGAAGAGAAGTAATTAAGGACAACATTGTCAATAACCTGCAAGGAGGTGGTAATAATGGTCCTAATGGTGGGAGATTCCAGCCAAGGCAACAACGAAAGTTTGATGACTTGGGTATGACTACAGAGGAGGTTTACAACGGATTGCTCAGAACCGGTATGATAAAGCCGCTAGAGAATTACAGGCCTGCTAATCCCAATCTCAATCTTGACACGAGCAAATATTGTCAGTTCCATCAGTTCCCGGGACACACCACCAATACTTGCTTCACCCTCAAAAGGATTATCCAAGGGCTTGTAGATGAAAAGAAGATTGAAAAGTCCCCTCGTCCTAATGTCATCAGCAACCCTCTGCCTAGCAACAACGTGAATCTCATTGATTTTGATCAAGACTATTTTGTCAATGTAAGAGAGTTTGGGGAGTCTGTAGATGGAAATGTTAGTGATGATTGTAATAAGATTGTGACTGGTGTAATCCCTTGTTCTGGTGAAATGAAAGATAACTTCTGCTATGTTTTGTATCTTGATGATCTGTATGATTTGAATAATACTGCTGATTATGATGATTATGAAGAGTGTTTGGTTGTCAACACTATATCCTCCATGGCTCCTAGAGAATCCCCAATCTCTTTGGAGGAGCTCAGGATGGCAGCTAACTGGGGAGCGCCTTTGTCCGTAAATGAGATAAGACAGGCGGCGTGGCCATACAACACTCGCCCTGTCTCGCTTACACTAGCAGAGCTCAAGGAGGCCAGCAAGAATTTTGTGGTTGAAGATCATCAAGATGTTAATCTATTGACTCGGTCAGGAAGAATGTTGGGAATGAATAATGTAGATCCATCCGGGAAAGGCAAAGGAGTTGCTGTCTCGAATCCCCAGTCCTCTCAGAATCCCTACAGACCGGCCGGAGGTGAAGAAGTCCAGGAAGACCCGATCTTAACGCAGTTAAAGAGAACACAAGCCGATATCTCTTTATGGTCTCTGCTCACATCCTCCTACCCCCACAAGCTAAAATTAGAAGAAGCTCTGTCCAAAACCAAGGTGTCTGTCAATGCCACTCCCGACGAAGCCTGTCAGCTGATCGGGACGGCCCAGTATGGAAACATCATTACTTTTACAGACCTTGATCTGCCCGCTTACGGTTCGAAGCATAATGAGTCTCTACACATCACTGTGCCACTAGAAGGTCGTCGAATCCCCCATGTGTTGGTGGACAATGGTTCGGCCATGAATGTACTTCCTGCCAAAATGATAAGTATGCTAGATATTGATGCACAGAGCCTTAAACCATCCAGCCAGACCATAAAAGCCTACGATTCGACATCCAGGGCGGTGTTGGGGATAGTCTCTCTGAATTTGTTGTTTGGGAGCAAGGAGATGATGGTAGAATTCCAAGTTATCGACATTCCTGTCACATTCTCAGCGCTATTGGGTAGACCGTGGATTCATGAAATCGGAGCAGTAGCATCCACCCCTCCACCAGTGCTTGAAATTTGTGCAAGATGGAGTTCTGACGACCATTTATGGGGATAGCGTCACTATTGGGGAGACCAGTACCAATACCATGCCAGTGATGGAAATCAAACTTGATCAGGAGAACCTGTTGCTCAGTGGTTTTACGATAGAAAAGCCAAAGGGCAGGTCTGCACTAAAGATTTGATAACCTCCTCGGATAAGATTCCCCCTGTGCTGAAAATGATGAGAGGCATGAGCTACATCCCTGGTCTGGGGCTAGGGAAGCGTCAACAGGGACCATGTAAGCTCGTGATGCCAAAAGCCAAGAGAAACAGGCGAGGCCAGGGGTATGTCGTGACGGGAGAAGATAAAGCGTACGATAAGACTGAAGCTTTTAAAGAAAGGATGACCTCAGCCGCTAGTAAGAGGTACAAGAGGCCTGAGATGCGCCCGTACAGCTGGTCTTTGAACAAGCACTTTGTCAAAAAGGATGGGGAAATGTTCGTATGCCTGGAGCTGAAGCTGAGCCAGGTGGAAGAAAGGATGAGAACAATTCGGAGGTTTGCCAACAGTCAAAACCCGGTGAAGGAAATGCTCGTGAGTATGCCTAGAAGGCCAGGTGTCACCGCCACATTCGAGAACAGCTACCATTTCTGGGGACCTGATTATGTGAACCAGTTTGAGAAGCTTGCTCTAGACGAACCCACAATATACAAGATCCGCGGTGCTGACCCTGTAGACATTGATGGTGATTTGGCAGATCTGTTTAAGGATCAGGGGCTGTCAGAGCCTGAAGATGACATGCATTTGGCAGAAGTACCTACAGGAAGGGTGGTTGTTGCTAGTGAGCCCAGTGATTTGATTGACTTTTCCTCTGATAACGAGGTGGTGGCTGTGTTGGAGTTTGAAAAGAGGCCAGTTGCAGATCTGAATAGTTTGGAAACCGTTGCAGAGAGGCCGCTGCAGAATTGGACTTCATTCTGAGGGCCGGTCGCTGACAGGGAGACTATGATCAAAAAGCTAGGGCTCAAGCCTCGTCCCAGTCCCTCTGAGTCTAAATTTGTTCCCCGTGTCTTGTGTCATTCCCATGAATCCCTTGTTATTGAGTTCGAGTCCTCCGATCGGTCTGACGTCCTCACGACGGAAGACCATCGTCGTGTTGTAGACACTGTTTTTCCCTTTGCTTTGAATAAAATGGTCGATCTTTCTGAGTATCCCGTGATTGCCAATCTAACAATTGAACGCTTAACTAAAATTAATCATCAAGATTTAAAAATAATTAAGCCAGATTCAATTGAAGATGATGCAGACTTAATAGATGAGCAATTTTTAGAAAATAATTCAAAGCAGGTTCGCGAGCAAAAGGAAAGCCGGGCCCAAGCTGCCGATGAGGTATTGACAACGGTGAACCTGGGAACAGCTGAAGAACCCAAAGAAACGCAAATTGGTAGCTTCTTCTCCGGAGATGAACGGGTTGCCCTGATCGCGTTGCTTAAAGAGTTTGTAGGCATCTTTGCCTGGTCCTACAAAGACATGCTCGGATTGGATGCATCTATTTTAGAACACCGGATACCCCTGGATCCAGAGATTAAGCCAATAAAGCAGAAACTGAGGCGGATCAAGCCCGAGTGGTCCTTACAAGTCAAAGAAGAGATTGAGAAACTCCTACGGGTGGGCTTTATCAAGGTGATCGAATACCTGACTTGGCTGGCAAATATTGTAACGGTCACAAAAGCAAATGGAAAGGTTCGGGTTTGCGTAGACTTTCGGGATCTCAACAAGGCCAGTCCCAAAGACGACTTCCCCTTGCCAAACATTGACATGCTGGTAGATGCAACAGCGAACTACGTGATCAAATCCTTCGTCGATGGTTTTGCGGGTTATAACCAGATTAAAATGGCCAAGGAAGATCAAGACAAGACAGCATTCACCACTCCTTGGGGCACTTATTGTTACACTGTGATGCCATTTGGGTTGAAGAATGCCGGGGCTACCTACCAGAGGGCCGTCACCACCCTGTTTCACGACATGATCCACAAGGAGATTGAAGTGTACGTGGACGATATGATTATTCACTCGAAAGGGTCAGATGGACAGCACTTCACTGATTTAAGGAAGTTCTTGAACAGACTTCGGGAGCATTCCATGAGGCTAAATCTAGCCAAGTGCACTTTTGGGGTTATCCGGGGTAAAGTTTTGGGCTACATGGTCACGGAGCGAGGCATCGAAGTAGATCCCAGAAAAGTCAAAGCAATTGTTGAGATGAAGCCACCCAGAACTGTCTCCGAAGTAAAAGGTTTCATGGGTCGTCTACAATACATCAGCCGATTCATCAACCAGCTGACCTCCATATGTGAGCCAATCTTTAAGCTATTGAAGAAGAATCAGGAAGTGGTTTGGAACAAAGAATGCCAGCTAGCCTTCGAGAGAATCAAAGCTTACCTTGTTAATCCTCCCATTCTTTGCCCACCTCACGGGAGCAAGCCTCTACTTCTATATCTGACGGTCACAGACATAGCTATCGGGGCCATGCTAGCGCAAGAGAAGAAAGACTCCAAGGTCGAGAATGCCATATATTTTGCCAGTTGCAAATTCCAAGGTGTAAGTGCTCCAATTTGAGCTTGTTAGAATTTTCGTTAGAAAATTAACGAAAGTCATAACATTTCTAACAATTCCTAACAATCCTAACTTTTCTAACAAAGTGAGGGTAAAATGGGCATTGTTATTTAAGGTTAAACCTTAAAAAAGAATCTCAAAAAGAAAAACAAAAGAAGAAAACCATAAATAGAAATGCTGGAAACATAAACTGGCTGCCTAATTTGAATTTCAAAAAGAAATATTCCTCTTGTCCAAAGCTGGAGCTGCATTTAATGAACAGTGCACGCTGAGGGTTCCTGTCCGCGCGGATGGGATTGCAATTTCCAGAGGGCTATAAATTGAGCCCTCCAGTCACAAAAATGAAAAGCCACAACACATTTTGCACCGAACCTCTGGCGAAATATAGAGAGAAAACAGTGAGAATTCACTTGAATTGTCACCATTTTCTCTCCAATCTTTCCCAATTCATACTCATCCACTCACTCTCATATTAAAGCCCTAAATACTCATACACTCAAGCCAAACACTCAAGAACACAAGGAAGATTGGTAAACCCTCCTTCTCCTAACCCTAAATCTCATCCATGCATGCATCTTCAAACTACAAAATGTAGTTCCTTCATCTTCTTGCTTTAGATCTAAGAAGATCACCATGGAAGACCATCTCCATGGATGATCTTCTACAAAGATCAACATTATTTTCAAGTTCTCTTACTTTCTTGCAAAGAAAACTCATTTTCAAAACCCTAAAAACCATTTTCAAGCATAAAATCTCATTTTCAAAGGATAAAAATCCCCTTCCCAAGCAAATGAAATGCTTAGTCCTAATGTACCCCAAGGATGGTTTGGTATAGTTGATTCACCACTAAAATGTCTAGTGATCACTAACCAAAACCTAGGGAAATGGGGACAAGCATGGATGCAAAACCCCCTTTAAAATCACATTCTCCTTCTTGGGAAGTTGCTGTCCAGTAGCAATTTTCCCAGACCTCAGTCCATTGTCTTAATTTTTGGACACAGATGAACTTGGAATTTGGTGTTGACTACAAAACACTTTTTGTAGCCAACATCCAGATCTTTCAAGACATATTTTTACTTTATTTTTTGGGTGAGTAAAACTCCTCTTTTCAAATTTTCTTTCAGAGGCTAGTTCATCAGCTTCTGGGAATCCAGATCTCATATCTGAGGTTTCCAGAAGGCTTTGACCCCTCAAATCTTCTCCAAAATGGAAAATTCCTTCGCACAAATCTCATTTAAGGTGTATAGAACAAATTTCATTCTCTGAGTTTATCCAGATTATGAAGTTTTAAGACCCTTGAATCCCTTTCAAAATCAAAGGTCCACTGCCTTTTTCATTCTGGCAGAAATGGCTCTCAACTTCAAAAGGTCTTTTGAGTACAAAATCTCAATCCAAAAATCCTCCAAAAAATCATGGGATCAGTTTAAAGTCTTAAAAAGATATCCCAATTTTTACTTTTCTGAGTTTCAAAGTATTTTGGCCAAAACACACACACACACACACAAATGATTTTCAGCTTGGAAGACTCGTTTTACGAGGCATTCCGGGTGCACACTAACGTCCTTCCCGGCGTGTAACATGACCTCCGAACCTAAATCTCTGATCTCGGGCTTTTTTCAAAGTTTTGGCCCTCAAAATTAAAATGGCGTGGCGACTCCGTTTCGTTGATTTTTTCAAACAAAAATGGGAAAATTTTCGATACATTCACACATCATCACAGTGGCGACTCCGCTGGGGACTAAGCTTTTTTAAAAAAAAAAATGGTATTTGGTATATTGGTGGAAACCACTAAACTTCCCGTTATCGCCTCCTAACACGAGTCGGGGATAAAGTGTGGTCTAACAATCCCACGTACCGGTATCACCGTTTTCAAAAAAAAAACTTTTGAGGGTCAAGCTTCCGTCCCGGCTTCGAAAATCATTTTTGTGTGTGTGTTGATTTTTGCACAGTTTTCATGTTGTTTTGGCCGCCTCGGAGAAAGTCAAAATTTTGACTGCCGGAATAATGTCCCTAACTGTCGGAATTTTCGTGCTTACGTGCTTATGTGCTCATTAAATTTCAAAAAAAAATTTCAAAAAAAAAAAGGATTTTCAAAAAAAAAAAGAAAATTTTCAAAAAAAAATCATGCATCATATTTTTAAGACACATAAAAAAAATCTCTATTTTACTCAGAAAAAGAATATAGACTGCTTGCACACTACGCGCACGTGACCGTACACTGCACACTACGTCCTTAACCCGGGGAAATCCTTGTCGCGGTCCGTTTGGTCTTATTACGCCTCTCGGATGAGCACAGGACTACCCAAACATCCCATGGAGCCTCGTGTCGACCATGCACTTGTCCGTGACACACTTTGTTCGAGACCCGGTTGGTTTTTAGTCTGGTCTGTGTCATGCCCTGTCCGTGTATAGACCTTTCCTTTCAAGCCTTTTTCGGCATACCGACCCAATATCTTTCGGGGACCCTTATCAGTCGAAGTTCTGCCGGTTTTCCGCCGCAGACTTTGACCAAGATATTGACCGGCGCCTTGACTTCGGCTCTGACTGGCACAAATTATACACTGACTCCCAGCATTGACACTGAGTCATCAAGGATTAATGAATGTTCCATGCCTAATTACGGCTTAACTGGCGACAAGTCAAGATCAATTGTGGACGCTTATCAGTCCAAATCATGCCGACTTTTCGTCGAGCCCTCGGACATGATCTTGACTTTTGACGTCAGCTTTGTCCGTAATTTACATCGAATGCTCGTTAAGACTCGATTACCCGCCAGACTTTTAGGATCGTTTTTCTTTCGGTCGGTGGGACCCGCTTGCCCTATAGGACCCTCGCCCGGGGCTGTCCACCCTGGGAGGTCGAAATACAGGTGGAATACGAGGGGCTTATAGACGTAGTGACGGGGCCCACTGATCCAGGAATCAGAGTAGTTTGCGAAAAAGAAGAGCAATCTTTTCCAACCGATTAGGTTAATAAAACATGTTTTAAGTAAACATGAACAAATAACTGCATGTTGCATGAGCCTAAAGCCCAAACACCTACCCTCCTTCCATTCCCGCACATCTGAACCTTCATGTCCTTTCCCCCGCAGCTCCGCACAAAGCTTGGTTTCGGGCACCGGGTCACCGTTTGATCAGTTGGGAAGAGTCAAGCGCATCGTCAGCCTCACCATTTGTTCCGACTCCGGGTTTCAGAATGTCTGCATCAGCCGGTAATGATGGGGATAACATCACTCCGCCTCCCGGGACCCCTCAGACAGAGCAACAGTGGAATCAGTTAGCAGAACAGATGAGGTTACGACAGGAAGCACGGCTAAACGGCCTTATGGAGGCTATTAAGAGTCACGGTCTGGCCGCCGGCCTCAATCCGAGATGGCACCTTCACCGTGGAAGAAGACGAGGATGCCAACCCCACTCTCGGTCGCCCGACTACACCAGGATGCCGCCACCCATCTCCTATGGTGCCACAACCAGAACCCATGCTCCTCGATTTTCGGGTCGCCAGCTCCCCAACCACAGACCACCGGATCCATGCAGCCCGATGGCACAAATCAGTGGGGGCAAAATCGGTACGAATGTCTTCTCATGGTTGGGGCTATCTCGGAATGCCACAGCTAATCGGGATCCCGCCTCAGTTCGGAACCGATCAATCCGGACCTTCACGGAACGGCCACAGCTTGGAATGCCGCCACAACTTGGTTCTGGGCCATAGTCAGGAGCCCCTCCTCGGACAGCACTAGTTCACTGCTCCTCACACAAATCCATTTCTCACTCAGACTTCTATGGGTTATCAAGCCTCCATCCCGGTGTCATCCGAATCACCAGGACCGCAGTACCCCCCGGGTTACACACCTTCACCACAAGCGGCCATGCAATTCAACAATCCGGGACAGCAGCCCGCACTCAAGCCTACTTACGGGCCCCACTCTGGAAATCCAAGTTATCCGGCTACATCGGGGCTGCCTCCACCTACTTTGCCGTTGAAAATCAACAAAGCAAGCCGCAAGGTTCTATCCTTTTGCTCGAGGCTCCTACCCATGCTCCCCGGGGTAACTCGGCCCGGGACGGGTTTTCACCTACGTCCCCGGATCGGCCGTTCCCTCCACCAGATCCGCCTCCAGTGGTAGCTCCTCTCTCTAGCTCGGCCACTAGCGTGAATGCCATGGTTCCGCCACAAGACCCTCATCTGGCCTGGTTCATGGAACAACACAAAGGAAATTAAAGCGCAGATCGCCGAACCGACTGCCAAGAAGTCTGCCTTCCGGCCTACGAGACACGGACTCCATTGTTCCTCTGCCCCACAAATTCGTGATGCCTAACTTGGATCTCTTTGATGGTACTGCATGCCCGAAAACCCATTTGGACACATATACCTTGGCGATGAAAGCCAAAGGATGTACCAATCAGCAGTTGGCTGACTATTTCAGTCTATCCTTGAAGTCCAGTGCCTTAAAGTGGTTCTTCCGTTTGAAACCTGAAGCCAGGGCTACATGGGACCAGATTACCAATGCCTTCACAGAAAAATATAAGGCCAACTTGGAATGGGAAACAAATAGGGTTGACCTACAAACAACAGTGCAGCGTCCTGATGAGAATGTTGGGGACTTTTACAAGCGGTGGAATCTGAAACTCAGTGAAATGGCCATCCCTCCTTCCGAAGAGGAACAACTGGACATCTTCCAGTCATGCTTGAAACCACATCTGAGGGCCTCCCTCAGTCATTTCCCGTACTCAGACTTACGGGCCATGGTTAACTCTGCAGCTAAGTTTGAAAAGGCCTACAATCAGCAACCGGCTGCCGCACCTGCCTACAGATATCGGGCTCCTCCTGCAAACACTGCCCTCGCTTCCTGCCAAAGGCAAAGAGATGATTCACTATGCGGGACAGGAATGTAACAACACGACTCCTTTTGCTCCCAGAAAACCAGCCGAGCCCAGACCACGGGTCATGAATCTCGAAAACTTTGGAATGCCTCTGAATGACATCTTTAGGGGACTGGTGAAAGAAGGCTTGCTGCGGCCTTTGGAGAATTTCCAACCCAGAAATCCGAATGCTCCCGTGGATACTACAAAGTATTGTGCTTTTCATCAAGCTCACGGACATCTGACTGACAACTGCTTTACTCTGAAAAAGGCAATCCAGGGGCTAATAGAGCAAGGAAAGTTGGAAGGCCCCGAAGGGCCTAACACAGTCAAAAATCCGCTGCCAAGGAACCATAATCAGGTGAATATGATTGAATGCGGAGAATCTTCGCACGAAGATGCTGATGAAGGTCCCCAAATACCCGTGTGTGATGAATGTGTGTTCGAAAATTTTCCCATTTTTATTTGAAAAAATCAACGAAACGGAGTCGCCACGCCATTTTTATTTTAAGGGCCAAAACTTTGAAAAAAGCCCGAGATCAGAGATTTAGGTTCGGAGGTCATGTTACACGCCGGGAAGGACGTTAGTGTGCACCCGGAATGCCTCGTAAAACGAGTCTTCCAAGCTGAAAATCATTTGTGTGTGTGTGTGTGTGTGTGTTTTGGCCAAAATAATTTGAAACTCAGAAAAGTAAAAATTGGGATATCTTTTCAAGACTTTAAACTGATCCCATGATTTTTTGGAAGATTTTTGGATTGAGATTTGGTACTCAAAAGACCTTTTGAAGTTGAGATCCATTTCTGCCAGAATGAAAAAGGCAGTGGACCTTTGATTTTGAAATGGATTCAAGGGTCTTAAAACTTCATAATCTGGATAAACTCAGAGAATGAAAGTTGTTCCAGACACCTTAAATAAGATTTGTGAGAAGGAATTTTCCATTTTGGAGAAGATTTGAGGGGTCAAAACCTTCTGGAAACCTCAGATATGAGATCTGGATTCCCAGAAGCTGATGAACTAGCCTCTGAAAGAAAATTTGAAAAGAGGAGTTTTACTCACCCAAAAAATAAAGTAAAAATATGTCTGGAAAGCTCTGGATGTTGCCTACAAAAAGTGTTTTGTATTCAACACCAAATTCCAAGTTCATCTGTGTCCAAAAATTAAGACCATGGACTGAGGTCTGAAAAAATTGCTACTGGACAGCAACTTCTCAAGAAAGAAAATATGATTTAAAGGGGGGTTTTGCATCCATGCTTGTCCCCATTTCCCTAGGTTTTGGTTAGTGATCACTAGACATTTTAGTGGTGAATCAACTATACCAAACCATCCTTGGGGTACATTAGGACTAAGCATTTCATTTGCTTGGGAAGGGGATTTTTATCCTTTGAAAATGAGATTTTATGCTTGAAAATGGTTTTTAGGGTTTTGAAAATGAGTTTTCTTTGCAAGAAAGTAAGAGAACTTGAAAATAATGTTGATCTTTGTAGAAGATCATCCATGGAGATGGTCTTCCATGGTGATCTTCTTAGATCTAAAGCAAAAAGATGAAGGAACTACATTTTGTAGTTTGAAGATGCATGCATGGATGAGATTTAGGGTTAGGAAGAGGAGGGTTTACCAATCTTCCTTGTGTTCTTGAGTGTTTGGCTTGAGTGTATGAGTGTTTAGGGCTTTAATATGAGAATGAGTGGATGAGTATGAGTTGGGAAAGATTGGAGAGAAAATGGTGACAATTCAAGTGAATTCTCACTGTTTTCTCTCTATATTTCGCCAGAGGTTCGGTGCAAAATGTGTTTTTTTCTCCTTATTTTTGTGACTGGAGGGCTCAATTTATAGCCCTCCTGAAAATGCAAACATGTCCGCGCGGATGGATCCAGTCGCGTGCACTGTTCATTAATTGCTGCTTCAGGCTTTGGACACAAGGAATAATCTGTTGCAAAATTCAAATTGACCAGCCAGATTATGTTTCCAGCATTTCTATTTGTGGTTTTATTCTTTTGTTTTTCTTTTTTAAGATTTTTTTTAAGGTTTAACCTTAAATAACAATGCCCATTTTACCCTCACTTTGTTAGAAAAGTTAGGATTGTTAGGAATTGTTAGAAATGTTATAACTTTCGTTAATTTTCTAACGAAAATTCTAACAAGCTCAAATTGGAGCACTTACAGTAGCCCCTCGGCGACGGCGCTTTCGAAGGAAGCGGGGTCGTCGATAAGAGTAAGGCTCCATATTTGGCGGGATGATCGAGTGATCGGGTGGCTGAACCTAGCGATAGGCTACCTACGTATCCCGAGTGGGAATCAAGCCAGTCGTAGTTCGGGTCTTTGACCCTGGAGATGATGGCGTTTTAGGTGCCTCGAACCTGATGAGCGAGTTCTACGATCGGTTCTTTGGAGAGAAACTTCTGGGGATAAGAGATGACCATTTTCGGTCTGATGGCTATCCGCTCTGCTGGGGATAGGAATGACCATTTTCGGTCTCTGCTGGGGATGATTGCGATTTATCGCTTTCTAATGATAGCGTCTTAGGTGCCTCGAACCTTGGAGATGGCGTTTTAGGTGCCTCGAACCTTGGAGATGGCTTTTTAGGTGCCTCGAACCTTGATGATGGCGTTTTAGGTGCCTCGAACCTTGATGATGATGGCTTTTTAGGCGCCTCGGACCTTAATTTGAAATGGCCTTTCGGTGGACTTTGTCTGCTGCCGAAGGAAAGGGTGACTGTTTTGGTCGAGGGGCTGGACCTAAGGATAGGCTACCTACGTATCCCTAGTGGGAATCAAGCCCTTTCGTAGTTCGAGAACTACTCGAGATTCCGTTGGCTTTTGGGATTCCGTTAACTTTGCTGGGGATAATCAGACGTATTCGTCTTGGGGAATTGGTCTTACGTTTGACTGCCGGGGAAGATTTTGATGAAAGATACGGGATCTCGTTATCTTTCTCGGGGAAATCGGTCTTACGTTTGACTGCCGGGGAAGATTTTGATGAAAGATACGGGATCCGTTATCTTTCTCGGGGAGATCGGTCTTACATTTTACTGCCGGGGATAATTTTGATGAAAGATACGGGATCCGTTATCTTTCTCGGGGCACTCGGTCTTACGTTTTACTGCCGGGGGAGATTTTGATGAAAGATACGGGATCTCGTTATCTTTCTCGGGTCACTCGGTCTTACGTTTGACTGCCGGGGGAGATTTTGATGAAAGATACGGGATCCGTTATCTTTCTCGGGGCACTCGGTCTTACGTTTGGCTGCCGGGATGATTTTGATGAAAGATACGGGATCTCGTTATCTTTCTCGGGGCACTCGGTCTTACGTTTGGCTAGGGAAGATTTTGATGAAAGATACGGGATCCGTTATCTTTCTCGGGGCACTCGGTCTTACGTTTGGCTGGGGATAATTTTGATGAAAGATACGGGATCTCGTTATCTTTCTCGGGGCACTCGGTCTTACGTTTGGCTGGGGGTAATTTTGATGAAAGATACGGGATCTCGTTATCTTTCTCGGGGCACTCGGTCTTACGTTTGACTGCCGGGGTAATTTTGATGAAAGATACGGAATCTCGTTATCTTTCTCGAGGCACTCGGTCTTACGTTTCACTGCCGGGGTAATTTTGATGAAAGATACGGGATCTCGTTATCTTTCTCGGGGCACTCGGTCTTACGTTTGACTGCCGGGGTAATTTTGATGAAAGATACGGGATCTCGTTATCTTTCTCAGGGCACTCGGTCTTACGTTTGACTGCCGGGGTAATTTTCTTGACAAGGGGCTGACTTTGGTTAACTTTGGTTAACCTGACAAGTTCAATTGCGAGAGTTAACTTTGGTTAACTCTTTTAAGGGGCAAAAGGGTCATTTTGACCCTTGCAATCCTATCCGCGCGGATAGGGTTTGAAAATCAGGGGTATTAAAGAGGGCCAACGCCCTTTTCTTCTTCTTCCTCAGTCTTTTCAATTTTGAACGCAGAGAAAGAGAGAGAGGCTCGCGAATCCGCCATTTTTGGCCATTTAAGCTTCAAAATTCTTCCGATTTCTTCGATTTTTTGAGCAATGGAACACGGGGAAGGCGCTTTTCAAGGCCAAGGACGTGGCCCGGTAGCGGAGAGGCGATTGGAGCTCGTCCGGATGAGGAGGCATTACAATCTTTCGCAATCGATTGCGGAGGAGCATTACCCCGATGCTTGGCAACATTGGGCTTCGGATTCGAATCTCCGAACGGTATACTTTGAAACCCTTTGATCCCTTTGTTGATTTCTTGTTTGAAATTTGAATTTTGGGTGATTTTTGAAATTTTTTTTGAAATTGAATATTGATGTTCATTGTCTTTGAATCTTGATGATTATGTGAGTAACCCAAAATGTGCATTTTTGCTTGGGAAAAAGAATTGGCATTTTCGCCATTTTTTTTTAATTCGAAAATTGCATGTGAAAATTCGAAAATTGTGAATTGTGACTTTGATTTTTTTTTTTTTTTTTTGAAATTTGAATCTTGATTTTGATGATGATGATTTTTTTTTTGAAATTGAATATTGATATTGATGAATGATGCAATGCATGCATTTTGTTTGGAAAGAATGGGCATTTTGCCAATATGAGATGTATGTATGTTTAGGATTTTTTTTTTGAAAAGTGGGACGAATTTTTCCTCCCGTTGCATGTAAGATGGATGATATGCATGTATGCAAAAAAATTTTTTTTTTGAGATGATGGATGATATGCATGTTATTTTATGAAAATGAGACGGAGTTTTTACTTCCGTAGGAATGCATCTTTTTTTTTTTTTGATGAATGCATTGGGACTTGCTGAAAACTGTTTTCTTTTATGCGAGAAAAATGGGGCTATGTCTATTGCATGCCGTTATGCTGCCAAAAATTTTTTTTTTTTTTTTAATGCATGTGTATGCTTTTTCTTCTTTTTTTTATGTAAATGCAAATGCAATCTTTTTGACATTTTCTTTTTTTTTTTTTATTACAGGGCGGAAACCGTTTTGTGACGGAGCAGCTGAACAAGATGAAGACTCGAGGATCGGTGGAGTCTGTGATTGACTTGTGGGACCGGCTTCCGAATGCGGGCCGAGGAGCTTTGCCGAGTCCGAGACAGATCGTTGTCGAGACGGGGCTTTGGGAGTTTGTCGAGTGCTTGAGGGGACTGGTCAAGTTCCCTAAGAGCAAGGGCTTGATGTTTGCTCTGGCGCAGCATTGGTGGGACGCGACCCACACCTTCCACTTCTTACAGGGCGAGGCTACGGTTACGCCCTCCGACTATCTTTGCGATTACGGGCTGTCCTTTAATGGGCTGCGGCATTGAGTGGCGGGATGGCTACGGCGATGCGTCTGCGAGGCTCTTACGGGATTTTCCCTATTCCCAAAAAGGGGATGGGGATGGGTATGCCGTGGTCTACGGCAAGATCGTGGAGACCATAGCGAGCTACGAGGCTGGGGAGGAGAGGATAGGCGCCGATCAGTTGCCGGGGCCTTCTTGTGGTTTGCTTTTCGAGCACCCTCTTTGGGCATCTTTGAGGGACGGCGGTCTTTGCCTTGTTGAGGTCTTTGGAGGACATGGAGACGGCCGGAGATGTCTCGTGGGGAGAGGCCGGGCTGGCGAGCTTTACTTTGCTCTCGATAGGTGCAGTAGGAAGAGGCTGTGAGCTCTTTATCTTGCTTTGAGTTTGCCACGGAGGTATAAGCTCTCTTTTTGCTTTCCCTCTCTTTTTTTGAGCACGCACTTTTCTTTTGCCTTTGGATTGATTGGATTTTTACCTTTCGCAGTATGGGCGTTGGAGTTTTCACGTCACGGTGTGGCGGCGGCAGCCCGGAGTACGTCGGGCGTATCCGGCCATGCGATCTTGGTCCAAGCATGCCGGGAGAAGATAAGCTCCGGGCGTACGACTCTCGGGTACGCGGATTGCCTTCCTTTGACGGAGGCCGAGACGGATGAGGGGATGATATTCTTCCCACAGGATCGCTTTGAGGTGGCGCGGTGAAGCGGCGAGATATGGGTGTGCGGCGGAGGATTTTGAGAGTCGACTGCGATGCATATTATGCAGGAGAGAGGGTGACGCGCCGGCATGGCGTGAACTCGCCTTTGAGGACACCGGTGGAGCCTCCCGTCGATATGATGCACCCGGCGATCGGTCAGTGACTGGGATGATTCTGGCGGCCCGGCACTTCTCGGATTTCGTGGCGATTGAGCCGTATGCGACATTCGTCTTGAGGAGGGCGAGGATGCCTCGGGTTTTGGATAGGGAGGGGCTTGGGATCCGCGGTACCCTCGGACGGATTTTTCCTATATCCAGGGATGGGGTCCGATTGAGGGTGCGAGATCCCTCGGCTGACGACTTCCACGAGCTTTCCGGCCTCGTCGGAGTATGAAGGTATGGCTTCACCTTTTCCCCTTCTTTTCTTTCTTTTGTTTCATCATCTTTAGCATCACCTCTTTTTTTTTTTTGACGCTTTTGCTTTTGTGCGGTTTTCGGAGGTGGTCGTCGAGAAGGCGCGAAGCAAGTGATCGGGGCCAAGAGATTCATCGGGAGGATGGTCGCTTGCGGGGCTCCTCGAGGCTAGAGCGAGCGACCACGGCCGGCGCCTTTGTCGGGCGGGAGGCTTCCCCTATTCGCTCGAGACTTCTTCGAGACTCCTCTGTCTCCTCTCCTTGATCCCAGCGCGGTGCGCCTTCGGATCACGTCATTCTCGGGGATCCACACGGGCGAGGACACGTTTGGCGGCATGGCGGGTCGTCTTCGTACGTGCGGGAGTCGACGCCTTCACCTTCGGATACGATTTTTTCGCGAGATCTCGGCTTGCCCTATCGGAGCGTGCCGGTTGGTCCTGATGAGCCTCTTTGCGGAGACGAGGACGATTGAGCCCGAGATTTTCGGGGCTCTGAGGAGCGGGCCCGAGTCGCAAGAGGGCGAGGCGAGACATCGGGCGGGAGACTCCGATTGATTTTTTTTTTTGAGATTTGAGATTGAGATTTAGAGATTGCACAGATTTGTAATAATTTAGGATTTTATTTATGTTTGTTTTTTTTTTTTTTTTTTTTTGGAATGTAATAATTTAGGATTTTATTTTATGAATGCAATGCGGTATGAATGCGGTGTTGCATGAGCCTTGGTTTTTTTTTTTGCAAGGGTGTTTGGTATATGGGTGGTTTGGGGAGGTTTTTGCACGGGTTTCGAGCAGCGGGACGGAATATTCCTCTTTTGGTGTAGCAGCTTGGGTGTTGCAAAGATTTTTTGGAAAACAAACTCTATCCGCGCGGATAGGGGGCTGCATCGACATTGTCCTTTAATTTTGCTTCGGACTTGGTCTTGCTTTATTTCAAATTCAAATATCCTCTTCAACCTCCGGTCCAAACTTGGCCATTTTCGGGAGAAAGAGAAAAACCATGGAAAACTTTAGAAAGCTCCATCAAAATTGTCCCAAGAATCCCAAATGTCATTCTTTGACAAGTTCAAGGATTGGTCGGGAGATCATGCATGAGAGGAGGTCCTTCTTTGAAGAAAGGTACAAGGTGAAGTGCTTATGGTCTCTCAAGGAATTGATTCCGGATGATGAGCTTTTGAGAGCTTCTTCCTCATTTTGGGATACTAGAAGGCATGTCTTTTGCCTTTCCTTCAACGAGATTGTTCCATTTGTGGAAGAATTTCGGGCCTTGCTTGGAGGTCGGAGGTGGAAGAGATAGCGGTTCCTTTGCCGGAGGGCTTCTTTTCTTGTGACAGATTGTGCGTCCTCCTTCATCTTTCCGGAGGAAGCGCAAGGTATGATCCGCGGTCCCGATCATTTCGATATTTCCGGTCTTCCCGGCCAGATTTAGGGGCCTAGGTTTGGTGGATGATGCCTATTGGGATGCCTTTGCACTTTGTATGTTTGGCACCATGTTCATAGTCTATTCCTTTGGGATTTGCCATCGGTCTTTCTTTGGATGTTGTCGTTCGGCTGTCGCACAGGCGAGAGATGTCGTTCCTTTGATTACGGGAGACTTTTCATGCTCTCGACAGTTAGCTACGGAAGGCGGTATATGCGCGGGGGCGGCCCGTTCCTCTTGACCACAGTGGGCGATGGAGCGTTTGGGGTTCTTCGGGAAACCTCGATATGATCGGGCCTTGGACTTTTGCCGGGAGAGGTGTTGATGTAGATTTTGATGATCGGGGCTCGTGGGAGCGTTGGATGGCGGGTCGCCCAGGCGAAGATATCGAGATGGTCGGTGCCTTGTTGGCGGGTGGAGACTCGCGAGTGCTTGAGGATGGGTCTCCCGTGGTCATGCTTAGGGGCTTTCTCGGTCTAGCTTCTATATTCCGGCTTTAGTTACGAGGCAGGTTTGGCTTGGAGCGGGTTCCTTTGGAGGGCTTTGATGATATAGCCACCGGGGTGGTGGCTCACTGTTTCTATGGATGATCCTCGGTGTTTCCATTTCTTTCCCGAGCATGGAGGTATGATGCCTTTCCTCCTCGGGTCATTCTCGGGCGTCAGAGACCGGTGTTCCTGACCACTTGGTACTGGATTGGTATGAGAGGCATGCAGGAGAGACTCGGGTGGCTATTTTGAGACGGCGTGAGGCCATTGTGGGTGCGGAGGACTGGCTTTCGAGAGGAGGAGGGCGGCGAGGCGGGCCAACCCTCGTGACGGGGAGCGGAGACGCGCGTGCCGACTATGAGGCTTACGTCAAGAGACGGGAGAGGAGGGCTCCTATGCTACCGGCTAGGCTACGGGAGATGAGAGATGACGCTAGGGCTACTAAGGCCCTGACGGAGGCTGGTTTGATAGATCTGTCCCTATACGAGCTTGGTAGGAGGAACAACGACATCTTTCCTGTTCGGAAAAGAAGACTCGAAGGGGAAGAAGAAGGGAGAGGCCGATGCGAGTGGCTTGGAGTGACTCACGAGGTTTCAGGTATCCCTTTCTTGTCATGGCGGACACATTAGTTTGATTATGTATCTTAGTTTTCTTTTAGCGGGTTGCCGGTTGTAGGAATGAATCGGGCTTAGACTCATCAAAGAGCTTTTTAACTTGTAATGAATATTTGAATTGCTTTAGAGTTTTTCAAGACGCTTTCATGGTCTGATCAATTGTATTGATGCCAAAGTATGGCTTTTATTTGTGCTTTAGACCGAACCGTTTCCGGCTGCCTACGTTCCCCTCATTTTGAGGAGCTCAGGTCTTCGTAGTTCAACCTTATTTTTTTTTTGTTGTTTTTTTTTTGTTTGTTTTTTTTTTGTTTGTTTTTTTTTGGTTGTTTTTTTTTTGGTGCAACCACCTGTTTTTACCTAGGCCGCCCTTCTTGGGTTTTCTAACCTAGTTGGGTATTACTCTTTTAGCACTTTTCCTTTTTTTGTTTTTTTTTGTTTTTTTTTTTTTTTGTTTTTTTTGTTGTTTTTGTTTTTGTTTTTTTTTGTTTGGTGCAACCCTGTTGTTTACCTAGGCCGCCCGTTGCGGGTTTCTAACCTAGTTGGGTATTACTCTTTTAGCACTTTTCCTTTTTTCTTGTTTTTTTTTGTTTTTTTTTGTTTGGTGCAGCCTGTTTTTACCTAGGCCGCCCTTTTGGGTTTCTAACCTAGTTGGGTATTACTCTTTTAGCACTCTTTTTTTGGTTTTTTTTTTTTTTGTTTTTTTTTTGTTTGGTGCAACCTGTTTTTACCTAGGCCGCCCTTTTCGGGTTTCTAACCTAGTTGGGTATTACTCTTTTAGCACTCTTTTTTTTGTTTTCTTCTCTCTTTTTTTTACGCGTAGTATCTGCGACTTGTCACCATTCACTTTGGGTGTACAAAGGGATTCCGTCGAGGTCTGCAAGTTGCATGGCTCCTCGGAGAAAGATCTTACGGACGACATATGGCCCGACCCATACGAGGCTCCCATTTGCCGAGGGGTTGATACGGACTGGGGGCTTTTCTTTTAAACGAGATCACCTTCTCGGATCTCCCGATGCTTTACTTTCTTGTCGAAGGCTCTGGCCATTCTTCCTTGGTAGGCTCGGATGTGTTCCATTGCCTTCAATCGGCGTTCATCTAGTAGGGCCAATTCGTCATGGCGACTCTGGAGCCATTCGACCTCGTTGATCGGCTTTCCGGCGGTATACGGAGCGAGGGATCTCTAGCTCGATTGGGAGTACGGCTTCCATTCCGTATGTGAGGGCAAAAGGTGTTTCCCCGGTTGCCGTTACGGCTGATGTTCTGTAGCCCCGAGTGCCAGGTGTAACTTCTCGGGCCAATCTACGCCTTGGACGGCCATTTTCCGGATGATATTTTCGAGTCTTGTTTCTTTGCTTCGACGGCTCCGTTGGTTTGGGGCACGTAGGGAGATGACTTGTGACGGGTTATTCGGAATTCCGCGGCGGTTTTCACATTCCCCTTCGAAGTGGGATCCATTATACGAGATGATTTTGGTGGCAACCCGTATACGCACATGATGTTTTCTTTGATGAAGAGGGCAACTTTCTTTGAGTTGAGGATTTTTGTAGGACTTTGCGAGCATCCTTTCCGATTCCTTCAAAGAAATCACCAATCTGCGTCTCTTTAGGCTCTTCCGCGGTTCCCAAATTCACACTCGTCAAAATCTCTTCGGCGGCTTGGGCTCGATTTTCCTCTTTCAGGACAACTTTGCTTAAAGATTTTTTTTTTTGTTGTTTGATTTTTTTTTTCGTTTAATGTAATACGCTTCTTTATCTAATGAGTTATTATTAAGTGTTTTTTTTTTAATTCGTCATTAGTTAAAGTGGCAATCAAGGGATACTCGAAAGATTCGTCATTTCATTGAAAACGAAAGGGAATACGGCGCTTGCTACGGACTCGTAGTCTTCGGGCGTAAGGCCGTCGGACGACCCTAGAGACTCGATCTTAACAAGAGAGGCTAGGAGGACTTGTCCTAGATTGACACAAAGGGACGGGGACCAATCCAAGCTTGGTGATCATTTCCTCCTTGGTCGCGGACGGGCACGAGAGGTTTTCCCAATTCTTTAGCGGCATCGGCTGTTGGTGGCCTCATGACTCGGGAGCTGTCTTTGTTTTGTTTTCCTTTCTCAATTCTTGCTATCATCTCTTGGACCGAGCCGAGATCAATCGGGTCTGGCACTGGACTTCTTCTTCGAACAATTCTTTGCATAACCGGACCATCCCAATCATACGAGGGAAATTCCGTGGCCTTAGCTTTTGGCACTTGTCGGTTCGAATTCGGGTTTCGGATCTTTCTGGGCGTAGGAATAGTGGTTGTGAGCTTCTCGAAGCTGTTCCACCGGGTCGAGGCACGCCTACGAAGGTATACTCGCTCTTCGTAGCGGTGGTAGCCCCGGGTATCTTGGGTAGGTCCAGGAACATTCTACGGACCGGGTTAGCCTTGGTTCCTACGAACTTGTTGAGGCTATCTGTAGCTTTAGCCATCCTGCCGTAGGAGTGGGCTCTGTGATGTTTCCTAGTTGTGTGGGACCCTTTACAAAGTAGTCGGCCAAATTAGGGTGAAGGGGAGAGATTTAGGGTTGTCGGCCGGGACCTTTCTGTGGCGGCTTCAAATCTTTTTCCCTTTGCGGTGTCATTTGAGGAGGCCTCATATCCCGGGCCGTGGCGAGTATTACGTCCTTTCACTTCGATGAGTTTGTGAGTTCCTTGTTGGTGCTTCCCCGGCCAGAGGCCGGGTAGATAGCTCATTTTCTCATCATTTTCAAGACCGGTGGGATTTTATCCCGAGTGACCGTCGGATCTATGTTGCACACTTGGGCCTTGGGAGGCTCGGCGTGAAGCTTGTTAGCATGAGACCTTCCTCGTCATGTTTGATTTCTAGAATAGGTATTCCGCCGTATCTGTGCCCTCTAAAGTGACTAAATCTCCGTAAATGGTCGTCGGATCCCCATTCGAGGCAATTTCACACCTTTGGTGGAGGCTTGAGGCGACCCCTTTGACTTGATGCGGCCAAGGTCTTCCCAGCGGAGGGCATTGAAAGTAATCGGGATGTCGATAACGGAATTCCACAGGTATCAATTTTTGTCCGAACCGGAGGTCTAAAGTAGCAACTCCGAGGGCTGCTCGGGATGTTGAGTCGTAAGCTTTGGCGTGAGAGAAGAAGGCTTCAAGTACGTAGTCTTGATATCAAGCAAGCTCATGATCTTTGCGGGAAGAATGTTCATTCCGGACCCATTATCAACCGGGACCCGAGGAGGCGTCGTTCATCCAGTGGTGTGATGAAGAGAGGCTCATTATGATCGGCCCCAAATTGAGGGAGGTCGAGATACGTGAAAGTGATTATGTTCCCGTAGTGGATGTTTCCAATCAGTGTACCACATCATCGGGAGTAGCATCAATAGGCACGAGAGTGCGAGCCGGGCTTTCTTCCGGCTTCGACATGGGGATAGGGCGAGGTGAGTAGAGACCGAGAGGAAATGTTGGCTGTGTTTGCTTCAGCGGGTGAGCACGGGATCCTCTTTTCGGGATACGGAACTTTATTTGTCTTAGCATAGGGCGGCGATCTTCTTTCGGTGCTTGATGCGTGGCCTTCTTATACGCCTTGGGATTTCCTTGGAAGATACGCCCGAGATCGGGTCAGCAGATTAACTTCCTCATCGATCGTCTCTTGGTGGATTTCTTCAATCTTTGCTAAGGTCAATGGGGAGCCCTTTTGGCTATTGGCCATTGGTTACGACGGAGTCTAGTGACGGTGAGGGGTGCATGCGGCTCCTTCTGGGCGGCCCTTATAAGCGCTTCCCAAGTCACGAGGCTTTTGGGTTTGGGGTTGTGTTGTTGCCCCTTGGATGGCCTGAGCTAGGGCGTCCTCCGATTCACTCTCATGGCCGGCCTTGCTCATAGTTATCATGCAACAAGAGTCGCTATTGTCGGGACTCGGCGGCTTTTCGATTTCATCCCGGTATAGTGCGGCCATTCGGTTCCCTTTACGTAATACTCGAGTTGGAGATGATTATAGCGTTACGTGTGGGAGGCGCATCCGGTATCATGCCGGTTTCTAGGACTTCTCGAAAGGCGACATACATTCGGGAAGGTGACCTCTTCTTGGGTAACCACGACAAGGAGTGTTACTTTGTTACGGGGTGGATTTGATCTAACCATGGTTATTTTCTCATTTGGGCGGATGGGAGTTAATTTTCCTCTTTCGATCGAGATCTTCGACTATCGGCTGGATCGGACACACTGAAAACCCTTTCCCCCAAGCATGGTAGGCGGTGTTGAATTCTAAGACATCCACGTGCTCGAGATCCATGAAACTTCATGGCCTTCATGTCCTCGGTCTCATATTCGTCTTCCGAAGTTTCTTCGTTGTCGCTTCTTGATAACCGACCATTGTGCACAGCTCCCATGGGCTCATTTCCGGCATGATTGTTCCAGATTGTTTCCGGATCGGGGGCCTCAGTTGACTCCTCACTCTCGTCATCATCGCTATCATCATCGTTGTCATCGGAATCTTCTTCCCATACTACGGGATTTCGGTGAGAGGGAACGCCGATCAAATCCGTTGGGGAATATGGGTGCGTGCGGCCGCAAAAATTGTCATATGTTCCCATTCCGGAAGTGGCGATTGTGACTCGGCTTCTCCTCCCGAAATTGCGGGGAAGAGTGAGAGGGGTGGCACGTATTTGACACCGGAGTAGGATATAGAAGGAATCCTCCTCTTCCGATTCTTCGCTGTTCTCGGGATCATATTCGGGCTCTCCCAAAGCCAATTTGCAGAAGTGTACTAGCTCCGAGATGCTCTTCGGCCTCTTTCTTTGATAAGCCCGATACGAGCGCTCGCCGGAAACTTTCTTGCTCAATCTTTCTCGATTGTTCTAACCATCTTGTGTAAATGGTCCTCTCATATTTTGAACGGAACAACCCCAGTTCTTCGGTATCGGCCTTCCCTTCATCCGAGAAATAGCGGGCCTCGTATTCTTGCAAGGAGTCTCGACATGAGACCAAGATGGGTTGATTTGTTCAATATCCTCAAGGGCGAGGGGAATCCGAATTCGGGATCCTCGACGAGGTTGGCCACGGGTATTTGGGGACCTTCATCGGCATCTTCATGGGCGTGTGAAGATTCTCCGCATTCAATCATATTCACACGATTATGGTTCCTTGGCGGCGGATTTTTGACTGTGTTAGGCCCTTCGGGGCCTTCCAACTTTCCTTGCTCTATTAGCCCTGGATTGCCTTTTTCGAGTGAAGCGGTGTCGATCGGATGTCCGTGAGCTTGATGAAAAGCACAATACTTTGTAGTATCCACGGGAGCATTCGGATTTGGGTTGGAAATTCTCCAAAGGCCGCAGCAAACCTTCTTTCACCGAGTCCCTAAAGATGTCATTCGGGGGCATTCCAAAGTTTTCGAGATTTATGACCCGCGGTCCGCAGGCTCGGCTGGTTTCTGGGAGCAAAAGGAGTCGTGTTATTACATTCATGTCCCGCATAGTTAATCATCTCTTTGCCTTTAGCGGGAGCGAGGCGGTGTTTGCGGGAGGAGCCCGATATACGTAGGCGAGTGCGGCGGCCGGTTCTTGATTGTAGGCCTTTTCAAACTTAGGCTGCGAGTTAACCATGGCCCGTAAGTCCGAGTATGGGAAGTGACTGAGGAGGCTCTCGAGATGTGGTTTCAAGCATGGCGGAAGACGTCCAATTGTTCCTCTTCGGAAGGAGGGATGGCCATTTCACGAGTTTCGATTCCACCGCTTGTAAAAGTCCCCAACATTCTCATCGGGGCCATTTGCTTGTTGTTTGTAGATCAACCCTATTTGTTTCCCATTCCAAGTTGGCCTTATATTTCTCTGTGAAGGCATTGGTAATCTGGTCCCATGTAGCCTTGGCTTCGGGTTTCAAACGGAAGAACCACTTTAAGGCACTTTGGACTTCAAGGATAGGCGAAATAGTCGGCCAGCTGGCGATTGGTACATCCTTTGGCTTTCATCGCCAAGGTATATGTGTCCAAATGGGTTTTCGGACATGCGGTCCCATCAAAGAGATCCAGATTAGGCATCACGAATTTGTGGGGCGGAAGGAACAATGGAATCCGGGTGCAGTAGGCCGGAAGGCGGACTTCTTGGCGATCGGTTCGGCGATCTGCGCTTTCATTTCCTTGTGTTGTTCCATGAACCGGGCCGGATGAGGGTCTTGTGGTGGAACCATGGCATTCAAGCTAGTGGCTGAGCTAGAGAGAGGAGCTACCACTTGGAGGCGGGCGGGTGGAGGAACGGCCGATCCGGGGACGTAGGTGAAAACTTGTCACAGGGTGAGTTACCACTGGGGAGCATGAGTAGGAGCACGAGCAAAAGGATAGAACCTTGCGGCTTCTGTTGATTTTCAAGCGGCAAAGTAGGTGGAGGCAGCCCCGATGTAGCCGGATAACTTGGATTTCAGTGGGGCCCGTAAGTAGGCTTGAGTGCGAGGCTTGTCCGGTTGTTGAATTGCATGGTGCTTGTGGTGAAGGTGTGTAACAGGGAATGCTGCGGTCTGGTGATTCGGATGACAGGGATGGAGGCTTGGTAACCCATATAAGTCCGAGTGAGGAATGGATTTGTGTGAGGAGCGGTGAACTAGTGCGTTACGAGGAGGGGCTCTGGCGTGGCCCGGAACCAAGTTGTGGCGGCATTCAGCTGTAGGCTATTCTTTGTGAGGGTCCGGATTGATCGGTTCCGGGCGAGGAGGGATCCCGATTAGGCTGTGGCATTCGAGATAGCCCCAACCATGAGAAGACATTCCGTGCGATTTTGCCCCAGCGATTTGTGCCGTCGGGCTGCATGGATCCGGTGGTGCGTGGTTGGGGAGGCTGGCTGTCCCGAAAATCGAGGGCATGGGTTACGGTAGTGGCACCATAGGAGGTGGGTGGCGGCATCTGGTGTAGTCGGGCGGCGAGTGGGGTTGGCATCCTCGTCTTCTTCCACGGTGAAGGTGCCATCCGGATTGAGGTGGCGGCCGGACCGTGACTCTTAATAGCTTCCATAAAGGCTGTTTATTTGTGCTTCTGTCGTAACCTCATACGTTACGCTAGCGATTCCCTTTGTTGCTCTGTACTGAGGGGTCCCGGGGAGGCGGAGTGATGTTATCCCCATCATTACCGGGCGATGCGGACATTACGAAACCGGAGTCGGAACAAACGGCGAAGGCGATGACGCGCTTGACTCTTCCCAGTGATCAAACGGTGACCCGGTGCCCGAAACCAAGCTTTGTGAGGAGGCTGCGGGGAAAGGACACGAGGGTTCAGATGGCGGGATTTGAAGGAGGGTAGGTGTTTGGGCTTTAGGCTCATGCAACATGCGATTATTTGTTCACGTTTACTTAAAACATGTTTTATTAACCTAATCGGTTGGAAAAGATTGCTCTTCTTTTCGCAAACTACTCGATTCTGGATCGGTGGGCCCCGTCACTACGTCTATAAGCCCCTCGTATTCCACCTGTATTTCGACCTCCCGGGGTGGACGGCCCGGGCGAGGGTCCTATAGGGCAAGAGGGTCCCACCGACCGAAAGAAAACGATCCTAAAAGTCTGGCGGGTAATCGAGTCTTAACGAGCATTCGATGTAAATTACGGACAAAGGCGACGTCAAAAGTCAAGATCATGTCCAGGGCTCGACGAAAAGTCGGCATGATTTGGGCGATAAGCGTCCACAATTGATCTTGACTTGTCGTCGGTTAAGCCGTAATTAGGCATGGAATATTCATTAATCCTTGATGACTCGGTGTCAATGCTTTGGGAGTCGAGTGTATAATTTGTGCCGATCGAGCCGAAGTCAAGGCGCCGGTCAATATCTTGGTCAAAGTCTGCGGCGAAAAACCGGCGAGAACTTCGGCGATAAGGGTCCCCGAAAGATATTGAGTCGGTATGCCGACAAAGGCTTGAAAGGAAAGGTCTATACACGGACAGGGCATGACACAGACCAGACTAAAAACCAACCGGGTCTCGGACAAAGTGTGTCACGGACAAGTGCATGGTCGACACTAGGCTCCATGGGATGTTTGGGTAGTCCTGTGCTCATCCGAGAGGCGTAATAAGACCAAACGGACCGCGACAAGGATTTCCCCGGGTTAAGGACGTAGTGTGCAGTGTACGGTCACGTGCGCGTAGTGTGCAAGCAGTCTATATTCCTTTTCTGAGTAAAATAGAGATTTTTTATGAGTCTTAAAAATATGATGCATGATTTTTTTTTGAGAATTTTCTTCTTCTTTTTTTTTTTTTGAAAATCCCTTTTTTTTTTGAATTTTTTTTTGAAATTTTTAATGAGCACATAAGCACGAAAATTCCGACAGTTAGGGACATTATTCCGACAGTCAAAATTTTGACTTTCTTCGAGGCGGCCAAAACAACATGAAAACTGTGCAAAAATCAACACACACACAAAAGTGATTTTCAAAGCCGGGACGGAAGCTTGACCCTCAAAAGCTTTTTTCTTGAAAACGGTGATACCGGTACGTGGGATTGTTAGACCACAATTTATCCCCGACTCGTGTTAGGAGGCGATAACGGGAAATTTAGTGGTTTCCACCAATATACCAAATACCATTTTTTTTTTTAAAAAAAAAAACTTAGTCCCCAGCAGAGTCGCCACTGTGATGATGTGTATCGAAAATTTTCCCATTTTTGTTTGAAAAAATCAACGAAACGGAGTCGCCACGCCATTTTAATTTTGAGGGCCAAAACTTTGAAAAAAGCCCGAGATCAGAGATTTAGGTTCGGAGGTCATGTTACACGCCGGGAAGGACGTTAGTGTGCACCCGGAATGCCTCGTAAAACGAGTCTTCCAAGCTGAAAATCATTTGTGTGTGTGTGTGTGTCTCTGTGTGTGTGTGTTTTGGCCAAAATACTTTGAAACTCAGAAAAGTAAAAATAGGGATATCTTTTCAAGACTTTAAACTAATCCCATGATTTTTTGGGGGATTTTTGGATTGAGATTTGGTACTCAAAAGACCTTTTGAAGTTGAGAGCCATTTCTGCCAGAATGAAAAAGGCAGTGGACCTTTGATTTTGAAATGTATTCAAGGGTCTTAAAAATTCATAATCTGGATAAACTCAGAGAATGAAAGTTGTTCTAGACACCTTAAATAAGGTTTGTGAGAAGGAATTTTCCATTTTGGAGAATATTTGAGGGGTCAAAACCTTCTGGAAACCTCAGATATGAGATCTGGATTCCCAGAAGCTGGTGAACTAGCCTCTGAAATAAAATTTGAAAAAAGGAGTTTTACTCACCCAAAAAATAAAGTAAAAATATGTCTGGAAAGCTCTGGATGTTGGCTACAAAAAGTGTTTTGTAGTCAACACCAAATTCCAAGTTCATCTGTGTCCAAAAATTAAGACAATGGACTGAGGTCTGGGAAAATTGCTACTGGACAGCAACTTCTCAAGAAAGAAAATATGATTTTAAGGGGGGTTTTGCATCCATGCTTGTCCCCATTTCCCTAGGTTTTGGTTAGTGATCACTAGACATTTTAGTGGTGAATCAACTATACCAAACCATCCTTGAGTACATTAGGACTAAGCATTTCATTTGCTTGGGAAGGGGATTTTTATCCTTTGAAAATGAGATTTTATGCTTGAAAATGGTTTTTAGGGTTTTGAAAATGAGTTTTCTTTGCAAGAAAGTAAGAGAACTTGAAAATAATGTTGATCTTTGTAGAAGATCATCCATGGAGATGGTCTTCCATGGTGATCTTCTTAGATCTAGAGCAAGAAGATGAAGGAACTACATTTTGTAGTTTGAAGATGCATGCATGGATGAGATTTAGGGTTAGGGGAAGGAGGGTTTACCAATCTTCCTTGTGTTCTTGAGTGTTTGGCTTGTATGTATGAGTGTTTAGGGCTTTAATATGAGAGTGAGTGGATGAGTATGAATTGGGAAAGATTGGAGAGAAACTGGTGACAATTCAAGTGAATTCTCACTGTTTTCTCTCTATATTTCGCCAGAGGTTCGGTGCAAAATGTGTTGTGGCTTTTTATTTTTTTGACTGGAGGGCTCAATTTATAGCCCTCCTGAAATGACAAACTCATCCGCGCGGATGGATCGATCGCGTGCCTTTGTTCATTAAATGCAGCTTCAGGCTTTGGACAAGAGGAATAATCTTTTTGAAATTTCAAATTAACAGCCAGTTTATTGTTCCCAGCCATTTCTATTTGTGGTTTTATTCCTTTTGTTTTACTTTTTGAGATTCTTTTTGAGGTTTAACCTTAAATAACAATGCCCATTTTACCCTCACTTTGTTAGAAAAGTTAGGATAGTTAGGAATTGTTAGAAATGTTATAACTTTCGTTAATTTTCTAACGAAAATTCTAACAAGCTCAAATTGGAGCACTTACACCGGGGCGCGAGCCTCTCGGATCCGGGTAATTTCAAGTTCGCAGGCGCAGAGGAGGCCTTTCTCATATTCCTGCCTGGAGGAATTTGGAGATTACTTGTTCTCGATGGATCCGGCTGCTGCGGGGCAGTACATCGAGTGCTCGGATGACGAGCAGGACTCTGAGTAGTCCTCTTTTGTTGGTTTTTTTTAGACAAAATGTGTGTATTGTCCAAAATAAATTTGACTTGTATTTGAAAAGGCGCCCCTGAGGCGGAACCTGTATTTTGTACATTTATTTAGTGATTACCTTCTTTTTATTTTGGCAAATAAGCAAGTAGGTTGATCAAAAATAAGTAAAATGAAATATGCACAAAAATTTGAACTGGTCAAAATTTATGCCTATATGCACTGTTTTTTAATTAATTGCACTGTTGCACGAGCCCGGGGCGAAAGTGGTATTGGCAGTGGTTGATTGAAACCATGGGAGCACGCAGTTTCAAGGAGGCTTGAACAGGGCTTGGTTTGGAAATGTTTCCAATTTGAAAGCAGCTGGCTACAGAGTTGACCCAGTCAACTTGAGAAAGAGTCCGATCGGACTAAGATTCAATTTCCAGATTCTTTTAAATTACAATTCAACTTTGCAATTTGTGAAGAACTACGCATTTGCTTTGATTAATCAACTGATTTTCTCTCAAATTTCTGAAGGTTTTCTTTGCTTTTTCATGGCTCCATTTCCTAAGCTATCGTCTCAGATGCAAGAGCGATACTTGGACCATTTCCAGTCGTGGGTACGGAACCACACGAGGCAAAACAAAGGTTTTTTTTAGGGTTGTTACGGGATGAAATCTGTTTGGGCTTTGAAGGAGCTCATGCCAGATTGGGATCTTTTGAGAGCTGCGGCTCATTTCTGGGACGTGCGGAGGCATGTGTACAACTTTTCATACAACTAAATCACTCCCACGTTCGAAGACTTCCGGGCCATTTTGGGAGGACCTGAGACGGAACAGCTAGTTCTTCCCTATGCGGGTGGCATGGCCACTGTTGAGATGTTAGTGTCTCTACTTGGTATCTCGGCTGAGGAAGCATACGGGATGCTAATACGGAACACAGATTATGTTGACATTTCGGGGCTACCTGATAAATTTGTTGGTGTTGAGGGGAGCATTTTGGCGTGGGACATGTTTGCTTTGTGCGCAATTTTTGGGTTTTATGGGTCCATGAGCAGCGGAATTAAGCATAAAATTAACACAAAACCCATGCCCTAAGATCCGTTCTATACGATTAAATTGAATTGCTATGAGATAGAATTTACCAACCTAAATTGCTTTTCGGTCTTGAGCTATCGAACGGATAATTATGTGATTCGTAATCACAAACTTTTGATCTTCAAATCTTCGAATCTTCAACTCCTTTGGATCTTCAGATTTGAACTCTAGGTCTTTGATTTGTTTGGACAAATTAAGACCCTCTTTTGGTAATCCACACAAATATGAATGTCGAGAACGATTCTCGGGTTGGGAATTGCTAGATTCCTAAAACTTATGGAAGAATATTGAGAGGACTTTTGATTGTGAATTTCTATTGAAAAATTCGGCTAGACCAATAGGGTTGACAGACCTCTCATATTTATACTACATTAGCATTAATATGTTTCCTAATCGAATTAGGAGACCAGGCTGTCAATTCGCGTCTGGTGGCTAGTAATGTCGCGTGACATATTTAGCCAGTGGCTAGTTATGTCGCGTGACATACTTAGCCGATTCTGGAAACTTTCAATCATTCTTCCTTTTGTTCAACCAATTCATTCTATTTGTGTGTGACCCAATAGGATTGTATTATGTTGGCAATGAGTCCGATCATATCGACCCTCATAAGACATAAGCGGACTCTAGCAAGCCATTATGTCTACCCAAATAACACAACGTAAGAGTTCACGTTTCCAATGGTACACTTCCATTTCTCCCTTTGTCTCACGATGTTATATTGAACACAAGTCATGGTCCACGTCAACTTGTATTTGTTCAATGCTTTCTCGATCTTGAGTATAATGATAGTCCAATCATATTGGGGTGTGGCCACACGCTTTCATCATTATCACTCATCGAGGGGCCCAAGCAAAACATCTCTCTTCCGAGGGACAAATTCCATCTTGACTTATCATCCTTTCCATCATGAATCCAATTATGCCAAAGATAGCCTTTATAGATATCGTGTTAAGATACCGTTTGACTAAAATCAAACATAACTTTCATCATATGTAAGGTCATGATAATCTCAGGTCTAGGGACTAAATGAAGTGACCATATGAGATTTAATTATGACATTTGACCATGACATAAATCTCATACGGGTCAAGTCCAGTCACTTGTTCTCTAACAAGTACCCATAATTTCAATGTGCATCTCTATGCATATAATCATCATATGATTATCCATTGACAATTATACTAATTATTCTCTTAATAATTAGGGACGGAGATTATTACAATAAATATGCAAACTATATAATAATCAAATAATAAACATAAATGATAAAGATTATACATAACGGTTTTCAGTTAAACATAACTAAAGCCTAGGGCATTACACCAACAGTCTCCCACTTGCACTAGGCTCCATTTATGTATCGAATACTCATGGATCTAACATGCCCACCATGCTTCTGCTTATGCGAGGGTCTTTGTAAGTGAATCCCTTATGTCATCATCGGTTGATATTTTGTATATATTAACGTCTTCTCATTCTTTATGAATTCCTCGAAGAACGTCTAAGTGAGTGTTTGGATCACCGTTGTGATTTTGGTTCCATTGTTTGCACAAATGACACCATAATTATCACAACAAAGTTACACGGATTAGTGATACTTGGAAAAACACTTGAAGTGTTTCCAAAACACTAAATGAACTTTTGATCCAAACTGCCTCTTTCAGCTACATCATATGTTGCTAAAATATGGCCTTAGTAGTAGAATCGGCTACAATTTCTGCTTGGAACTCTTCCAATCAAAATTGCACCTCTAATAAGCACAAACACAAATCCTAATTGCGATTTTAAAATAACTTTGTCAGTTTGGAAGCTAGCATCTTTGTAACCCTTACAACAAGATTAACTTCCAATCTTTCAAATCCCAAGAACGTATCCTTAGTTCTTCTTAAGTACTTAGGATCATCTTGACTGCCATCCATTGGTTCTCAACAGGATCAGATTGGTATCGACTCATCATGCTTATAGCATACGAGACGTCGAGTCTAGTACAAATCATGGCATACATGACAGATCCAAATGCCGAAGCATATGGAACTTTATTCATTTTCCTTTTGCTCATCAGTTGTCATAAGACAATGAGTATTGCTAAGAGAAGTACCATGATCCATTGACAAGTTACCTTTCTTAGACTCTTCTAAGAACCTTGTCAATGTGAACACTTTGACTCAAACCAATTTATCCTTCTAGATCCATCTCTATAGATCTTGATGCCAAGGATGTAAGCGGCTTCACCCATATCTTTCATTGAGAAATCTTTCCTTGACCAAGACTTGACAGTCTTAAGTGTCGGAACTTGTTTTTCCAATGAGTAAGATATCATTGTAATAAAACAATAGAAATAATACTATGCTCCCACTGAATTTCATGCATACACAAGGTTCATCTTTGTTCTTTGATGAAGTCAAACTCTTTGACCAATCCATCAAAATGAAGATTCCAATTTCTTGAAGCTTGCTTCAACCCATCTAATGGATCTTTGCAACATGCATACTCTATTAGAGTTTCTTGGATCGACAAACTATTCGGGTTGTGTACTATACACATCCTTAATAATCTTTCCATTTAAAGAAAGTCGTTTGACATCCATTTGTCATGTCACATAGTCATAATATGCGATCATGGCAATTGAAATTCTAATAGACTTCGACATTGTAACTGGCGGAAAAAGGTTTCAACATAGTCAATACTATGAATTTGCCTAAATCCCTTTGCTACTATCCTTAGTCATGAAAGTATACATCTTCACATCCATGTTGGTCTTGAAGACCTACTTGCACCCTTTAGTTTTTACACTTTTAGGTAGCTCAATCAAGTTTCCAAACTTGATTGTCAAACATGGATTGTAATTCGGATTCCATGGTTCCTAACCATTTATCCAAATTAGGAGAGGACATCGCTTCTTGATAGCAAGTAGGATCGTCATTCTTAATGACTTCCACTTCATCACTTTCCGCAACGAGAAATCATTATTCCTTGAGTTCGAATCGTGACCCATCCAATCTACGATGGACTTGTGCATCTTGAACCGGTTCCACAACTCTTTTGTGAACTTGGTTCCGTCTCTACTCTCGGATCCATATTATTTTCAGGTTCTTGAACTCTCTTCAAGATTAATTTTACTCCCACTAGATTCTTTATTTGAGAAACTATTTCTCAAAAACAAATCAAATAGAGCAACAAACATTTTGTTCTCTTTGTGGTTGTAAAATCAATATCCGAAAATAACCTTGTCAGATTTGGTGCTAACTTATAAGAGACAAGCCTCTTTACATAAGATTCGCAACCCCAAATCTTCATGAAAGACAAACTAAGTTTTCTTCCATGCCACATCTCATGTGGGGCCTTAGGAACCGATTTAGTAAGGACTCAATTCAGTGTAACCGCATTATTTCTAATGCATATCCTCAAAAGGAATTAGGAAAGTCAACTTGACACATCATCGAATGAACCATGTCTTACAAGGTTCACTTCCTCCTTTCAGACACACCATACAATGTGATGTTCCGGGTGGAGTCAACTTTGAAACGATTTCATAGTTTTGAGATGATTGTCAAACTCTTGGCTCAAATATTTACCACCTCGATCTAATCGAAGTACTTAATAGTTTTACCAAGTTGTTTTGTATATCATCTTGAAATATTCGAAACATCTCAAACGATTCACCTTTGGACTTCATCAGATAGACATCGTCATATCTAGATAAGTCTTTAGTGAAATGTGATGAAATACCGAAGTCTTCCCCTAGCAATGCTACTTAACAGTCCACATACATCTCATGTATAATGACCAATAAGTCACTAGCCCTCCCACTACTCTTAGTGTAGGGTGGTCTGGTCGATAATCCCAATAAATAAGATCCACATTCCTCAAATGATTTATGGTCATATGAGTCTAAAAGTCCATGTTAATGGAGTTTAGATATATGTTTCTTATTTATTTGACCAAGCCGGCAATGCCATATGAACGCGTTTGTTCATATTGTTCGGTTTAGATTTCCATTTATATTATAGATATCTTCAATATTATTTTGTTTCTCATCATCAAGGATAGGAAGACCATTTAATGACATATGCATTACAATAAGGCATATCATTAAATGAATATAAAACTTCTTATTGAAAATAAGAAAATTATATCCTTCATCATCCATTTAAGAAACGGAAATAATACTCCTACTCAAATTCGGAACGTAGTCATACTTATTCAAAACAAGTACTACTTCACAAGGCAAAGTGACTTCATAAGTCCCTTATGGCTAATGTTGCAACTCTTGCTCCATTCCCATGCATAGGTTTAATTTACCTTATTTGAGTGGCTTTCTATTCTTTGTTCCTTGCACATTTAAACAAATGTGAGATCCAATCTGGTATCATATACCCAAGAACAAGAATTCGAAAGAAAAATATCTATCATATAGATTCTTGAATTAGTAGCAATCATATTGCCCTTCTTCACCTTTTAGGCCTTCCTAATTAGCCTTGCAACTTTGCTTCCAATGACCAATCTTATTGCATTGGTAGCAAAATGCATCCTTTTGAGACACTTTGGGTTTAGCCTCTTCGGCTATGACAACATTTGTCCTAGGTTTAGCAACTTTTGCTTTACCTTCTTTTCCTTCCTTTATGAACCCTTTTATTGTGTCAACCATTAACACAATTTGCGGATTGCTCCTTCTTTCATCATATGACTTAAGAGCCTTCACCACAACATATATCTTTTGCCTAGCTTGCACTTGGAACATTTCCCCTTTTGCGTTATGCTAGAACAAAAGAATAGTTATCATGTGCTCAAGGTTCTTCATAAGAGCCTTTAAACATGGTGGCAAATACAAGGCAAGCAATATTGTCAGAATCATCAATATGTTTCTAATGTTGCTTCCTTATTTGCCCTTTGCAACATTTGCAATGGGTTCAGTAGGAACAGTTCGTCGAAGCATTACACATTATGTATTGTTCCTTTCGAACTTTGTCCTTCATAAGGACGAATCGCAATTATCATTATGTAATGCTATTTCTACAACAAAATATACAAATTATATGAACACATATCAATATCAACACATTTATCATTTAAGAGCAAATAATGTATTTTACAAATACTCCCACTAAATCATACACCTTCCAATGCAAATAAGCATAATATGCATTTAATGGGCTAAGATCCAACTTTAATTTTATCTCAAGTACGCTATGGCGCACCGCTCAAGACTAAACTAATTAGGTAGAAAACATCAATCATATCATATATGACTCTTAGGATCTTTTATGAGATTTATTTAAGACATCATATGTCTAAGCATATTTTAATCTCATCTTATGCCTTGGGTCCAAAACCATTTTGATAACCCAATTAAGTTCATCCACTTTAAACGTATAGGAACCACCATTTCCTCATCTTGCACGCAAACGGAATAGAATCAAAGCATCTTGCTATGGCAAGCCCACCCAAAACTATCCGAGTGGTCTCAAGTGTTTTAATCATGGATTGGCATAAAGAACTTAAAAGTTAAATGAAGGTTCTTTAAGGTAGATTATAAGCATATCAGCAAAGATAGTCATAATCATGCACCAGGTAAGTTCCCAGGAAGATAGGTGAGCCACAAGGACTACTTAAGTACCAACTCTTCCTTAGACAGAACTCTCCTAGTCATGCACAATTAGAAATCAGCTCTGATTTGGCAACATAATCACTACCTTTTATAAACAATCAGTTTCCTTTTAAATTTCGAGCAATTATGACTTGTTTCCATAAACAATCATAAAATCCAAAATTTACAATGTCTAAATCTAAACATATTAGGAAACTATGAATCAATGTTTCAACTAAACATCTAATAAAATTCTTAACACTTAAGAATAATTAAATCATGCATCGCAACAATTAATAAAAACACACTTGAATTAATTAAGCATGCATCATAAACAATGATTTAATCTAGCATAGCCCTATAAATTTTATTTCCAGAAATTTATAGCATCCAGATTATCATATAAACATATCAGATTGTAAACACAATCACAGAATAGCAGAAAAATTAAACAAGCGATTACGCCAGATTTGGCTTATTATGTCGCGTGACATAACTAGCCGGTGGCTAAGTATGTCGCGTGACATAACTAGCCGATTACTGCATTTCCACATGTGGCCTACTATGTCGCGCGACCTAAGCAGCCAGTTCGCAGGATCTCCGGATTCATGTAATTCAGATCACATGACAATTAAATCATATAAAACAACCCTTTTACAGATTTAATTCATCATAATTCGAAAACGATTTTCACATTGTTTCACATAAACAATCAAAATTCTATCGCATATAAAAACATGCAATAAGCATATAAACAATTTATATCTTAAATCTAGCATGTTAATTCAAACTTAATCATACGAACGGGGCTTTGATACCACTGTTGGGTTTTATGGGTCCATGCGCAGCGGAATTAAGCATAAAATTAACACAAAACCCAAGCCCTATGATCCGTTCTATACGATTAAATTGAATTGCTATGAGATAGAATTTACCAACCTAAATTGCTTTCCGGTCTTGAGCTATCGAACGGATAATTATGTGATTCGTAATCACAAACTTTTGATCTTCAAATCTTCGAATCTTCAACTCCTTTGGATCTTCAGATTTGAACTCTAGGTCTTTGATTTGTTTGGACAAATTAAGACCCTCTTTTGGTAATCCACACAAATATGAATGTCGAGAACGATTCTCGGGTTGGGAATTGCTAGATTCCTAAAACTTATGGAAGAATATTGAGAGGACTTTTGATTGTGAATTTCTATTGAAAAATTCGGCTAGACCAATAGGGTTGACAGACCTCTCATATTTATACTACATTAGCATTAATATGTTTCCTAATCGAATTAGGAGACCAGTGTCAATCCGCGTACGGTGGCTAGTTATGTCCGTGACATATTTAGCCGATGGCTAGTTATGTCGCGTGACATACTTTAGCCGCTTACGTAAAACTTTCAATCATTCTTCCTTTTGTTCAACCAATTCATTCTATTTGTGTGTGACCCAATAGGATTGTATTATGTTGGCAATGAGTCCGATCATATCGACCCTCATAAGACATAAGCGGACTCTAGCAAGCCATTATGTCTACCCAAATAACACGACGTAAGAGTTCACGTTTCCAATGGTACACTTCCATTTCTCCCTTTGTCTCACGATGTTATATTGAACACAAGTCATGGTCCACGTCAACTTGTATTTGTTCAATGCTTTCTCGATCTTGAGTATAATGATAGTCCAATCATATTGGGGTGTGGCCACACGCTTTCATCATTATCACTCATCGTGGGGCCCAAGCAAAACATCTCTCTTCCGAGAGACAAATTCCATCTTGACTTATCATCCTTTCCATCATGAATCCGATTATGCCAAAGATAGCCTTTATAGATATCGTGTTAAGATACCGTTTGACTAAAATCAAACATAACTTTCATCATATGTAAGGTCATGATAATCTCAGGTCTAGGGACTAAATGAAGTGACCATATGAGATTTAATTATGACATTTGACCATGACATAAATCTCATACGGGTCAAGTCCAGTCACTTGTTCTCTAACAAGTACCCATAATTTCAATGTGCATCTCTATGCATATAATCATCATATGATTATCAATTGACAATTATACTAATTATTCTCTTAATAATTAGGGACGGAGATTATTACAATAAATATGCAAACTATATAATAATCAAATAATAAACATAAATGATAAAGATTATACATAACGGTTTTCAGTTAAACATAACTAAAGCCTAGGGCATTACACCAACAGCAATTGCTACTTTGTTCACATTCACGTCCCTGGGTGTGTTCCATCATGAAATTACCCGGATTTCGTGCAATGGCGAAAGGCGGTTGTCTTTCGCGGAGGGTTGGTGTTTGAGACCTCGCTTTCAGGAAGGAGAGGAGTCACCACGCGGTTTTGTATTTTGAGCCCAAACGTTGAAAAACGGCTTTTGTGAAAAATGGTGTCGTTTTTATTGGTAGCAAAAACTTAGGAAAAGGCTTTGAAAATGGGTAGTCATTTTTATTGGTAGCAAAAACGAGTAAAAATCTTTTTAGTACCAGAGATTGTTAGGTTCGGAGGTCACGTTACATTTCGGGAAGAGTATATTGAGATCACCCGAAATGCCTCGTATGACGAGTCTTTCTACCTTTCTCGAAATTGTGTGCGTGTGTGTGTGTTTGCATTTTGAAATGGGGGCTTGAATGACAAGCTTAATCTTGGTTTGAATGTCAAACGTTGATTTTTGTGATTCTGTTTGAAAAGGCGAGCGTTTGAATGACAAACGTCGGTTTTGGAGTTTTTTAGGAAAAAGTGACACGAGAGCTGATTTTGAACTTTTAACTTATTTTTCAAATGTTGACTTGTAAGAAAAGAGCGTTTGAATGTCAAACGTCGGATTTTGAGTTTGAAGATGATCGTTTGGATGTCAAACATCATTTCGCGCGTTTTGAAAGAGAGTTCGAATGTCGAACTCCGATTTTGAACCGGGCATTACATTGTTAATGATTTTACGGAAAAAACGTATTAAATGATATGCAATCAACGAATCGGGTTGCGACTCGGACTTTTGAAAGGTAAATACTATCACGATCCAAACGGCTCGGACTTGTAAATGACAGTATTTAAAGTGCGGCATCGACGGAATCAAACGATCCGGAATTGTAAAGTACGATCGACGAGTCAAATGACTCGGAATTATAAAGTACGATCGACGAGCCAAACGACTCGGAATTGTAAAGTACGACCGACGAGCCAAATGACTCGAAATTGTAAAGTTGCATGAAAGTAAATGACGTTCGATGGATCAAACGGTCCGGAATTGGTAAATGACATGAAAGTAAATGACGATCGACGGATCAAACGATCCGGAATTGGTAAATGACATGAAAAGTAAATGATGATCGACGGATCAAACAATCCGGAATTGTAAATGACATAAAAAGTAACGGAACGGGGTCGGAACGCCGTTTTAACCCGAGATTACTTCTCTTACGGGAAGAGAAGAGGATCAGGGACTAAAACGTATCAGACCCCGTTAGACGGTGACGTCTACATTTTGAGAGTGAGGGTTTACCAAATATGGTGTTGACTCTTTGGCTCGGGAGGACGTATACGGGATACGAAAAGCTGTTTGAAAGGTGTTTCGGAAGTGTTTGGGTAGAGTTTCCCCTTTTATTTAGTGCTTAGAAACCTAGGGTTTGGGCAGCGTTTCGACTTGTGTCGGTTTAGCTTGAGGATCAGAATCTACCGACGAGTAGCACGAGGGCCCCCGAAGAGTAGAGAATTCTGCCGACGAGTAGCACGAGGGCCCCCGAAGAGCGGAAGAAAGATAAGCCTTTTGTGCTTGGGGTGGAGGGAGGAGAATTTGGTGTAGAAAAATGAGACGGAGGGGGGAGTATTTATAGGGTAAGAAATCTTGGAGGGGGGGGGGGAATTACTTAGGGGTTAAGAAAATGGAGTGGAGAGGATGCTTCTTTGCTTAGCCTGGTGGGTTTCAGCCTTGCGAAAGAGTCCGGCCGAACTATACCTGAATTTGGGGATATTTTGGTCATTTGGCCTTGAGTTTGACACGGTTTGGACACGGTTTGACTTAACCTGCAAAATAGTCCGGACAGACAGTTCCTGAAATTGGCTATTTTTCCTGATTGAACAAGTTACAAGCGTAGATCTTGTTCTCGCATTCGATTTGATATGTGGTGGGCCCAAAACGGAGTTCATATGAGGGAGTTATGACCTCCGGAAGGTCGGGATGCTCGAAAATGGGAAATCGAATCCCGGAAGACCCCGAAAAGTACGTTTTTTGGGGAAAGCTATACTTTTACGTGTGATAACGTGTGTTGAGTATGCTTTGATGTCGGGATGCATGGGGCAGTCCCGGGATGTCTCGTTGACTCGAGAACGGGTAACTTAACGGGTTCCGGTTAACTTGGAGCGGGCCAGTTAACGGATTTCGGTTAACTTTTAACAGATTTTTACGATCCGGATTTGGGTACTTACAGTTAGCTCCTCGGCGACGTCACTTTCTAAGGAAGTGGGGTCATTGAAAAAGATAAGGATCCAAATTGGGGGATGCCTTACTTTGAAAGACCTAAAGGTCAGCTGGCTGGACCCTTAGCGAAAGGATTCCTACGTATCCCGAGCGGGAATCAAGCCGATCGTAGTTCGTAGGTGCAAGGAGCCGCGCGTGGGGACCTTGACCTAAGCGAGACTAATGTGAGGCGTCTGAACCTGAATGGAGACTTTTGTGAGGCGTCTGAACCTAAGTGAGACCATTGCGAGGCATCTGAACCTGAATGGAGACTATTGTGAGGCGTCTGAACCTAAGTGAGACCATTGGGAGGCATCTGAACCTGAATGGAGACTATTGTGAGTCATCTGAACCTAAGTGAGACCATTGCGAGGCATCTGAACCAGAATGGAGACTATTGTGAGGCATCTGAACCTAAGTGAGACCATTGCGAGGCATCTGAACCTGAATGGAGACTATTGTGAGGCGTCTGAACCTAAGTGAGATGGGTGAATCTCACGAGAGAAATGGGTGAATCTCATGAGGGAGATGGGTGAATCTCACGAGGGAGATGGCTAAATCTCACGAGGGAGATGGTTTTGAATCTCACGAGGGAGATGGCTGAATCTCACGAGGGAGATGGGTGAATCTCACGAGGGAGATAGCTGAATCTCACGAGGGAGATGGACGAATCTCACGAGGGAGTTGGGCGAATCTCACGAGGGAGACAGGGCGAATCTCACAGGGAGATGGGCGAATCTCATGAGGGAGATGGCTGAATCTCACGAGGGAGCTGGTTTTGAATCTCACGAGGGAGATGGCTGAATCTCACGAGGGAGATGGGTGAATCTCACGAGGGAGATGGCTGAAAGTCCCTGGTTTGACGGAAATGGTTTTGAATGTTTCGAGTTCGACGGAAATGGTTTTGAAGGTTCCGAGTTCGACGGAAATGGTTTTGAAGGTTCCGAGTTTGACGGAAATGGTTTTGAAAGTTTTGAGTTCGACGAAAATGGTTTTGAAAGTTCCGAGTTCGACGGAAATGGATTTGAAGGTCCCGAGTTCTACGGAAATGGTTTTGAAAGTTCCGAGTTTGACGGAAATGGTTTTGAAGGTTCCGAGAAATTTTCGTCCCCGAAGGAGTTTTCTTGAAAGGAGATAAGAAATTTCCATCCCCGACGGAGTTTTTTGATACATGGAGGGAGCGGGATCTCATGCTGGGGATATGGTGTTCGAAGGTATTTAACTGTCTACCTTAATTAAAAGATGGCTAATCTTACAAAAAGATGGGTAATCTTTCTAGCAGATGGGTAATCTTTCTAAAAGACGAGTAATCTTTCTAAAAGATGGGTAATCTTTCTAGCAGATGGGTAATCTTTCTAGCAGATGGGTAATCTCTCTGTAATCTTTCTAGCAGATGGGTAATCTTTCTAGCAGATGGGTAATCTTTCTAAAAGATGGGTAATTTTTCTAGCAGATGGTTAATCTTTCTAGCAGATGGGTAATCTTTCTAAAAGATGGGTAATCTTTCTAGCAGATGGGTAATCTTTCTAGAAGATGGGTAATCGCTTTCTCATCTTTATCAGTTCCGCTGTCAGTTCCCTCAGTTCCTTTCTCATCTTCATCAGCTCCTATGTCGTTTCCTTTGACGAAGTAGCGAGCAAGGTCGAAGCTGTAAGGGTTGGAGGTTGGGTGTGCCGTAGGAGGTTCCCCTTTTGCGGGCTGCTGCTTTGGTGTTGGCGAGCCTCTTCTTTTTCTTTGATATCAGCTGGTGTTGGCACATAACCGAGCCCCTGGACTTTAGTGTGGTCCTTGGCTTCGATGACTTGGTGTTGCCCTTGTAACCTTTTGCCGAGCCCCAGTCCTGGGATGAAGCTCATGAGTTTCATCATCTTCATGGTGGGAGGGATTTTGTCTTGAAACAGTGGAAGGTCCACGTTGCATATTTGGATCTTGGAGGTTTCCAAGGTGAATCAAGTTAATGCCATATCATCATCATGCTTGATTTCTAACACTGGAATGCCGTTGGTATTGGTCCCTTTGGTGGTGACGCTGTCGCCGTAGACTGTGGTTAGCTCGTTGCCTTGCATGAACTTGATGCACTGATGAAGGGTGGATGCCACACCATTCATTTGGTGCAGCCAGGGTCGCCCCAAGATGGCTGTGAAAGTGATTGGAATGTCCAACACTTGGAATTCGGTGGGGATCATCCGCTTGCCGAACCAGATGTTTAGAGTAGCAACCCCGAGAACTGTACGGGAAGTAGAATCGTAGGCCTTGACAGTGTGGACTGAAGGCTTCAGATCGGTGGGCTTGATGTCAAGCAGGTCCATCATCTTGGCGGGCAAGACATTCATTCCGGAACCTCCATCTACCAACACGCAGGGAAGGCGACGCTCGTCCAGCTGGACTGTGATGTAGAGTGGCTCATTGTGATCAGCCCCAAATTTTGGAAGGTCCAAATCTATGAGGGTGACGATGATGTTGTCGATCATCAGGATTACTTCTTATGGAGTTGCGTCCATGGGGACCATGGTGCGGGTCAAAATTTCCTCTAGCTTGAGCTTGTGAGGGTATGAAGACGTGAGCAGAGACCAAAGGGAAATGTTCACCTGGGTTTGCTTGAGCTGAGTGAGGATCGGGTCCTTCTTTCTGGAACTTGTTTCTTTGGGCGCGGGCCGACCGGGTTGCGGCTCTGGCTTTGGCCTTTTGTGGGGATGTATTGTGTTGTATGTATAGAAATGTGTTGGGGATGTATCCAATAGTGTTTTGGTAGCTGTTTGAGCAAGTGGGAGGATACTATGGGGTTGTGGAAAAGCGCCATTCTTCTTCTGCTGCTTTGCCCGAGGTGTCATGAGGATTCGGATTACGAAGCTGTCGAAGGCTGTATCGAGAAGCCGGTTACAGTTAAGACCATAATGCCGAAAGATGCTTCTGACAAGCCCTAGTAATCGAAACTCAAGGTAGACCCTTGGGATGAAAAAAAATCTCTCTTTGCATGGCAAAGCCCCGGTCTGAAGAAATGACTTGGTGAAGTCCCAGTTTGAAGGAATCGCTGGTTGTCTGTGGGGATTCTAGAGTGAATCTGATGCAGCCCCAATCTGAGTTGAACTTTATGTGGCCCGACGAGGCGACCGTCCTTGATTTTTTTTCGATTGGTCAACCAAAGTGTATAAGAGGAATGGCTTATAATGTATACGCGCAAGGACGTATTTTAGAGAAGTGGGAACGAATCCTGATTTTATGTGGATGCCTAGTTTAATGCAGGCACCAGAACTCGCTTGTTTGACTCTTTTGAGAGAGTATGAGCGTAGAGAGGTTTGGAGAAGTGTATGGAAGCTCTTGCTGACAGAAAAACAGTGTTTAGCTCTATTTTTCCTATTATCGTAGAAAAAAGAAGACTTGTCGAGACATCTGAAAACATGTTTTATCCATAATGATCACAAGATTGCTTTAAACCCTTTGTTAATGTTCAGGTTGTTCAACCATTAATCCCGATATGAACAAATGTCTTGATTAACCGTGAGAGGAAAGTCAGCTGATGTCGCGGATCAAAGTTGGTTGTGTGTGAAAGAAAGGTCTGTGTATAGGGGAGGTCATTGATGAGACCGGGTTTATGGGATTTGTATGTGTTTATGACCGAACCATTTCTGGTTGCCTACGTTCCCCTCAGTGTAAGGAGCTCAGGTCGTCGTAGTTCTGGCTGAACTGGTGATTGGCTCTGGGAAAAGGGTAGGAACATTTGTGGTCCTTTTGGTGAAAAGGCTCGAATGGGATGTTTGGATGATGAGGTACGGGCCTCGAGGTGATTCCTTGACAAGTCGTTGTTGATGGCTTCTTCCGTGATTCCATTGCTTCTTGATCAGCGTCTTTCACCGGGGGAGAAAGAATTCGAATGTAGCGTAAGGGCTTATGATGTGGTTTTGCCTTTGCTTTGACCGCTCCATTGTCATCGACAACCTCCATTATTTGAGCTTTAATTTTGTTTGCCCATCTGTCCAGCTTTTGATTGGCGGCGCTGAGTCCTTGGCCTCATTCTTTTTTTTTTTGAAAATCTTGTTTGAACTTTTCTCTCTCTTTTTTTCTTCTTTTTTTTTGAAGTTCTTGTTTGAACTTTTCTCTCCTTTTTTTCTTTATTTTTTTTTTAAGTTCTTGTTTGAACTTTTCTCTCTTTTTCTTTTTTTTTCAAGTTCTTGAGGACGAAGGCAAGCTCCTGCTTGAACTTTCTCGATGCGCACGAGGGCGAAGGCGAGCTCCGAGGTTATTGTCGACATGGGGTCAATCTTTCGATGCTGAGTGACCTTTTTTGTTCCTTGATGTTGCCACCGTCGTTGACTTGGTCAAGGTGATGGTGGGGATGTGTTTTGGGAAGTTTATGGCTTGATGGAGGCCTTTGTGAGGTAAGGAAAGTGTATGGATTGAGGGCACCAGTTGACTTTCTCACACCGATTAATCAGAACATTAGTTTTTTCAGAGATTATTTGTTGAGCAATGCAAGTGATCATTTAGGATATAACCATTTCATTAGATGTAATGTAGGTGTGCAAATAATGTCTCAAGTCTAGCAAGAAGAGAAAAAGACACTTATTTATAGAAAATTTAATATTAACTACAATGTCTGAGGCGGACTTGATTGAACGAGGAAACTACTAGAACCTACGAAGGTTGACCAAAAGACAATTGACAGATCTCGAGGATAGGTAGCCCCTACTCTAGCTGCTCTTTTGTTGCTGAATTGCCAGGGCGCTCAAGCTTTCCATCTTCTATTAGATCTTGAATTGCTCTCCTTAAGACTGTGTAGTTGTCGGTTATATGACCGTGATACTGGTGGAAAGCACAATGCTTGGTTACATCCCAGTTAGCATCGGAGGATTTGGGCTGGTAATTTTCCATAGGTTCGAGGAGACCTTGATTCTTTACATGATCAAATACCTCGCTCAAAGGCATTCCAAAATTATCATAGTGTCGTCGTTGTCTAGGGGGACCACCGCTTCTTTGTAGTACTTCATTCTGAATGTAATGGACTGTTCCGGCAACCTCCCTCCCTTTGTCTGGGGAAGATATTAGATTGGGCGGGGCTGCCTCGTAGTGATGAGAAGAGGCTAGACTCGGAGCCGGCTTTTCTTTCAAGTCTTTCTCGAACTGGGAACCTGTATTGACCATGGCTCGGAGATCTGGGAAGAAGTGGTGGCTGATGAGCATTCTGATGGATGGCCTCAAGCAGGACTTGAAGATTCGCATCTGTTCGTCTTTGGAAATAGGCTCCATGATTTCGAAAAGTTTCCAGCTCCATCTTTTGTAGAACTCTCCAACACTTTCGTCTGCCTTCTGTTCGGTGGTGATTAAGTCTTCATGACTTGTTTCCCATTCCAGGTTGGACCGGTACCGTTCAAGGAAGATGTTGCTGATCTGATCCCAATTATGACGATCTTCGGGCTTGACCCTTAGGAACCACCGTAACGCTGAACTCTTGAGAGTGTGCTGGAAATGGTCGACCATTTGCTGGAGGTTTGCTCCTTTTGCTCTCATGTCGAGAACATAAGTGTCAACATGTGTCTGAGGGCATTCAGTCCCGTCGAATCTGTCCATTTCTGGCATTCTGAACTTGGCTGGGAGAGGTGTGACCATTCCCGGATCTGTAGATCTGAGTGTTTCTTTCTTCAAATTGCCCATGCTGGCTTTCAGATCCTTCAATTGCTTGACCATCCAAGCCAGGGTTGGGTCCAATGGTGGACTTTGAGGCTCGGGGCCGGGTGCTACCATGGGAGTGGTAGTGATTGGAAGTGGAAGGCTCGGCATATGTGGATATATGGGGGCCTTTTCTGGACAGTATCGGGGTTTGTCCCCGGTGTTTTGGGATTCGTGTATAGGTAACGGGTTGAACCCGAGAGGATACTGGAGGATGTTGGGAACTGTTTGAGATGGCCCAGAGCTGCGCTGGTTATATTGAGTGAAAGGGGTAGTACTGGCTTGGCCATATATGATAGGGGTGCTTTGAGAGGTGGCAATATGAAGCCTTGGTCGGCTGTTTCCTTGGTTTGAAGGATTCCCGTAGCTGGACGGTGGAGGAACCTGGTTGAAGGTTTGAGGAGCTGATCGTGAAGGATCGTCGTCCTTGATTAGGACGAAAGTACCATCTGGCTGGGGGATAGCGGCTATACCTCGCTCACTCAGAAGCTGTACCATGAGATTCTGCTGATCCATTTCCTGTTTCTTGTAAACCTCATAAGCCCGGATGGCTTCTTCCAGTGTCATATCGTTTATCGGTGGCGGGGTTCCGTTCCCGTCACGATTTCTCAGTGAGTCTGACATGTCAAAAAGTCTGGCTGAGGGAACTAAGGAAACTGATGAACTGTCTGATGCTGCCGTAACTGTAATTCTGACGAGGCGCGGACCCGAAATTCTGAACCACTCTCTGTTTGCTGCAGGGAACAAAAGGTATGGCTTAGTTTTTGGATGGGGTATTTGGCTCAAGACTTTTAGGCTCGTGCAACGTGCATTTACCACTTAAGTCTACTTTAAAACACGTTTTCTCCTAATCGTAACTGATTGGAGATCGGAGATCGGACCACGAAGGTCTCGATTGGAAATCGGAGATCGGATCGCGAAGGTCGGGATTGACTATTTGAGATCGGGCCGCGAAGGTTTCGATTGGAAATCAGAGATCGGACCGCGAAGGTCGGGATCGACCTTTTGAGATCGGACCGCGAAGGTCTCGATTGGAGATCGGAGATCGGACCGCGAAGGTCTCGATTGGAAATCGGAGATCGGACCACGAAGGTCGGGATCGAATATTTGAGATCGGGCTGGGAAGGTCTCGATTGGAGATCGGAGATCGGACCGCGAAGGTCGGGGTCGACTACTTGAGATCGGACAGCGACGGTCTCGATTGGAGATCGAAGATCGGACCGTGAAGGTCTCGATTGGAGATCGGAGATCGGACTGCGAGGGTTGGGATCGACTATTTGGGATCGGACCGCGAAGGTCTCTATTGGAGATCGGAGATCGGACCGCGAGGGTCGGGATCGACTATTTGGGATCGGACCGCGAAGGTCTCGATTGGAGATCGAAGATCGGACCGCGAGGGTCAGGATCGACTATTTGGGATCGGACCGCGAAGGTCTCGATTGGAGATCGGACCGCGAAGGTCGGGATCGACTATTTGAGATTGGACCGCGAAGGTCTCGATTGGAGAGTGGAGAACGGACCACGAAGGTCGGGATCGACTTTTTTTTTTTGAGATCGGACCGCGAAGGTCTCGATTGGAGATCGGAGATCGGACCGTGAAGGTCGGGATCGACTATTTGAGATTGGACCGCGAAGGTCTCGTTTGGAGAGTGGAGAACGGACCACGAAGGTCGGGATCGACTGTTTTTTTTTAGATCGGACCGCGAAGGTCTCGATTGGAGATCGGAGATCGGACCGCGAAGGTCGGGATCGACTATTTGAGATCGGACCGTGAAGGTCTCGATTGGATATCGAAGATCGAACCGCGAAGGTCGGGATCAACTGTTTGAGATCGGACCGCGAAGGTCTCGATTGGAGATCGGAGATCGGACCGCGAAGGTCGGGATTTGAGATTTGAAATCGGACCGTGAGGGTCGCTGAGGAGTGGACCGCGAAGGTCGAGATTTGTGATTTGAAATCGGACCATGAGGGTCTCGATTGAGGGTTGGACCGCGAAGGTCGAGATTTGAGATTTGAAATTGGACCGTGAGGGTCGCGATTGAGGAGTGGACCGCGAGGGGTCAAGATATGAGATTTGAAATCGGACCATGAGGGTCGCGATTAAGAGTTGGACCGCGAGGGGTCAAAATTTGAGACATCGGACCACGGAACATGCGATTGAGAGTTGGACCGCGAGGGGTCGCTATTTGAGATATCGGACCGAGAAACATCGCGATTGAGGATTGGACCACGAAGGGTCGAGACTTGCGATATCAGACCGAGGAAGGTCGCAATTGAGGATTGGACCACGAAGGGTCGAGACTTGAGATATCGGACCGAGGAATATCGCGATTGAGAGTTGGACCGCGAGGGGTCGAGACATCCGATATCGGACCGAGGAAGGACTCGATTGAGGATTGGACCACGAGGGGTAGAGACTTGAGATATCGGACCGAGAGGGTCGCGATTGAGAGTTGAACCGCGAGGGGTCGAGATATGAGATATCGGACCGAGGAAGGTCGTGATAGAGAGTTGGACCGCGAGGGGTCGAGATATGAGACATCGGACCTCGGAAGGTCGCGATTGAGGATTGGACCATGAGGGGTCGAGATATGAGATATCGGACCGAGAAAGGTCGCGATTGAGAGTTGGACCGCGAGGGGTCGAGATATGAGATATCGGACCACGGAAGGTCCCAATTCAGAGTTGGACCGCGAGGGGTTGCTATTTGAAATATTACCGAGATGGGACCATGCAATTGTTATTCTATTAAATGTTTAAGTTTACTGAAAACGCGTTTTCCTCAGAGTCCTAAATGGTTGGAAAAGATCGTGTCTTCATTTTCGCAACTAACCTAAGGCTCTAATCAGTGGATCTCGTCACTACGTTTATAAGCCCCTCGTTTCCATTTGTAGATCATCTTCTCGGGACGGACAATCCCGAGCGAGGGTCCTATAAGGCAAGCGAGTTCCACCGACAAAGGAAAAAGTGAACTTAAGGCTAGCTGATCACGCAAACTTCCAACGTATGTGACACACGCGCCACGGTCGAAGTCAACGTCCTTAAGTTAAGGCAGGGATCGTGCGAAAATTTTGGCATGACCTCTCCTGATTCGCTTGCGCGAGGGGCCTTAACTTTTGGCATTGGCCAAGTTGTGGCTGGCACGGTGCATACGGTGAGGGTTTGGTGACACAGTGTCACATTGAACCTTCGGGTATATTTTTCGGCAGAGCTCCGCGTCAAAGTCAAGGCTGAAAAGCTCAAGACTTCGGGTCGGGAACGACCTTCGATCTTAATCTCTCGAGCTTGACTCGTGGCGGAACCCAGCGTAAAAACATACACTTAGGCTTTATGACACGTACTAAGCCAAAAACCAACCGAGGTCTTGGACGAAGTGTGACTCAAAGAGTGCATGGCTTACACAGGCTAGGACGGGCTGTTTGGGACGACCCTGTGCGCCCTCAAAAGGTGTCTGGCAGACCAACCGAGGTGCAACTGAACCGTCTTCCCGGGTTACGGGTCGTAGTGTGCAGTGTACCGAGGCAGCAAGTGCACGTGAAGTGCGGTGTACCAAGGCAGCAAGTGCGAGTAGTGTGCGGTCACTAAATTCCTTTTCTGAGTAAAACAGAGATTTTTCAAAATGTGTCTTAAAGAATTTTGATGCGCAGTTCAAAAGATAGCATGAAAATCAAGCATGAATGGGAATGTACAAACATGGTATGATTTTGGAAAGACGACAATGTAATGCCCTTGAAAAAACCGTTCGAGGTTTAAAGTAACACACGCACATGAAAACGAGGAAGGGTAAACGAAAGTTTGACCCACGGAAGGCTTTTTTGAAAACAACGGTAGTTTTGAAAAAAGTATCATTGTCCCCAGCGGAGTCGCCAACAGAAATTACCCGGATTTCGCGCGATGGTGAAAGGCGGTTGTCTTTCGCGGAGGGTTGGTGTTTGAGACCTCTCTTTCGGGAAGGAGAGGAGTCGCCACGCGGTTTTGTATTTTGAGCCCAAACGTTGAAAAATGGCTTTTGTGAAAAATGGTGTCATTTTTATTGGTAGCAAAAACTTAGGAAAAGGCTTTGAAAACGGGTAGTCATTTTTATTGGTAGCAAAAACGAGTAAAAAGCTTTTTAGTACCAGAGATTTTTAGGTTCAGAGGTCACGTTACGTTTCGGGAAGAGTATATTGAGATCACCCGAAACGCCTCGTATGACGAGTCTTTCTACCTTTCTCGAAATCGTGTGCGTGTGTGTGTGTTTGCATTTTGAAATGGGGGCTTGAATGACAAGCTTAATCTTGGTTTGAATGTCAAACATTGATTTTTGTGATTCTGTTTGAAAAGGCTAGCATTTGAATGACAAACGTCGGTTTTGGAGTTTTTTAGGAAAAAGTGACACGAGAGCTGATTTTGAACTTTTAACTTATTTGTCAAATGTTGACTTTTAAGAAAAGAGCATTTGAATGTCAAACGTCAGATTTTGAGTTTGAAGATGATCGTTTGGATGTCAAACGTCATTTCACCCGTTTTGAAAGAGAGTTCGAATGTCGAACTCCGGTTTTGAACCGGGCATTACATTGTTAACGATTTTACGGAAAAAACGTATTAAATGACATGCAATCAACGAATCGGGTTGCGACTCAGACTTTTGAAAGGTAGATACTATCACGATCCAAACAGCTCGGACTTGTAAATGACAGTATTTAAAGTGTGGTATCGACGAAATCAAACGATCCGGAATTGTAAAGTACGGTCGACGAGTCAAACGACTCGGAATTGTAAAGTACGATCGACGAGCCAAATGATTCGGAATTGTAAAGTACGATCGACGAGCCAAATGACTTGAAATTGTAAAGTTACATGAAAGTAAATGACGTTCGACGGATCAAACGGTCCGGAATTGGTAAATGACATGAAAGTAAATGACGATCGACGGATCAAACAATCTGGAATTGGTAAATGACATGAAAAGAAAATGAAGATCGACGGATCAAACGATCCGGAATTGTAAATGACATAAAAAGTAACGAAACGGGGTCAGAACGCCGTTTTAACCCGAGATTACTTCTCTTACGGGAAGTGAAGAGGATCAGGGACTAAAACGTATCGGACCCCGTTAGACGGTGACGTCTACATTTTGAGAGTGAGAGTTTACCAAATTCAGTGTTGACTCTTTGGCTCGGGAGGACGTATACAGAATACGAAAAGGTGTTTGAAAGGTGTTTCGAAAGTGTTAGGGCAGAGTTTCCCCTTTTATTTGGTGCTTAGAAACCTAGGGTTTGGGCAGTGTTTTGACTTGTGTCGGTTTAGCTTGAGGATCAGAATCTACCGACGAGTAACACGAGGGCCCCCGAAGAGTAGAGAATTCCATCGACGAGTAGCACGAGGGCTCCCGAAGAGCGGAAGAAAGAAAAGCCTTTTGTGTTTGGGGTGGAGGGAGGAGAATTTGAAGTAGAAAAATGAGAAGGAGGGGGGAGTATTTATAGGGTAAGAAATCTTGGAGGGGGGGGGAATTACTTAGGGGTTAAGAAAATGGAGTGGAGAGGAAGCTTCTTTGCTTAGCCTGGTGGGTTTCAGCCTTGTGAAAGAGTCCGGCCGGACTATACCTTCATTTGGGGATATTTTGGTCATTTGGCCTTGAGTTTGACACGGTTTGGACACGGTTTGACTTAACCTGCAAAAGAGTCCGGACGGACAGTTCCTGAAATTGGCTATTTTTCCCTGATTGAACAAGTTACATGCGTATATCTTGTTCTCACGTTCGATTTGATATGTGGTGGGCCCAAAACGGAGTTCGTATGAGGGAGTTATGACCACCGGAAGGTCGGGACGCTTGAAAATGGGAAATCGAATCCCGGAAGACCCCAAAAAGTACGTTTTTTCGGGGAAAGCTATACTTTTACATCTGATAACATGTGTTGAGTATGCTTTGATGTCAGGATGCACGGGGCACTCCCGGGATGTCTCATTGACTCGAGAACGGGGAACTTAACGGGCTCCGGTTAACTTGGAGCGGACCAGTTAACGGATTTCGGTTAACTTTTAATGGATTTTGACGATTCGGATTTGGGTACTTACACATCACAGTGTACTGGACCTGGTGAGGCAGTGCCGGAATGGGGGAGACATCGTGCCTTTGGTCCTGGGTGAGACGTTCTAGGGCATAGGTCGGATGGTGACCGGCAGCCGATACATGTGGGGAGGGAGTCCCGCTAAGCTTACCATGTGGTTGAGGGAGAGGTTGCAGATGATGCCCGAGGTGCCAGTGTCTTGTGACGCTTGGTCCTTTTCTCGACGTCCTCTGGTGATAGGGGGCAATTAGGCTGAACTGGAGCTCTGGATGGCCAGACTCCGCACGCATCACTTGCAATGGTGGGTTCCTCACTGGAAGCTACAGATTTGTCGGACCGCTCAGGAGGGTCTTTTGGTTGTCAGAGTTCTAGGGTTGTCCCAGACGTCTTTCTACATTCCATCATTGGTGCTGCGACAGTACGGGCTGGAGCAGGTGCCACTGACGGGTTTGGTTCATGCTGCTACCTTCGAGGTCGGATCTCTGCTGATGGAAGATCCTTCGACGTTATTGCTCCTCATACGGCTGTGGCAATACACGTCCTTTCCTGCCAGGGTTCTCTTTCACCGGAGAGGGGGCACTGTTCTATCTACGCAGTATCTGAACTGGTACAAAAAGTGTACGGGGGAGACACAGAGGGCTATCTTGTGGAGACGGAGTGAGCTGTTGGGTCTTGATTACCTTGACAGCTCGACCTTGAGGAGGGCCGAAGCTGGATCTAACCCTCAGAATTGTACTGGGGACGACATGGCTGACTATGAGGCCAGTGCTGATCGGGCGGCCGACCAAAGCATGGTTATGATGACTCGAAGAGAGGCGGCTTAAGATAGAGCTAGGGAAAGGGCTGCATTGGCAGCTGCTGATGGAGGCGTCGAGAAGGGTCCCTGAGCCAGGTAGAAGGAAAACGGGAATATTCACTGTGAAGGTGAAGAATACTCGCCACGGAAAAGGGAAGGGGAAGAAGGATGAAGGACCAAGTAGGGGGGACTAGGTTGACCTTGCTGTCCAGAGTATCCACCCACTGTCATTAAAGACACATTAACTGATTAATGTATTATTGTTGTTTTGCTAGCGTGTAGCGAGTCAAGAGTTTACCGTGCTTGAACTCATCAAAGATTGTTTTAACCGTAATGAATTTGTAGGTTAATTGAAAAGAGTTTTTCGAAACACAAGCAATTGATGCTTATTTGTTTTGTTTTGTTTTTTAGACCGAATCAATGATGGCTGCCTACGTTCCCCTTTTACAATTGGACTAAGGGGCTCAGGTCACCGTAGTTCGACACTTTAGGTAAATTTGAGAAAAACAAAGACAAAAGGAGTGCGACCCTGTTTTTTACCTAGATCATTGTTGAGAATGTATCCAGTTGGGTATTACTCTTTTAGCACTTTAATTTTACTGAGGGGTGGTGTATGGGGAAGGAGAGTTGACTCGTGCTCTTCCTCAAACGAGGTATCTGCGGAGCTTGCTTCCGTTCATGGGGTTAATGAAAGGGTTCCCATCCAAACCTGCTAACTTCATGGCTCCTCCAGAGAAGATTCTTTGTACCACGAACGGTCCTATCCAGGTAGGCTCCCACTTCCCGAGGGGATTGGTTTGCGTAGGAGGCTTTTCCTTTAGCACCAAGTCGCCTTCTCTGATGTCTCGGATCTTGACTTTCTTATCAAATGCTCGGGCCATTCTGCCTTGGTAGGCTCGAGTATGTTCCATGGCTTTCAATCTGCGCTCGTCGAGTAGAGCAAGTTCGTCGTGACGGCTCTGTAGCCTTTCGAATTCATTGATCCAGTTTTCCAAGAGGACTCGGAGGGATGGAATTTCCAATTCCACGGGTAAATTGCTTCCATTCCGTAGGTAAGTGCGAACGGAGTCTCCCCTGTGACGGTTTTGACTGATGTTCTGTATCCCCAGAGGGCTAGATGTAGCTTTTCGGGCCAGTCCCGACCTCTGGTGATCATCTTTCTGATTATCATTGCAAGGGTCTTGTTTGCTGCCTCTACTGCACCATTGGTTTGTGGTCTGTAGGGAGAGGACTTGTGACGTGTGACTCTGAATTCGGTCAGTAGTTGGTCACAATCTCATTCAAAGTGGGTCCCATTGTCGGATATGATCTCGTTGGGCACTCCGTATCGGCACATGATGTTCTCTTTGATGAACTCGGCCACCTTCTTGGAATTCAGTACCTTGTACGATCTGGATTCTACCCATTTGGTGAAGTAGTCGACTGCGACTAGTATGAACTGTGACCATTGCTCCCTGACGGAGTGATTTTTCCGATGACGTCGATTCCCCATGTGGCGAAAGGCCATGGCGTAGTCATGCAATAGAGTTCGTGAGGAGGGATGTGATTGAGGTTGGAGAACCGTTGACATTTGTTGCAGCTTCGGACGAACTGGATGCAGTCTGTTTCCATTGATATCCAATAGTATCCCATACGGAGGATGATCTGTGTCAATGCTCTGGCATTCATGTGCGGACCGCAGGTTCCGTTGTGAACTTCGTTCATTAGCTCGCTGGGTTTTTCTTTATTTACACACCTAAGGAGTGGCCCTTGGTGGCGCTTCTTGTACAACATACCCCCCAGAATGACGAAATGGGATGCCAGGCGTTTTAATGCCATCATGTTTTTGGCTTTGATCCATTCTTTGTATTTTCCATCTTCACTTGTGAAGGAAGCATCTCCGTTTTGGAGGTACTGGTAGATTTGATTGTACCAGGGTTCGTCGATCGTTTCATTTTTTATTTTGATCTCACAACAATGAGCGGGTGTTTCCCGTCTGCCTATTCTGAGGGTTTTTACTGATTTCCCATCGGAAATTTCGACAAGAGAGGTGAGGGTTGCCAGGGCATCTGCGAAGCGGTTCCTGTCTCTTGGCAAATAATGAAAAGAGATGTCCTTGAACTGAGCAATGAGCTCCTCCATGTACGCGTGGTTCTTCTAGAGGCCAGAATCTATCGTCTTCCATTTGTTGGACACTTGATTGATGATCAATGCTGAGTCTCCATATACTTCCAGTTCTGAGATGTTGCGCTCGAGAGCGGCCTCCTGACCGGCTGCACAGGCTTCGTATTCTGCTGCATTGTTGGTTGTTTCAAATTCAGTTTGATGGCTATGGGAGTGTGCTCGTCCTTAGGATCGACAAGGAGCATTCCAATACCATTTCCCTTCTTGTTGGCTGTCCCATCGAAGAAGAGTTGCCAACGGTTTGCGCTGTCGAGTGAGAAGATTCCGTCGTCCGGAAACTGCGGATCAGGACCCTTGGGTTCACTGCTTGGGAAGTCTGCCAGTTGATCTGCCATTACTCTGCCCTTTGTTGATTTTATGACCATGTACTTGATGTTGAACTCAGCCAGAAAGAATGGCCACTTGGTTAGTCGCATTGACAGGGATGGCTTGTCAAAGAGATATCGAACGGGGTCCATCTTGGAGACTAGGAGCAATGAATGTGACTGCATGTAGTGTTTTAGTTTCCCGACTACCCATACCAAGGCGGTACAAGTTTTCTCTAATGCTGAGTAGCTGAGTTCGCTTCCTTGAAGTTTTCGGCTTATGAAGTAGATTGCATGCTCAACCTTGGAATCTTTCTGTTCTTGTGCCAGCATTGCTCCGATTGATATGTCTGTTACTGAATGTGCGCTCGCCGAAAAAATAAAGGAGTCGCCACGCCGTTTTTAGAGGAAACATTGAAAACCTTTTTGACAGAGAAAATGGGTTCGGGGGTCAGGTTACGTGTAGGGAAAAACCGAGAGTTCACCCAACACGCCTCGTCCATAGACGAGTCTTTCAATTGTTCAACATTCAAATCATCCAAACGTGTGTGCAAAATGTGTGTGACAAGATATGTGTTAAAATGCAAATCAACGCTTTGTTTTATTGCTCAACAAAGGGGAAATACAATTTGTAAGCCATTGACTCTGGGAGGTAACGTCCCACTTTACATCGAGGACAAATAGAACAGGATTTACAACTGAAAGGATGATCCTCTGCAGATGGTCACCATGTGTCGCGTGACACAGGACATGCTAGGCACGAAGTGTCGCGTGACACATGTCTACCATTTGCAGGGACCTTACATTTTGTAAAACAGAAGCAACAGATAACAATTCAAATCCCAATACAATACCAAAACAAATCAGAGACCAACGAATTTATAATGAATCGACCAAGGGGATGTGGATATAGGGAGATCCACACTCCCTTGGCCAATAAACAACAAATCCCACACAATCACATTATGAATATCAATCAAACCAAACTAAACAACTTAAACAGAGAGATCGGCAGTTGGGACTTGATAATTGGGGACGGATATAGTCTAATTATCAAGTCCGGGGAATATCAATTGCAATGAAACAAAATAAACAGTAAATGCGAGATAGAAGTGAGGGAAGTCGTTACCCTCGTAGTCCACGTTCCTTAAACCAAGTTAGGTTTAAGGATCTTCAATCAGCTTCGGCAGGATGGAACGAGCTCAGATCAGAGTTGAATAACTCGGCAATTCCAGTACGTGCGACAGCCTTGGCTTCCGGAACAGAACAGGGGAAGAGCACGGCAATTGTTTTTGGGTCGTCGGCTGAGGGTCTATAAACAGGGGACGCGGTTCAGTTTAGAGAAAAAGGTTTGGTTGACTGCCGGTGAGGATTCTGTTCAGTTGGGATTGGAGGGGAGAACGGTCATTGTTGATTGAGAGGGCAATTGGGAGAGGGTTGATCGGAGAAGAAGGTAATTGACGTAGGAAAAGTAGAACGGTAATGGAGGTTGAGGTTAGGTTTGGTTTTCCGATGAGGAAGAGTTCAGTTAGGGAGGAGAGTGGGGGAGAGATTGGATCGGAATTTTGGGTAGATATTGAAATTATCCGGATCCGAGAGGCAGCGCGCTCGCGCCCCGGCATCTGGCATCATTTCGCTTTGGACGGTGTCTCGCCGTTTTGTTTTCGCATTGGTAGAGTCGCCACGCCGTTTTTATTAAGCCCAAAACATTGAAAAAGGGCATCAGTTTAAAGATAATTTTAAACTGTTTTTGTGTGATGAGATTTTGAGTTCGGAGGTCAGATGACTCCTCGGGAAGAGAATATTAGAATATTAGAGCTCACCCGAGTCGCCTCGTAAAACGAGTCTTTCGGATACCCCTAATATCCTTTAAAATATTGTGTGTGTGTGTGTGTGCTTTTAAAAATGCATGCTGTATCGGATGTCTACATTGTGTACTATGTATTAAAATGCATTGAAATAATGTAGGAAGGAAGCCTTACCAATGTTGGTTCGTATCTGTCTTCCGCTGAGGAATAGTGTTTGAGGTCGGAGTAGCGTTCCGATACGGATCGGGATTGCTTCGGGAGATGCCGGTTGTCTGCGGACAGAGTTTCGGCGTGAGTTGAGGTTGCAGGCTACGTTCGGGCAGAGGTTCGGCGTGCGTGGGGATCGTCGGGATCACTCGGGCAGAGGTTCGGCATGCATTGGAATCGTTGGCTGGATTCGGGCAGAGGTTCGGCGTGGTTTGGGATTGCCGGTTTGACTCAGAAAGAGCCGGGACACCGTGGAAAGACCAGGCAAGGCCTCGGAGTACCACGAGGGGCCTCAGAGTACCTCGAGAGTGCCTCGGGGCAGCGCGGGAGCGTCGCGGGAGCGCTCGGAGAGGCTTCGGAGCACCACAAGGGAGCTCGGAAGGCCTCGGAAGGATCCGAAAGGGGCCGGGAGTGCCTCGAGAGGACTTAGAGGGGAAGCCTGAAGGCTTAGGGAGGAAGAGAGAAGTGGGAGGTGTGTCAAAATGAGGAGGGGGAGCCCTCTATTTATAGTAAAAATTTTCATGCAAGAAGGTCTGTACGGACCTTCTAGGTAAACCAGAATCTTGGTTTTCCTCGATTTGAGGGAATATGTGATGATGGTGAATATTCTGTAATTATGGTGTCCCCTTGCAAGAAGGTCCGTACGGACCAACTAGGCTGCAATAAGGTCCGTACGGACCAACCATGTATGGGAGTGATGATTACTTCCGGGATTTGAGGGAATATTGTGGACTTTAAGGGGATTCAGTAATTATTAAAGAAAAGAGGTCCGTACAGACCATTATTGCTTTTTCAATTTCCTGAAAATTCCCAAAAGGTCCTTTTGTCCCTTTTTATCCCAGAAAGGCTCCTCCCTTGGTTTGGCTGGGGGTTTTGAGAGGGTTTTGAGTGCTAGAGGTCGTCGAGACTGCGTTGATGAGTCTGCGGTGTTTCCCATGTGCTTGGAAGAGGGTGATCCAGATTGGGGTACTTACAGAAGCCCCTCGACGAGGTCACTTATGAAAGAAGTGGGGTCGCCGATAAGATAAGGGTCCTAATCTGGATCGCGTGCTGGGAGATAAAGTGACCGAGGAGGTCAGTGTGAGGATGTGGTGGTGTCCTATTGTGTGACCGTTTAGGTCAGTAGGCTGGATCCTGTGATAGGATTCCTACGTATCCCTGGCGGGAATCAAGCCTGGTCGTAGTTCGGGTGTGGGGTGAGTGTTTTGTGAATGCGGGCGTGGTGGTGCCCTGAAGTGTCGTGTGATCGCCGAGGTCAGTGGTAAGGACATGGTGGTGTCCTGGGTGACCGTATAGGTCGATGGCTGGACCCTGTGATAGGATTCCTACGTATCCCTGACGGGAATCAAGCCTGGTCGTAGTTCATAGGTCGTGAATCTGTGAGTGCGGGCGTGGTGGTGCCCTGAAGTGTTGTGTGACCGCCGAGGTTAGTTGTGAGGACGTGGTGGTGTCCTAAGATGTGGTGACCGCCGAGGTCAATTATGAGGACGTGGGGGTGTCCTGGGATGGAAATTTTACGATTTTCCTAATCGGGTGGTTTAAGGCCTTCCGGGCCAGAGATAGTGATTTGGGAGGTTTATACGGTCTTCCGGACTGAGTGGTTTAAAGCCTTCCGGGCTGGAGGTAGTGATGGTGGAGGTTTATACGGTCTTCCGGACCGAGTGGTTTAAAGCCTTCTGGGCTGGAGGTAGTGATGGTGGAGGTTTATACGGTCTTTCGGACCGAGTGGTTTAAAGCCTTCTGGGCTGGTGATAATAGTTTGGCTGATTTATACAGTCTCTCGGACTGAGTGGTTTAAATCCTTCCGGGCTGGAGATAATATGAGGACTTGAATCGTCTTCTGATTGCGGTTGCGCCATGCATGAGGAATTTGAATCGTCTTCTGGCTGCGGTTTGCCATGTGTGAGGACTTTGAATCGTCTTCTGGCTGCGGTTTGCCATGCGTGAGGACTTTGAATCGTCTTCTGGCTGTGGTTTGCCATGCGTGAGGACTTTGAATCGTCTTCTGGCTGTGGTGGTGTCATGTATGAAAACTTGAGTCGTCTTCTGACTGCAGTTTGCCATGCGTGAGGACTTTGAATCGTCTTATGGCTGCGGTTTGCCATGCGTGAGGATTTTGAATCGTCTTCTGGCTGTGGTTTGCCATGCGTGAGGACTGTGAATCGTCTTTTGGCTGAGGTTTGTGCCATGCGTGAGGACTTTGAATCGTCTTCTGGCTGCGGTTTGCCATGCGTGAGGACTTGAATCGTCTTCTGGCTGCGGTCGTGGAGGCATGGCTGCCTTGAGCTTTTATTGTGAGAGGTGTAGGTGCCTCATGCTTTGTCCGCTGGGGAGAAGGTTGGACTTACGATGACTGCCGGTGTTCATCCATTGGGGATTATCGTGGCCTTGTAGGGGCTTTTTCTGCTGAGAAGGTGACGTCGGTCTTACTTTGATGGCCGGTGCTTGTGTTGTCGATGAGTGGGCAAGGATGATGGCCGGTGATTGCTTCACCATTTGGCGTTTTGGAGGCGTTTCGTGCCTTGGGATTTGTACTCGGAGGTGTTGGCTCCTTCTTGCGCTTGTTTTGCCGTTGAGTGGGCGAAGTTCGGGCTTACATTGACGGCCGGTGCTGGGGATATGTAGTCTTGTACGACTTCCCTTTGACTTGTTGGGGAGGAGCTCGGGCTTACTTTGATGGCCGGTGTTCATCTGCTGGGGATATGTGGCCTTGTAGGGGCTTTTTCTGCTGAGAAAGTGTCTTCGGACCTGTTTTAAGGGCCGGTGGTTGAGTTGCCATTGAATGTTTTGGAGGCGTCTTGTGCCTTGATATATGTGTGCTGGGAGGTGCTGGCTCCTTCTTGCGTTTGTTTTGTCGTTGAGTGGGCGGGGACCGGTCTTATACTGACGGCCGGTGCTGAATTGCCGTTGAGTGGGCGAGGACCGGTCTTATACTGACGGCCGGTTTTTTGAATTGCAGTTGGAGTGGGCGAGGTCCGGGCTTACGTTGACGGCCGGTTCTTGAATTGCCGTTGGAGTGGGCGAGGTCCGGTCTTACATTGACGGCCGGTGGTTGAATTGCCGTTGGAGTGGGCGAAGTCCGGGCTTACATTGACGGCCGGTTTTTTGAATTGCCGTTGGAGTGGGCGAGGTCCGGGCTTACGTTGACGGCCGGTTCTTGAATTGCCGTTGGAGTGGGCGAGGTTCGGGCTTACATTGACTGCCGGTGGTTGAATTGCCGTTGGAGTGGGCGAAGTTCGGGCTTACATTGACTGCCGGTGGTTGAATTGCCGTTGGAGTGGGCAAAGTTCGGGCTTACATTGACTGCCGTTTGTTGAATTGAAGGGTTAGGGACCATTCTGCACTTGGATTTGCTGAAAAAGGCTTTAGGACAGCCAGGGGCAAAGATTATAAGGGCAGGAAAGTAATTTGGCCCTCCCTTGCAAGATGGTCCGCACGGACCAACCTGGGATGCAAAGAGGTTCGTACAGACCATGTTGGTTTTTTACAGTTCCCAGATTTTGACCGGGTTAAAAAGCCGAGGCCCCCTTCACTTCTTCTTCTTCTTCAGTTTGTGCATCCGAGAGAGAGAGAGAGAGAGAGAGAGAAAACCTCCATTTTTACACCAAAATCTTCCATTTTTCGCTTGAATCGCTTGCAATGTCGGAAGGATCTCGGAGGAATCGTCGACAACGCAGTCAATAAGTGGTCGAGCAACGGATGGAGCTCCAAGGAAATTGGATCTCGTTTGTTCCATCTTCGAAGAACCCGGATGTATTGTATCCGAATCCGGAGGTGCACAATCGTCCCTCTAGGAACGTCGGGGAGGTAAGAAATCCTTCTCGTTTCGATTCCTTGCTTGAGATTTTGAATGCTAAAGCTAGATTTTAGTTTTTTTCGCATTTTTGAGTTTTTGTTATTTTTCATGCCTTTTGTGAAATTCTTGATGAATTGTTGAAAATGGACATGTAAAAATTGTGGGTATGTGTATTTTGTGCAGAAATGTGTAGATTAGCTCTTATTTGTGAAAATAAAGTGCCTCTCTATGAAAATGCATGTTTTGGTGTTTTGTACCTAATGCTATTTCTGTATGTACATTATGAGAAAAGTTTGTCGTGTAGTGACAAATTTTGTGAAAAGATGTGACATGTGCCGTGTTTCGTGACGGGTTTTGTCTGAAAGTGTGTGCCGTGTAGGGACGGATTTTTGTTATGCAGTGTGTGCCGTGTTTTTGGGTGACGGACTTTGTGGGGAAAATATGTGCAATATGTGTCGTGTTTTTGTGACGGGTTATATGTGCTTTTGCCGTGTTGGGACGGACTTTTTTTTGAAAATGTGTCGTGTAGGGCTTAATCCCTCTTTTGAGAAAATGTGTACAGTGTGTGCCGTGTTTTTGTGACGGACTGCATGGAAAAAATTATGCATAATGCATGTCATGTTTTGAGTTGCATGTAAAAATTATGTGCAATATGTGCCGTGTTTCGTGACGGGATATATGTGCTTTGATTTTCTTTTGCATTAAGTACTGCGAATGACGTACCTTTCTTTGTGTTTACTGCGGGATGAGGGCTCATGGCTGGGAAGGCCAAGAAGATGAAGACTCGGGGATCGCTCGAAATTGTTGAGTTGTGGCGGCGGATGCCTGATATTTGTGGATGGTAGGCCGAGTCCCGGGAGGCTGGTCTACGCTTACGGCTTGGGTGTGTTCGTAGAGAACACTGGCGGGGTTTCGACACGAGGAAGAACAAGAGCGTCTTCCTTGGCCTTTCGAGTATTGGTGGGATACCACCCACACCTTCCATCTGAGCTGGGGAGAGGTGACGGTGACGCCTACCGACTTTGCTTTGCGATGCAGGGCTTTCCTTCAAAGGAGGGCCAGTGCGGTGGAGGGATATGATATCTGATGATGTGTTGACCGAGCTGCTGGGCTTTGAGCCTCGTCCTCGCAGGGGCCTGGGCATGTTATATAGCGATGTGGAGCTGAGGATCACGGCCGATGCTCGGGGCCTATGTTCGGGAGTACCGGCCGGGTGACGGCGGAGCGGTGGCGCGCTCCTTCTTGTGGTTTGCACTTTCGAGACTTTGTTCTCGAACCACGCGGCTGCGGCTCCTTTTGCTCTGTTGGAGAGCTTGATTGATCTGGAGAGGGTTTGTGATATCGCTTGGGGCGAGCGGGCTTGGCCGAGCTCTACTTCTCTTTGGACCGGTTTAGCGAGAGTGTGGCGATTCTTTGGCTGTTTTGACTTTGCTTTGGAGGTATGAGTTTATTCTTTGTTTTTGATTTAGCAACTTGTCGTTTCTCCGTTTTCTTTTGCTTGAGCCTTTTACATTTTTGTCACAGGTGTGGTTCTACGAGATCTTCCAGTGCTTCCCGTGGGATAGAGATCCTGGGGCCGTAGCAGCGTATCCCGCTATGTTGGGGCCGGGCTCGTACGGCGAGGAAGAGGAGGACCGGCGGAGGGAAGCTCACCATCGCCTACGGGGATGTGCGGGAGCATCTGGAGAGAGGTAGCTTGGAGGGTTTATTTTGTTCCCGTGGGCTCGATATGAGGCGATGAGTTCGAGGGCTCTGAGGTGACGGCGCGGCGGAAGATCTTTGCGGGGCTTGACTTGTGATGTCATGTATGCAGGGAGCGGGTCTTCTGGCAGCATGGCCCATGTGTGCTTCCCGTGGCTCCGAGGGACCCTCCTTTTGGGATGCTTGATTCTCGGGACATGGATGTGTTGGACTTTGAGAGATACCTTGGCGGTGTGGGTGCCGAGGAGTTTATTTTGTATGGAGAGGAGTATGGGGCCTTCGTGAGGAGGAAGTTGAAGACGCCGCAGGTATTGGCGAGGGAGAGAGAGGTTGGCCTGCAGGTTCCCCCAGAGGTTCCGATGCCGGGGCCGGATTTCACGTATGTTCGTGGGGACGGATCGAGGAGGAGGGTGTCTGTACCCGTTCTGGCGAGCTCTGCTGCATACTGAGTGGATCCTGATAGATCGGTGAGTGTGCGACTCTTTTCCATCTTGGCATCTTTTACGTATTTTTCTCTTTTTGTTGTTGAGTATAAGCTGTATTCTTTGGCGTTTCCTTGGCTGTTTGCTTGTGCGGAGTCCGAGGAGAGCCTATGATATGCTGGCTCGCCGTTATGTGGCGATGAGGTCCTTTGCGAAGAAGATGGCGTCGAAGATGTCTTGCCGGTCTTCACGACGCGTGCCGGCGTACCAGCCGATGCCTTCGAGGCATTCTATAGATGTTCCTCCACCGAGAGCCGAGCCGGAGCCACAGCAGGAGGGACCTTCGAGGGGGCGGCATAGCATGGATGCGGGGCGTCTTCGGGAGCTCGGCGGCGGCCCTTTTGCTCGATTCTTCCCTCCGCGGGACGCGGGGTGAGGATCCTCGAGCCTTCTTTCTTTGATCCTTTCGTCGGATTTGATCCTTCGGATTACTTTGAGTGGCGGCCTCGGCGGGGCTCGATACTCTGACGACGAGGACGTGACGGGCGAGTTCACCGGGATGCCCGACTTCTCTCTGGAGGACCTTGGCGAGGATGATGATGCTGAGGAGTCTAATTAGTATTCATTTGCTTTCCCTCTTTTCATATCTTCTCTTTTTTTTTTTTAGCAACAGACATTTATGGGTACATGTAATAAAACACTTGTATTTGCATGGCAAACAGCATTTTATTTTAAGACGTAATGTCGTTTTTGTGATTCCCGGGATTTGTCCTAGAAATTGTTGCTATTATTATTTTTTTTTGTGCATGCCACGTGAGCTGAGAGTGCGTTTGCGGGTAGTGTATGTTTGCCGGAAATGGCTTTGGCCAGTGTTTGGGCAGTTTGGAGCAAGGTCCTGCTGAGGACAGTGGTTGTTGTATTGTTTGCTGGAGAAATGGGTTCTGGTTGCAAAGAGGTCCGTACGGACAGACCTGCATTGCAAAGAGGTCCGTACGGACCACCTTTGCTTTTTGGGAGGACATAAATGCTTTCCAGTGTCTGGACTTTTCCCCATTCCCCATTTGCAGCCATTTTCGAGCTTTCTTCCCCATTTTCTCTAGGAACCTCCATTTTTGCCATGGATTCTTCGTATGTTCCTAGAATTTTGCCGAGGCTTTCGCAGGAGAGGCAAGCACACTTCCTTGAGCGGTGAAACGTGGATGCGGCGCCGTATGAGGCATCAGAGACGGGCTTTCGAGGTAAGGTTTCGTCTTTGCTCGATTTGGTCTTTTAAGGAGTTGGTTCCTGATTGGGATTTGTTGCGGGCTGCCGCGAAGTTCAGGGATGTTAGGAGGCATGTGTACTGTTTTTCCTACAATGAAATGGTGCCCACTTTTGAGGATTTTCGGGCTTTGATGGGTGGACCGGAGGTGGAGGCCATCTCGCTTCCTTTGATTGGTGGTGCTGCGGTGAGCGTGAAGCTTGCAGGCTTTCTTCATACTTCGTTGGAATAAGTGCAGGGCATGATCCTTGATTTGGGTCATATTGACATTTCTGAGCTGCCGGAGCGGTTCATGGCTGATGATGAGAGTGATATCTCTTGGGACGCATTTGTCTTATGCGTGATGGCGACGCTTTTCATGGTCAGCTCCCTTGGCATTTGCGATGGCGCTTTGCTAGATGTGGTTGGGCACTGCAGGGCTGGAGAGGATATTGTCCCGTTGGTGCTGGAGGAGACTCTTCATGGTATCGACCGTCGCGGCGGGGATCATTTCATGAGAGGGAAGCCCCGTTTGCTCACCTTGTGGCTGCGAGAGAGACTTCGAGGCCATGCCGAGACTCAGACGTCGTTTAGCCCGTGGTCATTTGCTCGGCGACCTCTTGTGTTGGATATGGATCGATCCGCACAGGAGAGATGGATGGCACGGCTTGGTATGCATCGAGATCCGTTGGTGGGTTCCTCATTTGGAGGATTGAGACTAGGAGGGTCTTGCGAGGAAGGGTCCTACGCCGTCGAGTTCCGAGGTTTGTCTTGGTCCTCCTTCTATATTCCGTCGCTTGTTTCCGACGGTTTGGGATGAAGCGGAGCCTTTGTTGGGGCAGGATGACCTTGCTACTGCGGAGGTAGTTCCTCTTTGTATGGCGGCTTCGGGTGCCTTCTTGTATTTTACGAGGGTATGGAAGTATTCCGCTTTCCCTCTGTGGTACTCCTTAGACTTCGGGGAGTGTCGTATTGATGACTCGGTACCTGGCACAGTATGAGCGGCGTGTTGGGCGATCCCAAGTGGCTTTGGAGAGCGGCGTGTAGCGATTACAGGACCCGGTTGCCGTAGTAGCTATTGCCTTAGGAGTGCCGAAGCACAGTCGACCCTCGGGATGTGACGGGAGACACTTTGTTTGACTACGAGACTAGAGTTGACCGGCGACGGGGAGAGGTCCTCTTTTACGGACTCGCGGGGAGGAGATCCGAGCCGAAGCACGGGCGAATGAAGCCACGAGAGCTGCTGGATTGTTTGACTCTACGGGGAGGACCCACGATCTCGGAGCGAGAGACGCGAGTTGGTTCACGTGGAGCGAAAGAAGACTCGCCGGGGACGAGGGAAGAAAGGAAAGAATGGCGAGGGGACAAGTGCAGACGGCGCGAAATGACCTCCTAGGTATCCATTCATTGCATTGCAAACACATTATTTGTTAAATGTATTAAGCTGTTTTTTAGCATGTTGTGAACTTGAGAGTAGACCGTGCTTGAACTCATCAAGAAATGTTGTAACCGTTTGTGATTTGTGATTTACTTTTAAAGCTTTGTCGAGACGCAAGATCTCTTGTTTGCCTTTGTTTCTTTTGTGCACCTTGGCGGCGTACTTTGAACCTTTGCATTTGTGCGGTGAAGCGGCCTGGGCCATGGCGGCAATCCCCTTTGCTTAGGCTTTGTGCTTGGCTGAGAGGTTGAATGATCCCCTGACAAGTCGTTTTGACGGTCTTTTTCGTAGCTTCCTTGCCTCTTGTTGGCGTCGGGCTCTTGACCTCTTTTTGTAGCTTCTGCTTGAGCTTCTTTTATTTATTGTTTTTTTTTTTTTGTGAGCCCTTGCTCGAGCTCTTTTTTTATTTTTTTTGTGAGCCCTTGCTCGAGCTCTCTCTTTTTTTTTGAAGCGCGTGAAGGCAAAGACAAGCCCCTGGCTTGGAAGCAGACATGAGTCGGATCGTTTGATCTTTGAGTGACCCTTGGATGTCCTTTGATGTTGCCGCCGTCGTTTGACTTGGTCAAGGTGACTGTTGGGGCGTGTTCTTGAAAAGTGCATAGCTTGATGGAGGTCTTGATTGACATTCAAACTTTTGACTTTTTTGTGTATTTTTAGACCGGACCAATTAAGGTTGCCTACGTTCCCCGGACTAGAGGGCTCGGAGTGCTGCGTAGTTCGACACTACATGGAGTGCCAAGAGATGCACAGTTGTTCTTCTTCAGGCGAAGTATCTGCGAAGTTTGCTTCCGTTGACTGGATTCATGAAGGGATTGCCGTCTAGGTGCATCGGCTTCATGGCACCTCCGGAGAAGATCTTTTGAACCACGAAAGGGCCAATCCATGTGGGTTCCCATTTTCCCAGTGGGTGGGTTCGAGTGGGAGGCTTTTCTTTGAGTACAAGGTCGCCTTCCACGATGTCTCGGGACTTGACTTTCTTGTCGAAAGCTCTAGCCATCCTGCTTTGATAGGCTCGGACGTGTTCCATGGCCTTTAGTCGTCGCTCGTCTAGCGAGCCAATTCGTCATGTCGGCTTCGGAGCCATTCGACTTCGTTGATGTCATTTTCAGCGGCACTCGGAGTGAGGAATTTCCGGTTCGATGGGAAGGGTTTCCATCCCGTATGTCGGGCGAATGGGGTTTCTCCGTGGCATTCGGCCCGATGTGCGGTAGCCCCAAAGTGCAAGGTGCGGCTTCTCGGGCCAATCTCATCCTTGGGTGGTCATTTTCGGATGATCCGTTCGAGGTTTTTTTCTTTGCTTCCACGGCGCCGTTTGTTTGTGGCCGGTAGGGAGAAGATTTGTGGCGTGTGATCTTGAATTCGCCGGCGGATGCATCGAATTCCCCCTCGAAGTGTGAACCATTGTGCGATATGACCTCATTTGGGATGCCGTATCGGCGAGATGATGTTTTCCTTGAGGAAATGCGCGACCTTCTTGGAGGTGAGTACCTTGTAGGACTTGGCTTCGACCCATTTGGTGAAGTAGTCGATGGCTACTAAGATGAACTCGTGACCGTTCTTTGCACAGCGGAGCGATTTTCCCGATGATGTCAATTCCCCAGTGGCAAATGGCCGGGGTGTAGTCATGCGGTAGAGATCGTGGGGCGGCGAGATGATTGAGGTTGGAGAACCGTTGACACTTGTCGCGGCTTCGGACAAAGTGGATGCAATGCGCCTCCATGGAGATCCGGTAGTAGCCCATCCCGAGAATGATTTGCATCGGGGCTCACATGGCGTTCATGTGGGGACCGCAAGCCCCATTGTGGACTTCATTCATGAACTTGTTTGCTTCTTCTGGGCGATGCAGCGTAGGAGTGGCCCATGGTAGCGTTTCTTGTATAGCATGTCCCCGAAGATGACGAAGTGAGAGGCAAGGCGTTTTAGGGCCATGATGCTCTTGGTTTTGACCCCTTCTGTGTGTGGGCCTTCCTTGTTCATGAAGGTGGTTTCCCCGTTCTTGAGGTATTGGAAAATCTGGTTATACCATGGCTCATTGATGGGCTTAGGTTCTGGTTCGATCTCACAACAGTAGGCAGGAATTTCCTTTCGCCTGACTTTGAAGGGTTTGATTGCTTTTCCTTCAGGGATTTCCACAAGGGAATCCAAGGTGGCTAAGGCATCTGCAAACCTGTTACGGTCTCTTGGCAAGTAGTGGAAGGTGACCTCTTCGAATTGTGTGATGAGGTCCTCCATGCAGGCATGGTATTTTTGGGCCTGGGTCTATGGTTTTCCACTTGTTGGAGACTTGGTTGATGATCAAGGCTGAGTCCCCATAAACTTCGAGTTTCTGGACATTCCTCTCAAGTGCGGCTTGTAGTCCGGCAGCGCAGGCTTCATATTCGGCGGCATTGTTGGTTACCTCGAAATTGAGCTTTATAGCAATTGGGGTGTGCTCGTCCTTGGGATCTACCAAGAGCATACCGATGCCGTTTCCCTTTTTGTTGGCTGCTCCGTCGAAGAACAGTTGCCATCGATTTTCGCCTTCGATTACGAAGATTCCCTCATTTGGAAATTGTGGTTCGGGACCTTGAGTTTCGTCGGTTGGGAAGTCAGCCAGTTGTTCAGCCATTACCCGTCCCTTGATTGACTTTTGGTTCACGTATTTGATGTCAAACTCTGCTAGGAAGAAAGACCATTTGGCAAGCCTCATTGACAGCGATGGTTTGTCGAAGAGGTATTTGACTGGATCCATTTTGGAAACCAAGTGTACCGTGTGCGACTGCATGTAGTGCCGTAGTTTCCCGACAACCCATACCAGAGCTGCGCAGGTTTTCTCAAGGGCCGAGTAACCGAGTTCGCCTTGAAACTTTCTGCGACGAAGTAGATGGCGTTTTCGACTCGTGACTCCTTCTTTTCTTGACAGAGCATGGCTCCAGCTGCGGTGTCGGTCACGGATTAGGTATAGAAACGGTGGCTTTTCCTCGTGGGGAGGACAGAGAATCGGAGGACTCACAAGGTATGCTTTTATTTTCTCAAAGGCATCTTGGCATTCTGAGTTCCACTCGACGTCGGCGTTTTTCTTCATCAATTTGAAGATTGGCTCGCACATGGAGGTCAATTGGTTGACGAAGCGGCTGATATACTGTAGGCGGCCCATGAAGCTTTTCACCTCTGTCTGAGTTTGCGGTGGTCTCATTTCGATGATAGCCTTGATCTTTTGAGGATCAACCTCGATGCCTCTCTCGGTGACCATGTATCCTAAGACCTTGCCTCGAATAACCCCAAATGTGCATTTGGCAGGGTTTAGCCTCATTGAGTGTTTTCGGAGGCAATTGAAGAATTTTCTCAGGTCTGTGAGGTGTTGTCCATCTGATCCCTTTGAGTGGATGATCATGTCATCGACGTATACTTCGATCTCTTTGTGGATCATGTCGTGGAAGAGGGCGGTTGCTGCCCGTTGGTAGGTAGCCCCAGCGTTCTTTAGTCCGAACGGCATTGCGTGTAGCGGTAGGTTCCCCAGGGGTTGTGAAAATTTGTCTTTTCTTGGTCTTCTTCAGCCATCTTGATCTGATTGTAGCCGGCAAAACCGTCCACGAAGGACTTGACTTCGAAATTGGCTGTAGTGTCTACCAACATGTTGATGTTGGGTAGTGGAAAATCGTCCTTGGGACTTGCTTTGTTGAGATCTCGGAAGTCCACGTAACAGCGTACTTTTCCATTGGCCTTGGTGACCGTGACGATATTGGAGAGGCATGTGGGGTACTCGATCACCCTGATGAAGCCGACGCGGAGCATTTTTTCGATCTCTTCTTTGACTTGTAAAGACCATTCTGGCTTGATTCGGCGTAGCTTTTGCTTGATGGGCTTAGCCTCGGGATTCAAGGGAATCCGGTGTTCTACAATGTTAGGATCTAATCCGGGCATGTCTCGGTAAGACCAAGCGAACACGTCCACGAACTCTTTGGCGGTGCGATCAATGCGTCTTGCTGTGCCGGTGAAGAAACTTCCGATTTGCGTCTCTTTTGGCTCTTCGGCGGTTCCCAAATTCACTTTGGTTAAAACCTCCTCGCGGCTTGGGCCCGGTTTCTCTCTCGTTTGACAACATGCTTAAAGATGTGCTTAATGTATTGTTCGTTTAATGTGTCTGCTTCTTTATCAAGTGAATCGTTATTAACTGTTTGTGTGTTAGTTAATTTATCAGTTGTTAAAGATGCAATGAGAGGATACTCGGAAAGATCGAAGCATTCATTAAGAGCATACGGGAATACATTATTGGCAATGAGCTCGTAATCTTCTGGCGTGAGGCCATCAGATGACTCGATAGACTCAAATTCAAAGATAATGGACTCAGGATGAGTTTTGACACTAGACTCTAGGACTCGAGGTCGAGACCAAGTTGTTCGATCATGTCCTTTTTGCTGGCAGTGGGTCCGGAGAAGGTGGCCCAGTTATGGAGTGGCAATGAGCTTGATAGGAGGCGGGGTTTGAAAGGCTTTATGTCGCCATTCCCAATCATTGCTATCACAGAGTTATCAGAAACAAAATCGATCAGATCTGGCATCTCGATTTCTTCATTGAAGAGCAGGTGGAGCAGTGGCTCGTCCCAAGCATCGTCTGCGGAGTCTTTTGCTTTTGTCTTGGGCATTACTAGCTCGAATGCAGATTCGTCCCGTTTGCTGAATACAGGGGTGTTGACAGAGAGTTTTTCGAGTTCTTCTGCCAAAGAGGGGGTTTTCCCGAACCAAAATTCGTTGTGAATAGTGGTGGTCATGGATCCCGGTAGAGGCGGTGTGTCGAGAAATGCTCTTCGGACGGGATTTGGCTTGAGGCCTCTGAATCTTGCCAGGTTCTGCTGGAGCTTGTCCATGGTTGTAGGCCAGCTTTGTTTGGCGCTGATCAGCTCTGTTCCCTTTCCTGGATCTTCTTCCAAGTTGCCGGCCTTCTTTGTGAAGTACTTGGTCATGTCGAAGCTGTAAGGACGAAGATCGGAGATTGCGTGCAAGCCTCTTTTGTTATCTGTGGAGCGTTTTCGTGCAGCTCGCTTGTCCTCCGCAATGTGTTCGGGAGTAGGAGAGTATCCCAAGCCATGGAGAGTATTCTGTTCTTTGATATGGATGATTTGTTGGGTGCCCTGATGGCGTTTTCCCAAACCGAGCCCCGGGATGTAGTTCATGTGCTTCATCATTTTCATCGGGGGAGGGATCTTGTCCCAAATCAAAGGCAGGTCTATGTGGCATACCTGGGCCTTTGGGCTTTCGATGGTGAACCCTGTTAGCATCATGCCATCATCGTCGTGTTTGATCTCTAAGACTGGGACGCCGTTTGTGTCGGTCCTTTCAGTGACTACGCTATCGCCGTAGATGATGGTTAGATCTGTTCCTTGGACGAACTTTACGCACTGATGGAGAGTGGATGCCACCCCATTGATCTGGTGTAGCCAAGGGCATCCCAAAATGGCAGTGAATGTGATCGGGATGTCGATGACTTGGAAATCCGTCGGGACCATTTGTTTTCCGAACCATAGGTTCAAGGTGGCTATTCCCAAGACTGGGCGGGATGTTGAGTCGTATGCCTTGATTGCCTGAGTTGAGGGCTTTAGATCAGTTGCTTTGATCCCTAGCAAATCCATCATTTTGGCTGGAAGGACGTTCATGGATGATCCCCCATCTACCAAAACCTGTGGGAGACTACGCTCGTCCAGTTGGACTGTTATGTAGAGAGGCTCATTGTGGTCAGCCCCAAATTTTGGAAGGTCGAGCTCTGTGAAAGTGATGATATTGCTTTGTAATTAACGTTGCCAATCATACGACTGCCTCATCGGGTGTCACCGTGATGGGAACCATGGTGCAGGCTAGGCTTTCTTCCAACTTGAGCTTGTGCGGGTAAGATGAAGTGAGTAAGGACCGGAGCGAGATGTTAGCCTGAGTGCGCTTGAGCGTGTTAAGACGGGATCTTCGGCCTTTGGGTCCAAGGTTTCGGCTTCTTTGGCGTAGGGCCCCTTTTCGGTTCGTGGCTCGAGGTATGGGCTGGCCTTTTGTCTGTCCGTGGAGGATTCACTGGGATTTGATCGGAACGTGTCGAACGTTCACTTACGGACTTATGGTTTTGCTTGTCTCTCCTATTTACGTAGTGGGAGGAGCACGATTGGCGTAAGGCCGAGGCTGCGCATTTCAATTCGTTCCTTTGTCATGGCTTTCTTGAAGCATCAATAGTGGCTTTGAGATCTTCCCAAGACGGGGTTGGATTATCTGGACCTTCGGGCCTTCGGTGGCGGTGCGGAGCTCGTCCCAGCTGATCATAGAGCAGACGTTGCCATGGCCTTGTGCAGAGCTAGACTTGCTGGAGTAGATGACATAGTAGTCAAACTTTCCTGAGGGTTCTCCAAGGGTTCCGACTGTGGGATCACCGGATTCATACCTCATTTTCAGTTTTTGTTGAGAAGATGGCTTCTTCTTTCTTCGAGGACGGCCCTCATTCATTTCATCCTGGAATTCCATTTCCAGACAAGCACTGCTGTCGCGAGGCGTCCCACCGAATGTGTTCGTTGTTCGGCGGTGGTACCGGGACCTCGGGGAGGCTGAATGGGCGAGCTTTCCCCGAAGGGTCACTGGCCTTATGTCATAAGCGCATGGCTCGTACGAGGGTAACGAGGTTGACTTACAGGAAACAATGAGAGGCGTTAGAAGCTGCAGGGCGATCACGGCTTTGGAAGCCCCGGGTAGTTGGGTGGCTAATGTCCCGAAATGGTGCATAGCATCTTCGATCCGAGCTTGTTGTTCACCTTGGCGTTTCTCAATAGCCATGAGGACACCAAACTTCTTCCAATGTTGGGAAATTTCTCGGGGGTAAGGTCCCATTCTCATCATTGTTATCCACTGACTTGGCCATGGGGAATTAACGGACTGTCTTGGTGACAGAGCTAGGAAGGAGGTTGGACCTTGCGGCTTTGACACAGGGAGACGGGTTCCCGGGTACTCTCGATCACTCTCTGTTTGCTGGAGGGGGTGACGGGCAAGGTTTAGACACAAGAATGGCCTTACGGGATAAAAGGGGGAAAGCTCACGTGGCATGCGGTTTCCGTTTCTTTTATTTATGATTTTTTTTGTTGTTTTAATTTACTTAAAACATGTTTTCTCAGAGTCCTAGGTAGGTTGGAAAAGATTGCTCTTCTTTTTCGCAACTATGCTAGATCCTGGGTCAGTGGAGACCATCTGTGCGGCTATAAGCCCCTCGTTTTGCACCTGTATTTCGACATCCCAGGGTGGACAGCCCCGGGCGAGGGTCCTATAGGGCAAGCGGTTTCCACCGGCCTAAAAGAAAAAACCGAACCTAAGGACCGAGCCTGTCATGTTCGTTTTGATGCGTTAGCCACGTGAATAGTGAACCGAGCCGGCCACTGAGTCAAGATCAAGTCAAGAGTTCGGCATGACCTCTCTTTACCTTGCTTGCGCAAGGGATCTGTGACGTTAGGCGTTGGCTGGGTCATATTGTCATGGCTGACGTATCAAAGGCGTGATGACATGGTGTCATGTGAGCATGGATGCATATCCGGGACGGAACATCGTCTGGGTGTAGCTTCGGAAATCAAGATCAGGTCAAGATTTTAGCATGACCTTTCATCGCTTTGCTTGCGCAAGGGATCTTGAGTTCCGAGCCTTGACTCAGAAAATGGCCGGCATGGTATATGTATCCAGGCTGTATGACACGGACTGGGTAAAAACCAACCGAGTCTGGATAGAGTGTGACTCAAGACTCAAAAGTGCAGGGTTGACGCTTGGCTAGGATGGGATGTTTGGAATGATCCCGTGCGCATCTGAGAGGCCTAGGAAGACCAAACGGACTGCAACTGAGACCACTCCGGGTTAAGGGTTGTAGTGTGCAGTGTATCCGAGGCAGCAGTGCGCGTAGCGTGCGGTGTAACCGAGGCAGCAGTGCGCGTAGTGTGCGGTCTCTAAAATTCTTTTTCTGAGTAAAACAGAAGTTTTTGAAGAATTTTAAATGTATGCACGATGTATATTGATGCATTTTTTTTTGTATTTTTTTTTTTTTTGTAAAATAAAAACGAAGCACGTGCACACACACACAACAGTTAAAGGAAGGGGTAAAATGAAAGTTTGACCCTCATCATTGTTTTAAAAATCTTTTGTTTTGTTTAAAAGTTTTTAAAACAAAAAGTCCCCAGCGGAGTTGCCAACTGAAATTACCCGAATCCGAGAGGCAGCGCGCTCGCGCCCCGGCATCTGGCATCATTTCGCTTTGGACGGTGTCTCGCCGTTTTGTTTTCGCATTGGTAGAGTCGCCACGCCGTTTTTATTAAGCCCAAAACATTGAAAAATGGCATCAGTTTAAAGATAATTTTAAACTGTTTTTGTGTGATGAGATTTTGAGTTCGGAGGTCAGATGACTCCTCGGGAAGAGAATATTAGAATATTAGAGCTCACCCGAGTCGCCTCGTAAAACGAGTCTTTCGGATACCCCTAATATCCTTTAAAATGTTGTGTGTGTGTGTGCTTTTAAAAATGCATGCTGTATCGGATGTCTACATTGTGTACTATGTATTAAAATGCATTGAAATAATGTAGGAAGGAAGCCTTACCAATGTTGGTTCGTATCTGTCTTCCGCTGAGGAATAGTGTTTGAGGTCGGAGTAGCGTTCCGGTACGGATCGGGATTGCTTCGGGAGATGCCGGTTGTCTGCGGACAGAGTTTCGGCGTGAGTTGAGGTTGCAGGCTGCGTTCGGGCAGAGGTTCGGCGTGCGTGGGGATCGTCGGGATCACTCGGGCAGAGGTTCGGCGTGCGTTGGAATCGTTGGCTGGATTCGGGCAGAGGTTCGGCGTGGTTTGGGATTGTCGGTTTGACTCGGAAAGAGTCGGGACACCGTGGAAAGACCAGGCAAGGCCTCGGAGTACCACGAGGGGCCTCAGAGTACCTCGAGAGTGCCTCGGGGCAGTGCAGGAGCGTCGCGGGAGCGCTCGGAGAGGCTTCGGAGCACCACAAGGGAGCTCGGAAGGCCTCGGAAGGATCCGAAAGGGGCCGGGAGTGCCTCGAGAGGACTTAGAGGGGAAGCCTGAAGGCTTAGGGAGGAAGAGAGAAGTGGGAGGTGTGTCAAAATGAGGAGGGGGAGCCCTCTATTTATAGTAAAAATTTTCGTGCAAGAAGGTCCGTACGGACCTTCTAGGTAAACCAGAATCTTGGTTTTCCTCGATTTGAGGGAATATGTGATGATGGTGAATATTCTGTAATTATGGTGTCCCCTTGCAAGAAGGTCCGTACGGACCAACTAGGCTGCAATAAGGTCCGTACGGACCAACCATGTATGGGAGTGATGATTACTTCCGGGATTTGAGGGAATATTGTGGACTTTAAGGGGATTCAGTAATTATTAAAGCAAAGAGGTCCGTACGGACCATTATTGCTTTTTCAATTTCCTGAAAATTCCCAAAAGGTCCTTTTGTCCCTTTTTATCCCAGAAAGGCTCCTCCCTTGGTTTGGCTGGGGGTTTTGAGAGGGTTTTGAGTGCCAGAGGTCGTCGAGACTGCGTTGATGAGTCTGCGGTGTTTCACATGTGCTTGGAAGAGGGTGATCCAGATTGGGGTACTTACAGATATGGAGATTGTGAGAGGATAGATCGAGGAAGAAGGGGGTTGTGAGGTGGAATTGGATTACCGGTGGATTAGAGGGAAGAACCAGGTGAAGAAGCTTGGCCGGAGAGGTGGATGAAGAAGACCGGTGAAGAAGGTTGGCCGGAGAGAAGGTGGAGGCTGCGTATCTGCGTATAGAGAGAGAAAGGAGAGAGAGAAAGTGAATCTGAGAGTTTGTGCGTGAACTGTGTGTGTTTTTTGTGAGAGCTCTTAACCCCCTTGACAAATGAGAGGCAATTGATATTTATACGTGGATTTGGAAATTGGATTAATTGGTCGCACGACCCAACGTATCCAATTTCCATGCCTCAAGTTGTCGCACGACTGGAGGAGTCAATAACCGATTCTGGCGCCAAAACCAGATTCTGGAACATTCCGGGTTAATACCCAAAAGGTCCAAACTAATTAATTCCTTTTAGGTCCTTTTGTCCGAGAAAAATACTAAAATATACTTCCTTCGCGGGAAACTTATAAAAAATTCCCGGAAGTCTCGGAACGGACCGAGAATTTACCAAAACGCCCCTTAGTGCAATTTTATCATTTAAAATTCACCTAAAAAAAGGATCGCGAATTGGATTGGCGTACTTACAGAGCCCCTCGGCAACGTCACTTTTGGAAAAAAGTGGAGTTGTCGATAAAATAAGACCCAATCCCAATGAGCATCAGGGGATAAGGTAACGGGCTAGAGGGTGAATCGGGGAGTCTGATGACTGGTCCTTTCTGAGAAAGGATTCCTACGTATCCCTTAAGAAGGGAATCAAGCCAAATCGTAGTTCGGGAGTTCTAACTACAAGCAAGAAAGGGGTAGAGATGTATCTTCATACCTTTGTTGTGCTTACCTGTGACTTCTTGAGGGGTCGGTACTACTGCGGTTGGCTAGTAGCTGCCTTTTGTGCCAGGTTGTAGCTGCCGGAGGGTCTCACGCTGCAACTTGGTATTTGTGAGTAGCTGCCGGAGGGTCTCATGCTATCGCTGTTGACGAGTTGTAGCTGCCGGAGGGTCTCATGCTGCAACTGGTCTTTTGTGGATGCCGGAGGGACTCATACCACTTTGTTGGTGCAGCGTAGCTGCCGGAGGGTCTCACACTACCGCTGCTGACGAGTTGTAGCTGCCGGAGGGTCTCATGCTACAACGGGTCTTTCGTGGATGCCGGAGGGCTCATACCACTTTGTTGGTGCAGGGTAGCGGCCAGGGGTCTCACGCTACTGCTGCTGACGGGTTGTAGCTGCCGGAGGGTCTCATGCTGCAACGGGTCTTTTGTGGATGCCGAAGGGACTCACACCACTTTGTTGGTGCAGGGTAGTTGCCGAAGGGTCTCACACTACTGCTGCTTCTCTTCGTCGTGGATGCCGAAGGGACTCATACCACTTTGTTGGTGCAGGGTAGTTGCCGGAGGGTCTCACACTACTGCTGCTTCTCTTCGTGGATGCCGGAGGGTCTCATACCACTTCTTCTTCTACTTTGCTGGGGATAGGTGTAGCTGCCAGGGGTCTCACGCTACTTCTGTTTCTGCTCTTTGTTGTTCTTTTGTTGGTCTTGTTGCTGGACTGTCCTTGCTGATTGTTCATCTTTTCTTTTGTGCCCTTAGCTTTGCCTGGGAAGCTGGGGACTTTGCTCTTTCTCGCTTGGTTCGGTAAGCCGGGGACTCTTTATTTCTGGGGAGTCGGCTTCTTTCTTTTGGTTCGGTAAGCCGGGGACTCTGCATTCCTGGGGAGTCGACTTCTTTCCTCTTGGTTCGGTAAGCCGGGGACTTTGCATTCCTGGGGAGTCAGCTTCTTTCTTTTGGTTCGGTAAGCCGGGGACTCTGCATTCCTGGGGAGTCGGCTTCTTTCCTCTTGTTTTGGGGCCGTGGATTCTGTTGGGCTCTGCTTGGGAGGCTGTTCTTCTTGGTGTGCTCTGCTCGGGAGGCTATTTTTCTTAGTGTGCTCTGCTCGGGAGGCTATTTTTTCTTAGTGTGCTCTGCTCGGGAGGCTATTTTTTCTTAGTGTGCTCTGCTCGGGAGGCTATTTTTCTTGGGTGTGCTCTGCTTTGGGAGGCTGTTCTTCTTGGGTGTGCTCTGCTTTGGGAGGCTGTTCTTCTTGGGTGTGCTCTGCTTTGGGAGGCTATCACAGACACGGGCTTTTTGCCTCTTCTTTTTTTTCAGTTTGGCTTGAGGGCCAGTCTTCGAGGTTCAGTGAGCATTATTGCCTGGATTCTGGGGTAGTTGGGGCTCTTTTCTTGACAATCATTGTATGAGGGCTGAGGCTACCACTTGTTGACGCTTACTGGGGAGATTGACAGATACAGACTCTTTGTCTCGGTTTATCATGCAGAATAGGCTTTTGAACTCGCCGAGACTGGTGAACCTTGCTGTCTGGATTCTGGGGCAGTTGGAGCTCTTTTTCTTGACAATCATTGTTTGAAGACTGGGGCAGCTGGAGCTCTTTCAGATGATGCTGGTGAGATCGGATGGCTGGACCTTTGGAGAAAGGATTCCTACGTATCCCTTAAAAAGGGAATCAAGCCAAATCGTAGTTCTGGGCCTTACGAAGATAATAGAGGCGGGGTCTGTCACCTGCAGGGTTTGGAATCCTTGTCCAAGATTGTGATTCGAGGGGCAGTCCTCATGATCACATTACGATCACCTGATTATTGTACTCTGCGGGGGGAGACACAACACTCTAGGCACTTTGCATTTTATTAGTCTCTTTGCTTATGCATTATTAATCTTTTGTTACACAAGTCCATCTCAGCTGGGGAGAATAGGAAGGGAAGTGAGGTTTTTTGCACGGCTTGGTGAGCAGATATGTAGGTAGCCATTATGTTATGAGGGATTATGTATAGGATGAAAGGTGTTTGTAATGGGGTGGACCCTCTCCCGTTATAGGGGAAACGTATAAGTGATGGTGCAGCTTAGGCAAGTCGGGGACGCTCCCGGGAGTACTGGTTGCAGCAGGTCCATTTCTAGTGAGGACAAATATATCGCGCGCCTGAGACAGCAAGCAGCAGAGAAAGTGCAGAGAATGATCCCGGCTTGGTGAAGCCCCAGTTGACAATGCAAAGCAACCTTGGAGAGAATCGGGTAAGGAGAGCCGGAGGGATACCTTAACCGAAGCCCCAGCTTGAGGACATTCCTTGCAGCTTTATCGCAGGCAGAGTCATCTTGTGGCCGAGGAGGCAACCCATCATTTCAAATCCTAGTCAATCAGTCGCTGGACAAGACTCAGAAATGTTTACGTGCAGGGGCATATCTTTCGAATGGTGGGAAATGAATCCCGAATCTGTATGACACTCTCGCTTTAGGTTTGACTCTTTTGGGAGAGTATAAGCATCACAAGGTGTGGAAGAGTGTATGGAAGCCCCTGCTGACCGAAACGGTGTTTAGCTCTATCTTCCTATGATGTAGCAAGAGAAGACTTGTCGAGACACTTGAAAACTTGTCTTATTCGTGATGATCACAATGCTGCTTAAAACTCTTTATTGATGTTCAGGTTAGTCAACCCCCAAAGCGGATTTGAGCAAATATCTTTATCAATCCTGAGGAGAAAGCCCACTGATATCGAGAATCAAACTCGGAAGGATAGACAGTGTACGGGCATGGTCCTTGAGGAGACCGGATTTTCTGAGATCTGTTTGTGATTTCGACCGAACCAGTGATGGTTGCCTACGTTCCCCTCCTTGGGAGGAGCTCAGGTCGCCGTAGTTCGGGCTTATCCCGAATGAAAAGAATGAGGTTCGGGGATGTTGAGGACTTTTGAGAATTTTGAGAATTGAAAGAATATGTCCTCTTGGAGTGTCGATGGGAGACACAGATGTGAAGCCCCAGTGGGACATCCACGGCGAGTGTTTGCGGAGGAGAAACGAAATATGCTCACATGCAACGTCGAATGAACGGACGGAATTTGCACAGTCTTTGCTTGATAATCTTTTGAGCCGGGATGGACTTGGCTCCGCTTTAAGCAATAATCTGTTTTAAGATCTCAACGATATTGGAATGACACTGCTATCCGATAGGAACTGTGGCTGGGCTTCAGGGTTTCGATCGATCTTCGGGTGATTTGGGATATCATGACCTCTTAAAATGAGAGGTCGGCTAGGCTTTTTGCTGACTGAACCTCTAAAGATGAGAGGTTGGCTTGCAGGGAAGTGTTTGGGATTTCTAAGGGAAGGATATCTTGTGATTGCATCTTTGTTGCCTCTAAGGATGAGAGGTCAATCTTGGCTTTAGCTAAAGGCAAAGGTAAGGGTAATGGGCATGTCCTCTAAAATCGAGAGGACGGCTTGGGATTGTTTAGAGGTAATGGTGAGGGACATCCGCGCTGTCTCTTTATTCGCTCTGAGACTCCCTTTGAATAACGACTGAATCCTTTGACTTTTGCTTTTTGAGAGGATCGCTGGGGACTATGCTCTCTTTCTTTTCTTTTCTTTTTTTTTTTATTCTCTCTCTTTTTTTCAATTTTGTTTTTTTTTTTTTTTTTTGAGAGGAGAATTTCAGCTAGTCCCCAGGATGGATCATTGTTTTCCGTCATTCTTGCGCTTGGAGACGGTCAATCTTCTTTTGCATCACGGGAGCCTTAAGGATAGTCCCTCTTCTTCTTGAGATGGTTAAACGGGTTTCAAATATGTGCCGATCTTGAACCGAAGGGGTATTGTTTAGTAAGGGTGAGGTAATGGTTTTCCCTATGGGTGAAAGGTCTCAACCGCAATCCCTACCGGATGATCCGAACGAGATTAAGTCTTCGTTTGCTTGCTTAAGCTTACTCTGAGAAAGATCCGTGCAAATTCATCGAACAACGAGATTATGAAAGAGGTTAAGGAAGGTATGTGAGCATATGGGACGCAAGATGGGGATATCAGTCGATTTTCTCGCTCCGATCAATTTAAACATTAGTCATTTCAAAGCGTTGGTCGGTGAGCAGCGCAAGTGATCATTTGGAATAAGACCATTTCAATTGATTGTAACGCAGGTGTACTAGTAATGTCTCGAGTCTAGCAAGAAGAGAAACGAAAATTTTATCACTGCATCATGTCCGACAGTGGACATTCTAGACCCTACGAGGACTGATCGACTGCATCAACATTCGGACGGGAGGAAGGGTATCGTTGCCATTGGTGCGGTGAGGACCCTTCTCGATCTTTCTGTCATTCACAAGTCACCCTCCTTAGCTTTAACAATCTGAGCAAACAACCGGGCCTCCCGCTCGTGAGGAAAAACAGCTTCAAGGGTAGCTCTCTGCTCTTCAATGGACACACCTTTTACACTCTGCTGCTGACCCATGGGATATAAACTTCTAGGCTAGTGGGTCATAATCTTCTATGCATCGAGCGTTTTGGATTCCGCATCAGATGGACGACTGCTCGGGCACTTGAACTGCTTCCGCCTCAGGAATATGGACCAATGAGCGCCGGGAACGAGAGCACACACCCAACTTGCCGTAGCCTTGCAGAGGTGAAGAGGTAAGAGCGTGTATAAGGCTGAGAATAGAGAATCTTTGAGGAGGTACGGGAGAGGGAAGAATACGGAAGGAGATGGACTCATGCAACACTTATTATTGTTCAAGTAGAAATCGGTGTTTTAAGTCCTAGAGATAGTTGGGAAAGGCTAATCCTTTATTTCACGCAATCTAGATCTCGGGGGAACCTATGGACACATCATCCAAAAATACACCAAATGCGTTGTTTCAAAATTAATAATAGGCGACAGTACCTAAACAAAATCGAATCATTTATGGGACAGACGAGTAGCCCCAATTTCTGGAGAAATTTGGGCAGCATAACGGGTATTCCTGAATTTCAAGGAAAATCCGGCATGACCTCTCGTCGGTGCACGTTGACAAAGCGACATGATCTCTCGTTAGAACATGCTGTGGGGACGACATGTCCTTTTGTGAAACCATGTTGCGATGGCAACATGCCCACACGTGCTAGGGTTTGGAGGAGGTACGAAAGTCTATTATGAATTATGAAGCAATCCATTTTTGTGTATTTGAAAAATGTCGTGTCAAAACCAACCGTTTTGGGTGAGGTTTAAATGTGTGGCGCCACCTATGATGCGCTAGGGGGATAGGTTTGACATTAGGCGCTCAAGCGTATGCGAATTTCATGGCCGTCCGCAATGCCGTCAATCGCACCCGATGGTTCTAGATCTACGTGATGTAGTATGCGGGATGGCTATCTTCCTTTATTTATGAAAATGATGATTTTTTTTTTTTTTTGAAAAGAGGGTGATAAAGGGAAAAAACAACACACACGCCCCCACAAAGTACAATATTCAAGGATCATAGACTTGATCATGGGGGACTGCCCCACAATCACAACCTGTACAAAGAAATCAAATCCTGCAACTTGGCCTCTTCCGTCGCGTGACACAGGACAGCCATGGCATATCTTGTCGCGTGACAGAAGAAGTCACCTCTCCAGAATCTGAACAGCAATCAAAATCAGCCCCAGCCTCCAAGCAGGATGCAATATCTCAGCCCCAGCGCCAGCAAAACAGACAACAAAGATGGGACACAAGGGGGAAAGGAATAAAGCAAATCACGTAAAATGCATTTAAACACATACAATGTCACACAACAAAGCACGCACAAATGAATGGAATGAATGTTGAACAAGCACGAAAGTCTGACCCACTTTTGAAAAACAAGTTTCAATATCCCCAGCGGAGTCGCCACTGAATGTGCGCTCGCCGAAAAAATAAAGGAGTCACCACGCCGTTTTTAGAGGAAACATTGAAAACCTTTTTGACAGAGAAAATGGGTTCGGGGGTCAGGTTACGTGTTGGGAAGAACTGAGAGTTCACCCAACACGCCTCGTCCATAGATGAGTCTTTCAATTGTTCAACATTCAAATCATCCAAACGTGTGTGCAAAATGTGTGTGACAAGATATGTGTTAAAATGCAAATCAACGCTTTGTTTTCTTGCTCAACAAAGGAGAAATACAATTTGTAAGCCATTGACTCTGGGAGGCCACATCCCACTTTACATCGAGGACAAACAGAACAGGATTTACAACTGAAAGGATGATCCTCTGCAGATGGTCACCATGTGTCGCGTGACACAGGACATGCTAGGCACGATGTGTCGCGTGACACATGTCTACCGTTTGCAGGGACCTTACATTTTGTAAAACAGAAGCAACAGATAACAATTCAAATCCCAATACAATACCAAAACAAATCAGAGACCAACGAATTTATAATGAATCGACCAAGGGGATGTGGATATAGGGAGATCCACACTCCCTTGGCCAATAAACAACAAATCCCACACAATCACATTATGAATATCAATCAAACCAAACTAAACAACTTAAACAGAGAGATCGGCAGTTGGGACTTAATAATTGGGGACGGATAGAGTCTAATTAACAAGTCCGGGGAATATCAATTGCAATGAAACAAAATAAACAGTAAATGTGAGATAGAAGTGAGGGAAGTCGTTACCCTCGTAGTCCACGTTCCTTAAACCAAGTTAGGTTTAAGGATCTTCAATCAGCTTCAGCAGGACGGAACGAGCTCAGATCGGAGTTGAATAACTCGGCAATTCCAATACGTCCGACAGCCTTGGCTTCCGAAACAGAACAGGGGAAGAGCACGGCAATTGCTTTTGGGTCGTCGGCTGAGGGTCTATAAACAGGGGACGCGGTTCATTTTAGAGAGAAAGGTTTGGTTGACTACCGGTGAGGATTCTGTTCAGTTGGGATTGGAGGGGAGAACGGTCGTTGTTGATTAAGAGGGCAATTGGGAGAGGGTTGATCGGAGAAGAAGGTAATTGACGTAGGGAAAAGTAGAACGGTAATGGAGGTTGAGGTTAGGTTTGGTTTTCCGGTGAGGAAGAGTTCAGTTAGGGATTAGAGTGGGGGAGAGATTGGATCGGAATTTTGGGTAGAGATGGAGATTGTGAGAGGATAGATCGAGGAAGAAGGGGGTTGTGAGGTGGAATTGGATTACCGGTGGATTAGAGGGAAGAACCAGGTGAAGAAGCTTGGCCGAAGAGGTGGATGAAGAAGACCGGTGAAGAAGCTTGGCTGGAGAGAAGGTGGAGGCTGCGTATCTGCGTATAGAGAGAGAAAGGAGAGAGAGAAAGTGAATCTGAGAGTTTGTGCATGAACTGTGTGTGTTGTTTGTGAGAGCTCTTAACCCCCCTGACAAATGAGAGGCAATTGATATTTATACGTGGATTTGGAAATTGGATTAATTGGTCGCACGACCCAACGTATCCAATTTCCATGCCTCAAGTTGTCGCACGACTGGAGGAGTCAATAACCGATTCTGGCGCCAAAACCAGATTCTGGAACATTCCGAGTTAATACCCAAAAGGTCCAAACTGATTAATTCCTTTTAGGTCCTTTTGTCCGGGAAAAATACTAAAATATACTTCCTTCGCGGGAAACTTATAAAAAGTTCCCGGAAGTCTCGGAACGGACCGGGAATTTACCAAAACTCCCCTTAGTGCAATTTTATCATTTAAAATGCACCTAAAAAAAGGATCGCGAATTGGATTGGCGTACTTACAGTTACTGTCAGGTACAGGAGAAGTGGCTTGTCTTCATGTGGTGGGCACAGAATTGGGGGATTCACCAAGTATGTCTTGATTTTCTCGAAAGCTGTCTGGCACTCGGAGTCCCATTTGATGTCGGCATTCTCCTTCATCAGTTTGAACATTGGCTTGCAGAGAGATTTCAACTGGTTGATGAAGCGACTGATGTATTGAAGTCTTCCCATAAAACTTTTCACTTCTGTCAGGGTCTGAGGCGGCTTCATGTCGATGATGGCCTTGATTTTCTTGGCATCGGATTCGATACCTCTTTCTGACCATGTACCCCAGTACTTTGCCTCACTTGACGCCGAAGGTGTACTTCGCAGGGTTCAATCGCACGGAGTGCTTTCTGAGTATGTTGAAGAACTTTCTCAGATCTGTCATGTGCTGCATATCTGATCCTCTGGAGTGGATGATCATGTCGTCAACATATACTTCGATTTTTATGTATGTCATGGAAGAGGGCTGTTGCAGCCCGCTGATAAGTAGCCCCAGCGTTCTTCAAACCGAACGGCATGACCGTGTAACAGTATGTCCCCCACGGAGTGGTGAAAGCAGTCTTGGCTTGATCTTCCTCGGACATTTTGATCTAATTGTATCCGACAAACCCATCCATGAAGGACTTTACCTCAAAATTTGTCGTGGTGTCGACTAGCATGTCGATGTTGGGCAGTGGGAAATCATCTTTAGGGCTAGCCTTGTTGAGATCCCAGAAATCCACACAGCATCTGACCTTTCCATTGGCCATGGTGACCGTCACGATGTTGGAGAGCCAGGTCGGGTACTCAATCACTCTGATGAAACCAACTCGGAGCATTTTTTCAATCTCTTCTTTCACTTGCAAGGACCACTCTGGCTTGATCTTGCGCAATTTCTGTTTGACAGGCTTGGATTCTAGATCCAGGGGAATTTTGTGCTCCACGATTGAGGGATCGAGTCCTGGCATGTCCTGGTATGACCAGGCGAACACGTCAACATACTCCTTGAGGAGATCTATCAGGGCTTCTTTCTCTGCATCGGCGAAGAAACTGCCCACTTGTGTCTCTTTAGGCTCTTGCACTGACCCCAGGTTCACTTTGGTCATAACCTCTTCGGCAGCTTGGGCCCGGTTGTCCTCTCGGTCTACTACACGCTTGAGAACTTCTTTAATGTATTGTTCGTTTAATGTGTCTGCTTCTTTATCAAGTGATTCGTTATTAACGTCTTTTAAGTTGTTTGTTAACTTATCAGTTGTTAAAGTGGCAATGAGGGGATACTCCGAAAGGTCAGATTTTTCATTAGATGCGAACGGAAATACATTGTTGGCTACACTATCATAGTCTTCCGGCGTAAGGCCGTTGGATGACTCAGAGGACTGGACTTTAACAAGGACTGACTCAGAGGGTTCGAGACCGGGTTTAGGGAGATGTGGGTGCAGGCCCAGCTTGTCTTCCAATTCTGCCTGGCTTGCCCTTGGTCCGGTGAAAGTTACCCAGTTCTTCAGTGGCATTGCTGGATGCTTGATGAGGGTTCGGGGGTCGAGAGGCTTGGCTTCTGCTGTCCCAATCATGGCGATCATGCTGTTTTCGGAGCCCAGGTCAATCAGGTTTGGCACCTCCATGACTTCTTCAAAAAGACTCTGTAGAGCGGGTCCACTGAGAGCGTCTTCTATGAATTCTGGTTCCTTCTGCTTTGGAGTTACTGTCTCGAATGTGGCATCGACGGCTGACCCGAATAGTCAGGTTCCCATGGAGAGTGCCTCGAGCTGCTCTTCCAAGTTTGGGATTCCCTTGAATGTGTACTCGTGCTGGACTGTGGTGGCAATTGGTCCAGGTAGAGTTGTGATGTCGAGGAACGCTCCCCTTATCGGATTAGCCTTGAGTCCTTTGAAATGCTTGAGGTCCCGTGCTAGCTTTTCAATTCTTTCGGTAGTCTCTGTGCTGGCTATCCCTGCTTCTTTCTCATCTTTATCAGTTCCACTGTCGGTCCCCTCAGTTCTGCTGTCGGTTCCGCTGTCGGTCCCCTCAGTTCTGATGTTGGTTCCCTTGTTGGTCCCCTCAGTTCTGCTATTGGTTCCCTTGGTGAAGTAATGAGCGAGGTTGAAACTGTAAGGTCGAAGGTTGGGTGTGCCGTAGGAGGTTCCCCTTTTGCGGGCTGCTGCCTTGGTGCGGGAGAGCCTTTTATCTTCCCTGATGTCAGCCGGTGTTGGCACATAACCAAGCCCCTGGACCGTGGTGTGGTCCTTGACTTCGATGACTTGGTGTAGGCCTTGTAACCTTTTGCCGAGCCTCAGTCCTGGGATGAAGTTCATGAGTTTCATCATCTTCATGGCGGGAGGAATCTTGTCTTGAAATAGTGGAAGGTCCACGCTGCATATTTGGATTTTAGAGGTCTCCAAAGTGAATCCAGTTAATTCTATGTCGTCATTATGCTTGATTTCTAACACTGGAATGCCGTTGGTGCTGGTCCCCTCGGTGGTGACACTGTCGCTGTAGACTATGGTTAGCTCGTTGCCTTGCATGAACTTGATACACTGGTGAAGGGTGGATGCCACGCCATTTATTTGATGCAGCCAGGGATGCCCCAAGATGGCTGTGAAAGTGATAGGAATGTCCAACACTTGGAATTCGGTGGGGATCATCCGCTTGCCGTACCAGATATTTAGAGTAGCAACCCCGCGAACTGTACGGGAAGTAGAGTTATAGGCCTTGACAGTGTGGACTGAAGGCTTCAGATCTGTGGGCTTGATGTCAAGCAGGTCCATCATCTTGGCGGGCAAGACATTCATTCCGGAACCTCCGTCTACCAACACACGTGGAAGGCGACGCTCGTCCAACTGGACTGTGATGTAGAGCAGCTCACTGTGATCAGCCCCAAATTTTGGAAGGTCCAAATCTGTGAAGGTGATAATATTGCCGTAGTGGATGTTGCCGATCATCTGAATTACTTCGTCTGGGGTTGCGTCCACGGGGACCATGGTACGGGCCAGACTTTCCTCTAGCTTGAGCTTGTGAGGATACGAAGATGTGAGCAGGGACCAAAGGGAAATGTTCGCCTGGGTCTGCTTGAGCTGAGTGAGGATTGGGTCCTCCTTCACGGAACTTGTGTCTTTGGGCAGGCCGGGTTGCGGTTCTGGCTCCGTCAGCTTTTTAGTGGCCTTAGGTGGTAATGCATGAATTTGACCTGATCGGGTTAGGACGCTGACATCAGGCTTGGTTCCTTCTGAATAGGTCGCTCTGAGCTGAGCCATTGTCAGAGGAGGACTCCTCGAAGCATAGGGCCATAAGTCTTCCCTCACTTCGTTGACTGTAGATGCATTCCCGGGGGCTTCGGCAGCTTTTCGGATTCTGTCCCAGGATACTGGCTTGGGTGGCTCCGTGGGGAGGTAGTTTATGGATTGCCGTAGCTGTTCAAACGTCAGTGCGCAACAGTGGTTTCTAGGACTGAAATGTGCGTTGCTAACCTTTCGGGGGAGGTTGGAGAGTTTTTGGTTCATGCGAACTGTCTCCTTGATCTCTTCACGGTATACCACGCTCCTTTCCTTCTTGGTGAGCATGCTCAGGGCATTCTGTAGTTGGGTTTGGCGATACTCTCGGTTTGCTAATTTTCCTCCACTCTTAGCCCAGATCAACTGTCTTGCAGTAGAGCCTGCGTCGAGAGTTAGCGCCTGCGTTTCTTCCCATGTGAGAATAGCCAGTGCTTCCTTGAACTGCGCGCGGCAGTCTAGATATACTTCCATCGGGGAGAGCTTTCCCTTCTTTTTTATCTGAGTGGCGGGCATGTCGGAAGGTGAGTACATGGCTTTCCGAACATCTACCCATGTAACTGGTTGCTGTCTCAGTTGATCGTTTCTGTAAACGAATTCCACAGTCTGTGGAATCTCCCTGAGTAGTTGCTGGAGATGTATTCCCATCTTTCTTTTATTTTTGAATAGACCTTCCTCCCTCAGTTGGCCTTTTAGTTTGAGAGCGGAAATGATCCGTCCCCATCCTCCCAGGACCCTTGGGATTCCGGTTTTGTTGACCTCAGGCTCGGCTTGGAAGAGAATGGTTTCATCATCTCCGTTGTCGCTTTCATAGAGAACTTGCTTTCCTCGGGGAGGTAAGCGCTGGTACTCGTCCTGCAGTGTCATTCCATACCCTAGGTTGTCGGGACCGCTGACCGCCCTCGCTGGCCGGAGGGGGTTGGATGATAAAAGACGGTAGTCCAGGAAGTTGCCGTGAGCAAAACCCTTGAGGTCGAACTGGTCTAGAGTGGCCTCTAGCTTTCTGTCTGAAGCTGCTTGTGACACTTTAAGGGCTTGGTCCCTGTGGGTCTTTTGAGCTTGGTTATCATCCCAGAGACGGTTCTCTTGAGCGGCTAGTTCCATGAGGGCTTTCCTTGCGAGAGCTAAACAGTCTCCGTAGGTGCACACCGTCTGACAAGTGTCCAGAACTGTGATCACATCCAGATCCCCGAATGGCGGAAACACTTGGATTATGTTGACGAAGGAAGTCGGGCTGGGACATTCCATGCGGCCTTCCTTGATCTCGGTTACCAAGAAGTTCGCCCATATCTGCTTGATTGAACCCACGGGGGTATTGAATTCTGCAATGTTGATAGTCTCGTGATCTCGCTGGATCTCCAAGTCTATCAAAGCTAGCAGTTTGCTGGCGGGATGCCTGAATCTGTGGCTGTGACGACTGGGAGCAGGATCGAACTGGAGCATGTTGATGCTAAGGTGATCATTTCCTTCGTCGAAAGATTGATCTGTCTTGCGGGGAAGACTCTTGCAGATGTTTTCAGGGTGACTACTGGAAGCGTTCCCGAGGTTGATCTGATTAGTAGCAGGGTGAGGAGCTTTGTCTCCTTTGCTGTTGCACTTGGCCTTGGCGGCGCTTGTGGCTGTAAGCTTGACTGACGATACGGGCCGGTTGCCACTGGGGCTGGTAGCCGGAAGTGATGATGAGCTCTGAGCTCGATTGGCCAGGGCCTCGTTTACCATGAGCAGGCAGTTGTCGAGGGTAACTTTGGCATTGCAGAATCTGATGATAAGGACCGAATCCTTGATATCATCGGGATATCTGGAAAATATGATGTTGATGAAGTCGTCGTCAGTTACTTGATCAGAGGGGTTCTTTGTCGTGTCAACCAGTTGTTTCCATTCGCCGGATAACCGCCTGTACGGGATGTTGAGCTTGACAATTTCCATGGTATTGGAGCCATGGTCGTAGGTGACATCATCGGAACTGGTGCCGTCCTCGAAACTGAGCATATGTATGTAGGGATCTTCCCGCGGATCTGCCGCGTCCTCGACTCCGGAGAGTCCTGATTCATTATCGTCTGACGGCTCAACCCAGACATAAGGACGCCTCGCGTCCTGCTGCGCTGCTGGAGCTGCTAGAAAAACATCATGCCCTTCGCTCGAGAAGAGGGGCTCAGCGGTGTAAGTACCCCAATCTGGATCGCTCTCCATCCAAGCATACGACAAAACCAAGGGCAAACTTACGGAGGTCATAACTCCTTCATACGAACTCCGATTGAGACGTGCCATATATGGTTGGAAAGCTCTCGACGAGAACTAGCTTGCTATGACCAAAAAACTGTTAATGGCTTCTTAGGTCGCGCGACATACTCTGCCAAGAGACATAATAATTACATAATAATTACAGAATATTCTTAATTATTACAGATTCCCCTAAATCCAGGAAAACCAAAAAACTGGTAATGGCTTATTGTGTCGTGCGACAAAACTAGCCAGAATCTGTAATTAATACAGAATATTCTTAATTATTACATATTCCCCTAAATCCAGGAAAACCAAAAAACTGGTAATGGCTTATTGTGTCGTGCGACAAAACTAGCCAGAATCTGGACCCTATAAATAGAGGCCTCCCCCTCTCATTTTCAAACATTTTCCCTCTTCTCTCCTCTCCCCCCAGCCTTCAGGCTCCCCTCTAAGACCCTTCGGGGCAATCCCGGCCCCTTTCGGATCCTTCCGAGGCCTTCCGAGCTCCCTTGTGGTGCTCCGAAGCCTCTCCGAGCGCTCACGCGACGCTCCCGCGCTGCCCCGAGGCACTCTCGAGGTACTCTGAGGCCCCTCGTGGTACTCCGAGGCCTTGCCTGGTCTTTCCCAAGGCGTCCCGGCTCTTTCCGAGTCAAACCGGCGATCCCAAAACACGCCGAATCTCTGCCCGAATCAAACCGGCGATCCCAAACCATGCCGAACCTCTGCCCGAATCCAACCAACGATTCCAACGCACGCCGAACCTCTGCCCGAATCCAACCAACGATCCCAACGCACGCCGAAACTCTGTCCGCAGACAACCGGCCCCTCCCGAAGCAATCCCGGTCCGTGCCGAAACACTATTCCATCCTCAAACACTATTCCCCAGCGGAAGACAGACACGAACCAACATTGGTAAGGCTTCCTTCCATTACTATTTCAATACATTTCAATACGCAGTGTACAATGTAGACATCCGACACAGCATGCATTTTTAAAAGCACACACACACACACACAACAGTTAAAGAATATTAGGGGTATCCGAAAGACTCGTTTTTACGAGGCGACTCGGGTGAGCTCTAAGATTCTAATATTCTCTTCCCGAGGAGTCATCTGACTCCGAACTCAAAATCTCACCACACAAAAACAGTTTATTATTATTTTTAAACTGATGCCCTTTTTCAATGTTTTGGGCTTAATAATAAAAACGGCGTGGCGACTCTACAAAGCAAAACACGACGAGACACCTCCAACTAAAACGCTGAAAGCGGAATAAGCCAGATCTCGGGGCGCGAACGCGCTGCCTCTCGGATCCGGGCGACATTCCCGAAAAGCGACAAATGCGAGATGCTTCGGGGCCCTCCGCGCGCGAGCCGGATCCCGGGTAATTTCAGTTGGCGACTCCGCTGGGGACTTTTTGTTTTAAAATCTTTTTAAACAAAACAAAAGATTTTTAAAACGATGATGAGGGTCAAACTTTCATTTTACCCCTTTCTTTAACTGTTGTGTGTGTGTGCACGTGCTTTACTTTTTATTTTAAAAAAAATGCATCAATATACATCTGTGCATACATTTAAAATTCTTCAAAAAAACTTCTGTTTTACTCAGAAAAAGAATTTTAGAGACCGCACACTACTCGCACTGCTGCCTCGGTTACACCGCACACTACTCGCACTGCTGCCTCGGTTACACCGCACGCTACGCGCCTTCTTGCCTCGGATACACCGCACACTACAACCCTCGGCCGGGGTGGTCTCAGTTGCAGTCCGTTTGGTCTTCCTAGGCCTCTCGGATCCGCACGGGATCATTCCAAACATCCCATCCTAGCCAAGCATCAACCCTGCACGTTTGAGTCTTGAGTCACACTCTGTCCAGACTCGGTTGGTTTTTACCCAGTCCATGTCATACAGCCTGGATACATATACCATGCCGGCCATTTTCTGAGTCAAGGCTCGGAACTCAAGATCCCTTGCGCAAGCAAAGCGATGAAAAGTCATGCTAAAATCTTGACCTGATCTTGATTTTCGAAGCTACACCCAGACGATGTTCCGTCCCGGATATACATCCATGCTCACATGACACCATGTCATCACACCTTTGATACGTCAGCCATGACAATATGACCCAGCCAATGCCTAACGTCACAGATCCCTTGCGTAAGCAAGGTAAAGAGAGGTCATGCCGAACTCTTGACCTGATCTTGACTCAATGGCCGGCTCGGTTCACTATTCACATAGCTAACGCATCAAAACGAACATGACAGGCTCGGTCCTTAGGTTCGATTTTTCTTTTAGGCCGGTGGAAACCGCTTGCCCTATAGGACCCTCGCCGGGGCATCCGCTGGGATGTCGAAATACAGGTGCAAAACGAGGGGCTTATAGCCGCACAGATGGTCTCCACTGACCCAGGATCTAGCATAGTTGCGAAAAAGAAGAGCAATCTTTTCCAACCTACCTAGGATTCTGAGAAAACACTGTTTTAAGTAAATTAAAACAACAAAAAAAAATCATAAATAAAAAAGCGGAAACCGCATGTCACATGAGCTTTCTCCCTTTTATCCAAAAGGCCTTCCCATGTCTAAACCTTACCCGTCACCCCCTCCAGCGAACCGAGAGTGGTTGACAGTACCCAGGAACCGCCTTTTCAGTATCGAGGTCACAAGGTCCGATAGCCCTTCCAGTTCAGCGGTCCGAACAGTCCGCTACTCCCCCATGGCGGGATCAACAGATAACAGTGAGGGAAACGGAACCTCACCACTGAGAAACCTCCAGACAATGGAGGAGGTGCTACGAGCCTTCGAAACTCTCAAGAAGCGCCAGGAAGAGCAGCAAGCATGGATCGTAGACACTATGCGCCGCCGCGGAGCCGTGGCCGTTCCCCAAACAGATGGGACCTTCATTCTCATAGAAGACGAAGAAATATCTGCTCCCCCGGGTCCTCAAAGCTATCAACAGGTCCCGCCTCCGCCAAGCTACGAGATCCCAGCAACACAAAGCAGCTCTCGCTCAAAGCTTCACTCAGGCATCAGTCATGCAACTCCGATATGCCCGCCTCAGCACAGTCAATTTCCCGGCCCTGCGCCCCAAGCTCAATATCAACAGCACACATACGTGCCTGCTCCACCAGATCCCAATGCATCTCGACATCCCCCTGGATTCAATCCTTTGCCTCTATACGAGCCTCGCAGCCCACAATTGAAATCTCAATGCACGCCGGGGACGGACATCCCCGCGGATATCCCGACATCTCAAACCTTCCACCCGCTGGACTACCACTTGGGGCTAACAAAACATTTCCCAGCTTCCCAAACAAAACCCTTGGCGGTCCGAGCAATCACGCCTAGGCTCCAATTTCGGTAACCCGAGTGCAGGATGGTATACACTCAACTACCTCCCCAAGATTCCCGAATGGCGATCTCATCGGCCAATCCACCTCCATCCTCGGTTTCCATCCCGGAAAACGGCGGCTGCCTCCGCCTGCGGCCCTCACGTGGTTTGGTTGGTTGAACAGATAAAAGATATACAAGGGAAAATGGCCAACTCTCGAAAAGACCCGCTCACGCCCACAGATCCAAGCAAGGTGATTCCTCTCCCCCCAAAGTTCAAAATGCCGGAAATGGAGAAGTTCGATGGGACAGAATGCCCGAGGACCCATATCAATACCTATGTCTTAGGTATGAAGACCAAAGGGGCCACACCTCAACAAATGGAAGATCACTTTCAACGCTCCCTAAAATACACGGCCTTGACGTGGTTTCTTAAAGTAAAAGCAGAAAACCGCTCCACTTGGGAGCAAGTAAGTGATATCTTCCTGGAAAAATACCGTGCTAACCTCAAGTGGAAAACAAACCGGCATGACCTGCAGGCCACTGAGCAGAAAGATGATGAGTCGGTGGAGGAATTTTACAAAAGATGGAATTGGAAGTTAAGCGAGATAGTGGACCTCCTATCCAAGGAAGAACAAATGAACATCTTCCACTCCTGCCTCAAACCATCGTTGAGGACATTGATCAGCCACCACCCCTATCCTGATCTTCACGCTATGGTCAACGCCGGTACCAAGTTTGAAAAAGCTTTGAGCACGCAGAAATGGTAGCCGCCCCGCTTCTTCCTACTACCGCAAGGCGGTCCCCGCCTAATCTGGCATCTGCCCCAAACAAAGGAAAAAGGGCTACCGAGGCATTCCACTACATTCAGAATGAAATCCAAAGAAGATGTGACCAAGCACTCCCGAGGAATAAACGGCAGCGTTTTCAACACTTTGAAAACCTCGAAATGCCTCTAAGCCAAGTGTTCGAGGCATTGATAAAGCAAAACATGCTCAAGCCCCTTGAGAATTATCAGCCCAAATTCCCCAATGCCAACTGGGATGTAACCAAGTATTGTGCTTTTCACAAATACCACGGTCATACAACCGACAACTGCACAGTTTTGAGGAAAGCAATTCAAGGATTGATTAAAGAAGGAAAGTTGGAACGCCCCTGCGGCCCCAATACAGATGGAAATCCGTTCCCCCTGAACAATGAGGTGAACGAGGGGAACACAGCCCAATGAAGCAACAAACCTCCTCGCATACCACAGTTCCAGCATTTCGATAACCTCGAGATGCCCTTGAGCCAAGTCCTCGAGACACTAGTAAAGAGGAACATTCTCAAACCCCTCGAGAATTTCCAACCAAAGACTCTCAAGCCCAACATGGATATGAGCAAGCACTGCGCCTTCCACAACTACCCCGATCACACCACCGACAATTGCTTTGTACTGAAGCAAGTGGTCCAAGGGCTAATCGAGGAGGGAAAGTTGGAACGCCCCCGCAGTCCCAACACAATTGGAAAACCTTTCCCTGGAAATGACGAGGTAAGCATGGTGGATAAGTCCTCTGCAAATTCCCATGATGAATGGGGACGTGAAGATGGAACCTGGGGCTTCCGCAATGAAGAATTCGGAAGAAGGAATCCAAGGATGGTTATTCCCCAACAATACTTTTCGGAATCAAGGCACACCAAGGGATGGATCGAGCCCTCCCCGGAAATAAGGCAGTTCGAGACAGGCCGAGCAAGTGGCAGCGTCAAAAACGGCGCAACTTTCACAAATGCGGACCCACAGCCGGCAAGAAGAGACAGGACGAGAAGCTTGGACTAACCCCCCATCTCCTAGAGTCTATCTTCAAAAATAAAAGATCCCGAGTCTGTCATATTTAAGTTCGAGTCTCTCGATTCGTCTGACGGCCTCACGCCTAAAGATTACGCGTTTGTAGCAAAAAACTATGTTTCCTTATGCTTTGAATAAAAGTTCGACCTTTCTGAGTATCCCCTCATTGCCACTTTAACAAATGATAAATTAACTAACCAAAACAGTTAATAATGATTTACTTGGGAAAGACGCAGACACATTAATGAACAATGCATTAAAACAAATCTTTAAGCATGTTGTCAAACGAGAGGAAAATCGGGCCCAAGCTGCCGAGAAGGTTCTAACCAAAATGAATTTGGGAACTGCTGAAGAGCCCGAAGAGACGCAAATCAAAGAATCACACGGTCAAACCTCGTAGGTTCTAGTACCTTTCTCATTCAATCAAGTCCTCCTCGGACATTGTAATTAAGTCTTCAATTTTCCATACGAAAGTTTTCTTTCTTTTCTTGCTAGACTTGAGACATTATTTTGCACTCCACATTACATTTAATGAAATGATTTTGTTCTATGTGATCACTTGCATTGCTCAACAAGTAATTCCACAAATGATTAATGCTTTGATTAATTGGTGTGAGAAAGTCAATCAGTAGCTCCCCATACACCTTACAATACCCCACACAAAGGCCTCCATCAAGCCATACACTTTCCAAAACATGTCCCCACCATCACCTTGACCAAGTCAACGACGGCAGGAACATCAAAGAACAACAAAAGGTCACTCAACATCAAAAGATTGACCCCATGTCGACAACAATCTAGGGGTTTGCCTTCGCCCTCGTGAGCATCAAGAAAGTTCAAGCAGGGGCTTGCCTTCGCCCTCAAATGCTTCAAAAAAAAAAAAAAAAAGCTCAAGCAGAAGCTACAAAAAAAGAGCTCAAGTAGAAGCTTCACAAAAATAAATGAGGTCAAAGACCCAGATCCAACGATCAAGAAGCAAGGGAGTCACTGAAAAGACCGTCAAATACGACTTGTCAAGAAATCACCTCAAGGCCCGTGCCTCATCATTCAGCTTTCCGAGCCTTTTCGTCAAAGGCCGCACAAATATTCATGCCCTGGCCCCAAAGCCAAACACGGTTCGGCCCCGAACTACGTCGACCTGAGCTCCTTGTCTTAAGGGGAACGTAGGCAACCAGAAATGGTCCGGTCATAAACACATACAAATCCACAAACCCGGTCTCATCAATGACCTCTCCTATACACAAACCTTCTTTCACACCAGACCAACTCGATCCTTGATACCGATTGACTTTATCCTCATGATTAATCAAAGCATATCAGGTTTAATTGTTGAATAACCTGAACATCAACAAAGGGTTTTAAGCAAACAAGTGATCATTGTGAACAAATCAAGTTTTCAAATGTCTCGACAAGTCTTCTTTTTCTACAAAAATAGGAAAATAGAGCTAAACACCGATTTTCTGTCAGCAAGGGCTTCCATACACTTTTACAAGCTTTTCAGTACTCATACTCTCTCAAAAGAGTCAAACCCAAAAGCATTTCTTTTGTGCCTACATCAAATAAGGCATTCACACAAAAGGGGACCCGTTCCCACCTTTTTAAAAATAAATACGCCCTTGCAAGTGTACATTACGAGTCATTTCTCCCACAAAAGAGGGTCGAACTACGCAGACCTGAGCCTCTCAGTCCGAGGGGAACGTAGGCAGCCTTCATTGGTTCGGTCTAAGGAATACACAAAATTCCAAAAATTGACGCCACCAAGGCTCAGAAAAGAAGCAAACAAGAGATTTTGCGTCTCGACAAAGCTTTAAAAGTAAATCACAAATCATCACAGTTAAAACACTTTATGATGAGTTCAAGCACGGTCTACTCTCGATTCACAACATGCTAAAAGACAACTTAAAACATTTAACAATCAATGTGTCTGTAATGACGATGAATGGATACTCAGTGTTTCAGAAGGTCATTCCATGCTACTCGCATTTGGCCCTTCATCACTCTTTCCTTTCTTCCCTCGTCCCCAATGAGTCTTCTTTCATTCCACATGAGCGAGTTCTGTCTCCCTCATTCCGAGATCAGGAGTCCTCCTAGTCATGTCAAACGAACCAGTCGCTCTCAGAGCATCGTTCACCCGTGCCTCGGCTCGGATCTCCTCCCTACGAGTCTGCAAAAAGGGACCTCTCCCCGCCAGTTTGTCAACTCGAGTCCCATAGTCAAATAAAGCGTCTCCCGTGACACCCTGAGGGTTAACCCAAGCTTCTGCACTCCTAAGGTCGTAGCTGAAATGGCAATCTTACCCCAGAACCACTTTGCGCTTGCTCCCCAAAACCAAGTGGGTCGGCCCGACATGCTGCTCATCTATGTATTCGGTGGTTAACACAACACTCTCCCGACGTCGAAGGAGCACCACATGAGGGAAAGCGGAATACTTCCATACCCTCAGAAAATACAGAAAGGCATATGGATCTGTCATGCAGAAAGAAGCTACCTCCACATTGGCAATGTCATCCCAGCCTAGCAAAGGCTCCTGCCTCATCCCGAACTGCCGGGAAACAAGCAACGGAACATAGAAAGAGGACCAAGGCAAACACGGAACTCTGACAACATAGGAACCTTCCTGAAAGGCCCTCCTAGTCTCGATCCCCCAATGCGGAACCCACCAACGGATCTGATGCGTACCAAGATATGCCATCCATCTCTCCCAAGCAGATTGATCCATGTCCAAGACAAGAGGTCGCCAAGCAAACGTCCACGGACTAAGAGACGCCGGAGACTCAGGTATGGTTTGAAGCCTCTCTCGCGACCATAATGCAAGCAAAGCAGGGGCTTCCTCTGCATGAATCGGTTCTCATCACCAGACGATCCACACCGTGGAAGGTTTCCCCCGGAACTAAAGGAATGATATCCTCACCCGCCCGACAATGGCCTGCCACATCCAACAGAGCACTGTCACATATCCTGAGGTAGCCAACCCCGAAAAGAGTGGCTATCAAGCACAAAGCGAACGCGTCCCAGGAGACATCACTCCCGCCACCGCTCATGAAACTGTCAAAGCTACTTCAGCCCCCAACTGCTCAGAAAACTTGCCAAAGCTGCCTCAGCCTCCACTAACCACAAATGCATTCCCAGCTCATGCGACATGCACAAAAATAATAATAAGCTAGCAACAATTCCTAGGTCAATCCCGGGAATCACAAATACGTCATTACATCTTAAAATAAAATACTTTGTTGTGCAAATACACGTGTTTTATTACAGGTACAAAATGTCTGTTGCTCTACAAAAAAAAAAACAACGGAAAGAGGGAAAGCAAAAGAGCCCTAATCCGACTCATCATCATCCTCCACAAATGAGAAATCCGGCATCTCGGAAAACTCGGCAGTCACATCCTCGTCATCAGGATACAGCACCCCCTCCTCGTGCGGGTACTCAAAGTACTCTGAAGAGTCAAAATCCGGTGAAAGGATCAAAGAAGGGATGCGAGGATGAACCCTCACCCTGTGCCTCCGACGGAGGAAAGAACTGATGAAGGGTCTGCGGCCTCTGAATCCCCGAAGACGTCCCCACATCAAAGCCATACTGTTCTCGAACCGGCACCTCCGGCTGTGGCCCTGGCTCAGCCCTTGAAGAAGGAGTATCCACAGACCTCCTCAAAGGCACTGGCTCGAACGCCGCCGCGTGCCGCGAAGACCTGCAAGACGGCTTCCCCGCGAACTTCCTTGCAAAAAGGCCGCATCGCCACATAACGGCGGGTCAACGTGTCAAAGGATCTCCCCGAGGCCTGCACAGCAAACAACCAAAGAAACGCTCAGCAAAATAGATACAGTCATACCCAACAAAAAGAGAAAAATACAGAAAAGATGCCAAGATGGAAAAGAGTAAGCACACTCACCGGCGCATCCGGGTCAACCCGATAGGCAGCAGGAGCCTGCTCAGGGATGGGTACCGATACCCTCCGCCTCGACGAATCCCCGCGAACATACGTAAAGTCCAGCCAAGGCACCGGAACATCTAGAGGACGTGACGAGCCAGTCTGTCTTTCCCTCACCAACACCTATGGCGTCCTCAGCTTTTGCCTGACCAAGGCCGCATACTCCTCGCCCTCCAGGACGAACTCCTCGGCACTCACGCCGGACCGGTACCTCTCATACTCCAGCACGTCCATATCAAGAGGACTCATCATATGGAAGGGCGGATCCCTCGAAGCCATAGGAGGCACACCTGTGCCATACTGCCAGAATAACCTCTCCCCCAAGTACATGGAGTCACGTGTAAGACCCCGCAGAAGCCTCCGCTGCCGCATCACCCAGGGGCACCCTCCGGCTCATCCTCATCATACCGAGTCCAAGTATACAGCGGAAACCCCTCCAAACTATCCCTCTCCCGTCCTCCTCTTCCTCAAAGGATGAGCACATCACATCATGGCGGGATAACCGAACATGGCCTCATCCTTCCAGTCCCACGGCTGGCAACGGAAGAACTCATAGCACCCCGCCTGCAACGAAAAAGCAGATAGTGCACAGAACAGAAAAAAAGGGGGAGTCCTACTCTAAGTCATCGGCACCACCACCTGGTAAAGACTCCTGCATCTCGGCGCCTCCGCCAGCCACCTCATCATCCTCGGTGAACCCAGCACCTTCCTCGACCGGATAGTCCAAGAAGTCCGTAGGAGTAAGAACGAAGAAGGAAAGAGAAGACGAGCCATCCCTCCTCTCCTTGTCCAGCACCTGAGGCGTCCCACATCCTCAACACCTCAACAACTCGGTCAGAGGCGCCCCACGGCCTCAAACATTTCAACAAGTTCAGACAGAGGCGCTACCTCGCCCTCACCAAGTTCAGACAGAGGCGCCACCTCACCCTCACTGCAAGTTCAAACAAAGGCGCTACCTCGCCCTCACCAAGTTCAGACAGAGGCGCCACCTCACCCTCACCGCAAGTTCAGACATAGGCCCTACCTCGCCCTCACCAAGTTCAGACAGAGGCACCACCTCGCCCTCACCATAAGTTCAGACAGATGCACCACCTCGCCCTCACCGCAAGTTCAGACATAGGCGCTACCTCGCCCTCACCAAGTTCAGACAGAGGCACCACCTCGCCCTCACCATAAGTTCAGACAGAGGCACCACCTCGCCCTCACCGCAAGTTCAGACAGAGGCGCCACCTCGCCCTCACCGCAAGTTCAGACATAGGCACCACCTCGCCCTCACTGCAAGTTCAGACAAAGGCGCCATAGCGTCCTCATCATTTCAGCAACTTCGTTCAAAAAAACGCCTGCGCGTCCTCAGCATTTCGGCGACTTCGGTCACAAGCACCTCCTCCTGCAGGTAAACACAGCGAAGGTATGTCAATAAACTTCAAATGCGAGACATATCTGTAATAAATGCTACATAAAAGAGGAATCCCAGCACGGCATGATGCCTTTCTAAAAAATTCCCACAAACAAAGTTCCATACAGGATCCACAAAATGCCCATCAAACTCAACTTAGGTCCAGACGCCTTAGAATAGTCTCAACCTAGGGTCATACTCCTAAACTAGGTCTCAACAGAGGGTAAACACCCCCAAATCAGTCTCACTTAGGGTAGAGACACCTTCAAAGAAAATCAACTTATATGCTCCTCGCCTTTTCCGGCCATCAAAGTAAGCCCGAGCTCCTTCCCCAGCAAATCAAAAGGAAGTCGTACAAGATTACATATCCCCAGCACCGGCCGTCAGTGTAAGCCCGGACTTCACCCACTCAACGGCAAAACAAGCCAAGAAGGAGCCAACACCTCCGAGTACAAATCCCAAGGCACGAAACGCCTCCAAAATGCCAAATAGTGAAGCAATCACCGGCCATCATCCTTGCCCACTCAACGGCAACGCAAACACCGGCCATCAAAGTAAGCCCGAAGTCACACTCTCAGCATGAAGGCCCCTACAGGGCCACGATAAATCCCCAACAGACGAACACCGGCAGTCATCGTAAGTCCAACTTTCTCCCCAGCGGACAAAGCACGAGGCATCTACACCTCTCGCAATCAAAGATCAAGGCAGCCATGCCTCCACAACCCGCAGTCAGAAGATGAATCAAGTCCTCACGCATGGCAAACCGCAGCCAGAAGACGATTCAAAGTCCTCACGCATGGCAAACCGCAGCCAGAAGACGATTCAAAGTCCTCACGCATGGCAAACCGCAGCCAGAAGACGATTCAAAGTCCTCGCACATGGCTAACCGCAGCCAGAAGGTGATTCAAAGTCCTCGCGCACGGCAAACCGCAGCCAGAAGACGATTCAAAGTCCTCACGCATGGCAAACCGTAGCCAGAAGATGATTCAAAGTCCTCACGCATGGTAAACCGCAGCCAGAAGACGATTCAAAGTCCTCACGCATGGCAAACCGCAGCCAGAAGACGATTCAAAGTCCTCACGCATGGCAAACCGCAGCCAGAAGACGATTCAAAGTCCTCACGCATGGCAAACTGCAACCAGAAGACGACTCAAGCCTTCATACTATCTCCAGCCCGAAAGGATTTAAACCACTCGGTCCGGAAGACCGTATAAACCTCCATCACTATCTCCAGCCCGGAAGGCTTTAAATCACTCGGTCCGAAAGACCATATAAACCTCCATCACTATCTCCAGTCCGGAAGGCTTTAAATCACTCGGTCCGGAAGACCGTATAAACCTCCCACATAACTATCTTCAGCCCGGAAGGCTTTAAACCACTCGGTCCGGAAGACCGTATAAACCTCCCACATCACTATCTTCAGCCCGGAAGGCTTTAAACCACTCAGTCCGGGAGACTGTATAAATCAGCCAAACTACTATCTTCAGCCCGGAAGGCTTTAAACCACTCGGTCCGGAAGACCGTATAAACCTCCCACATCACTATCTTCAGCCCGGAAGGCTTTAAACCACTCAGTCCGGGAGACTGTATAAATCAGCCAAACTACTATCTTCAGGCCGGAAGGCTTTAAACCACTCGGTCCGGAAGACCGTATAAACCTCCCACATCACTATCTTCAGCCCGGAAGGCTTTAAACCACTCAGTTCGAGAGACTGTATAAATCAGCCAAACTACTATCTTCAGCCCGGAAGGCTTTAAACCACTCGGTCCGGAAGACCGTATAAACCTCCCACATCACTATCTTCAGCCCGGAAGGCTTTAAACCACTCGGTCCGAAAGACCGTATAAACCTCCCACATCACTATCTTCAGCCCGGAAGGCTTTAAACCACTCGGTCCGGAAGACCGTATAAACCTCCCACATCACTATCTTCAGCCCGAAAGGCTTTAAACCACTCGGTCCGGAAGACCATATAAACCTCCCACATCACTACCTCCAGCCCGAAAGGCTTTAAACCACTCGGTCCGGAAGACCGTATAAACCTCCCACATCACTATCTCCGGCCCGGAAGGCCTTAAACCACCCGATTAGGAAAATCGTAGAGTTTCCATCCCAGGACACCACCACGTCCTCACAATTGACCTCAGCGGTCACCACATCTTAGGACACCACCCCGTCCTTACCACTGACCTCGGCAGTCACACGACACTTTAGGGCACCATCACGCCCGCATGCACTCACAAATTCACGCCATCTGAACTACGACCAGGCTTGATTCCCACCAGGGATACGTAGGAATCCTATCACAGGGTCCAGCCATCGACCTATACGGTCACCCAGGATGTCGAAACGTCCTCACCATCGACCTATGCGGTCACCCACAAGACACCACCACGTCCATGCGCAAAGTTTCAGTCAGAGGACCCTTTCCATCCTCGTGCACCACAAACACTCACCCCACACACGAACTACGATCAGGCTTGATTCCCGCTAGGGATACGTAGGAATCTTATCACAGGGTCCAGCCAACTGGCCTAAACGGTCACACACACTGGACACCGCCACGTCCTCACGAACCGACCTACACGGTCACCTCCTCTCTCAGCACGCGATCCAGATCAGGACCCTTATCTTATCGACGACCCTACTTCCTTCATAAATGACGTCGGCGAGGGGCTTCTGTAAGTACCCCAATCTGAATCGCTCTCCATCCAAGCATACGACAAAACCAAGGGCAAACTTACGGAGGTCATAACTCCTTCATACGAACTCCGATTGAGACGTGCCATATATGGTTGGAAAGCTCTCGACGAGAACTAGCTTGCTATGACCAAAAAACTGTTAATGGCTTCTTAGGTCGCGCGACATACTCTGCCAAGAGACATAACAATTACAGAATATTCTTAATTATTACAGATTCCCCTAAATCCAGGAAAACCAAAAAACTGGTAATGGCTTATTGTGTCGTGCGACAAAACTAGGAAAACCAAAAAACTGGTAATGGCTTATTGTGTCGTGCGACAAAACTAGCCAGAATCTGGACCCTATAAATAGAGGCCTCCCCCTCTCATTTTTCAGACATTTTCCCTCTTCTCTCCTCTCCCCCAGCCTTCAGGCTCCCCTCTAAGACCCTTCGGGGCAATTCCGGCCCCTTTCGGATCCTTCTGAGGCCTTTCGAGCTCCCTTGTGGTGCTCCGAAGCCTCTCTGAGCGCTCCCGCGATGCTCCCGCGCTGCCCCGAGGCACTCTCGAGCTACTCTGAGGCCCCTCGTGGTACTCCGAGGCCTTGCCTGGTCTTTCCCGAGGCGTCCCGGCTCTTTCTGAGTCAAACCGGCGATCCCAAACCACACCGAACCTCTGCCCGAAACAAACCGGCGATCCCAAACCACGCCGAACCTCTGCTCGAATCCAACCAACGATTCCAACGCACGCCGAACCTCTGCCCGAATCCAACCAACGATCCCAACGCACGCCGAAACTCTGTCCGCAGACAACCGGCCCCTCCCGAAGCAATCCCGGTCCGTGCCGAAACACTATTCCATCCTCAAACACTATTCCCCAGCGGAAGACAGACACGAACCAACATTGGTAAGGCTTCCTTCCATTACTATTTCAATACATTTCAATACGCAGTGTACAATGTAGACATCCGACACAACATGCATTTTTAAAAGCACACACACACACACAACAGTTAAAGAATATTAGGGGTATCCGAAAGACTCGTTTTTACGAGGCGACTCGGGTGAGCTCTAAGATTCTAATATTCTCTTCCCGAGGAGTCATCTGACCTCCGAACTCAAAATCTCATCACACAAAAACAGTTTATTATTATTTTTAAACTGATGCCCTTTTTCAATGTTTTGGGCTTAATAATAAAAACGGCGTGGCAACTCTACAAAGCAAAACACGGCGAGACACCTCCAACTAATGCTAAAAGCGGAATAAAGCCAGATACCGGGGCGCGAACGCGCTGCCTCTTGGATCCGGGCGACTTTCCCGAAAAGCGACAAATGCGAGATGCTTCGGGGCCCTCCGCGCGCGAGCCGGATCCCGGGTAATTTCAAGCGGGCAATTCCTCGTGGAGGACATCCCATACGACTGCCATACATTCATCACGAGTGTGACGATGCTTGTTAACCTTTATCATGAAGATTTCCTCGCCTGGCGGGGCCAGAGAGTAGGTTTGAAGGATGCTAACAAATCTCCGATCGGAGACAGGGGGTTTATGTGCCCGCATCATGGCGATGCTCAGGGTTTCTTTCCAATCTGCTTCCAAGTGTCGGAAACGGCAGTTGAACTTGATGTATCGGACTGCTTCAGATTCTGCCTGTTCGAGGACGTTGACATAGTTAGCATCTCCGGACTCTGAGGGATTTTGATGAGATTTGCCCCGATAGTCCCTTGGTCGGCTTAAAGGTAGCCCCGGTTCCTGGCTGCGGGCACGCTTGGCTATTGTCTCGGCTTCATTCCCTATGAGGAAACTATCCCCTCTGATGACCTCAAGATCTCCCTGACTGTTAATGAACTTGACGCATTGATGGAGAGTGGAAGCTATGGCTTTCATGTGATGTAGCCAAGGGCGTCCCAATAGAGCTGTGAATTCGGACGGAATGTCCATCACGTGGAATTTTGCTGGCACCATTTGGGTTTCGAACCAGATCTCCAGAGTCATCGTCCCCAGGATGGGATGAGACGTGCTGTCATAGGCTTTGATAGTTCGGGCAGACGGAATCATGTGGCCTTCGTCGATGCATAGGGCTCGCATCATGCTGAGAGGGAGGACGTTAACTGCTGATCCGTTGTCTACCAATACTCCGGGGAGAGATATGGTGTTGAGCTTGAGAGTGTTGTACAAGGCTTCATTGTGCCCTGAGGCGTCTCTCGACAGGTCTTCATCATAGAAAGTGAGCATACTGCCATATAGTCGGGAATCGTAGATCTGGTCTCTATCCGGAGAAGGAGAGTCATCAAGCCATCCATTTCCTGTCTTCCTCTTGCGAGGTAAAGCTTTTGGTGGTGCCTCGGGATTGTGTTAAGGCTGTTTGTGGCGGTGGCCGCCCTTGGTTAGCACGTTGATTGAGTGCGAGTGCCAAGCTGACTTTGATCTTCCTTTACCGGCCCGTGCTCTGAAGCTGGACAAATTGAACCTTGGCTGATCCCGCGGGGGATTAAGCTTCTGACTGGCAGTAAGATTACCAAGATCTGAGGTATTCCGGAGCCCTGAGGCCTGAACTCTGGTGTCAGCAGGACTTTTCGGCTTTCCCACCCCTGTCTGCTCTAAAGCAGCATGGTTTCGAGAAAGGGAGGGCTGGCTGGAGTAGAGTGCGTAGTAATCGAACCTCCCGGATGGCTCTCCGAGTGTACCCACACTGGTGTCTCCAGCTTCATATCTTTCTCTCAGTTTCTGTTGAGAAGACTTCTTCTTCTGCTTTCTGGGGGAATTACCCTTGATCATGTTTTGGGACTCGTACTCCAGGCATGCGGAGCAGTCACAAACATCATAACTGATGTGGACATTCGATGAGGACCCAGCTGGAAGAGGCGGAGGAACTGGCTCTACGGCAATCTTCTTTGGCACCCATTAAATGGAATTTACACTGTTATTGTTCGGAAAAGGGCTTTCGACTGTATTGGGTCCACGGGGACGCTCCAATTTTCCTTCCTCTATCAGATTCTGAATTTCGTACCGTAACCCCACGCAGTTGTCGGTGGTATGGCCATGATACTAATGGAAGGCGCAGTACTTGCTCTTGTCAGCATTGACTACGGGATTCTTGGGTTTTTAGTTTGCAACGGGTTTGAGGAGGCCTTCCTTGATTAACCCCAGCATCTTACTCAGCGGCATGTCCAACTTGTTGAAGTGCACGACAGGCTGCTTCGAAGTGGAGTTGTTGCTTTGTGGGATGGGGTTTCTGTTGCCCGACTGCTGTCCCTGATGGATGTAGTTGACAGACGTATCTTTCTCTTTGCCGGGGGCCGGTGTGGGATTGAATGCAACTGCTGATCGGTATCTGTATGGCTGTGCAGTAGCCAACTTTTCCTTGAGATCCTTCTCGAACTGTGAGCCGGCATTGACCATGGCCCGGAGATATGGGAAGAAGTGATGACTGATGAGAGTTCTGATGGACGGTCTTAAGCAGGACTTGAAGATCCGCATCTGTTCATCCTTGGAGAGTGGCTCCATGATCTCGGAGAGTTTCCAACTCCACCTCTTGTAGAATTCTCCGACGCTTTCATCTGCTTTCTGCTCGGTGGCGATTAAGTCCTCATGACTTGTTTCCCACTCTAGGTTGGATCTTTACCGCTCTAGGAAGATGTTACTGATCTGATCCCAGGTATGGCGATCTGCAGGCTTGACCCTTAAGAACCATCGTAACGCTGAACTCTTGAGCGTATGCTGGAAGTGATCGGCCATTTGCTGGAGGGTTGCTCCTTTCGCTCTCATGCCGAGAATGTAGGTGTCGACATACGTTTGAGGACATTCGGTTCCGTCGAATCGGTCCATCTCCGGCATTCTGAACTTGGCAGGGAGAGGCGTGACCATTCCCGGATCTGTGGATTTGAGCGTTTCCTGCTTTGAGCTGCTCATAGTGGCTTTCAGGTCGTTCATCTGTTCGACCATCCAGGCTAAGGTTGGGTCCAGTGGTGGACTTAGAGGTTTCGTGTCGGGTGCTACCATGTGAGCGATAGTGATTGGAGGTGTAAGGCTTGATATATGGGGATACATGGGGGCCTTTTCTGGACTGTATCAGGGTTTGTCCCTGGTGTTTTGGGATTTATGTATAGGAAATGGGATGAACCCAGGAGGGTATTGGAGGATATTGGCATCTGTTTGAGATGGTCCAGCGGTGCGCTGGTGGTACTGAGTGATGGGAGTAGCACTGGCTTAGCCGTATATGGCAGGGTTGCCCTGAGAGGTGGCAATGTGAAGCCTAGGTCGGCTGTTTCCTTGGTTCGAAGGCATCCCGTAAGTTGGCGGGGGAGGAACCTGGTTGAAGGTTTGAGGAACTGGCTTCGAGGAATCGTCGTCCTCGACCAGGACGAAAGTATCGTCTGACTGGGGGATAGCTGCTACACCTCGCTCATTCAGAAGCTGTACCACGAAATTCTGCTGATCTTCTTTCTGCCTCTTGTGAACCTCACAAGCCCAGATGGCTTCTTCCAATGTCATATCTGTTACCGGTGGCGGGGGTCCATCCCCGTCACGATTTCTTGGTGAGCTAGGCATGTCTGATATTCTGGCTGAGGGAACTGAGGGAACCGAAGAACTGTCTGACGCTGTCGTAACTGTGACTCTGGCGAGGCGCTGACCCGGAATTCTGAACCACTTTCTGCTCGCTGCAGGGAACGAAAGGCAGGGTTTAGGCTTCGGAAAGGGTATTTGGCTCAAGGTTTCGGGCTTGTGCAATGTGCAGTTACTGATTAATGTTTATTTAAAACGCGTTTTCTCAGAGTCCTAATCGGTTGGAAAAGATCGTGTCTTCTTTTTCGCAACTAACCTAAGGCTCTAATCAGTGGATCTCGTCACTACGCTTATAAGCCCCTAGTTTCCATTTGTAGATCATCTTCTCGGGACGGACAATCCCGAGCGAGGGTCCTATAAGGCAAGCGAGTTCCACCGACAAAGGAAAAAGTGAACTTAAGGCTAGCTGATCACACAAACTTCCAACGTATGTGACGCACGGGCCACGGTCGAAGTCAACGTCCTTAAGTTAAGGCGGAGATCGTGCCAAAATTTCGGCATGACCTCTCCTGACTCGCTTGCGCGAGGGGCCTTAGCTTTTGGCGTTGGCCAAGTTGTGGCTGGCACGGCGCATGCGGTGAGGGTTTGGTGACACAGTGTCACATTGAACCATCGGGTATATTTTTCGGCAGAGCTCCGCATCAAAGTCAAGGCTGAAAAGCGCAAGACTTCGGGTCGGGAACGACCTTCGGTCTCAATATTTCGAGCTTGACTCGTGGCGGAACCCGGCGTAAAAACATACACTTGGGCTTTATGACACGTACTAAGCCAAAAACCAACCGGGGTCTTGGAAGAAATGTGACACAAAGAGTGCATGGCTTACACGGGCTAGGATGGGCTGTTTGGGATGACCCCGTGCGCGCTCGAAAGGTGTCTGGCAGACCAACCGAGCTGCAACTGAACGGTCATCTCGGGTTACGGGTCGTAGTGTGCAGTGTACCGAGGCAGCAAGTGCACGTGAAGTGAGGTGTACCGAGCAGCAAGTGCAAGTAGTGTGCGGTCATTAAAAATCTTTTTTCTGAGTAAAACAGAGATTTTTCAGAATGTGTCTTAAAGAATTTTATGCGCAGTTCAAAAATGTAGCATGAAAATCAAGTATGAATGGGAATGCACAAACATGTTATGATTTTGAAAATGCTCCAAATGTAATGCCCTTTTGAAAAAAACCGTTCGAGGTTTAAAGTTTGACCCACGGAAGGCTTTTTTGAAAAAAACGGTAGTTTTGAAAAAAGTATCCAAGTCCCCAGTGGAGTCGCCAACTGAAATTACCCGGGATTCGCGGGGTGTGAAGGCGGTTGTCTTTCGTGGAGGGTTGATGTCTGAGACCTCGATTTCGGGAAGGATAGTCGCCACGCGGTTTTTGTATTTTGAGCCCAAACGTTGAGAAACGGCTATTGGTTGAAAATGGTGTCGTTTTTTATTGGTAGCAAAAACTTAGGAAAAAGCTTTGAAAACGGGGAGTCATTTTTATTGGTAGCAAAAATGAGTAAAAATCTTTTTGAGTACCAGAGATTGTTAGGTTCGGAGGTCACGTTACGTTTCGGGAAGAGTATTTTGAGATCATCCGAAACGCCTCGTATGACGAGTCTTTCTACCTTTATCGAAAATGTGTGCGTGTGTGTGTGTGTGTTTGGCATTTTTGGAAATGGGGGCTTGAATGACAAGCTTAATCTTAGTTTGAATGTTAAACGTTGATTATGTGATTCTGTTTGAAAAGGCGAGCGTTTGAATAACAAACATTGGTTTTGGATGTTTTAGGAAAAGTGGCGCGAATGCTGATTTTAAATGTTTGTCTTAAGTGTCAAATGTTGACTTTTAAGAAAGGAGCGTTTGAATGTCAAACGTCGGTTTTGAGTTTGAAGATGAGCGTTTGGATGCCAAATGTCATTTCGCGTGTTTTGAAAGAGAGTTCGAATGTCAAACTCCGGTTTTGAACCAGGCGTGTCATTGTTAGCGATTTTACGGGAAAAAAGCATTAAATGATTTTGAATGTCAAAAGTTGGCTTTGAGTTTGAAGATGAGCGTTTGGATGCCAAACGTCATTTCGCACGTTTTGAAAGAGAGTTCGAATGTCGAACTCCGGTTTTGAACCGGGCATTACATTGTTAGCAATTTTACGGGAAAAAGGCATTAAATGATATGCGATCAACGAATCGTTTTACGACTCAGACTTTTGAGAAGTAAATACTATCACGATCCAAACGGCTCGGACTTGTAAATGACAGTATTTAAAATGCGGTATCGACGGAATCAAACGATCCGGAATTGTAAAGTGCGTTCGACGAGCCAAACAGCTCGGAATTGTAAAGTTGCATAAAAGTAAATGACGATCGACGGATCAAACGATCCGGAATTCTAAATGACAAAAAAGTAAAGGACGTTCGACGGATCAAACGATCCGGAATTTGTAAATGACATAAAAAGTAACGGAACGGGGCCGGAACGCCGTTTTAACCCGAGATTACTTCTCTTACGGGAAGAGAAGAGGATCGCGGACTAAAACGTATCGAACCCCGTTAGACGGAGACGTATACATTTCAACAACGTCATCCGAAACGGTTGTAGCGACTGGCGCGTAAACCGAGACGGGACGAGAGTTTAGAGAGAGAGAGCGCTACCTATGGCTAGGGTCGGCTCCTTTGGCTCGGGGGCGTATACGGGATACGGAAAAGTGTTTGGAACGGTGTTTTGAGGTGGTGGGGGTTGTATTTGATCGAAATATGGAGTTTTCACGCGAATCGAGGCGAAATGGGAGCTCGGGAGAGGGTGAAAACCAGTTGGGCCGTGGCTTGAGGGAAAATGGAGTGAATTTGTTGTTGTTAAAATGCTTTGACAGAGGTTTGTATTTATAGGTGAAATTTCAGGATGAGTCCGGACAGACTGAGGTTGAATTTCAGGGGGTTCTGTGAAACTTTGGAAATTGGAGGGACTTGCTGGCAATTCTGGATTGTCTGCAAAGAGTTCGGCCGGACTTGGACTGCATACCAGGGGTATTTTAGTCTTTTCACACTGATTTTTGATTGATGTTGACGAGGGAGCTGTGGCATGCGTGCCACGTGTCCCATGACTCACCAGGTTCGTGGGAGTTCGTGCCGTTATCCCCGATTTTGTCCGTTTTTTAAATAACAGTCCGAAAAATGTCTGAAACGCCCCCGGAAAGTGCCGAAAAGTGCGTTTTTCAAGGAAAGCTGTACTTTTTCGTGCGACGGCGCATGTTGAGTACGTGTGAATGTGTGCCCAAATTCTATTTTTTTGTGTTTTAGTTTGGATTCACTCGAGTTTGAAAACATCCGATTTAATTTGAAAAACGGAGTCGCCACGCCATTTTGATTTCCTCAAAACTTTGAAAAAAAAGGATTTAGGGTTCGGAGGTTAAGTTACCCCTTGGGAAGAACGGATCGTCGTTCACCCAAGGTGCCTTGCCGTAGCAAGTCTCCCAAGATTCCATTTTTCGTGCTTGCTTGCGTGCTTTCTTGTGTGCATGTGTTGGAAAAAAGGGGGGGATGTTCCAAGTTGTCTTCCGGACGTATAAACCATTTAGTTGGTTATCGCTAGGGATTCCTTGGATTTTTATGTGTTCGGGACTTAGATCCCGCCCTCATCTTGGACTTGTGATCATCGCTATTTGACCTTGGGTCTTGCGTGATCAAGAGAAGGACTCTCTTTTATAGTCCAAAATGGGGTTCTTTAGAAAGGAGTGACCTTAGCCCATCAATCTTACACCTTGAGACGATCAAGCTTGTGTAGGGACTACTATACTCGTCTCAAGTGATAATCGGAGATATAGGGTTCAAGGTTTATCCCTTTCTAAGGAGATTGTGGCACCTTTAATGGAAGAAACGATGTAAAGATAGGATCTTTACACTGGTCCGTTCCAAAGGATGCATCAAGTACCAATGGGGACATGGGGAATGCATGTTTAGGATAAAAATGACATTTTTAATGAAAAAGATGACATTTTGGGTGCAAGGGATGCTATTTGTTTGCAAAGGATGCTTCTTATATAAAGAAAGGATTTTTAATACAAAGGATGCATTTTTATGTGGAAAAATAACATTTTATATGCAAAGGATGCATAAAGATGTCATTTTGAAAGCAAAGGATGCTCTTTGATGTTAAAGAGATGATTTTTAATGCAAAGGATACATTTTATGTAAGAAAATGGGTTTTAGGTGCAAAGGATGCATCTTTAATGTAAATGAATCATTTTTAAGTGCAAAGGATGCAACTTTTATGTAAAAAAAAGATTTTTAGGTGCAAAGGATGCACCTTTAATGCAAAGACTACAATTTTATGAGCAAAAGATGCTATTCTAATGAAAATGATGCAAAGGGAGGGGAATATGATTTACATGTTCAAAGATATGATCTTTAACAACAATATACCAAGTCCCAAACAAATGTATAGTAATATGTAAAGCAAGGAGCAAATATATCACATATATACAAGTATAATGCAAGATAAGGGGGTGAGAGGTTACCAATGGTGGTGACCTCTTTCTCTTTGGAGTTCGCCTAGGGAAGGGACCAACTTTTGGAGACTTCAAGGAGGAGGGAGGTGGCTCTTGGCACTCTCAGCCTACTGAATTTTTGTAATGGTGTTTTTGTAGAGTTTTTGTGCTGAAAATCTCTCTTGCAAAATGGGTAGAGGAGGCCTCTATTTATAGGCAGTCTGGAAAGAGCTAATGAAGCCGTGCGGCCAGGAGTTCTCTCCTAATGCAGCCGTGCGGCATTATCCCTTGTGACTCAGCATCTTTTCTAGAATCATGCAAGGTGGCATTCTAGAAGGGTTTTTTATATAAAAGGAAAACGTGGTTTTTTAATTCCAAGTAATTCCTTCACCCCTCGGAAGGTTCGGAACAGTTCCCGAATTGCTCCGGAACTTTAGGAAAGTCCGGGGAATTGCCAGGAAGCTTAACCGGAAGGCATGAGCCAGATTTGGGTACTTACAGAAGCCCCTTGGCAACGTCACTTGCAGGGCGAGTGGGGTTGTCGATAGAAAAGGATCTGATCTGGCGAATGCCGAGACGGATTGGGTGACCAAAGTGGTCGAGTGGCTAAACCTTTGGGAGGCTACCTACGTATCCCGAGTGGAAATCAAGCCATAATCATAGTTCGGGATCCACTGGGGAAAGGGGGTGTCATATGTGACGAATTGGCTGAACCTAAAGTAGGCTACCTACGTATCCCGGAGGAATCAAGCCAGGCCGTAGTTCGAACTTTTATTGAGTCGAAATGTTATTCCTTCATCCGGGAATAACGGAGATCGAAAGAGAGCGAAATGTTATTCCTTCATTCTGGAATAACGGAGATCGCGAGAGAGGTCGAAATGTTATTCCTTCCTTCGGGAATAACGGAGATCGAAAGAGATAGCGAAATGTTATTCCTTCATTCGGGAACAACGGAGATCGCGAGAGAGGTCGAAATGTTATTCCTTCCTTCGGGAATAACGAAGATCGAAAGAGATAGAGAAATGTTATTCCTTCATTCGGGAATAACGGAGATCGCGAGATAGCGAAATGTTATTCCTTCATTCGTTAATAACGGAGATCGCGAGAGATGTCGAAATGTTATTCCTTCCTACGGGAATAACGGAGATCGAAAAAGATGGCGAAATGTTATTCCTTCATTCGGGAATAACGGAGATCGCGAGAGATAGCGAAATGTTATTCCTTCATTCGGGAATAACGGAGATCGCGAGAGATGTCGAAATGTTATTCCTTCCTTCGGAAATAACGGAGATCGAAAAAGATGGCGAAATGTTATTCCTTCATTCAGGAATAACGGAGATCGCGAGAGATAGCGAAATGTTATTCCTTCGTTCGGGAATAACGGAGATCGCGAGATAAGTCGAAATGTTATTCCTTCCTTCGGGAATAACGGAGATCGAAAAAGATGGTGAAATGTTATTCCTTCATTCGGGAATAACGGAGATCGCGAGAGATAGCGAAATGTTATTCCTTCATTCGGGAATAACAGAGATCGCGAGAGATGTCGAAATGTTATTCCTTCATCCTGGAATAACGGAGATCGAAAGAGAGCGAAATGTTATTCCTTCATTCTGGAATAACGGAGATCGCGAGATAAAGAAATATTATTCCTTCATTCGGGAATAACGGAGATCGCGAGAAAGGTCGAAATGTTATTCCTTCATCCTGGAATAACGGAGATCGAAAGAGAGCGAAATGTTATTCCTTCATTCGGGAATAACGGAGATCGCGAGAGAGCGAAATGTTATTCCTTCGTTCGGGAATAACGGAGATCGCGAAAGATTTCGAAATGTTATTCCTTCATCCTGAAATAACGGAGATCGAAAGAGAGCGAAATGTTATTCCTTCATTCAGGAATAACGGAGATTGCGAGAGATAGCGAAATGTTATTCCTTCATTCGGGAATAACGGAGATCGCGAGATATTTCGAAATGTTATTCCTTCCTTCGGGAATAACGGAGATCGAAAAAGATGGCGAAATGTTATTCCTTCATTCGGGAATAATGGAGATCGCGAGAGATAGCGAAATGTTATTCCTTCATTCGGGAATAACGGAGATCGCGAGATATGTCGAAATGTTATTCCTTCCTTCGGGAATAACGGAGATCGAAAAAGATGGCGAAATGTTACTCCTTCATTCGGGAATAATGGAGATCGCGAGAGATAGTGAAATGTTATTCCTTCATTCAGGAATAACAGAGATCGCGAGAGATGTCGAAATGTTATTCCTTCATCCTGGAATAACGGAGATCGAAAGAGAGCGAAATGTTATTCCTTCATTCTGGAATAACGGAGATCGCGAGATAGCGAAATGTTATTCCTTCATTCGGGAATAACGGAGATCGCGAGAAAGGTCGAAATGTTATTCCTTCATCCTGGAATAACGGAGATCGAAAGAGAGCGAAATGTTATTCCTTCATTCGGGAATAACGGAGATCGCGAGATAGTGAAATGTTATTCCTTCGTTCGAGAATAACGGAGATCGCGAAAGATGTCGAAATGTTATTCCTTCATCCTGGAATAACGGAGATCGAAAGAGAGCGAAATGTTATTCCTTCATTCGGGAATAACGGAGATCGCGAGAAATAGCGAAATGTTATTCCTTCATTCGGGAATAACGGAGATCGCGAGATATGTCGAAATGTTATTCCTTCCTTCGGGAATAATGGAGATCGAAAAAGATGGCAAAATGTTATTCCTTCATTCGGGAATAAGGGAGATCACGAGAGATAGCGAAATGTTATTCCTTCATTCGGAAATAACGGAGATCGCGAGAGATGTCGAAATGTTATTCCTTCATCCTGGAATAACGGAGATCGAAAGAGAGCGAAATGTTATTCCTTTATTCTGGAATAACGGAGATCACGAGATAGCGAAATGTTATTCCTTCATTCGGGAATAACGGAGATCGCGAGAAAGGTCGAAATGTTATTCCTTCATCCTTGAATAACGGAGATCGAAAGAGAGCGAAATGTTATTCCTTCATTCGGGAATAACGGAGATCGCGAGATAGCAAAATGTTATTCCTTCGTTCAGGAATAACGGAGATCGCGAAAGATGTCGAAATGTTATTCCTTCATCCTGTAATAACGGAGATCGAAAGAGACCAAAATGTTATTCCTTCATTCTGGAATAACGGAGATCGCGAAATAGCGAAATGTTATTCCTTCATTCGGGAATAACGGAGATCGCGAGAAAGGTCGAAATGTTATTCCTTCATCCTGGAATAACGGAGATCGAAAGAGAGCGAAATGTTATTCCTTCATTCGGTAATAACGGAGATCACGAGATAGCGAAATGTTATTCCTTCGTTCGGGAATAACGGAGATCTTGAAAGATGTCAAAATGTTATTGCCTGTTGGCAATAACTGAGATTTTTAACAAGAAACGTTATCCCATTTGCGCTAACGGAAGGTTTCCTGGAGGAGACAACGTTATATCCGTTTGGATGTAACGGGAAAACTTGGGAGAAAACGTTATTCCATTTGGAGATAACGAGAATATTTTGGGCAAAAGTATTTCCTATTTTGATTTGGTAATCAATTAAGGTTTTTTTTTTTTTGTGCCTGTCACATTAGCCACGGGCTGACTCTTTTGCGGGAAGACAATGTGAGAGGATTTTTATGAAACAATGTGTTTGGATGCATGTGTTTGGGAACTGTTTAAGATAGGTTTCGAACAGGTGGGGTCGTATCCCTTGGGTGCGGAATTAGCTGCTGCTGTTGCTGAGATTTGGCTAATGCTGCTAAAAGGTATCATGTGGACCAAAATTCCCTCTTGGGCTGAGATCGGGTTTAAACCTCGGGTCTCGATGAATGTTCCTTTTTCACACTCTGGCATTTGAAGCTGATGCTGACAGGCTTTTACAACCAAAGACTAAAGCAGTTTTCGGAGTGACCAAACCTCTCTTCGAGGGGTGAATGCGACTTATCGAAGCCCCAGTCTGAGGAACAATTTCAATAAAGCCCCATGTCTTACTGAAGCAAGGAAAGATTCTTTCATTGGCCAAGCCCCGGTTGCAAAGCCCCGGTTGGATGAAATGAGTAGGCGAAGTCTAGATTTCGAAGAGGTGATTTGGTGAAGCCCCAATCTGATGACCTAGCAAAAATCCCAATATGATTGGTACTGTGATCCTGAGGTTGGTCTGACCAAGACTGGATCCATCTTGTGACATGGTGAGGAACCCGATGCGGACCCCAAAAATGACTAAAGAAGCCCCAGTCTAAAGGAATGGCTTGGCAAAGTCCCAACTTTGAAGAGTTTCAAGGCAGCCCTAATGCGAATTTGTAGCAGAAGAGGGAAAAACCTATCCTTTCGTATTTACTTCCTTATTTTCTTTAGTCACTCAGTCAACCTTAAGAAGATGTGGACGAAGAGAATAATTTTAGGAAGATATATACATGCAGGGGCATATTTTTCGAAAGGTGGGAATATATCCCGATCTCGTGTTATTTTGATGGCCTTATTCGATGTAGGCACAAAAACTCGCTTTGGTTTGACTCTTTTGAGAGAGTATAAGCGTAGAAAAGTCGGTAAAAGTGTATGGAAGCACCTGCTAACAAAAAATCAGTGTTTAGCACTATTTTTCCTAAGATGTAGAAAAGGAAGACTTGTCAAGACATCTGAAAACTTGTTTTATTTACAATGATCACAAGATTGCTTAAAACCCTTTATTAATGCTCGGGTTATTCAACCACTAATCTCAATATGAACAAACATTTTTTATTAATCATGAGGAGAAAGTCAACCGATGTCGCGGATCAAGGTTGGCTGGGTGTGAAAGAAAAGGTTTGTGTATAGGGAGGTCATTGATGAGACCGGGTTTTCTGGGATTCGGATATGTTTATGGGAAAGGTCATTTGATGAGATCGGATTTTTCTGGAATTTGAATGTGCTTATGGGAGAGGTCATTGATGAGATCGGATTTTCTGGAATCTAAATATGCTTATGACCGGACCATTTCTGGTTGCCTACGTTCCCCTCATTGTGAGGAGCTCAGGTCGCCGTAGTTCGGCTTCGGCCGGACTGTGTTCGGTTTTGGGAAATGGTATTTGTGGTTCCTTTAGTGAAAAGACTCGGATGAGAAGGTTGAATGATGAGGCATGGGCCTCGGGATGATTCCTTGACCAAGTCATTTTGGACGGTTGCTTCTGATTTTCATCTTTCATTGGGGGAGAAAGGATTTGCACGTGCCTAAAGGCTTATGAAATGCTTCTGCCTTTGCTTCGACCGCCCCATTGTTATCGACAACATCTGTTCTTCGAGCTTTGACTTTGTCTGTCCGTTAAACTTTTGATTGGTGACGCTGGGTCCTTGGCCTCATTTTTTTTATGTGCAACCCTGTTTTTTGCCTACACCGTCCCTTTACAAGGTTTTTAGCCTAGCTGGGTATTACTCTTTTTGCACTAAGATTTTTTTCTTTTTTTTTTTCTTTTCTTTTTTATGTGCAACCCTGTCTTTTGCCTAGACAACCTTTTACAAGGTTTTTAGCCTAGCTGGGTATTACTCTTTTTGCACTTTATTATTATTATTTTTTTTTCTTTGTTTTTTAAAGCACATGAGGGCCAAGGCGAGCCCCTGCTTGAACTTTCTTGATGCCCTTGAAGTCGGAGGCGAGCTCCTAGGTTGTTGTCGACACGTGGTCAATCTTTCGAAGCTGAGTGGCCTTTGGTTGTTCCTTGATGTTGCCGCCGTCGTTGACTTGGTCAAGATGGAGATGGGGCATGATTGGGAAAGTGTATGGCTTGATGAAGGCCTTTTGTGAGGTAAGGAGAGTATATGGCTTAATTGAGGCCTTTTGTGGGGTAAGGAAAGTGTATGGGGGAGGCATTAGTTGACTTCCTCACACTGATTAATCAGAACGTTAATTATTTCGAGAGATTATTCATTGAGCAATGCAAGTGATCATATAAAATAAAACCATTTCATTAAATGTAATGTAGGTGTGCAAGTAATGTCTTAAGTCTAGCAAGAAAAGAAGAAGACTCTTTTATAGAAAATTGAAGATTAATTACAATGTCCGTGGAGGACTTGATTGAAAGAGAAAAGTACTAGAACCTACGAAGGTTGACTGAGAGACTATTTTTTTCTTAGTCTTACTTAAGGATAGGTAGACCCTAGTCTAGCTACTCTTCGCTGGTTGGACTGCCAGGGAACTTGAGCTTTCCTTCGTAGATCAACTCTTGAATTTCTTTCTTCAGATTCAAACACTTGTCTGTCGTGTGACCATAGTGATTGTGGTATTCACAGAACTTGGTCCTGTCAACGTTACGTGGGTTTCTCGGCTTATAATTTTCGAGAGGTGTGAGAAGGCCTTGTCTCACCAAATCGTCAAAAACTTTGCTCATGGGCATCCCAAAATCATCAAGCTGTCGTTTCTGACCTTGCACTTCCTGAATCGACCTCTTACCATAGCTTTCTGTTTTTGGCCCATGGAGGTTCTCGAGCTTCCCATCTTCTATCATTTTCTGGATCCAATACCTCAAATAGCTGCAATCATCAGTGTCATGCCCAGGGTATTGATGGAAAAGACAATGCTTAGACTCATCCACCCGAACGTTGGGGTTCTTGGGCTTCCAATTCTCCTGTGGCTTTATCAGCTTTTCTTTCATTAGCTCTTCCAGAATCTTGCTTAAAGGCATCTCTGCATTGTCAAAAATGAAGGGAGCGGAGTTTTTGGGAGACCTTGTTGTTCTCAAGACTTGGATTTCCATTGTCCAATTGGTTCCATTGTTGGATTTGGCTGAAGGAGGCTACCACACTCTTTCCTTTGTTAGGAACTGGTGCTGAGATGGGTACGGTTGCTGCTTGGTATTGGTGGCATTAGGTTATGTTTGGTGGAATTATTTCCTTGCCTGGTTCGACGTCTTGGGTCAAGGGAGTATTGGTACTCATCATGAGATCAAGCTTCTCTTGCATTTGTTTCACTTGCTCCATCAACATTGCCACATGGGGGTCAACGGGGACTTTCGAGTTACTGGAACTCGCAATAGGACTTGTATCGGCGGAGGGAACCACAGTAGTAAACTGGTGAAACTGACGGCTGAATTCATTAAGTCCGGTAGGTGACAGCTGAAAACTTGAATCATCTGGATTTTCTTTTGGCAACTCATGATTGCGTTCAGGTGGGTATAGGGGCTTCAGAACATAGCCACATATCTCAAACTGATTATGTGAAGCTGGAGCAAAAACTGGCAGGTATTGCTGAAACTGGGGAACATGTGTGATGAATCCTGATCCGTTCTGAGGAGCTGAAGATGATGGAGCCCTGATGAGCTGGGATGTTGGAAAGGACTGAGGAGGAGGAGTGGTCCTTGGCAAGGGATCGTATGCGGATGGGGGAAGGCATTGGCTGTAGGATGGAAGGTCTTGGTTATAGGATGAAGGGACTGAAATCACTGTTTCTGAAGTTTCATCTTCGACCATTACCAGAGAGCCGTTGGCTTCGACCGTTACCTGAACTCCATGGCGGCGGAGTGCACCGATGAGCAGTGACTGCTGCTCTTCATGAACCTTATGGGCATTTTTCAAAGCCAGGACTAACTCTTCTTTCCTAATCATCGAATTTCCTGTACCTTCACTGTTTTATGTCAAATCTGCCATTCAGACTCTTTGAGCTGACAAAACTGATGGCTCTGCCGAACTGTCTGAACTTAAGGTTTCCGTACTGAAAAGCCGCTGACCCGATATTCTCGCCCACTTCTTTCTCGCTGCGGGAAAGGGATAGGCAAGGTTTAGATTTGGAGGCAGGTAAGGTTTAGACTCGGAGGTAAGTGTTTAAGCTTGGAGGTAAGTGTTTAGGCTGAAGGCTCAAGTAACATGCACTTATCGCTTAAGTTTTACTCAAAACACATTTTCTCCTAATCCTAATTGATCGGAAAAGATGAGACCTTGAAAGGTCAAGATTGAAAATTGGAGATCGGATCGAGGAGGTCGCGATTAGGGATTTGACCATGAAAGATCGAGATGGAAAATCGGAGATCGGACCAAGAAGGTCTCTATTAGGGATTTGACCATGAAAGGTCGAGATAGGAAAATCGGAGATCGGACCGAGGAGGTCGCGATTAGGGATTTGACCATGAAAGGTCGAGATGAAAAATCAGGGATCGAACCGAGGAGGTCGCGATTAGGGATTTGACCACGAAAGGTCGAGATGGAAAATCGGAGATCGGACCGAGGGGGTCGCGATTAGGGATTTCAGAGATAGGACCATGCAATTATGATTCCATTAATTGTTCAAGTTTACTTAAACCATGTCTTTTATTAATTTCTATTTGGTTGGAAAAGGGGGTTTGCCCTTCTTTTTCGCAACTACTCTAGATCCTGGATCAGTGGGTTCCGTCACTACGTCTATAAGCCCCTCATATTCCACCTGTATTTCGACCTCCCAGGGTGGACAGCCCCGGGCGAGGGTCCTATAGGGCACGCGGATCCCACCGACCGAGAGAAAAGAACGCTCCTAACGGGTCTAGCGGGTCATAGGAACTTTTAACGCATGAGCGATGCGGATTATAGTCAAGGCAATACCGGGAAAGTCTCGTCTTTCAGCCTTAACGGAATTTCGGCAGAGTTTCGCTTGCGCGATTGACATTTTGACTTTTCGGTAATGTCCGAGAAGATAATAGGCATGGGTCGGGCGGTAAAAGTCGGATGACGCAGTGTCACATTGAACTTCGTTGCATACGCAGTGCGTGAGTCAAAATCGAAGTCAATGCCGGGTCAAGATCTTGCCAATTATTCCTTGTCGGATTTTTGGCAGAGCTTCGCTTGAGCGAAAGATCTTTGGATTTTTGGCAAGGACTCGGTCTTGACTTTACGCATTCCGTGCGGGTCAAGATCAAAATCAATGCCGGAGTCAAGATTCTATCAATTTTTTCCTTGTCGAAATTTTGGCAGAGTTTCGCTTGCGCGAAGGACCTTGACTTCCGTTATGGACTAAGGCTTGACCTTTACGGGGATATGCAACTGGGCTATATGACACGAACTAGACCAAAAATCAACCAAAAGTCACGATTTTTTGAAACGTGTGACACGGACTGTGCATTGGTCGACACTGGCTGCCATGGAGAGTTTGGGGTGATTCCATGCGCGCCCGGGAGCATCGTAAGGCTGTCCGTGACTGCAACTGAACAACCACCCCGGGTTTAAAGGGACGTGCGTGCAAAGTGTACAGGATATATATGGTACGCGTAGTGTGCGGTCTCCTAAAAAATGTTCCTTTTTGAGTTAAAACAGATATTTTCAGGAATGTGTTTTAAACGAAATGATTTTTCGGGACGGGGGAAAAATGCAACAGTTAAGGCACGTAAATTTTCTGGAGCCTGGTCAGCTTTGGAACTGAATAGCCCCAAGCTGCCTAAGCTGCCAGATTAATCTCAATTTTGTCCTGGTGGAATTGCCAATGAGGCCGCCCGGCTGGAATCCAAGGCGGATTAAGTCGTACGGTTGCATGGATCAATTTTCCAGGTTCCAATCCTTTGCAGTTTCAGGTTGCTCCCCGAACATTTTTAGGCTCCTTTCAGCTTTCAGCAGGCTTCCTGTTCAGTTTCCAGAGTATGCACAATTCCCAAGATGCAAGATGCAATGCAATGCAATGCAAGGAAAGAAAGCAAGCACGATAAATGGACTCTGTGACGGGAGGCAAACCCGCTCAAAGGAAAAAAGCTTTCTTTTTATTTCTATTTTTTTTTTCAAAATGAGATACCGGTACGTGGGATTGTTAGACCACCATTTATCCCAAGCCCCGGGTTAGGAAGCGATATAGGAAGGTTAGTGGTTTCCACCTATATACCGGGTATCGTTTTTATTTTGAAAATGAAAGCTTTCTCCTTTGGGATGTCCCCAGCGGAGTCACCAAACTGTGAATGTGTGCCCAAATTCTATTTTTTTTTGTGTTTTAGTTTGGATTCACTCGAGTTTGAAAACATCTGGTTTAATTTGAAAAACGGAGTCGCCACGCCATTTTGATTTCCTCAAAATTTTGAAAAAAAGGATTTAGGTTTCGGAGGTTAAGTTACCCCTTGGAAAGAACGAATCGTCATTCACCCAAGGTGCCTTGCGGTAGCAAGTCTCCCAAGATTCCATTTTTCGTGCTTGCTTGTGTACTTTCTTGTGTGCATGTGTTGAAAAGAAGGGGGGGGGATGTTCCAAGTTGTCTTCCGGATGTATAAACCATTTAGTTGGTTATCGCTCGGGATTCCTTGGATTTTTATGAGTTCAGGACTTTGATCCCGCCCTCATCTTGGACTTGTGATCATCGCTATTTGACCTTGGGTCTTGCATGATCAAGAGAAGGACTCTCTTTTATAGTCCAAAATGGGGTTCTTTAGAAAGGAGTGACCTTAGCCCATCAATCCTACACCTTGAGATGATCGAGCTTGTGTAGGGACTACTATACTCGTCTCAAGTGATAATCGTAGATATAGGGTTCAAGGTTTATCCCTTTCTAAAGAGATTGTGGCACCTTTAATGGAAGAAACGATGTAAAGATAGGATCTTTACACTGGTCTGTTCCAAAGGATGCATCAAGTACGTACCAATGGGGACATGGGGAATGCGTGTTTAGGATAAAAATGACATTTTTAATGAAAAAGATGACATTTTGGGTGCAAGGGATGCTATTTGTTTGTAATGGATGTTTCTTATGTAAAGAAAGGATTTTTAATGCAAAGGATGCATTTTTATGTGGAAAAATAGCATTTTATATGCAAAGGATGCATAAAGATGTCATTTTGAAAGCAAAGGATGCTCTTTGATGTTAAAGAGATGATTTTAATGCAAAGGATGCATTTTATGTATGAAAATGGGTTTTAGGTGCAAAGGATGCATCTTTAATGTAAAGGAATCATTTTTAAGTGCAAAGGATGCAACTTTTATGTAAAAAAGAGATTTTTAGGTGCAAAGGATGCACCTTTAATGCAAAGACTATATTTTTATGAGCAAAAGATGCTATTCTAATGCAAAGGATGCAAAGGGAGGGGGATATGATTTACATGTTCAAAGATATGATCTTTAACAACAATATACCAAGTCCCAAACAAATGTATAGTAATATGTAAAGCAAGGAGCAAATATATCACATATATACAAGTATAATGCAAGATAAGGGGGTGAGAGGTTACCAATGGTGGTGACCTCTTTCTCTTTGGAGTTCGCCTAGGGAAGGGACCAACTTTTGGAGACTTCAAGGAGGAGGGAGGTGGCTCTTGGCACTCTCAGCCTACTGAATTTTCGTAATGGTGTTTTTGTAGAGTTTTTGTGCTGAAAATCTCTCTTGTAAAATGGGTAGAGGAGGCCGCTATTTATAGACAGTCTGGAAAGAGCTAATGAAGCCGTGCGGCCTGGAGTTCTCTCCTAATGCAGCCGTGCGGCATTATCCCTTGTGACTCAGCATCTTTCTAGAATCATGCAAGGTGGCATTCTAGAAGGGTTTTTTATATAAAAGGAAAACGTGGTTTTTTAATTCCAAGTAATTCCTTCACCCCTCGGAAGGTTCGGAACAGTTTCCGAATTGCTCCGAAACTTTAGGAAAGTCCGGGGAATTGCCAGGAAGCTTAACCGGAAAGCATGAGCCAGATTTGGGTACTTACAGTACGCTTTGTCGTTGGGATGCACGGGGCAGTCCAGGAACGTCTCGTTGGCTTGAGAACGGGGGATGTAACGGGTTCCGGTTAACCTGGAGCGGGCTAGGTAATGGATTCCGGTTAACTTCTAACGGATTTTGGCGATCAGGATTTGGGTACTTACAGGGATCATCTAGCAATCAAATAAGAAGTGTTCTTGGTCCGTTCGCGTGTGGATTACCGATAGAGGGTGATTACTTTATCACCAAAAGCTTGAAGACTTCATTCGTTGATTCGTCACAAGGTTAGAACAAGGAGAAGATCAAAAACTTCATCAACGGTTTTTGAGATTCGCTTTGAAGATCCGTTTTCGAACAAAAAAATCGCATTAAGGTATGTAAATTCTATTTCATGTTTCTAATCTCTTTATGCTAGACGGATTCAAGGGCTAGGGTTTTGTTGTTATTTGTTAAATCTTTCGCTACGTTTTTAACCCCAAAACCCAACAGTGATATCAGAGCCCTGTCTTATCATGATTTTGATTGAAATTGGCATGTTAGATTTAATTTGATTAATTTGCTATCCATGCTATATGAAATAGATCCATGATTTTATGTGTATTATTTTGTGAAAATAATCATATGTGATATGCCATGGTCATGATTAATAATTGGTTAATATGATTAATCTTTTACATAGGTAGTTAATCTATTTAATATGATTAAAGTAGATTTATAATTTCTCAAAATTGAATCAAAGTGTTTGTTTGTAATTTTGTGAAGCCCTATGTGCATGATTATGTACACATAAGTTTCATGTTACAACCATGCGATGTTTGTTATATGTAAAACCTTCTTAAATGTTTAAATTTTATGCCACCCCTTGATTAGAACACTTGTGATATTTTAGGGTATTTTGATGTAGTTTCGACTCAGTTAGGTGCATCATTATATCTTAATTTTTGATCAAGATGAGATAATGGTTGATGTAGTTTGGACTCAGTTAGGTGCATCGTTCCATGTCTCATACGTTTGAAAAAGGTTTTAACTTAATTGTGCTTTCAAATGAGATTTGACCCAATGCATAGATGAGATTAAAACATGTTTTGACATATGATGTCTAAGGAAATCTCATAAAAGATGTAAGAGTCATATATGATATGATTGATGTTTCTACCTAAATAGCTTGATTTCGGGCATTGACTCAGTTAAACCAAAATCAAGTGAAATATGGATCTTAGCCTACTATGATTATATGATACATGTTTGTATTTAAAGGTGTATAATTTAGTGGAAGTATTTATGAAATACATTATTTGCTCTTAGATGATAAATGTGTTGATACTTATGTTTTCATTATTTGCATATTTTATTGTAGTAATGGCAACTCACAATAATCAGCCCCTATCACTGCGATCAGTCCTTGAGAAGGACAAGCTCGAAGAGAATGGTACAAACTATACTGATTGGATTATAAGCCTAAGAATTGTTCTAAGACAAGAGAATAAAATGTACGTTCTTGACAAACCCGTTACACCTCAACCTGCTTCTAATGCTTCTAGGGCAGATAAGGATGCACATAAGAAACATATTGATGATTCTAGAGATGTTGCATGCCTTATGCTTGCCACCATGTCTAAGGCCCTTCAAAAGGACCTTGAGCACATGGAAGCTACTTTTGATCTAGCCGAGCGCTTAAAGAAAATGTTCCAAGTGCAAGCTAGACAATAAAGGTATGATGTGGTTAAAGCCCTAACTGCATACAAGATGTAAGAGGGCATACGGTTGGTGCTCATGTCCTTAAGATGAAGGGTCACATTGAGCGTATCGAAAGGCTTGGAAATCCGATGAGTTTGGAACTCGCCACAGATTTGATATTAAATTCATTGCCTGAAAGTTATGATAATTTCATTACGCACTATCACATGACTGGCATGGATAAGAATCTCTCGGAATTGCATGCGATGCTTAAGACCGCAGAGAAGAATATCAAGAAGCCTGGAATGACAAATGTGTTAATGGTTATCAAAGGAAAAGGGTTCAAGAAAGATGGCAAAGGTAAAGCAAATGTTTCTAAACCTAAGGCAAAAGTTTCCGTTGCTGGAGAGGCTCCCAAAGTGTCTCAAAAGGATGTGGTTTGCTACCATTGCCAAGAGGTTGGTCATTGGAAGCGTAACTGCAAGGCTTACAAGGAAGGCCTAAAGGCGAAGAAGGGAAATATGATTGCTTCTGATTCAGGTATCTATATGATAGATATTTTCCTTTCTATTTCTAGTTCATGGGTATTGAATACCGGATGTGGATCTCACATTTGTTTAAATGTGCAGGGACTAAGTAATAGGAAGCTACTCAAACAAGGTGAAGTTGACCTACGTGTGGGGAATGGAGCAAGAGTTGCTGCATTAGCTGTAGGGATATATAATGTAACTTTACCTAGTGGCTTAGTACTTATTTTGAACAATTGTTACTATGTTTCGGATTTGAGTAGAAATATTATTTTCGTTTCTTGTTTGGATAATGAAGGGCATAATTTTCTTATTAAGAATAAGAAGTTTTATATTTATTTAAATGATATGCTCTATGGTATTGCAAGTTCATTTAATGGCCTTTATGTTCTTGATGTTGTTGAGAAGCAAAATAATGTTGAAAATGTTTATCATGTGGATAAGAAGTCTAAACCGAATGACGTGAACAACTCGTTCATGTGGCATTGCCGACTTGGTCATATAAACGAGAAACGCATCTCTAAACTCCATAAGGATGGTATGTTAGACTCACATGATTATGAATCATATGAGATATACGAATCTTGTTTATTGGGCAAAATGATCAAACCACCCTACACTAAGAGTAGTGAAAGGGATAGTAACTTATTGGGCTTAATACATACTGATGTATGCGGACCAATGAGCAGCATTGCTAGGGGAGGATTTCTGTATTTTATTACATTCACCGATGACTTATCTAGATATGGCTATGTCTATCTAATGAAGTCTAAAAGTGAATCGTTTGAGATGTTTAGAAAATTTCAAAATGAAGTACAAAATCAACTTGGCAAAACTATTAAAGCACTTCAATCCGATCGTGGTGGAGAATATTTGAGCCAAGAGTTTGACAATCATCTCAAAAACTGTGGAATTGTTTTAGAGTTGACTCCACTCGAAACACCACAATGGAATGGTGTTTCCGAGAGGAGGAATAGAACCCTATTAGATATGGTTCGTTTGATGATGAGTCAAGTTGACCTTCCTATATCCTTTTAGGGACATGCATTAGAGACTTATGCGTTCACACTGAACAGAGTTCCTGCTAAATCGGCTCCTAAGACCCCACATGAGATGTGGCATGGAAGAATACCTAGTTTGTCTTTCATGAAGGTTTGGGGTTGCGAAGCTTATGTGAAGAGACTTGTCTCTGATAAGTTAGCACCTAAATCTGACAAGGTTATTTTCATTGATTATCCAAAGGAAACCAAAGGGTATTACTTTTACAACCGCAATGAGAACAAAGTATTTTTTGCTCAATATGGTAATTTTCTTGAGAAACAGTTTCTCAATAAAGGAACTAGTAGGAGTAAAGTTGATCTTGAAGAAATTCAAGAACCCGAAAATAACATGGAACCGATAGTAGAGACTGAACCAAATCCACAAGAAGTTGTGGAACCGGTTCAAGATCCACAAGTCCATTGTAGATTGGATAGGTTACGATCCGCACCGGAGAGATATGGATTTCTCGTGTCGGAAAGTAATGAAGTGGAAGTCATTGAGAATGATGAACCTACTTTCTATCAAGAGGCGATGTCCACTCCTTAATCGGATAAATGGTTGGAGGCCATGGAATCCGAATTGCAATCCATGTCGGATAATCAAGTTTGGAACTTGATTGAGCCACCGAAGGTGTAAAAACCATAGGGTGCAAGTGGGTCTTCAAGAAGAAGACTGACATGGATGGGAAGGTGCATACTTGCAAGGCTAGGCTTGTAGAAAAGGGATATAGGCAGATTCATGGTGTTGAGTATGATGAAGCCTTCTTGCCTATTGCCATGCTTAAGTTTGTTAGAATTTTGATTGCCATAGCTGCGTATTATGACTATGAGATATGGCAAATGGATGTCAAAACGGATTTCCTTAATGGGAAGTTACTCGAGGATGTGTATATGACACAACCCGAAGGTTTTATCGATCCAAGAAATTCTAACAAAGTATACAAGTTGCAGAGATCCATTTATGGATTGAAGCAAGCTTCTAGGAGTAGAAATCTTCGGTTTGACGAGAAAATCAAAGAGTTTGGCTTTATCAAGAACGAAGATGAACCTTGTGTATACATGAAATTCAGTGGGAGCATAGTATTATTCCTCTTATTGTATGTCGATGATATCTTACTCATTGGAAATGACATTCCTGCACTTCAGACTATCAAGTCTTGGTTAGGGAAATGTTTCTCAATGAAAGATATGGGTGAAGCCGCTTACATCCTTGGCATCAAGATCTATAGAGATAGATTTAAAAGGATAATTGATTTGAGTCAAAGTACCTACATTGACAAGGTTCTTAGAAGATTCAAGATGGAAAATTCTAAGAGAGGCAACTTGCCAATGGGTCATGGTGTTACTCTTAGCAAGAATCAGTGTCCCAAGACAACTGATGAACGAAAGAGGATGAATGAAGTTCCATACGCTTCGGCTATTGGATCTATCATGTACGCTATGATTTGTACTAGACCCGACGTCTCGTATGCTCTAAGAATGACGAGTCGATTCCAATCTGATCCCGGTGAAAACCATTGGATGGCAGTCAAGAAGATCCTTAAGTACTTAAGAAGGACTAAGGATGCGTTCTTTGTCTTTGAAGGGATGGAAGAAGATCTTGTTGTAAGAGGTTACACAGATGCTAGCTTCCAAACCGACAAGGATTATTTCCGATCGTAGTCGAGATTTGTGTTTATGCTTAACGCAGGTGCAATTTGTTGGAAGAGTTCCAAGCAAAGTACCATAGCCGATTCTACAATCGAGGCCAAATATATAGCGGCATCTGATGCAGCTAAGGAGGCAGTTTGGATCAAGAAGTTCATTAGTGACTTGGAAGTTGTTCCAAGTATCACTAATCTGGTGGAACTTTATTGTGACAATAATGGTGCCATTACGCAAGCAAAGGAACCAAGGTCACATCAGCGATCCAAACACATACTTAGACATTTCCATCTCATTCGAGAGTTCATTGATAGAGGAGACGTTAAGATATGCAAAGTATCAACCGATGATAACATTTGGGATCCGCTTACAAAGCCCCTCGCACAAGCAAAGCATGATGGTCATGTGAGGTCCATAGGTATACAATACATAGATGGAGCCTAGTGCAAGTGGGAGATTATTGGATTAGTGCCCTAGGCATTTAGTTATGTTTGACTTATAACTTAAACCACTATGTAATCATCTTTATCATTTATTATAGAGAAAGTTTATTTGGTTCATTATATGTTTACATGTTTATTATATTGAACTGTGTCCCTAGTTATTATGAATAACTAGTATAAGTTGGTAATGGATAATCATGGAGATGATTATATGCATGGAAATGCACATTACACTTATGGGTACTTGCTAGAGAACAAGTACTGGACTTGACCTACTTATGAGATTTATGACATGGTCTGTTGTCATGATTAAATCTCATGATAGTCGTGTCATTGGTATCCTTCGTACCTGAGATTATCATCATCTTACACATGGTGAATATTGTGTTTGATGTAGTCTAACACTATCTTTAATCGGATAGCAATAAGGGGTATGTTGGCACGATTGGATTCTTGTAGGAAAGAATGATAAGTCAAGATAGGATTTGTCCCTCTCGTTGAGAGAGATGTTTGCTTGGGTCCCTCGATGAATGATGTTGATTAAATGTGTGGCCACACTCAAGATATTTAATAGAGATCAAATGCACTTGAATTATCAACATATTCGGAATCGAGAAAGCATTGAACAATATGAGTTGACGTAGACCATGACTCATGTTCAATTTGACATCGTGGACAAAGGGATTGTGACATTGATCTATCAAGGAATCAAGCTTTGATGTTATATTTAATTGAGTGGACATAATGACTTACTATAATTCACTTATGTCTTGTGAGGTTGATGTTTCAACTCACTACCAACATAAAATATAATTCCTAAAGGGTCACACACAAAATAACGGATTGAAAATGGCTAAAAGGGTGAATTATGGGGTCAGGGGACGACTCATCCCCAGTTGGCCCAACTATTCCCTTGTGAAGGGACGACTGTATCAGAGTGCTTGCAATAGGGGATGACTAGTGCCCCTGGGGACGACTCATCCTGGCGGCACTGAAAAACCGTTTTGGCTTGGAAAAATGACTCTTTTCCCTAAAGGTTAGGGATATATAACAAGTATAAATAGAATACTTTTGTCCCAGCCATAGGTGACGAAAATTAGAGTTTTAGAAACACTAATTGGTTGATTTTGATTATGAATCAAAGATCAAAATTCATAGTTTCATTCTACCAAATAGCCATTGATTGTTGAATATTGATTCAACAATCGGGGATCATCTAGCAATCAAACAAGAAGTGTTCTTTGTCCGTTCGCGTATGGATTACCGATAGAGGGTGATTACTTTATCTTCAAAAGCTTGAAGACTTCAATCGTTGATTCATCACAAGGTTAGAACAAGGAGAAGATCAAAAACTTCATCAACGGTTTTTGAGATTCGTTTTGAGATTCGCTTAGAAGATCCATTTTCAAACAAACAAATCACATTAAGGTATGTAAATTCTATTTCATGTTTCTAATCTCTTTATGCTAGATGGATTTAAGGGCTAAGGTTTTGTTGTTATTTGTTAAATCTTCCGATGCGTTTGTATCCCCAAAACCCAACACTGCTTTCATCTAGTGCAGCCAAGGTCGTCCCAGCAAGGCGGAGAAATTGGACTTGATGTCCACGACTTGGAATTCCAACGACTCCATTTGTTCGTCGAATTGGATCCTCAGATTGATCACTCCTACAACAGGGCAGGGAGTGGAGTCGTAGGCTCGGATTGTTCTACTCAAAGGTCTCATGAGGGAGCGGTCGATTCGGAGCCATTTCATCGCACGCAAGGCAATGATGTTAACCGCCGAACCATTGTCGACCAAGACATTCGGGAGGTAGAACCTTTCTATCTTTATGAGGATGAGGAGGGTCTCGTTGTGTCTGTTTTCACATGTCGGCAAGTCTGCATCTGTGAAGGTTAAACCGTTTCTGGAGCTGCTGTTTGCTTCAGTCTCCTCCAGGGAGTGTTCGATCCATCCACGGGTGTGTCTCGATCGTGGCAGGGATCATAGGGAGACGGTCATCCTCGGATCCTCCCTTCTGGATTCCCTGTCACGGGAGTGTTTGACCCTGGTTTCGCATTCCCAGTCGTAGCGGGATAGCATGTTGATGGTATCCGAAACTGTAGGGGGCCTATTCTCGCATGGAGTCTCGCTGAATGCTATCGTGTTTACTATGTCATTCCGATGTAATGGATTCCCTATTGTGTTGGGGCCACGGGTGCGTTTCAACTTTCCTTCTTCGATTAGCCCCTGGACTACTTGCTTCAGCACGAAGCAATTGTCGGTGGTATGGCCGGGGTAGTTGTGGAAGGCGCAGTGTTTGCTCATATCCATGTTAGGTTTGAGAGTCTTTGGGTGGAAATTCTCGAGAGGTTTGAGAAGGTTCCTCTTTACCAATGCTTCGAACACTTGGCTTAGGGGCATCTCGAGGTTGTCAAAATGCTGAAATTGTTGTGGGCGAGGAGGATTGTTGTTCCTCGGGGGGCGCTTGATCGCGATTTACTTGAACTCCGTTTTAGATGTAGTGGAACATTTCGGCTTCTTCCCCTTTGTTCGGGACAGGTGCCAGATTTAACGAGGTTGCCCGATAGCGGTAGGACGAAGCAGGAATGGCTGCTGTCTTCTGGATGCTCAAGCTCTTTTAGAACTTGGTCCCGACGTTGGCCATGGCACGGAGGTCAGGATAAAAGTGGTGGCTGATCAGGGTCCTTAAAGATGGCTTGAGGCAGGAATGGAAGATGTCCATTTGCTCATCTTTGGAAAGCGGATCCATTATCTCGCTTAGTTTCCAATTCCATCTTTTGTAGAACTCGCCTACTGGTTCGTCATCCTTTTGTTCGGTGGCTTGCAGATCATTGCGATTTGTTTCCCACTCAAGGTTGGCGCGGTACTTCTCCAGGAAGATTTCGCTGATTTGATCCCAGGTGGAGCGATTTTCCCCCTTCACGTTGAGGAGCCACCTTAATGCCATGGATTTGAGGGAATGCTGGAAGTGATCCGCTATTTGTTGTGGGGTTGCCCCTTTGGCTCTCATTCCTAAGACGTAAGTATCGATGTGAGTCTTTGGGCATTTGGTCCCATTGAACTTTTCCATTTCCGGCATTCTGAATTTTGGAGGTAGAGGGACCACCTTGCTCGGATCTGTGGGCATAAGGGAGTCCTTTCGAGAGTTGGCCAGTTTTCCTTGCATGTCCTTCATCTGTTCAACCAACCAAGCCATCTGAGGGTCAGTAGGCTGTGGCAGGCTGCCATTTTCTGGGATGGAAATCGAAGATGGAGCGGATTGATTGATGGGATTGCCATTCGGGAGTCTTGGGGAGGTAGTTGAGTGTATACCATCCCGTATCCTGGATTGTTGAAATTGAGGGCATGATTGCCCGGACCAGCAAGGATTGTGTTTGGGAACAAGGATTGTGTTTGGGAACTGGGGAAATGTTTCATTAGCCCCAAGTGGCAGTCCAGCGGATGGAAGGTTTGAAATGTCGGAATATCCGCTTGGGATGCTTGTCCCTGGTAAGCATTGGGATTTCAGGTTATGGCTGCGAGGCTCAGAGGCAAATGATTGAATCCCGGGGGATACCGAGATACATTGGGATCTGGGGGAGCGGGCCCATATGTGTGCCGGTGATATTGAGCTTGTGGCACAGGGCCGAGAAATTGATTGTGCTAAGACGGGCAGATCGGAGCTGCTTGACTGATGCCCAAGTGAAGCTTTGAGCGGAAACTGCTTTGCGTTGCTTGGTTTTCGTAGCTTGGCGGCCTGTTGCTGGTTGTCAAATGCTGGTGAGCTCTTCTCCGTTGCATTTTATCCGGATTCCCACTCTGTAAAAACTCTTAATCGTGAATAACATTATACATAAATTATGATATGTATCAGCTGCTATGTGAACCCGAGTTAGTAAAACGGGAAACAGTTAATTTATACTTGCAAAACTAAATGTTTGAAAAGTTGATGACAAGAATATTTATGCATTTTTGCCAATAAATTGTATAAAAAGTAAAAGTTTTTAGAATGTCCCAAAAATAAATTTAGACATACATTTAGCGGGGAAAGTAGGGAGTAGTAAACATTGAACTCGCCTTACACAACGACTTGCGCCAGGATTGAAAAGAGACTTCCTGGTAGGCTTAGTCGCACGCCTACTAAATTAGACCTAAACTCGGCCACTAATAATGTAATTAGGGTAAGTCAGGGTCGATCCACGAAGAACAGTGATTATTTGCGAACAGTCACTTGACCAGATTGGGGGTTTAATTGAGATTTTTAATTAAATCCTAAGGCGAGAAAAATAAACTAAGTGTTTGAAACAATAATTTAAAGAAACTTCAGACTTGATACTGTCACCGGATTTTAATTCTAATATCACTGATAATTCTTTTCACCGTAAATTTTATTACTTGATTACGAGATGTATTTCAATCTCTGTCTCTTCTTTCAGTTTAGTTTATAGCAGTGGCACACTCACTATAAGCCCTAATTAAAATTAAACCTAAACTGGCACAGAAAAGGTCTAAAGATTAATTGATGATGTTTTAAGAGACTAAAATCAAGAATGCTTTCTAAGGTTAAGTAGATAATCGTCTAATCTTGCCTACTTCCCGAATTGCTATGGCACATACACAATTCGTGAAGATGCTACAATGAAAACCCTACTTCTGGCACAGAACGAGTAATCTAGCAAAGATCAATAAAGAGGACAAGTGAATTGGCCAAATCCCCAAACCCTAGAAATCAATCTAAATCAATACAAGCAAGATTATGAACAAGAATTAATTAGTAAAAAGAAATGCCTCATTAGAAATCAAAATCCGGATCAAGATCTCAAATCCAAAGTAATGGAATTTAGTTCTCCATGAAAAGCTCAACTCCCTAGGAAAAAAATAAACTAAAAGTTGAACCCTGATTATGTTATCAAAAAGGAGTATTTATATTCCTCCATCCAATAATACTAACCTAAATCATAAAAGAAAAAGGAAAAAGAAAAGAAAATAAATCACATTAAACTCCAAGCGGTCAACTTCCTAGCCTCGGTCTTCATGCCTTCACACGCCTTGGATTCACACACGTGCACAGTAATCAAATTTCCTAATTTCTTGTTTTTCACTTTGGTCACCCGACTTTCCATACTTTCATTCTGGTCATGAACTTTCTCAATCTGCAGCTTGGTCCTTCAACTTCACATATTCTCAGCTTTATCCTCAGCATTAGAAAACTTCCGCAGGAAAATCACAAAATCACTTAAAATAGTCTCAAAATACAATGATTTCCCACAAACTTTCCATTCCAACATTTACTCAAAATTACATCAAAACTAATCTAGATTACATCAAAATAATGATAAAATGTCTAGAAACTTAGGGAATTACATATACTGAAATCCACCACATCAAATTCCCCCACGCTTAGACCATTACTCGTCCCTGAGTAATATCCTAGCCCCACTCTAAATCGCCAATATAGACAGATAGCGTGGGAGGAAAATGATCCCTGATCTCTTCTAATCCACCAATCCAAATCAATGAAAGATAATAGTCATCAGAGCAATTAGAGACTCCGTCTCCTTATATCACCAAAATATCAACAATGAAAATAACGACCTTAGTTTGATACCAACTCCCATAATAAAACGGTATCCAAACTAAGGTCCACACAGATAAAAGCCAAGAGGAACTAATTATGTCCTATGATTTCCCCACGCTTGGCTCACACTACATAAACCCTCATAAAAAGAAATAATTGCTAAGGTAGTGATCCTTAAGCAAAAATTTACCTCGTGAAAAGCACTAGCACCCCTTATAACTCCAACGATGAACGAGGGTTTTTAATTCTAAATCCTAGGCACCACTATCCAAACCTCCTACTCCAAAGTGATCCTACACAACACTCCAAACCTCCCTTATGTCTCCAACTCCGGTGATGTAAAGGATGTCACACATTTCAACTCCTCACCTTTTGCCTAAGCGCCCTTTCGAATTTTCACTTAGCCTCTCAAATTTTTTTTTTTATTATTATTTTTTATTATTTTTTTTTATTATTATTTTTTTTCAATTTTTTTTTAATTTTTTTTTGAACAAGAATAAAGAAAAACAACTATACAAACCCCACCCCTCTCACTAAACAATGCATAGTCCCATATGCATCAATAAAAAACAAATAAGGTAAAGATTTACCTTTCAGGACTACTGAGGCGATGAAAACCAATCTGGCCCCCATGATGGTCCTTGGCTCGAGCTACTCCCAAATTGTTGCTGATTATGGGTGAATAATGGCCCATTTTCAAGGATTTGAAAGTACAGGGGCTAAAATAAATTAGATAGAAAATGGGGGAGTTAAGCTTGAATTGAAAATTTAGGGGCCAAAGTGGGAGACTGGGAAAATAAGGGATCAAATTGGAAAATATGGAAGTTTGAGGGCTAAACTGTAGTTGATTGGAAGAAGGAGGGGTGGCCTGGAAATTGAAGTTGGATGGCCAAAAGCAAGGCAGTGGCTGGCCGAGGTTTTGGGGCCAGGCCGAGGCAATGGGGTGGGAGGTCTGGGGTCCTTCCTTCGTCTCAAAATCATTTTTTAGGCACAATTTTACAGGCCTCTTTTTTTTTTTTTTTATGAAATTGAGGCGTACGCATGGGAATCTTGAAACTGGCGCCTGGTTATTCTGAAAAGTATCCCAAGTTACTGTTGTTGATGAGGCTGGCACCTCAATATGAATGGGGCGGGCGCCTGATTTTTTTTTTTTCAACGAAGGAATTAGGCACTGTTTCGCTTCCGTCTCCGTCTCCACTGCTTTTAACTGCACAACACCACAACCCAAAAACATCAGTAGCACCAATTCTACACATAAAAAAAATAAATATAAAATATAAAAAGACATAAAAAAAAAAAAGAAATTTCCGGGTTGCCTCCCGGTAAGCGCATTTGGTTAAGGTCGTTAGCCCGATCGAATTTCCACTTCGATGGGGATTCGAGGTGGCCACCTTGTTTTTGGTCTTAACTTTTCTTCCCTTGGCCCACCTCGCACCTTCTCGACCACAAATACCCATAATTTTCCACACATATGTACCTTTCTTGATTAAATCGGGTGGAGGCCAAGAAATTTTTGTGGCCTTTTTCTTGGCTTTATCTTCTTTTTCTTTTTCTTGGGAACATCCCAAGAAAAATTTGTGGCATTTTTCTTGACCTTTTTCTTCTTTTTCTTTTTATTGGGGACCTCTCCCCTAAACTCACTCGGTGCCTTGATCTTACCAACATCAAGCACCTCCGAAAGACTCATTATCGCCTCCTTCATCTCATCAAAAATATCAAATTCTAACTCTGCACATCCCAAAGCATTCTCCAACACAGATTTCATGTCTTCAAAAATATTAAACTCCATTCTTTGTCCATGACACTCCATAGACAAATAAGGTTAAAAAAAATGACAAAAATAAAGCTTAACAAAAAGGAAACAAGAAAAAGAAATAGATTAAGAAAATGAATAAAATCGTAAACAATTACATCGTTCCCCGGCAACGGCGCCAAAATTTGGTAGGCTTAGTCGTACGCCTACTAAATTAGACCTAAACTCGGCCACTAATAATGTAATTAGGGTAAGTCAGGATCGATCCACGAAGATCAGTGATTATTTGCGAACAGTCACTTGACCAGATTGGGGGTTTAATTGAGATTTTTAATTAAATCCTAAGACGGGAAAAATAAACTAAGTGTTTGAAACAATAATTTAAAGAAACTTCAGACTTGATACTGTCACCGGATTTTAATTCTAATATCAATAATAATTCTTTTCACCTTAAATTTTATTCACTTGATTACGAGATGTATTTCAATCTCTGTCTCTTTTTTCAGTTTAGTTTATAGCAGAGGCACACTCACTATAAATCCTAATTAAAATTAAACCTAAACTGGCACAGAAAAGGTCTAAAGATTAATTGATGATGTTTTAAGAGACTAAAATAAAGAACGCTTTCTAAGGTTAATTAGATAATCGTCTAATCTTGCCTACTTCCCGAATTACTATGGCACATACACAATTCGTGAAGATGCTACGATGAAAACCCTACTTTTGGCACAGAACGAGTAATCTAGCAAAGATCAATAAAGAGGACAAGTGAATTGGCCAAATCCACAAACCCTAGAAATCAATCTAAATCAATACAATCAAGATTATGAACAAGAATTAATTACGGTAAGTCAGGGTCGATCCATGAAGAACAGTAATTATTTGCGAACAGTCACTTGACCAGATTGGGGGGTTTAATTGAGATTTTTAATTAAATCATAAGACGGGAAAAATAAACTAAGTGTTTGAAACAATAATTTAAAGAAATTTCAGACTTGATACTGTCACCGGATTTTAATTCTAATATCACTGATAATTCTTTTCACCGTAAATTTTATTCACTTGATTACGAGATGTATTTCAATCTCTGTCTCTTCTTTTAGTTTAGTTTATAGCAGTGACACACTCACTATAAACCCTAATTAAAATTAAACCTAAACTGGCACAGAAAAGGTCTAAAGATTAATTGATGATGTTTTAAGAGACTAAAATCAAGAACGCTTTCTAAGGTTAATTAGATAATCGTCTAATCTTGCCTACTTCCCGAATTGCTATGGTACATACACAATTCGTGAAGATGCTACAATGAAAACCCTACTTCTGGCACAGAACGAGTAATCTAGCAAAGATCAATAAAGAGGACAAGTGAATTGGCCAAATCCACAAACCCTAGAAATCAATCTAAATCAATACAAGCAAGATTATGAACAAGAATTAATTAGGAAAAAGAAATACCTCAATAGAAATCAAAATCCGGATCAAGATCTCAAATCCAAAGTAATGGAATTTAGTTCTCCATGGAAAAGCTCAACTCCCTAGGAAAAAATAAACTAAAAGTTGAACCCTGATTATGTTATCAAAAAGGAGTATTTATATTCCTCCATCCAATAATACTAACCTAGTAAATCATAAAAGAAAAAGGAAAAAGAAAAGAAAATAAATCACATTAAACTCCAAGCGGTCAACTTCCTAGCCTCGGTCTTCACGCCTTCACACGCCTTGGATTCACACACGTGCACAGTAATCAAATTTCCTAATTTCTTGTTTTCCACTTTGGTCACCCGACTTTCCATACTTTCATTCTGGTCATGAACTTTCTCAATCTGCAGCTTGGTCCTTGAACTTCACATATTCTCAGCTTTATCCTCAGCATTAGAAAATTTCCACAGCAAAATCACAAAATCACTCAAAATAGTCTCAAAATACAATGATTTCCCACAAACTTTCCAATCCAACATTTACTCGAAATTACATCAAAACTAATCTAGATTACATCAAAATAATGATAAAATGTCTAGAAAATTAGGGAATTACATATACTGAAATCCACCACATCACTTCCCCATTGTTGAAATCTTGTGATAATTCCTCCATGAAACTCTCCACAAGAATCACCTGCAAAATGATGATGTTGTTGTCAATTAGGGAAATACCTTGCCCATTATTGACAGTGAATATACAACTTGCTTTAAACTCTAATCAAGCTTGGCTTGTTTACCTTACAAGTCATACTCAAATGAGGTCGACTCCAACCATAGTCGCGCTCTTTTGAGACTTGGACATGATAGGTTTTACATACTCCACAAATTTTTATTTTCATTTCAACTTTTCTAAATAAATAAAATTTATACAAAATTGTGTCATGAGTGGTACATATTTGTTTGAGGAAAAACTATTAGAAATGGGGCCCCAGAGAGCAAAATGCTACCTTTAGGCTAAATCCCAAATCCCCTTAGCAACCCAACAAAGTAAGGTGGAAACATGCAACTTTCTAAACATGTGTACTATATGATTTGAAAAATGAAGATTTTTCCAGAATCTTCATTGGAATTTATCAGAGCTTACCACAACTAGAAAGCACTTGTCAGAAAATGGAGGAAATTAAAAGTGCCAAATCAACCAGCTAGCCCAAGTTGGCGAAAACTTTATGCAAGAGGCAAGTTTTGTCTTGACTTTGCAGATAACGCTATGCTATGTTCTTCTACTTATGGTAAAGGACTCTCAAAGTGAACTGTGGACACCACCAATCAATATATATAATCGCGAGGAACTTGATGAAAAAAAATTTAATAATTTTTTTAAGGATTGTTTAATTTCCTTTGTGATATCATATCGAGAAAGCAAGGATTAAGCTGTTGAATATTGATTTATTGCATCGAACGATAGTTTAGTATGAGTTTAAGTAATTTGTTTTGCAGTTGATTAATTGGAACAACTTTAAGCTTCACACGTATCAACAATTTGTTTAGCCACATTATAGGGGAACGTCGCCGGCTAATGAGAAATGATGACATATTAATTAAGAAATGAGTTTAATATACTCTTGAATAGGGTAATCTTAAGCTCAATATTTAGTTGAGTTTAAGAATATACTCTTCACTGCTGTAATATCAAAGTGAACTAATCATTGGCAATGGCAATAATACTTTCTTTATGCGATTGATTGCATAGAATCCAACTTAATTAAGAAATCATTACAATTAGCTCCATCATTTGAGCATTTCTTTGTAATCATATATGGATTTCTATAGCATGTATATTGCCTTTTCCTTTTATTTCCATGACATGAAGTTCATTTTTTCTATACAGTTTTGAAATATGTACTGTTCTCTAAGCTGGAGTTGCTGTGATGGGATACCTTATGTTTGGAGAATTGACACAATCACAGTTCACTCTAAATATGCCGCAAGATTTGGTTGCCTCGGAAATTGTTGTGTGGACTACAGTTGTAATAACCCGAATATTATTGCATTTATTTGGTAATATATTTTTTTTCTTTTTCTAAATTGGTTATTGGGTTATTTGATTAATTGGGTTATCTTTTTTTAAATGGACTAAGTTAAGTGGGTTAGTTTATTAAAATTGGGTTAGATGAGTTAAATCAAGTTGGGCTAGGTAAGTGAGCTTATGCAGAAAAAGGGCCCAAGGAGGTTAATACCCAAATATAAATACCAAAACCCTTCCTAAAAATTTCATAACTCTCATTATTTACCAAAGAGAAAAGAAAAAAAAAAAATTTTAAACCCTAGGAGGGGCGGCGGCTGAGCAGAGGAGAAGGGAAGCAGCCGGATTTCTTGACCTTCTTTGGTCAATCTTTCTTAACCAAAATCAAGGTAATATAAAACCCTAAATTCTAGTTTTCGTTTCATTCAATTCGGAGTAATATTGAATTAGTTATGAATTTTTGAAGATTTAAAATTATGTTTGTTCTTGGATGATCATTGGGGTTTTAAATGTTCAATCTTGGGATTAATTGATAACTTGAGGATTTGAATGATGGGGAATTGAATGTTATAATAATATAATCATAACCCAAAATTCTTCTTGAATATAGAATAAAAAGAATATAGATTTAAACAATTAATGTGTTAAAGAACTGTTTGATTAAGGAGTAAATGAATTAAATTATTGGGTTAACGTTAAAACAATGAATTTAGAACCTGTTAGGTTCGGCTGAATGACCTAGGTATGATTAGGTATAATTTTGTTTAATTCGTTAAGCTTTTGGGTTAGTTTAAAGGATTACAGTTAAGTTTTCAATTGAAAAATGGCTAAATTGAATAGTTATAAGCTAAAACCATTAGAATTCTAACTGTACAGTCAGAAATTAGATGGAGAACTTAACTGAAGGACTAAACTGTAAAGTTAAAACTGCAGAAGTACCAAACTGTAATTAATTGGAAGTTGAGGGACTATTCTGTAATTAATTGAAAGTCAAGGGACTAATTCGTAATTACCTAAAAGTTGAAGGACTGTTTTGCAAATATTTAAAAGTTGAAGGACCGTTTTGCAAATATTTAAAAGTTGAGGGACTGTTTTGCAAATATTTAAAAGTTGAAGGACTGTTTTGCAAATACCTAAAAGATGAAGGACCTTTTAGTAATTAATCAAAAGTAGAAGGACTTAAGTGGAAATCTTAAAAGAGAAAAGTCTACTTTAGAGTTAAGATTTATGAAAAGGATAGAAAAGAGAACAACCCTAAATAAAATCAACCTATAATTAGGGAATTACAAGTTCAAGAATAAGAAAATTCCCAAATATGGAAAGTTTTCAAAAATAGAAACTCTCCAAACTTAGAAGATTACTAAATAAAGAAAGGAAAGAAATTAAATTATAACGCATAGGGTTTAACCAAGTAGAGATATTACCGACAAATGCGAGCTACTAAATTACTCTTACGTGGTTGTAGATATGCACGGGAAGAGCTGTTCAAGAAGCTAGACCAAGGTAAGGGATTATACATCTTTAAGTTAATTGATTTCCGCTCCGTTTCATTGTTTAGGCTTCCGCATATTTCTTGGCGATGTACGTTCTTTGATACGTAAAAGCTGACCTCGCGTCAGTATTTATTTTGACTCCCTCGTTTACCGTTATTTGCTAATCTTTGGTTATTCGTTTGCGATATCGTCCTTTTGGTTTCGTAAATACAGAATTTTTGTTGTTATTGTGAAAGTTCGTATTCTGTATAAAAAATGAGTTTTGATATAGTATCCTGGACTTTGCGTTGGCATATGACTTGAGTATAATGAACACTTGGTTCAAGAAGAGAGAATCTCACTTGGTGTCCTATAGGAGTGGAGGTAATGCGAGTCAGATTGACTTCTTCTTAGTAAGAAATACTTGTAGAAAGAGTTATACAGATTGCAAGGTTGTTCCGGGTGAGAGCACAGCAACTTAACATAGACTGGTGGTACTTGATTTTTGAAGTAAGAGAATTTCGAGGAAGAGAAAATCACAGGTAGACCCTAGAATCAAGTGGTGGAGACTTCAAGGGGAAAATCAACCGAAATTTGTAGCTAAGATGATCGATACCGGTATTTGGGCGGATAATATGGAGGATATGGATATAGATTCGACTTGGACTAAGATGGTACATACCATAAAGGAGGTGGCGAAAGAAGTCCTTGGAAAATCTAGAGGAAATGGGCCACCAAGTAAGGACACATCATGGTGGAACGAGGAAGTAAAACAAGCAATAAAGGGCAAGCGAGAATGCTACAAATTATTGGGGAAATGTAGGAGCGACGAGAACTATGAGAAGTATAAGGAAGCTAGAAGAGATGCTAAGAAAGCAGTAAGAGACGCAAGAGCAAAGGTGAATCAGAAACTTTATGATAAATTGGATACAAAAGAAGGGGAAAAGGACATCTACAGACTCGCTCGTATGAGGGATAAGAGGACACGAGATATTGGGACGGTTAAATGTGTGAAGGATGTAGACCAAAGAGTTTTAGTCGGGGATAAAGAGATAAAAGATAGATGGAGTTCGTACTTTGATAACTTGTTCAATGGCGGTCAAGAGCAGGATGTTGGAGATTTAAATATCTCTTCGAGTATGGTTAATTGAGATTTTATGCGGAGAATTCGAAAGAGTGAAGTGGAAATGGCAATGAAAAAGATGAGATTGAAGAAAGCCGTTGGACCGGATGGTATACCAATTGAGGTTTGGAGATGTTTCGGGGAGAGGGGAGTAGATTGGTTAACAACGCTATTTAACAAGATATGGAGAGTTAACACAATGCTATTGGAGTGGCGGAAGAGTACTCTGATCCCTTTGTATAAGAATAAAGGTGATGTCCAAGATTGTGCCAACTATCGGGGGATCAAACTAATGAGCCATACTATGAAACTTTGGAAAAGAGTGATTGCACAAAGGCTGAGAAAAATTGTGGATATTTCGGATAACCAATTTGGGTTTATGCCAGGAAGATCGACTATGGAGGCAATATATCTTATGAGACAAACCATGGAGAAATATCGAGATCAAAAGAAAGATTTGCATATGGTTTTCATTGATTTGGAGAAGGCATATGATAAAGTGCCAAGAGAGGTACTTTGGTGGGCATTAGCAAAGAAGGGTGTTTCAAAGAAATATATTGATATTATCAAGGACATGTATAATGGAGTTAGTACTTGTGTACAGACTAGTGTTGGGAAGACTGAAGAGTTCCCTATAAAGATTGGAGTGCATCAAGGTTCCGCACTTAGCCCCTTTCTTTTTGCTTTGATAATGGACGAATTGACGAGGTCAGTCCAAGATGATATACCAAAGTGTATGCTATTCGCAGATGATATTGTGCTGATTGATGAGACAAGAGAGGGTGTTGAAAGTAAATTGGAGTTGTGGAGACACACTTTGGAATCTCGAGGTTTTTGATTAAGCAGAAGCAAGACTGAATATTTGGAGTGTAAGTTTAGCAGAGTTGGAAGTAGGGAGGCAGGGGCGGTCACATTTGATGGAAATATTATCCAAGCTTCTGAGTTTTTTCGCTATCTTGGATCCATTATCCAAAAGGATGGAAAATTAGATGGAGATGTGGCTCATAGGATTAAAGCAGGTTGGTTGAAGTGGAAGAGTGCTACAGGGTTTCTATGTGATCGCGGCATGCCCAATAGATTAAAGGGAAAATTCTACCGCACGGCAATTAGGTCGGCATTGCTTTACGGCACCGAATGTTGGGCCGTGAAACAGTGTCACGTGCATAAGATGAATGTGGCGGAGATGCGTATGCTTCGATGGATGTGCGGTCATACAAGAAAGGATCGATTAGGGAAAGAAGTGATCAGAGATAAAGTAGGAGTTGCGCCCATTGAGGATAAAATGAGGGAAAATCGTCTACGGTGGTTTGGACATGTGAGAAGGAGACCGAGTGATGCACCGGTTAGGAGGCCGAAACAGTGGAGAAATGATAAAATGGCGAGGGGTAGGGGAAGACCCAAACAAACTTGGATTAGAGTAATTGAAAATGATATGAATTTACTTGGAGTGGATGAAAGTATGGTGTTGAAGAGGCCGGAGTGGAGGGCAAAAATCCATGTGGGGGTTGATTTTTTTTTTTTTTTATTTTTATTTTTTATTATTTTAATTTATTTTTATTTTTTTTATTTTATTTTATTTTATTTTATTTTATTTTTATTTATTTATTTATTTTTTCACGATAACATATGAGCATTCATGTTAGCCGACTCCAAATTATTTTGGGACTAAGGCTTTGTTGTTGTTGTTGTAATGATCACTAAGTTAGACAACCTGTTTCGGCGGGGTATATTTGATATTTTGGCCTTCGGGCAAACTTAGTTCACCGCTTCAATGTAGTAGTGGTGGAGTGTTCCGGATACACTTTTAGGACTCTGTGGAGTCAACCTTTGTGCTCCTTGTGGGCTTTTGTTCCCTTTATGGGATTTTGGTTTGATAAGGTCAGTGGACCACTTATGTGATCATGATGTCTGTGAGTGATTTGATTATCTACGGCTGGTATGGGACAGTTGTAGATAATTAGATTATTCGAGTTAGTTTTGTTCAGCTTATCAGTCCTTTGAAATTCCTAATAATCTGGGAGTGGTTTAGTTAGTTAAAGCTGGTATGGGACAGTTTTAAATAAGTAAACCATTTGAGTAAATTTGAATCGATTTCGTCATCATTTGGAACTTCAAAATATTTGTCAACTCAGTTTGTGAAACCGTTGAGATTTTGAAAGACAATTGGTTTGAGATTTGGTAAATAACTATTTCGCATTTGTGTTCTGTTATGTCTTCGATTGTTATTTGAAACTTGTATCGTTTGATATTCTTTCAGGTCAACTCCTCCTTAGTAACCGGAGGGGCTGTATGTGAACTTACTGGGCATTGTTCGCTCACCTTTTCATACTCTTTTTCTTCCAGATTTCATATAGGAAGAATGTGAAATGGTTCGGGAGCACTTCATAAGGAGTTCAAGGATCGTTTTAGTTTATTTTCATTTTAGACTCTTTAGTCAGTTGTTTCAGTTATTTGAGAGTTGTAAGACTTTAAGGATTTTGTTGAGCTAGTGGATTGTACTAGCCATTGAAATTGTTACCGTTATCCGCATTTAAGTTATTTCAAATTGTGGTTAGTGTTTGAATTATGGTTTTAGTAGCCGTTGGAGGTTATTTTGTTATCAATTAAGTATTATTATTATTGTGGAAATTTGGGGTCGTTACAACAGTCTTCAACCCATTTACTAAATTTCTCCTGCTGCAGACGTTGATACTTCCGTGTGTTTGTTTCATTAGCATTCTAGGGGGAAAAATAACACTCTTTCAGGTATGCTCTATAATTGATCAACTGGAAAACTGATTTAAAAGTTTCACTCGCACCCCAAAATTAAGTATGTGCGTACTCTCGCCTGCATTGTTGACTCCATTGAGACCACAGAGCCAATAATTCAAAATTGGCCCACTTCCTCTAGAGCCCCTCATGCGAGATTTAAACCTAATTTAAGAAATAACATTTTGCAAATTCCAAAGACACCCTTTGTTAAGACAAAGACATAAATGCCCCCCTTTTTTGAGCACGCACGCGCACCAGTAAGGCTTTGTCGCTGACTGGACCAACCAAGTACAAAACTGAAAATAATAATTTAGTCACTGAGATTTTCAAAATTATATATTGGTCACTAGATATTCACATATTTTGGATCAATCATTAGATTCAAAATAATTTCAGTTTGGTCACTTCAATCTCAAAAAATATAGATTAAAAATTAATTTATAAGACAGATTTTTCAGATTATCACAACAGTCTTTAGCCTTTCCAAAAACACTTCTATTTTTTTTTATATTTTTCACATTATAAGATTATTTTGTCTCTTATAATTGACTTATAAAACAAAATTTTCAACAAAAAAAAATCAAAAATTTCAATAATAACAACAAATTGATGCTCATAATTTATACATTTACAACTTTTATAAGTTAATTGTAAGACTACTTTGTCTTTTATAATTGACTTATAAGACAAAATTTTCAACCAAAAATTTCAATAATAACAACGAATTGCTCTCATAATTTACACATTTACAACTCTTATAAGTTAATTATAGGACTTTTTAATAAGTCTTATAAGTTATTTATAAGACTTTTTAAAAAAGTAAAAAGTCTTATAATTAACTTATAAGACTTATTAAAAAGTCTTATAAGTTATTTAAAAGACTTTTTAAAGTCTTATAAGTAACTTATAAGACTTTAAAGTCTTATAAGAGTCTTATAAGACCTTTTAATAAGTCTTATAAGTTATTTATAAGACTTTTTTTAAAAAGTAAAAAAGTTTTATAAGTCTTATAAGTAATTTAATAAGTCTTATAAGACTCTTATAAGACTTATTAAAAAGTAACTTATAAGACTTTTTAATAAGTCTAATAAGTAACTTATAAGATTTTTTAAACTCTTATAAGTTATTTATAAGACTTTATTTAATAAGTCTTATAAGTAACTTTTTAATAAGTCTTATAAGTTATTTATAATACTTTTTTAAAAAGTAAAAAAAGTCTTATATAAGTCTTATTAGTAATTTAATAAGTCTTATAAGTAACATATAAGACTTTTTAATAAGTCTTATAAGTTATTTATGAGACTTTTTAAAAAGTAAAAAAGTCTTATAAGTAACTTAATAGACTTTAAAAAGTCTTTTAAGTTACTTATAAGACTTTTTAAAAAGTTTTTTAAGTAACTTATAAGACTTTAATTTTTTTTTAAGTTACTTATAAGACTTATTAAAAAAGTCTTATAAGTAACATATAAGACTTATTAACCAAATCAACCCAAATCATAAATAAATGTTAAAAGACATTAACAATTGTTAGTAACTTAACGAAAATAACTGTTTGTTATTGCCACAACCATTTCAAAAGTGTTACTGAAAAAATTAAGGAAAAAAAAGGAGAAAATATTAATATTGATAACACTATAAAGGATTAAAATCTTGACATTTACTTAGTATCAAGCTTTCAAAGGCTCATCGTCATCTTCAATATCCCAACTCAAATCCTCATCTTCTTCTGCAGCACTTAGCCGCTTCTTCACATCGGCTATGTTTGGGCTCCCAGTTTGAGAGGCTGCTTTCTTTTCATCATGACTTCCAAGATCCTCAATCTCATCCCACCCAAGATCTTCCTCCTGCAATGAAGGTTGAGTTGAAACAACCGAGACATCACTATCTTTACAAGATTCTCTATTATCAACCCCCTTCTCATCAGATTGTATTCTTTCTAACATGCTCAGCAATGGCTGAAACCACCATGGCAGTGCAAGAGAAACAGAGAAGAAGGTAGTAAACTTCGACGGATTTCATAGATCTGGCCGCAAATTTCATAGATCCGGGAGTACTAGGCCGGAGAAAAGAAGACAAGGCGCCCGAAATGGAGCTGCAACCAAGAGTTTTGTCAGATCTGGCTCAGATATAGGTAAATAAAGATGTCGGAGTTGAGAGATATGCCGTGCAAGTGAGAGAGATGGCAGAGAGAGGTGAGCGGCGGTCGTCGTCGATCGCCGTTGTCGATAACTGTCGCCGAGGACGGTTCGAAAGAGAGAGAACTGTGAATATGTGTGTGGTGTTTTAGAGAGAGAAGGAAGAGATAAAAAATGATAAGAGAGAGTAAGGAGGTGGGGGGTTTCTGGGGAATTTGATTTGGAAAAACTTTTTTTTGGGATAAAGAAAAGGACGTTTCTTTAAACGAAAATACATATGGACATGGAGGGCCCTTGGGGAAAATTCCCTTCAAAATTATATTACACTCAGAATGAACCAATTCAATAAGGTCACTATTGGTTTCTGTAGTACTCCCTCCATACCAAAATGAATGTCCAAATTTGCAAAAATTTTGTCTCAAAATGAATGTCCAAATTTGAGCAAGTTACTAAATCCTCCTGCCATCATACAACAAGTTCGAATTTACACTTAGACTTGCAATGCAATATAGTGAAATCATTGAGGGTTCTTATTGAATGAACGCTCGCCGAAAATTAAAAATATTTTTAGGAGTCGCCACGTGAATGAACGCTCGCCGAAAAAATAATGAAATTTTAGGAGTCGCCACGCCGTTTTTAAGGAAACATTGAAAACCTTTTAAAAGAGAAAATGGGTTCGGGGGTCAGGTTACGTGTTGGGAAGAACCGAGAGTTCACCCAACACGCCTCGTCCGTAGACGAGTCTTTCTATGTTCAACATCCAAAACATTCAAAAGTGTGTGCAATTGTGTGAGACAAAATATGTATAAAATGCATATTAATGCTTTGCTTTATTGATAAACAGATGGAATTACATCTTGTGAGCCACTTATTTTGGGGGGCCACGTCCCGATTACAACGAGGCAAACAAATTACAAATGAAAAGGGGACCTGCTGCAGTACGGCTTGGTATGTCGCACGACGCAGGACCATGAAGGGCCGTTGTGTCGCGTGACATACCATGCCATATGCAGAGGTCTTACAAAGTCTAGATTACAGAAACCAAGAATAGAAACAACAAGGTTTGGACTAATTACAGAAACCAAGAATAGCAACAACAAGGTTAACAAAGATGGAATTAATGGCAACAACGAGGTTAATTAATAGAAACAACGAGGTTAATTAACGGAATTAATTGCAACAACGAGATTGCAAGAGATGGAAACGTATAATTGCAACGAGACAATATTATAACAATACCAATTCAAATTCAATCAGGTTCTAGCCTGAACAAAACCAAGTACAGCAAAACCCATGAATCAACGAGGAGAGAGAGAGAAATAGAAACGGAACGTTACCCTTGTAGTATCCACCCTCTCTATATCACGTCGGTATGGAGAGTCTTCAAATCAGCTCCGGGAGAGAGAGATCGAGCTCACTGTGAAGCTTCAAGGCTGGAATAAGCATAACGCAAAAGGGGTTGGAATAGGGGTCGACGCTAGCAGGTGGAGTGATCGGAATTGTTGCTGAATTGGTGATGGTTAACGGGCTTAGGGTCTGGAACGGAGGAAGGCAATTGGATTTGGGGAAGTGAGGGAGACGGTGATGGCTGTGGTTGGCGGAGCGGTAGAACACGGTGATGCAATTGGTGGGCGATTGATGGTGAAGCGGTGGCAATCAACGGGCTTAGAGTCTGGGTGAGTTAGCGATTGAGAGAGAGATTAGGTTGGTGATGGGCAATTGAGGTTGGAGGTAGAGAGGTGGAGAATGTTGAGGGAGATTGAGAGGACCGATTAGAGAGAGAAGCTTTGGTGTTTGTTTGCGTATAGAGAGAGAGTGGGAATCGATGGCTGTTTTGGTGGAAGGGATGAAGGCGCAAGGAGGAGGATGAGGTAGCGGTGGAGCGGCTGTGAGAGAAGGGTGTTGGAATGGTTGCTCTGGCTAGAGGGATGGGTGAGGAAGCTGTTGCATTTAGAGAGAGAGAGAGAGGATTGGTTTTGCGTTTAGAGAGAGAGAGAGAGGGAGTAGTGAGATCCCCCCTGTTGTTTGGTTGAGAGATGATTGAGGTAGGGGTGGAACGGAGGTGGGAGAAGGGTTAAAGCGATTGGAGGGAGTTGGGTCGCTGGCGAATGGATTAGTGAGGAAGACGAAGATTAGAGATAGAGAGCGAGCTCTCTGTTTGCGTCTAGTAAGAGAGAGGAACATTTTTAGAGAGAGAGAGAGTCCCTTTTGTGTTTACAGTGATAATTGCCCCCCCCCTCTTTGACAAATGAGAGAAATTGTTTATTTAACGTTGAGTGGGATTGATTTATTATGTCGCACGACCAAAAAAGGATAACCGCCTTCCTTCTAGAAACACTGCCAGGTGGCGGAATCTGGACCCTTCCTTGAGTAATTCCTTAAAGGTCCAAAATGTATAATTCTTTCTAGGTCCTTCCTTAGCGAGAAACTTATAAAAAGCTCCCGGAAGACTCGGAATGAACCGGAAATTTACCAAAACGCTCCCTAGCTCACTTTTATTGAGTAAAAGGCACCTTTATTGGGTCGCGAGTTGGATTGGGGTACTCACAGAGCCCCTCGGCAACGTCACTTATGGAAGAAGTGAGGTTGTCGATAAGAGGGATCCCAAGCCTAACGAGCGGCTGATGATATGGCAGATGGTTGATGAATGATTGACAAGATCGGATGGCTGGACCTTTGGAGAAAGGATTCCTACGTATCCCTAAAAGGGAATCAAGCCAGATCGTAGTTCAAAAATATAGGAACGAGCCTAAATAGGTATAGGAACAAGCCTAAAGCGATATAGGAACAAACCTAAAAAGGTATAGGAACAAGCCTAAAGAGGTATAGGAACAAGCCTAACGAGGTATAGGAACAAGCCTAAAGAGACATAGGAACAAGCCTAAAGAGGTATAGGAACAAGCCTTAAGAGGTATAGGAACAAGCCTAAAGAGGTATAGGAACAAGCCTTATGAGGTATAGGAACAAGCCTAACGAGGTATAGGAACAAGCCTAAAGAGGTATAGGAACAAGCCTGAAGAGACATAGGAACAAGCCTAAAAGGATCGAGATTAACTCAAAAGTATCGCGAGATGAACTCCAAGGAAAAGAAATGGATTTTTCGAGAAAGTAAACATAAGGAAAGATAATTTGCAGTTGAAATGAGATATATTTTCATACCTGTGCTGTGCTTACCTGCAAGGGTCATGCACATGAAGATCACTTGAAGTGATTGGCTGAATTTGGAAACATTTGTCGAGTAGAACACGAACTTTGCTGATTAATATCACCGTTGCAAGACGGACTTTGCTGACGATTTACCGTTGCAAGACGGACCCTACTGATGATTTGTCGTTGCAAGACGGGTATTGCTGATGATTTTCCATTGCAAGACGGATATTGCTGATTTTCCATTGCAAGACGGACTTTGATGATGATTTTCTATTGCAAGACAGATATTGCTGATTTTCCATTGCAAGACGGACTTTGATGATGATTTGCCAACGAGGCTGATGAGCTTGACGAGCATTGCTTGGAGACTGAGGCAGCTAGGGCTCTTTCAAACGATGTTGATGAGTCTGAAGATGACGAGACCTAAGAAGATGATAAAGGAAGAATATGCCACCTGCAGGATTTGAACTCCTTGTCCAGATTGTGATTTGAGGAGCAGTCCTCACGATCAGATTATGATCACTTGATTTTTGTACCCTGTGAGGGGAAAAGCACAACACTACTAGGCACTTTGCATTTTATTCACTTGATTTGAAATTTTGCTTATGCATTATTAAATTCATTGCACGAGTCCATCTCGACTGGGGATGAAAATGGAGTGAGGATTTTGTATGGCTTGATAAGCGGATATGTATGTAGCAATTATGCTATGATGGATTTATGATGAAATGACTGTGTATATGATGATGTATGGGTCGAACCCTCTCCCATAAATGATGGATGAAATGGCGCAACTAGGCAAGTCGGGGTATACCCTGAGAGTACAGATGGCTGTAGGTTGATTGTTGCTGATAAGGACAAGGAATATCGCGCGCCTGAGGCAGCAAGCAGCAGAGAAAGTGCAGAGAATGCCCTAGCTTTGAAGAGATGACTAGGCAAAGCCCCAGTTGATAACTCAAGGAAAACCCGGAGGGAATCTGGTAAGGAGAGCTTGAGAGGAAAGCATAGCAAAGCCCCAGCTTGAAGAGATCCAATGCAGTCCCATTACAGGCAGAATCATCATACGACCAAGGAGGCACCCATCTTTTCAGACCTTAGTCAATCATTCATAGACTTGAAAATATATACGTGCAGGGGAACATCTTTTGAAAAGTGGAAATGGATCCCGAATTTGTGCGACACACTCGCTTATGGGTTTGACTCTTTTGAGAGAGTATAAGCACAACAAGGTGTGGAAAGGTGTATGGAATCCCCTGCTGACAAAAAGACAGTGTTTGGCTCTATTTTCCTATGATGTAGAGGAGAAGACTTGTCGAGACACTTGAAAACTTATCTTATTCCTGATGATCACAAGGCTGCTAAAAACCCTTTATTGATGTTTGGGTTATTTAAACACTAAATCTGATATGAACAAATATTTTGATTAATCACAAGGAGAAAACCAACTGTTATCGAGAATCAAGCTCGGAAGGATGGAAAGTGCAAGGTTCTAAAAAGCGCTAGGCGGATGCTAGGCGGCGGAGCCGGGCCTAGCGCCTAGGCGGGGACTAGTCGGGATTAGTCGGGACCTAGGCGGGGCTTAGAACTAGGCGTTGGAGAGGGGCCTAGCGCCTAGGCGGGGCCTAGGCGCCCTTAGGTGGGGCCTAGGAGCCCTTAGGCGGGGTCTTTTAGAACACTGGAAAGTGTATAGGAACGATCCTTGAGGAGATCGGATTTTCTGAGATTTATTTGTGATTTCGACCGGACCAGTTATGGTTGCCTACGTTTCCCTCCTTGAGAGGAGCTCAGGTCGCCGTAGTTCGGGCTTATCCCGATTGAGAAGAGGAGGAATATGAAATTTTGAGATTTTGAGGACCTTTGAGAATTTTTTTCTGAGAATTGGAGAATTGAAAAACATGTCCTCCTGGAGTGTCAATGAAAGGATGCGGAGCCCCAGTGGGACATCCTCGGCAAGTGTTTGCGGAGGAGAAATAAAATATGCTCACATGAAGTACCAAATGAATGTATTGAATTTGCACAATCTTAGATTGATGATTTTGAACCAAGATGGATTAGATTCCAATTTAAGCAAGCAACGAAGCATTAATTTGATTTAGATCTCGAGGATATTAGAATGAAACCGTTATCCGTTAGGGACTGTAGCTGGGTTTCCAGGCTTCGATCGGCCATCGGGTAACTTGGGAAATGGATGACCTCTTGTGACGAGAGGTCGACTGGGCTTTTTGCTGACTGAACCTCTAAAGATGAGAGGTTGGCTTTTTAGGGATGTGTTTGGGAAATCTATGGCGGGGATGATTGATTGCCTCTAAGAATGAGAGGTCAAATTTTGACTTTGGCCAAAGGCAAGGGTAATGGTAATGGGAATATCCTCTAAAAGCGAGAGGATGGTTTGGGGATTATTTGGTGGATTGATGACGAGAGAAGATCCAAGCTATCGAGAACTTTTGCGAACTTTTGAGAATTCGGGCTCCTTTTAAACATTGAAGAGCTTCTTGAGAAGTCAAAGACTTTTGCTGAGTTGTGATGATTTACCATCCTTCTTTTGGAAAGCCTCTTGAGGATTCTTGCTGGATTGTGAGGATTTAACATCCTTCTTTTGATAACTTGGAAGGCCTCTTGAGGAGTTGAGGATTATCTTTGTCCTTCCTTCATGGCTTGAGTATTTTACGCACCGGCGACTCTCGAAGCTAACTTCTTGGCATTACTTGGACTTCTTTCGGCAAGGAGAAAAGGTGATGGCTAAACAGGGTTTCAAAATATGCCGATCTTGAAATGAAAGGGTATTGTTTGGTGAGGGTGAGATAATGGCTTCCCTATGGTGAAAGGCTTCAACCGCAATCCCTATCGGATGGTCTAAACGAGATTAAGTCTTCATTGCTTGCTTAAGCTTAACTGAGGCAGATTAATGCAAATTCATCGAGCAACGAGATGATGAGGATGATGAAAGAGGTGTGAGCATATGAGATGCAAGATGGGGAGTTGGCAAGCCCCAATTTGAGAAGGATATCAATTGATTTTCTCACTCCGATTAATTTGAATATTAATCATTTCAATGCATTAGTGATCGAGCAGCACAAGCGATCATCTAGGATAAGACCATTTCAATTAAGTGTAACGTGGGTGTGCAAGTGATGTCTCAAGTCTAGCAAGAAGAGAACTAAAGAATTTTATTATTACAAGAAAAAACTAGTCCAACGTGGACTTAACAGACTCTTGTCCAATAAAGGACATTCATTAAAGAAACAAACAGACAATCTAGAACCTACAAAGACTGATTGACTATAGCAACTTCGGATGAGCGAGAAACTCCAAACTGGCTAGCCACCACATTTTCTGTACCAGACATCTCGGATTCTGAATCAGATGAAGATCACTCAGACATTTGAACTGCTTCCGCCTCGAGAATATGAACCGAACGAGCGCCGGGAATAGGAGCACACACCCAACTTACCATGACTGCATAGGTGGAGAGGTGAGAGCGTGTATAAGGCGGAAGATGGAGAACCTTGAGGAGGTATGGGAGAGGGAAGAATATGGAAGGAGATGGACTCATGCAACATTTTATTAATGTTCAAGTAGAAATCGATGGCTTTTAAGTCCTATGAACAGTTGGGAAAGGATAAGTCTTTATTCACGCAATCTAGACCTCGGGGGAACCTAGGGACACATCATTCGAAAATACACCAAATGTATTTATAAAAAATTAATAATAGGCAATAATACCTAAATAAAACCAAAGCATTTATGGGACAGACGAGCAATCCCAATTTCTGGAGAAATTTGGGCAGCATAACAGGTATTCCTGAAGAAATTCAAGGAAAAATCCGGTATGACCTCTCATCGGTGCATGGTGACAATGCGGCATGATCTCTCGTTAGGACACGTCACGAGAGCGACGTGTCCATACGTGAAACCACGTTGCATTGGCAACATGCCCACACGTGCTAGGTTTTGAGATAGGTACGAAAGTCTATTAAAAATTTTGAAACAATTCATTTTAGTGTATTTTTTGAAAATGGCGTGTCAAAACCAACCGTTGGGTAAGCTTGAAAGTGTGGTGCCACCTATGATGTGCTAGGGGGATAGGTTTGACATTAGGTGCTCAAGCGTAGGCGACATACATCACCGTCTGCGATGCCGTCAATCGCACTCGGGGGTTCTAGATCTACGTGATGTAGTGTGAAGGATGGCTATGTTCCTTTATTTATGAAAAATGATTTTTTTTTTTGAAAAATGATTTTTTTTTGAAAAAAGGGGGTGATAAAAAGAAAATAACACACACACGCACCCCACAGAGATACAATAATCAAGGGATCACGCAATTTGATCACGGGGCAGTCCCACAATCACAATTTGTACCATAGTTCAGCACCTGCAAAATGGCCACTTCTGTCGCACTACACAGAACTGATTAGGCCAGTTCTGTCGCGTGACAGAAGGAAACAAATATCCAGACTCTGAAAGAAAGTAGCAACAGCCCCAGTCTCCAAGTTCAATACAAGATCTCAGCCCCAAGCACAACAAACAGGAAGCAAGGAAGGGGAGGGAATAAAGAAAAGCACTAAACGCATTTATATACATATAATGCCACAAACAATGCACACACAAATGAAGGAATTGAATGTTGAACAAACACAAAAGTTTGACCCACTTTTGAAAAACAAGTTTCAAGTCCCCAGCAGAGTCGCCACTGAATGAACGCTCGCCGAAAAAATAATGAAATTTTAGGAGTCTCCACGCCGTTTTTAAGGAAACATTGAAAACCTTTTAAAAGAGAAAATGGGTTCGGGGGTCAGGTTACGTGTTGGGAAGAACCAAGAGTTCACCCAACAAACCTCGTCCATAGATGAGTCTTTCTATGTTCAACATCCAAAACATTCAAAAGTGTGTGCAATTGTGTGAGACAAAATATGTATAAAATGCATATTAATGCTTTGCTTTATTGATAAACAGATGGAATTACATCTTGTGAGCCACTTATTTTGGGGGGCCATATCCCGATTACAACGAGGCAAACAAATTACAAATGAAAAGGGGACCTGCTGCAGTACGGCTTGGTATGTCGCACGACGCAGGACCATGAAGGGCCGTCGTGTCGTGTGACATACCATGCCATATGCAGAGGTCTTACAAAGTCTGGATTACAGAAACCAAGAATAGCAACAACAAGGTTTGGACTAATTACAGAAACCAAGAATAGCAACAACAAGGTTAACAGAGATGGAATTAATGGCAACAATGAGGTTAATTAATGGCAACAACGAGGTTAATTAACGAAATTAATAGCAACAACGAGATTGCAAGAGATGGAAACGTATAATTGCAACGAGACAATATTATTACCTAGATATGGATAAACACATATGAGAGGATGAATATGATTGATTCACCCCCTATTTGGTGTTTAGACAAGCCAATATCCAACAAAGCCCAAGTTTACAGAACAAATCATACTGGGAACAAAATGAAGTTATAACAATACCAATTCAAATTCAATCAGGTTCTAGCCTGAACAAAACCAAGTACAGCAAAACCCATGAATCAACGAGGAGAGAGAGAGAGAAATAGAAACGGAACGTTACCCTTGTAGTATCCACCCTCTCTATATCACGTCGGTATGGAGAGTCTTCAAATCAGCTCCGGGAGAGAGAGATCGAGCTTACTGTGAAGCTTCAAGGCTGGAATAAGCGTAACGCAAAAGGGGTTGGAACAGGGGTCGGCGCTAGCAGGTATAGTGATCGGAATTGTTGGTGAATTGGTGATGTTTAACGGGCTTAGGGTCTGGAACGGAGGAAGGCGATTAGATTTGGGGAAGTGAGGGAGACGGTGATGGCTGTGGTTGGCGGAGCGGTAGAACACGGTGATGCAATTGGTGGGCGATTGATGGTGAAGCGGTGGCAATCAATGGGCTTAGAGTCTGGGTGAGTTAGCGATTGAGAGAGAGATTAGGTTGGTGATGGGCAATTGAGGTTGGAGGTAGAGAGGTGGAGAATGGTGAGGGAGATTGAGAGGACCGATTAGAGAGAGAAGCTTTGGTGTTTGTTTGCGTATAGAGAGAGAGTGGGAACCGATGGCTGTTTTGGTGGAAGGGATGAAGGCGTAAGGAGGAGGATGAGGTAGCGGTGGAGCGGCGGTGAGAGAAGGGTGTTGGAATGGTTGCTCTGGCTAGAGGGATGGGTGAGGAAGCTATTGCATTTAGAGAGAGAGCGAGGACTGGTTTTGCGTTTAGAGAGAGAGAGAGAGAGTAGTGAGATCCCCCCTGTTGTTTGGTTGAGAGATGATTGAGGTAGGGGTGGAATGGAGGTGGGAGAAGGGTTGAAGCGATTGGAGGGAGTTGGGTCACTGGCGAATGGATTGGTGAGGAAGACGACGATTAGAGAGAGAAAGCGAGCTCTCTCTTTGCGTCTAGTAAGAGAGAGGAACGTTTTTAGAGAGAGAGAGAGTCCCTTTTTTGTTTACAGTGATAATTGCCCCCCCCCCCTCTCTGACAAATGAGAGAAATTGTTTATTTAACGTTGAGTGGGATTGATTTATTATGTCGCACGATCAAAAAAGGATAACCGCCTTCCTTCTAGAAACACTGGCAGGTGGCAGAATCTGGACCCTTCCTTGAGTAATTCCTTAAAGGTCCAAAATGTATAATTCTTTCTAGGTCCTTCCTTAGCGAGAAACTTATAAAAAGCTCCCGAAAGTCTCGGAATGAACCGGAAATTTACCAAAACGCTCCCTAGCTCACTTTTATTGAGTAAAAGGCACCTTTATTGGGTCGTGAGTTGGATTGGGGTACTCACAGAGCCCCTCGGCAACGTCACTTATGGAAGAAGTGAGGTTGTCGATAAGAGGGATCCCAAGCCTAATGAGCGGCTGATGATATGGCAGATGGTTGATGAATGATTGACAAGATCGGATGGCTGGACCTTTGGAGAAAGGATTCCTACGTATTCCTAAAAGGGAATCAAGCCAGATCGTAGTTCGAAAATATAGGAACGAGCCTAAAAAGGAATAGGAACAAGCCTAAAGCGGTATAGGAACAAACCTAAAAAGGTATAGGAACAAGCCTAACGAGGTATAGGAACAAGCCTAAAGAGACATAGGAACAAGCCTTAAGAGGTATAGGAACAAGCCTTAAGAGGTATAGGAACAAGCCTAAAGAGGTATAGGAACAAGCCTTATGAGGTATAGGAACAAGCCTAACGAGGTATAGGAACAAGCCTAAAGGGGTATAGGAACAAGCCTAAAGAGGTATAGGAACAAGCCTGAAGAGACATAGGAACAAGCCTAAAAGGATCGAGATTAACTCAAAAGTATCGCGAGATGAACTCCAAGGAAAAGAAATGGCTTTTTCGAGAAAGTAAACATAAGGAAAGATAATTTGCAGTTGAAATGAGATATATTTTCATACCTGTGCTGTGCTTACCTGCAAGGGTCGTGCACATGAAGATCACTTGAAGTGATTGGCTGAATTTGGAAACATTTGTCGAGTAGAACATGAACTTTGCTGATTAATATCACCGTTGCAAGACGGACTTTGCTGACGATTTACCGTTGCAAGACGGACCCTACTGATGATTTGCCGTTGCAAGACGGGTATTGCTGATGATTTTCCATTGCAAGACGGATATTGCTGATTTTCCATTGCAAGACGGACATTGATGATGATTTTCTATTGCAAGACAGATATTGCTGATTTTCCATTGCAAGACGGACTTTGATGATGATTTGCCAACGAGTCTGATGAGCTTGACGAGCATTGCTTGGAGACTGAGGCAGCTAGGGCTCTTTCAAACGATGTTGATGAGTCTGAAGATGACGAGACCTAAGAAGATGATAAAGGCAGAATATGCCACCTGCAGGATTTGAACTCCTTGTCCAGATTGTGATTTGAGGAGCAGTCCTCACGGTCAGATTATGATCACTTGATTATTGTACCCTGTGAGGGGAAAAGCACAACACTACTAGGCACTTTGCATTTTATTCACTTGATTTGAAATTTTGCTTATGCATTATTAAATTCATTGCACGAGTCCATCTCGGCTTGGGATGAAAATGGAGTGAGGATTTTGTATGGCTTGATAAGCGGATATGTATGTAGCAATTATGCTATGATGGATTTATGATGAAATGACTGTGTATATGATGATGTATGGGTCGAACCCTCTCCCATAAATGATGGATGAAATGGCGCAACTAGGCAAGTCGGGGTATACCCTGAGAGTACAGATGGCAGTAGGTTGATTGTTGCTGATAAGGATAAGGTATATCGCGCGCCTGAGGCAGTAAGCAGCAGAGAAAGTGCAGAGAATGCCCTAGCTTTGAAGAGATGACTAGGCAAAGCCCCAGTTGATAACTCAAGGCAAACCCGGAGGGAATCTGGTAAGGAGAGCCTGAGAGGAAAGCATAGCAAAGCCCCAACTTGAAGAGATCCAATGCAGTCCCATTACAGGCAGAATCATCATACGGCCAAGGAGGCACCCATCTTTTCAGACATTAGTCAATCAGTCATAGACTTGAAAATATATACGTGCAGAGGCACATCTTTTGAAAAGTGGGAATGGATCCCGAATTTGTGCGACACACTCGCTTATGGGTTTGACTCTTTTGAGAGAGTATAAGCACAACAAGGTGTGGAAAAGTCTATGGAATCCCCTGCTGACAAAAAGACAGTGTTTGGCTCTATTTTCCTATGATGTAGAGGAGAAGACTTGTCGAGACACTTGAAAACTTGTCTTATTCCTGATGATCACAAGGCTGCTAAAAACCCTTTATTGATGTTTGGGTTATTCAAACACTAAATCTGATATGAACAAATATTTTGATTAATCACAAGGAGAAAACCAACTGATATCGAGAATCAAGCTCGGAAGGATGGAAAGTGCAAGGTTCTAAAAAGCGCTAGGCGGATGCTAGGCGGCGGAGCCGGGCCTAGCGCCTAGGCGGGGACTAGTCGGGATTAATCGGGACCTAGGCGGGGCTTAGAACTAGGCGTTGGAGAGGGGCCTAGCGCCTAGGCGGGGCCTAGGCGCCCTTAGGCGGGGTCTTTTAGATCACTGGAAAGTGTATAGGAACGATCCTTGAGGAGACCGGATTTTCTGAGATTTGTTTGTGATTTCGATCGAACCAGTTATGGTTGCCTATATTCCCCTCCTTGAGAGGAGCTCAGGTCACCGTAGTTCGGGCTTAACCCGATTGAAAAGAGGAAGAATATGAAATTTCGAGATTTTGAGGACCTTTGAGGATTTTTTTCTAAGAATTGGAGAATTGAAAAACATGTCCTCCTGGAGTGTCAATGAAAGGATGCGGAGCCCCAGTGGGACATCCTCGGCAAGTGTTTGCGGAGGAGAAATGAAATATGTTCACATGAAGTGCCAAATGAATGGATTGAATTTGCACAATATTAGATTGATGATTTTGAACCAAGATGGATTAGATTCCAATTTAAGCAAGCAACGAAGCATTAATTTGATTTAGATCTCGAGGATATTAGAATGAAAATGTTATCCGTTAGGGACTGTAGCTGGGTTTCCAGGCTTCGATCGGCCATCGGGTAACTTGGAAAATGGATGACCTCTTGAGACGAGAGGACGACTGGGCTTTTTGCTGATTGAACCTCTAAAGATGAGAGGTTGGCTTTTTAGGGATGTGTTTGGGAAATCTATGGCGGGGAAGATTGATTGCCTCTAAGAATGAGAGGTCAAATTTTGACTTTGGCCAAAGGCAAGGGTAATGGTAATGGGAATATCCTCTAAAAGCGAGAGGATGGTTTGGGGATTATTTGGTGGATTGATGACGAGAGAAGATCCAAGCTATCGAGAACTTTTGCGAACTTTCGAGAATTCGGGCTCCTTTTAAACATTGAAGAGCTTCTTGAGAAGTCAAAGACTTTTGCTGAGTTGTGAGGATTTACCATCCTTCTTTTGGAAAGCCTCTTGAGGATTCTTGCTGGATTGTGAGGATTTAACATCCTTCTTTTGATAACTTGGAAGGCCTCTTGAGGAGTTGAGGATTATCTCTGTCCTTCCTTCATGGCTTGAGTATTTTACGCACCGGCGACTCTCGAAGCTAACTTCTTGGCATTACTTGGACTTCTCTCGACAAGGAGAAAAGGTGATGGCTAAACAGGGTTTCAAAACATGCCGATCTTGAAATGAAAGGGTATTGTTTGGTGAGGGTGAGATAATGGCTTCCCTAGGGTGAAAGGCTTCAACCGCAATCCCTATCAGATGGTCTAAACGAGATTAAGTCTTCATTACTTGCTTAAGCTTAACTGAGACAGATTAATGCAAATTCATCGAGCAACGAGATGATGAGGATGATGAAAGAGGTGTGAGCATATGAGATGCAAGATGGGGAGTTGGCAAGCCCCAATTTGAGAAGGATATCAATTGATTTTCTCACTCCGATTAATTTGAATATTAATCATTTCAATGCATTAGTGATCGAGCAGCACAAGCGATCATCTAGGATAAGACCATTTCAATTAAGTGTAACGTGAGTGTGAAAGTGATGTCTCAAGTCTAGCAAGAAGAAAACTAAAGATTTTTATTATTGCAAGAAAAAACTAGTCCAACGTGGACTTAACAGACTCTTGTCCAATAAAGGACATTCATTAAAGAAACAAACAGACAATCTAGAACCTACAAAGACTGATTGACTATAGCAACTTCGGATGAGCGAGAAACTCCAAACTGGCTAGCCACCACATTTTCTGCACCAGACATCTCGGATTCTGAATCAGATGAAGATCACTCGGACATTTGAACTGCTTCCGCCTCGAGAATATGAACCGAACGAGCGCCGGGAACAGGAGCACGCACCCAACTTACCATGACTGCATAGGTGGAGAGGTGAGAGCGTGTTATAAGGCGGAAGATGGAGAACCTTGAGGAGGTATGGGAGAGGGAAGAATATGGAAGGAGATGGACTCATGCAACATTTTATTAATGTTCAAGTAGAAATCGATGGCTTTTAAGTCCTATGAACAGTTGGGAAAGGATAAGTCTTTATTCACGCAATCTAGACCTCGGGGGAACCTAGGGACACATCATTCGAAAATACACCAAATGTATTTATCAAAAATTAATAATAGGCAATAATACCTAAATAAAACCAAAGTATTTATGGGACGGATGAGCAATCCCAATTTCTGGAGAAATTTGGGCAGCATAACGGGTATTCCTGAAGAAATTCAAGGAAAAATCTGCTATGACCTCTCATCTGTGCATGGTGACAATGCGGCATGATCTCTCGTTAGGACATGTCACGAGAGCGACGTGTCCATACGTGAAACCACGTTGCATTGGAAACATGCCCACACGTGCTAGGTTTTGAGATAGGTACGAAAGTCTATTAAAAATTTTGAAACTATTCATTTTAGTGTATTTTTTGAAAATGGCGTGTCAAAACCAACCGTTGGGTAAGCTTGAAAGTGTGGTGCCACCTATGATGCGCTAGGGGGATAGGTTTGACATTAGGCGCTCAAGCGTAGGCGACATACATCACCGTCTGCGATGCCGTCAATCGCACCCGAGGGTTCTAGATCTACGTGATGTAGTGTGAAGGATGGCTATGTTCCTTTATTTATGAAAAATGATTTTTTTTTTTTTGAAAAATGATTTTTTTTTTGAAAAAAGGGGGTGATAAAAAGAAAATAACACACACACGCACCCCACAGAGATACAATAATCAAGGGATCACGCAATTTGATCACGGGGCAGCCCCACAATCACAATTTGTACCATAGTTCAGCACCTGCAAAATGGCCACTTCTGTCGCACTACACAGAACTGATTAGGCCAGTTCTGTCGCGTGACAGAAGGAAACAAATATCCAGACTCTGAAAGAAAGCAGCAACAGCCCCAGTCTCCAAGCTCAATACAAGATCTCAGCCCCAAGCACAACAAACAGGAAGCAAGGAAGCAAGGAAGCAAGGAAGGGGAGGGAATAAAGCAAAGCACTAAACGCATTTATATACATATAATGCCACAAACAATGCACACACAAATGAAGGAATTGAATGTTGAACAAACACGAAAGTTTGACCCACTTTTGAAAAACAAGTTTCAAGTCCCCAGTAGAGTCGCCACTGAATGAACGCTCGCCGAAAAAATAATGAAATTTTAGGAGTCGCCACGCCGTTTTTAAGGAAACATTGAAAACCTTTTAAAAGAGAAAATGGGTTCGGGGGTCAGGTTACGTGTTGGGAAGAACCAAGAGTTCACCCAACAAACCTCGTCCGTAGACGAGTCTTTCTATGTTCAACATCCAAAACATTCAAAAGTGTGTGCAATTGTGTGAGACAAAATATGTATAAAATGCATATTAATGCTTTGCTTTATTGATAAACAGATGGAATTACATCTTGTGAGCCACTTATTTTGGGGGGCCATGTCCCGATTACAACGAGGCAAACAAATTACAAATGAAAAGGGGACCTGCTGTAGTAGGGCTTGGTATGTCGCACGACGCAGGACCATGAAGGGCCGTCGTGTCGTGTGACATACCATGCCATATGCAGAGGTCTTACAAAGTCTAGACTACAGAAACCAAGAATAGCAACAACAAGGTTTGGACTAATTACAGAAACCAAGAATAGCAACAACAAGGTTAACAGAGATGGAATTAATGGCAACAATGAGGTTAATTAATGGCAACAACGAGGTTAATTAACGGAATTAATAGCAACAATGAGATTGCAAGAGATGGAAACGTATAATTGCAACAAGACAATATTATCACCTAGATATGGATAAACACATATGAGAGGATGAATATGATTGATTCACCCCCTATTTGGTGTTTAGACAAGCCAATATCCAACAAAGCCCAAGTTTACAGAACAAATCATACTGGGAACAAAATGAAGTTATAACAATACCAATTCAAATTCAATCAGGTTCTAGCCTGAACAAAACCAAGTACAGCAAAACCCATGAATCAACGAGGAGAGAGAGAGAAATAGAAACGGAACGTTACCCTTGTAGTATCCACCCTCTCTATATCACGTCGGTATGGAGAGTCTTCAAATCAGCTCCGGGAGAGAGAGATCGAGCTCACTGTGAAGCTTCAAGGCTGGAATAAGCGTAACGCAAAAGGGGTTGGAACAGGGGTCGGCGCTAGCAGGTGGAGTGATCGGAATTGTTGGTGAATTGGTGATGGTTAATGGGCTTAGGGTCTGGAATGGAGGAAGGCGATTGGATTTGGGGAAGTGAGGGAGACGGTGATGGTTGTGGTTGGCGGAGCGATAGAACACGGTGATGCAATTGGTGGGCGATTGATGGTGAAGCGGTGGCAATCAATGAGCTTAGAGTCTGGGTGAGTTAGCGATTGAGAGAGAGATTAGGTTGGTGATGGGCAATTGAGGTTGGAGGTAGAGAGGTGAAGAATGGTGAGGGAGATTGAGAGGACCGATTAGAGAGAGAAGCTTTGGTGTTTGTTTGCGTATAGAGAGAGAGTGGGAACCGATGGCTGTTTTGGTGGAAGGGATGAAGGCGCAAGGAGGAGGATGAGGTAGCGGTGGAGCGGCGGTGAGAGAAGGGAGTTGGAATGGTTGCTCTGGCCGGAGGGATGGGTGAGGAAGTTATTGCGTTTACAGAGAGAGAGAGGACTGGTTTTGCAATGAGAGAGAGAGAGAGAGAGAGAGGAGTGAGATCCCCCCTGTTGTTTGGTTGAGAGATGATTGAGGTAGGGGTGGAACGGAGGTAGGAAAAGGGTTGAAGCAATTGGAGGGAGTTGGGTCGCCGATGAATGGATTGGTGAGGAAGACGATGATTAGAGAGAGAGAGCGAGCTCTCTGTTTGCATCTAGTGAGAGAGAGGAACGTTTTTAGAGAGAGAGAGTCCCTTTTATGTTTACAGTGATAATTGCCCCCCTCTTTGACAAATGAGAGAAATTGTTTATTTAACGTTGAGTGGGATTGATTTATTATGTCGCACGACCAAAAAAGGATAACCGCCTTCCTTCTAGAAACACTGCCAGGTGGCGGAATCTGGACCCTTCCTTGAGTAATTCCTTAAAGGTCCAAACTGTATAATTATTTCTAGGTCCTTCCTTAGCGAGAAACTTATAAAAAGCTCCCGGAAGTCTCGGAATGAACCGGAAATTTACCAAAATGCTTCCTAGCGCACTTTTATTGAGTAAAAGGCACCTTTATTGGGTCGCGAGTTGGATTGGAATACTCACACCACGCCGTTTTAAAGGAAACATTGAAAACCTTTGAAAGAGAAAATGGGTTCGGGGGTCAGGTTACGTGTTGGGAAGAACCGAGAGTTCACCCAGCACGCCTCGTCCATAAACGAGTCTTTCTATTGTTCAACATCAAAATCATTCATAAGTGTGTGCAATTGTGTGAGACAAAATATGTAATAAATGCATATTAATGCTTTATTGATGAACAGATGGAATTACATCTTGTGAGCCACTTATTTTGGGGGGGCTACGTCCCGATTACAACGAGGTTGAAACTTACAACTGAAATGGACCTTCTGCATGCGGCTAGTTATGTCGCGTGACACAGGACCATGAATGGCGAGTTGTGTCACGTGACATACCATGCCATATGCACAGGTCTTACAACTGAATTGATTACAGAAACCATGAAGGGCAACAACGAGATTGAAATAATGGCAACAACGAGATTGAAATAATGGAAATGTATAATTGCAACGAGACTTCAGAGAGATCGAGACTCGGATGAGTGTGGATATGGAACGATCCACAATTACCTTAGCATTCAAGCACCCCGCATATCAGTACTAAACAGGAGTGTGCATCAGAACTAGAAGAAACGTATAACCAGCACATTCATAAACCACGGGGGAAGGAATCAACACTCAGATGAGTGTGAATATAGATGATTCACACTCATCTTCGTGTTTAAATCACAAATAACACAACTCAAACCATTGTATAGATAAAACATATGGATCAGAACATGATTAACACAATATAAACCAAAGCAGAGTAAATCCAATTACAGCTTCACGGATTACAAATGACGAACATGGAAATGGCGTGGGATTAATAAGCACCAGAGAGATGAAGAGTGAGTTTAGGGATTACCCTTGTAGTGTCCAAGATCCTTATACCAAGTTAGGTATAAGGAGCTTCAATTCGGCTTCAGAGAGAGACACCGGCGACGGACGAGAGAAATGGCGGCGATGAACGAATTTAGGATCTGGAAATAGGGGATACGACGTCGACGGATTTGGAGAGAATGGGAATGAGAGAAACGGTTGTTTTGAGGTAGAAAGAGAACGGTGATAGGTGATTGAGAGGGAATTGGGTGAGGTCTCCGGTGAGGTCTCTGTTCAACTGGGGTTGAGAGAGAGAGCGTCATTTTGGGGAGAACAGAGAGAGGGTGTTGGGCGATCGTATTTGGAGAGGGAGAGAACGATGATGGAGATTGAGGGTACTTGGGTCGCCGGCGAATGGGTTGAGGGAGAGAGCTCGGTGAGGAACGATTATTCGGAGAGAGAGCTGGTGGTGACCTTTGCGTTTAGAGAGAGAGAGAGCCAAAATTGTTTAGAGAGAGAGAGAGAGTAGAGTGAGAGGCCTCCTTTGACAAAATGAGAAAGTCTTTATTTAATACTGCCTTGTAATTGTCTTGTGGTGTCGCACGACCAAACAAGCATAACCGCTTTCCTTCTAGAAACGTGCCAGGTGGCGGAATCTGGACCCTTCCTGAGTTAATTTTCAACAGGTCCAACCAGAATAATTCCCTGTAGGTCCTTCCTTAGCTAGAAACTTATAAAAAGCTCCCGAAAGTCTCGGAATGGACAAAAAAATTACCAAAATGCTCCCTAGCACAATTTTATTGAGTAAAAGGCACTTTTATTGGGTCGCGAATTGGATTGGGGTACTTACACTTGTGTACTTATGTTGCTAAAAATGCTTAAGTTCAACATTATTTCAAATGTCCCTCAAAGTGAAATTTGGATATTTATTTAGGGACGGATGGACTATTTTATTAGCATATTTTTATTTTCTTTGCATTCTCTTAACTTTTATTCTCCTTGTGGTGGGCAGTGATCACTTTGTTTCTTGATAATTGCTGTGGGTGCGGTCTCGTCAGTTTTTGGAAGTTATTCAGCCCTACAGTATCAAATAGTGTCACTTATATGACCTTATTGATATGAGAAGGTGATTCTTAACCTGTTGATCAGCTCAAGCTCAGAGGCGAATTAGAAGATGGAGGAGTATTTCAAGGTTGGAGAAAGGGAAACATGAAATTTGCTCCTATATATAAGTATTCTTTAGCCAATTGCAAACAATATTCTGGTGCACTTCCAAATAAAGCATGAGAGAAACGAAGGACTCCACATGTAGTATATCGAATACAACTTCCTCTAAGGAAATAGTAAGTGACACTGTTTTTTGTCAAAGTTTTTTGGCCGTACATTTAACTAACGGGTGTTAGACTAGTTAGTTTATAACTCTTGTGAATGATTGTAAGAATTATTATTGGTGTAATAAATGAAAGGTTGATTGTTATTGCTGAATGAAATGTTTTTTAGTTCATACTAATTTTTATATATTTGATTACTCAGTTATAATACATATAATTTGAAATAGGTGCAGCAGGAAAAAAAATAAAAAAAAATAAAAAATGAAAAATAGCCTCAGATAGCGCTTGATTGTACTCGGGCAGAGATTCGATGTGCGTCGGGTTTGTTGATTGTACTCGGGCAGAGGCTTGGCGTGCCTCGGGGTGCCTCGAGATTGTCCGGCAGAGGTTCAACTTGCTTCGGGATGCCTCGGGATTGTCCAGCACGGCTTCGGAATGGACCGAGATGCCTCGGGATGGACCGGAATGGCTCGGAATGAACCGGAAGGGCTTTAAGATGCCTCGTGGCGGCTTGGGAGCTTCTCGGGAGCGCTCGACAGGGCTTCGAAGCACTTCGGAAGGCCCCGAAAGGAACCGAAAGGGATCGGGAGTGTCTCGAAAGGAATTAGAGGGGAGCCTGAAGACTGGGGGGGAGAGAGAGAGGAGAGAATGGAGGTGTCAAGAAAATGAGAGGGGGAGCCCTCTATTTATAGGCTTGGAAAAATGACAAAATGGTCCGCACGAATTGTTCTAGGAAAACCAAATTTTTGGTTTTTCCGGATTTAAGGGATTATTGTGGACTTTAAGAAGATTTTGTATTTATGATGTCTGGGTGCAAAATGGTCCGCACGGACCATTATGCAGGCTGACTATTTTTTTCGTAATTTCAAAAAAATCCTTCTGTATTATTTTATCCCAGAAGGGTCCTACCTTGATTTGGTTGTTGGTTTTTGGGTTTTCGAAGGTTACGGGCCTTCGGGATCATGTTTGTGTGAGTCTGCGGTGTTTCCCGTGTGTCGGATGGGGAACGATCCAGATTGGGGTACTTACACTATTATCCACGACGTCTTCTTCGCATCTGACTCCACCGCTGACGTTCCGGTGGCTTTCGCCGGCAAATTTTCGGTGGACTTTGCCTGTGACGTTCCGGTGGTTTTTGTTAGGGACGTTCTGTTGCCTTTTTCATCGTTGTTCCGACTGCGTTTGTTTATTGCAGCAAAGCTCGATGAGCCAGCCAGGAATGAATTAGACGAAAATTGAGATAAACTGAGAGAGATTTGGCTTAAGGAGAGGTGGCGTGGCTTTGGGATGTTGTAAGTTAGGGTTTCTTAAAATTAATCCAAGGGCTATCACAGAAGTATAATCATCCAAGGGCCAGTATTAAACAACATGTATTTATATAAATATGTAGACTTATCCTATGGCACTATCTATATTATAATAAAACTCAAAAATAACTTATTATTGATTTTATATAAAGAATGGTCCAAATTAATATAATCGCTCTCATCCTATGACTATTATTAAACGATTTATTTATTTTTAATTTCAATCGTTAGATTATTTATCAGTAACTTTAATCTAAGGTCTGACGACAGTGGGCAGCTCCCCTTTATTTACTTCCTTTTTAATTTTTTGATTTCTTACTTTAATCTCTGAAATTGAAATTTTACAATTATTATTTTTATTCTCTTCTTTTTTTATTTTTCGATTTCTTACTTTAATCTCTTATATTGAAATTTTACAATTATTATTACAATATTTCATTTTCTTCGCACAAGCAATAGTTATTGAGATTTCTAAAATAAATTACAGTCTTTGAACATCATTAGAGCTTCCTCAGCCTAAGTCCCAAAGTGAATTTCCATATTTAATCTTAATAAAAAACAAAAGGAATATTTATTTTGAAACAGGTGAAGTACCTATACAAAACAAAGAGTATTAAATATTATGAAACTGAGTAAGTATCATGGAAATTTTCAGATAGTAAACGGATATTGTAAGCAGATTAGTGGAAACACAATGATCTAGAGTTGGTCAAAATATGTACAATCAACGATTCAGATTGATTCATAACTGCTGCCAATCAACAGATTATATTAAAGGCGTAACAAGATTAAGGTAGCTCGATGTGGAAACCGTATTATTGAGGCTAAAATTTTGACCGAAGATAAAGTCGGAAATTTGGTATTTATGCCAAGAATTACCCCTTTTGCGACTGAACTTACTATTCCAATTACAGGCGCCAATTTCCAATAGGTTGTGCTTTGCAATGTTTAGAAATAAATCATAAGGTCAATCTGTTAAATTTGTCGGCATTAATATTCGGACACCGGTGTTTACTTATGGCCAATTATATGATGCGTGATCACGATGTACTGCTTTCAGTATGAAAACGATTTTCTTGCCAACGGAAAATAACACATACACAACAAACATTGTTTATTTTGAAGTTTTTTTTATAAGACTTTAATCACAAAGTGGTACGGTAATTAGTTATTATATTTACATAAATATTTATTATCATATTACTTATAAAATGTCGCGCGCGCACACACACACATTTATATTGATCTAATATATGTTTAAAATAGGATCCCGCACATTCGGCTGAAAATCTACAAAAGACTCGACCTCCTGCTAAAATTATACAAGAGACTAAACATCCAATTGATACGTTACAAATGTCTCCACCTCACTTGATGTATGATGATATTGGGGATGACCCAATTTTATTCACCGAATTTGTATGTTATTTTTTGTTTAAATATAATTAAATACAATGTATCAAATAGTTCAATTGATGTGGTTTATATCTATTATTATGTAAATGCAAGAAGAGTATGCATAAAAGTATATAATAAGAGTTAAATGTGAAGCTTTGATATCCGTCGGTGTCATAAAAGAGGAACAAAGAGATTAATTTTTAGTATTAACAAAATAATGATTGTTATTTCTATATTTTTTACTCTATTCATAAGTTATAATTGATTTTTATCAAAATAATTGAGACATAGAAAGTTTCCTATTTATTTCTCAATTTTAAAGATTATCTTTCTGGTTCATTCTTTTTTTTTAATGTCAATCTATATATTTTATATAAACATTGATTGAGAATCTATAGTATAAAACAAAGGGGTGTTTTGAACAGTAGTATGAACAGTTTCACTTGTCGAAATTTCAATTTTGCCCTTAAAAAAAATTTTTAATTAAAAAAAAAAAAAACTCGTGACCTTGAACACGGATATGTACTAGTAAATATATAACAGACAATATTATTTTTCAGTTTCTTTTCAATTCATAATATTCACCGTGCGTCAATCGGCACGAGCACTATGCTACTATTAATAATAACGATTGACACGGGCACGACTAGCGTTAACGATACTAGTACTCCCTCCGTCCCTGAAAGATTGTCTCATTTGTTATTTTGACTTATCCCAAAAAATATGTTCCATTTCTAAACTTAGGCATGAATGTTAGTGTAAATCTACTAAGGTACAAAAAGGTGAAGCTCTTCCTTAATAATTGCAAAATGTTCAACAGGACAATCTTTTAGGGACGGAGGGAGTATTATATATAATGAAGCTGTTTACTCTACTTGCTCGACTCCGTGGCCATTTATTTTTCTTTGGGCAAAAAATTTAGTACTCACTTCGTCTTATAATAAATTAATAAAAAAAAATTATTTTTTATTTTTGTTTATCACAAAACAAATATTGTATTTTAATTAAAGAAATTTTAGAATAAATTTATTATGATCGAGTGATGATGTACAATGTTGAGATATTGACGGATTATCAATATCTTTTCCTTATTGTATTTCCTTTCCTAGTTGTTGTAAATAAGGTAGGATAATATTTACTAGAATATTGATAGAGATTGGTAGAGTTATATTAGGAATAGAATTTTTGGGCAACAAGAATGCTCGAGAGGTAGTATATATGTATGTAAATGGCGTGTGAATTTTACAAGAAAAAATGAATGAGATTTCTCTCCTTCACATATACGATTCTTAACATGGTATCAGAGCCACCAAGATTCGATCAAAACATCATGACTAGCGACGTTAGGAACAAGAAGAAAGATGTTCTTCTTACTTTATGTCGACCAATGACAATCCGAAATAGATTCTTATCCATGACCAAATTAAGGGTAAGAATTGTGAAGAATGGGCGGAGCTTTGCTTCGTCGACAGAAAAATTGATAGGCCTGGAAAGGCTGAAGAGAGAAGAACGTCTGCGAACAGGCGTGAATGAAAAACCCGTCAGCTTTGTTGCTCAGAGAGTTGTGAGATCAACTGCTCAGACAGATGCCCGCACAACTGGTTGCACAACTAACGCATTTAGTGCGCGAGTCAGTACTGTGCAGGTCAATGAAGGAAGGAATGCTGGAATGTCGGATTCAGATCATGCTCGTGTGATGGGCTTCACACCTGAACAGTGGAGCTTTGTTGCAAAGTACGTGCAGACACAAGTGCAGGCAACTGACTGCACAACTGGTCACACAACTGACCACGTGGCTGGTAAGACGTATAATTATCCTTGGCTCATTGATAGCGGAGCTAATCGACATATAACAGGCAGTATCTCTTTACTCATAAATGTTCGTGACATCGAGGCTAACTGTATAGGTTTGCCTAATGGAAAGTTTATTGTAGCCAGAAAAGAAGGTGATGTTGACATTGGGCAAAATTTAGTTTTAAAATATGTGTTATATGCCCCGACCTTCAACTGCAATTTATTGTCTGTCTCTCAGTTTCTTAGAGATTCGAATGTGTTAGTGCAATTTTCTGACAAACTTTGTGTTATATAGGATCGAGCCTCGAAGATGTTGATTGGTGAAGGTGAACAAAACGAGGGGCTGTACTATCCGAAAGGATCGACAGGAACGCGTATTTGCAGTGTCAAGGAATCCGGAGGTTATCTTTTGTGGCACCAACGACTGGGACACCCATCAAGTAAAGTGGTATGCTTATTGCCCTTTATTAACCGTGGTAGTATTAATAAGGATGTGTGTGGGGTATGTTGTCAAGCAAAACAGAGTAGAGACAAGTTTTTGTCTAGTGATAATAACTCTGTTGAGATCTTTGATTTAATTCATTGCGACATTTGGGGTGATTATCGAAGGCCTGCCATGTGTGGCGCTACTTATTTTTTGACCATTGTGGATGATTGCTCTAGGGCCGTTTGGGTTTATCTAATTAATCACAAAAGTGAGGTCTCTCAGATTTTGAAAAACTTCTTTGCTATGATTGAAAGACAATTTAATAAGCGTGTTAAGAAGCTTAGGAGTGATAATGGCCAGGAGTTTATGTGTTTGACAAAATATTTTCTTGAAAATGGCATTGAGCATCACACTACTTATGTTCGCACGTCCCAACAAAATGGGAGGGTTGAGCGTAAACATCGTCATCTCTTAAATGTATCTCGTGCCTTGATGTTTCAAGCCAAATTACCTGTGAAGTTTTGGGGGGAGTGTGTGTTAGCTGCCGGTTATTTGATAAACCGTACACCCTCTAAATTGTTACGTGGGAAAACTCCTTACGAAATCATTTTTGGGACACCACCTCCTTATAAACACATTAGAGTTTTTGGGTCTCTGTGCTATATGCATTATTCCAGGAATGATAATGATAAGTTTGCTAGTCGCAGTAGAAGATGTGTTTTCTTGGGGTATCCGTATGGATAGAAAGGATGGTTGGTGTATGATCTTGATGAAAACAAGATGCTTGTGTCACGGGATGTTATTTTTGTTGAAAAGGAATTTCCTTTTGCTAATATGAGGGCTGATTCAGCCCAGAAGTACACAGATTCGGACATATTTCTTTGTCCAACAGCTAATATGGACATTGTCGATGAAGATAATATTGGTATGGGTGTGTCTGTACAGTTGTCTGATCAGTTGACTGAACAAGTGGTTGAACAACAGACTGAACAAGTGGCAGACAGTAGTGATACTGTTCAGATGTCTGGACAACCGACTGAACAACCAGCTGATCAGGTTATTATAGATGATGTTCAGCCTGCAGATGTTGAAAATTTGGGTAGAGGTCAGCGGGCTAAGGTGCCTTCTACAAGGTATCCATCGACAGAATATGAGCTAGGTGCTTCACAGATTTGCACTGCTCAAGTCAGCCCCCCGTCTCGTTCACCTTCCCAACATCAATCTTCAGGTACTCGATATCCTTTATCACATTTTGTCAATTGTACTAAATTCTCTGTAGCACATCGTTGTTTTTTGGAAACTATTTGTGAGTACGCCAATCCAATTCGCGACCCTTTTAAAGTGATTTTTAATGTAATAAAATGGCACTAGGGGCGTTTTGGTAAATTCCCGGTCAATTCCAAGTCTTTCGGAAACTTATCTTAAAGTTCTTATGAAGGAAGTACTTGTGAATGATTTTTTCCACACAAAAGGACCTATCAGGAATTATCAGTTTTGGACCTATTGGGAATTATCACAGAAGGTTCCAGAATCAGTTATTTATGCCAAAAACGGTTACATGGCTAGATAGGTCGTGCGGCACAATTGACCATGGAAAAGCGAAGCGAAAGGCCGTGCGACACAAGTGACCTCATCAATGCAGCCTATAAATTGGACCCTCCCCCTCTCATATGAGGATCCTTTTCCAAGACCCTAAAGTTACTCTGCCTAATTGACGACAGAAAACCCTCTCTCTCCTCAAACCACACCAAACCTCCCCAATTTCATCCTTCCCTCACCAAAACCATAAACCCACCTTCATATAACCCACACACCCTTTGAAGATCTGAAGAGAAGCAGCCAATTGGTGTCCATTGGCATCTCCTAGCAGCTGAATTGAAGGCTTCCACACCTAATTTGGTGTAGAAGTAGAGGACTACAAGGGTAACGAATTTCTTCACCTACCTCTCTCATTTTACTTGTTCATTTTAAATTGTTCTTCTCTCCACTCGATAATCAAGATCCATTTGCTTCAGATTATCAAGTGGCAACTGCCATATCTCTGTTTAATTGGTTTTGTTTGGTTTAATTGCATATTGATATTGTGATCGTATCTCCCTTGGTTGCTTGGTGCTCAAGGGAGTGTGGATCTCCCATATCCATGCTCCCTTGGGTGATTCGTTGCTAATTTGTGTTAATCTAAGTTGATTTGATGTGCTTAATAGATCTGAATTGATCCTTGTTAGTTTCTGGCCTTAAATTGTGAGATTCCTGCAGATAGTCAACTTATGTCACGCGACACAAGTGACTTATCAAGTCCTGTGTCATGCGACACAAGTGACCTATTTGCAGAGAGTCATCTTTCAGTTGTAATTTTGTTCCTCCTTTCCCTTCTTTTGTTTGTCACTCAAATTAGGGTGTGGATCCTCCATATCCACATTCATTTTGAAGTGACTAGATAGATCTACTTCCCTTTTGCTTAATAATGTAAAACCTCTGCAAGGTGATCTGTAGTGTCACGCGACACAAGTGACCTCTCAGGTTCTATGTCACGCGACACAACAGGCCCCTGCAGTAGGTTCATTTTAGTTGTATGTTTTGTTAATCCTTTTTGTAATATGGGATGTGGCCTCCCATTGCCAATGGCTCACAAGTTGTTTCTTCTTCCTTTTGAGCAATAAAACAAAGTACTCCTTTGCATTCCATATATATATTGTCTCACACACTAGCACACACATTTGAATGAATTGAATGTTGAACGTTAGAAAGACTCGTCTACGGACGAGGCGTGTTGGGTGAACTCTCGGTTCTTCCCAACACGTAACCTGACCCCCGAACCCATTTGCTCTTTACAAAAGGTTTTCAATGTTTCCTCTTAAAAAGGGCGTGGCGACTCCTTTATTTTTATATTTTTTCGGGCGAGCGCACATTCAGTGGCGACTCCGCTAGGGACTATTTAACTTGAAACCTGTTTTAAAAAGTGGGTCAAACTTTCGGGAATGTTCAACGTCCAATTCATTCACTCGTATGTGCTTTGCTTGAGACATTATATGTATTGTTTGCATCTTATGTGCTTTGTTTGATTGTCCTTGCTCCCTGCCTTGTTGTTCTCTTGCTTGGGGCTGAGTTGTGTTATTTAAGCTTCGAGGCTGGGGCTGTTCTTGGTGTGATCTTTAGAATTCTGGAAATTGGACCCTTCTGTCACACGACAGAACTTGCATCATCTGTTCTGTGTCACGCGACAGAAGTGGCCAGTTTGCAGGATCTTGGTTTTCCTTGGTGCAGTTGGTGATTATGGGCAGTCCCCGTGATCAATTTATTGGTTTTTTCGCTTATTGTACTCTGCGGGGTGTGTGTGTGTAGTTTCCCTTTCTTCCATTTTTTTCAAAATATATAAAAAATAATAAAATAAAAAAAAAATCATTTTTCGCAAATAAAAGAACATAGTCATCCGCACACTACGTCACATAGATTTAGAGCCCTCGGGTGCGATCGACGGCATCGCGGACGGCCATGAAATTCGCCTACGCTTGTGCGCTTGAAATCAAACCCATTCCCCTAGCGCGTTATAGGTGGCACCACACTTAAACCTCACCCAAAACGGTTGGTTTTTGACACGACATTTTTCAAATACATTAAAATGAATTGCTTCAAAATTTCTAATGGACCATCGTACCTATTCCCCAAAACCTAGCACGTGTGGGCATGTTGCCATCGCAACACAGTTTCACGAGAGGACATGTCGTTCCCGCGGCATGTTCTAACGAGAGATCATGTCGCTTTGTCAACGTGCACCGACGAGAGGTCATGCCGGATTTTTCCTTGAAAATCTTCAGGAATACCCGTTATGCTGCCCAAATTTCTCCAGAAATTGGGGCTGCTCGTTCGTCTCATAAATGCTTTGGTTTTGTTTAGGTATTATCGCCTGTTATTAATTCTGAATCAATGCATTTGGTGTATTTGTGGATGATGTGTCCCTAGGGTTCCCCAAGGTGTAGTGTGCATAAATAAAGGGTTAGCCTTTCCCAACCGTTCCTAGGATTTAAACCACCGATTTATACTTGAAGATGAATAAGATTGTCTGCGCAAGTTTGTCCTTCATTCCTTTCCTTCTCCCAGAATTCTTTCTTTTCCTTCTTTACCTTATAAACCCGCATATACCCCTGCAGCTACGGGGAGTTGGAGTCGATCATCTGTCCCAGGAGCTCGTTTGGTCCGGGTTGTCAAAGAAGTTCAAGCAATTTCCAAAGTTTTAGTCAGTACAGAATCAAGCATGTCAGGAAATGGAGATGTGTTTTCCGCTCCGTCTGCTGGAGGGTCGGGTCCGTTGAGCCAGCCAAGCTTGAGTGATCTGTCTACAGAAGAGTTGAGGATGAATCTGGAAGCCGCTTTGACCAGGGAGCGTGAGGCCCGCCTGTCAGCTCAGAATGCCAAAATCCGAGAGGAAGAAGCCCATAACCGCTTTGTCGAGGCCATGAGAGCTAAAGGGATTGCAGTGCTTCGTCGGGAAGATGGTTCTTATGAAGAAGTTACTGAAGAGGGCAATAACGAAATTGGATTCGTTTCTCCTGTTCAGCCCGCTCCACTCAGTTACAATGCTATGCCTCCTTCCACAAGCTATGTCCCGCGCCCCGAGCAAATGCCGTCTCCAGGAATGATCATGAGTGTCCAAGGAAAGTTTCCTCCCCCTTCTTCCCAAGCATATAACCATATGGCTCAGCAAGGTCCTAGCAAGAGTGGTGGTCATCCAGTGAACTTCCTTGATCTCACTTCCTCTCCGACTCCCAGTGCCCCGATGCCACAGGTTCAGTATGGGTCTCAGTTCCAAGCCAGTTACTCCCAACCTCAGTTCAGTGTGTATCCCGACGGCTATCAGGGTGGTCAGTATAATGTGCAGCCGAATGGTCAGTACCATCTCTCAGAGAATCAGATTTACCAAGATAGTATTCCGAGGTATCAACAGTTTCAGACCCAAGGCGGTTTTTCTCAACCCGCAGTGTGTTCTCCCCTTACTCAACATCTTTATGGTTCTACCCCCTATTCAGCTCCGTGTGTCAGTACAGGATTCTCTTCTCTTGGTCAAATCAGAGGTCAATCAAAGACAATACGCTTTCCGTAACCCCAAAGATGCGCTTTAATGGCTATGATATGTACGGGAATAGAATTCCCAGCTCTGTTAGTTTGTTGGACAGTAATCTTGGTATCCCCAGTACCCTCGGTCTCCCACCAGCCGCTTTGTCCGTTGGGCCTAAATCAGATTTCCCCATACCATCTTCGACAGTAGCTCCCGCTATCCCCCAAATTCCAGGTTTAACCCCAGAAGTAACGGCCTTATTGAAGCAGATGCAACAGCAAATAGACAGACTGACTGTGGGTTCCAGCGGTCTCAAAGTGGTGGATCCAGCCCAGGTAACGCCTTTGCCTCACAAATTCAAGATGCCGAAAATGAACTTCGATGGTACTGCTTGTCCAAAAATGCATGTGGATACTTATGTAATGACTATGGGAGCGATGGGCTGCACGCCCGAGTTTATGGCATCCCACTTTCATTTGACTTTGAAAGGACCAGCTCTCACATGGTTTTTGGCCCTGAAACAAGAATGCCGCTCTACTTGGAGCCAGATCACAGAAACCTTTATGGAAAAGTACAGAGGTAACTTAGAATGGCGTACTACGCGGGATGATTTGGTGGGGACTATCCAGAAGGCCGATGAATCAATTACAGAATTTTATAAGCGTTGGAACGCTAAGCTTAATGAGCTGTCGGAGCCCATTCCCCTTCAGGACCAAAAAGACATTTTCTTGTCATGTGTAAAGCCAGTACTCAGGGAAGTCATCGGGAAAGGTTGGTATCCGGATTTGCGAGAGATGGTCGGAATGTGAGCTAGAAGTGAGAACAGATTGTTCAACCAAACCCCGAACGTGAATGCTAGCAGCAGCAGTGGTGGTGGAGGATACATATATCGAGCACCCAATCCTATTTCTGCTTCAATACCGAAAGGAAGGGAAATTGGTAAGGACAACATTGTAAACAACCTGCAAGGAGGGGGAAATAATGGTTCTAATGGTGGAAGATTTCAGCCAAGGCAACAGAGAAAGTTTGATGATTTAGGTATGACAACAGAGGAGGTCTACAATGGATTACTCAGGACTGGGATGATAAATCCGCTAGAGAACTACAGACCTGCCAATCCTAATCCCAATCTGGATACAAGTAAATATTGTAGGTTCCACCAGTTTCCGGGACATACCACCAATACTTGTTTCTCGCTCAAAAAGATTATCCAAGGGTTAGTAGATGAAAAGAAGATTGAAACGTCCCCTCATCCTAATGTCGTCAGCAACCCCTTGCCTAACAACACTGTGAATCTCATGGACTTTAGCCAAGACTATTTTGTTAATGTAATAGAATTTGGGGAACCCATGGATGGAAAGGTTAGTGATGATTGTAGTAAGGTTGTGACTGATGTAATCTCCTGTTTTGATGAAATGAAAGATAATTTCTGCTATGTTTTATATCTTGACGATCTGTATGATTTAAATAATACTGTTGATTATGACGATTACGAAGAGAGTTTGATTGCCAACACCATATCTTCCATGGTCCCTAAGGATTCCCCAATCTCTCTAGAGGAACTCAGGATAGCGGCTAATGTAGAGGCTCCATTGTCCATAAATGAGATAAGGCAGGCAGCGTGGCCATACAAAACTCGTCCTGTCCCGATTTCGCTAGTAGAGCTCAAGGAGGCCAGTAAAGATTTTGTGGTTGAGAAAGATCAAGAAGTTAATTTGCTGACTAGATCTGGAAGAATGTTGGGAACTAATGATGCAGATCCCTCCGGGAAAGGTAAATCGGTTGCAGTTGCGCGTCCCCAATCCTTTCAGAATCCATACAAATCGGCAGGAGATGAAGAAGTCCAGGAAGATCCAATCTTGACGCAGCTGAAGAGAACACAAGCCGATATCTACTTATGGTCTCTAATTACATCCTCCTACCCTCATAAATTGAAATTAGAAGAGGCCCTGGCCAAAACGAAAGTGTCTGTCAATGCCACCCCAGACGAAGCCTGTCAGTTGATCGGGACTGCACAGTATGGAAACATCATTACTTTTACGGATCTTGACCTGCCTGCTTATGGTGCGAAGCATAACGAATCTCTACACATCACGGTACCCCTGGAAGGACGGCGGATTCCCCACGTGTTGGTAGATAATGGGTCAGCTATGAATGTGCTCCTTGCTAAAATGATGAGTATGTTGGACATTAATGCACAAAACCTTAAACCATCCAATCAAACCATAAAGGCTTACGATTCCACGTCTAGGGCAGTGTTGGGAATAGTCTCTCTGAAATTTGATGTTCGGGGGCAAAGAAATGGTGGTAGACTTTCAAGTTATCGATATTCCGGTCACATTCTCAGCGTTATTGGGCAGACCGTGGATTCATGAGATTGGAGCGGTGGCCTCCACTCTTCACCAGTGTTTAAAATTTGTGCAAGATGGAGTGCTGACGACCATCTATGGTGATAGCGTTACGATTGGGGAAACCAGTTCCAACACCGTACCAGTAATGGAAATCAAGCTCGACCAGGAAAACCCTATGCTCAGTGGATTCACAATTGAGAAACCTAAAGGGCAGTTCTGCACCATAGATTTGACGACGTCTTCAAACAAGATTCCCCCTGTGTTGAAAATGCTGAGAGGTATGAGCTATATCCCTGGTCTGGGGCTGGGGAAACGTCAGTAGGGACCGTGTCAGCTTGTGATACCAGAAGCCAAGAGGAATAGGCAAGGCCTAGGGTATTTAATGACGAAGGAAGACAAAGCGTATGATAAGACTGAAGCGTTTAAAGAAAAGATGACCTCAGCTGCTGGAAAGAAGTACAAAAGGCCTGAGATGCGCCCGTACAGTTGGTCTTTGAACCAACACTTTGTCAAGGATGATGGAGAAATGTTTGTTTGCCCAGAGCCAAAGCTGAGCCAAATGGAAGGAAGAATGAGAACAATTCGGAAGTTTGCCAATAGCCAAAATCCGGTGAAGGAAATGTCTGATAACTTGCCCAAAAGGCCAGGTGTGACCGCCACCTACGAGAACAGTTACCACTTCTGGGGACTTAAGTATGTGAACCAGCTTGAGAAGCTTGCTTTGGACGAATCTGTTGTGCACAAAATCCGTGGGGCGGACCCTTTAGATATTGACGGTGAGTTGGCAGAATTGTTTGAGAATCAGGGGCTGACTGAACCCGAAGGTGGCGTATCCACAGAGAAGTTGCCAACAGAAGGTTTTGTTCTTGTTGAAGACCTCGGAGATTTGATTGACTTTTCCTCTGATAGTGAGGTAATAGATGTGCTGGAGTTTGAGAAAGGACCGGTTGCAGATCTGAATAGTTTGAAGACCATCACAGAGGAGTCGCTACAGAACTGGACTTCAATCCGGGGGCCGGTGGCAGACAGGGAGACTATGATTGGAAAGCTTGGGCTCAAACCTCGTCCCTGTCCACCCGAGTCTAAATTTGTTCCCCGTGTCCTGAGTCAGTCCCCAGAGTCCCTTGTGATTGAATTTGAGTCCTCCGATCGGTCTGATGTCCTCACGACAGAAGACCGTCTTCGAGTTGTAAACACTGTCTTTCCCTACGCCTTGAATAAAATGGTTGATCTTTCTGAGTATCCTGTGATTGCCAATCTAACAATTGAACGCTTAACTAAAATTAATCATCAAGATTTGAAAATAATTAAGCCAGATTCAATTGAAGATAATGCAGACTTAATAAATGAACAATTTTCAGAAAATAATTCAAAGCAGGTTCGCGAGGAAAAGGAAAGTCGGGCCCAAGCTGCCGATGAGGTATTGACGACAGTGAGCCTGGGAACAGCCGAAGAACCCAAAGAAACGCAGATTGGTAATTTCTTCTCCGGAGATGAACGGGTTGCCCTGGTTGAATTGCTTAAAGAATATATGGATGTCTTTGCCTGGTCCTACAAGGATATGCCCAGTCTGGATTCATCTATCGTAAAGCATCGGATACCTCTAAATCCAGAAATTAAGCCGATCAAGCAGAAGCTGAGACGGATCAAGCCCGAGTGGTCCTTGCAGGTGAAAGAAGAGATTGAGAAACTCTTACGGGTAGGCTTCATCAAAGTAATTGAATATCCGACCTGGTTGGCAAACATAGTCACGGTTACAAAAGCGAATGGAAAAGTCCGGGTTTGCGTAGACTTCCGGGATCTTAATAAGGCTAGTCCCAAAGATGACTTCCCTTTGCCTAACATTGATATGCTGGTAGATGCAACTGCGAACTACGAGGTCAAATCTTTCGTTGATGGCTTTGCGGGTTATAACCAGATTAAAATGGCTGAGGAAGATCAAGACAAAACAGCATTTACGACTCCATGGGGTACTTATTGTTACACTGTGATGCCATTCGGGTTGAAGAATGCTGGGGCTACCTACCAGAGGGCCGTCACCACCCTGTTTCATGACATGATCCACAAGGAGATTGAAGTGTATGTGGACGATATGATTATTCACTCGAAAGGGTCGGACGGGCAGCACTTCAAAGATTTAAGGAAGTTCTTCAACAGACTCCGGGAACATTCTATGAGGCTAAATCCAGCCAAGTGTACTTTTGGGGTTATCCGGGGTAAAGTTTTGGGCTACATGGTCACAGAACGAGGCATAGAAGTAGATCCCAGAAAAGTCAAAGCGATTGTCGAGATAAAGCCACCCAGAACTGTCTCCGAAGTGAAAGGTTTCATGGGCCGTCTGCAGTACATCAGCAGATTCATCAACCAGCTGACCTCTATATGTTAGTCGATCTTTAAGTTATTGAAGAAGAATCAGGAAGTGGTTTGGAACGAGGAATGCCAACTGGCTTTCGAAAGGATCAAAGCTTACCTCGTCAATCCTCCTATCCTTTGCCCACCTCATGGGAGCAAGCCTTTACTTCTATATCTGACGGTCACAGACACATCTATTGGAGCCATGCTAGCGCAAGAGAAGGACTCCAAGGTCGAGAATGCCATATATTTTGTCAGTCGTAAATTCCAAGGTAGCGAGTTGAATTACTCTGCCCTTGAGAAGACGTGCGCAGCTCTGGTTTGGGTAGTTGGAAAGCTGAAGCACTATATGCTATCCCACACAGTGCACTTGGTCTCCAAGATGGACCCAATCAGATACCTGTTCCAAGGTGACAGAGGCAACATCTCCACCAGATTGGCAAAATGGACTTTCTTCTTAGCCGAGTTTGATATCAAATATGTGATCCGGAAGTCAATCAAGGGACAAGCTCTGGCAGACCAATTGGCTGATTTCCCCAGTACAGAACCCCGAGGGCCGGATCTCCAGTTTCCAGATGAAGGGATTCTCATTATAGAAAATGGAAACCGATGGCAGTTATTCTTTGATGGAGCGGCGAACAAAAGAGGAAATGGTATCGGGATGGTGCTGGTAGACCCGAATGATATGCATACCCCTATTGCTATCAAGCTGAATTTCTCGGTCACCAACAATGCGGCCGAGTATGAAGCTTGCATAGCTGGTCTTGAGGCTGCCCTAGAACGACATGTGGATGAGTTGGAAGTGTTCGGTGATTCCCAATTGATAATCAATCAGGCCGCTAACAGATGGAAAACCTCAGATCCATGTCTTCAGAAGTATCACACTTACATTGCAGAGCTCGTCGGCAAGTTCAAAGAAGTGTCATTCCAATTCCTGCCATGAGATAAGAACAGATTTGCCGATGCCCTAGCAACTCTGGCCTCCTTGGTAGAGATCCCAGAAGGAAAGTCAATTAAACCGTTCAGGGTCGGTAGGCGAGAAAATCCTGCATACTGCTGTGAAATAGAGATTGAAACCGTCAATGAGCCGTGGTACAGTCAGATTTTCCAATACCTCAAGCATGGTGAAGCATCTTTCCCCGCCGATAAAGAAGGAGACCAAAAAGGGATTCATGCCAAGAGTCTGCAAGCTTTGAAAAGGCTATTGGCTCAGTACGTCATATTTGGCAATGAATTGTGGAAGAAAAGGGAAGGTTGCCCTCTCCTGCTCTGCATCAGCAAAGAAAAGGCTCAGAAAGTAATGGAAGATGTTCACAATGGCGCCTGCGGACCTCATATGAACGCTCGATCTCTCATGCATAGCATTATCAGACTGGGTTACTTCTGGATTACTATGGAAACTTATTGTAATCAATTTGTGCGAACCTGTGACAAATGCCAGCGATTCTCCAATCTGAACCATATCCCTCCTCATGATCTCTACTGTATGACAACTCCCTGGCCCTTCGCAACATGGGGAATTGACGTCATTGGGAAGATAACTCTGTCTGGGAGTAATGGGTACTCATTCGTATTAGTTGCTGTGGATTACTTCACAAAGTGGGTAGAAGCTGCATCTTACAAAGTGCTCACGGCTAAGAAAGTGGCTCGCTTCATAAAGGAACAGATTTTCTGCCGCTACGGAGTCCCTAATGAGATTATTTCTGATAATGGAACCCATTTTGAGGGAGCTGATCGCCTGCTTACTGAATACAGGGTCAAACGTCACAAGTCTTCGCCATACAGACCGCAGACAAACGGTGCTGTCGAGGCTGCCAATAAGAATTTGGAGAGGATCATAAAGAAGATGGCCGAGCTAGGAAGGGATTGGCCAGAGAAGCTGCATTTAGCATTGTGGGGCTACCGCACTTCAATTCGGACTGCTACCGGTGCAACCCCTTACGCCTTAACCTATGGAATGGAGGTTGTTATGCCCATTGAGCTAGAGATTCCATCCCTCCGGGTGTTGCTTGAGAATGAGATAAATGAGGTTGACTGGCTCCAAAGTCGATACAACGAGTTGGCACTGTTGGATGAACGCAGACTAAAAGCCATGGAGCACAATCGGGCATATCAGAAAAGAATGGCCCGTGCTTTTGACAAGAAAGTAAAGCCCAGAGACATCAAGGTTGGAGATTTAGTTCTCAAGATGAAGCCTGCAAATCAGAACAGTGCATTGGGTAAGTGGGCAGCTGTTTGGGTTGGACCGTTCCTAGTCAAGAAGATATTCTCCGGAGGAGCAATGCAGCTAGCAGATCTGGATGGTAACCCATTTTTGCACCCCGTCAACGGAGACAAGTTATGGCGGTATTATGTGTGATTGAGTCTTTCTCCCTTCTGTAAATAAAATAAAAATAATAAGAAAGAAAAAAAGATAATAAAAATAAAGGCGCAACAAAATTGTCCCAGATGAGACTGAAAACCTCTCAAAAGGCAGTCCATGCAAAAACAAGGGACGCGCCAGGTGCTAAAAGAATATACCCAGCTAGACTGAAAACCCTAAAAAGGGCGGTCTAGGTAAAAAACAGGGTTGCACCATGTCCCCCTTCTGTCTTCCCCTTTTTTAAACACAAAAGTTGATTGAGTCGAACTACGGAGACCTGAGCCCCTTAGTTCTCTTACAAAAGGGGAACGTAGGCAACCACTTGTGGTTCGGTCTAAAAATGCTGCAAAATCTTATGTCTTGTCAAAATGTGTTTTGATTACAGTTCCAAGGTTTTTCAAAGGTTTATTTGGAGTTAATATCCTCTTTGATGAGTTCAAGCACGGCCTACTTTTGACTCAAAGAGCCTGCTGCGAATAAAAGGAACAAATTTTCAACGTCTATTTCATCTGCATTAAGTAATCAAAGGATACTCAGTTTCCATACAAATAATTCCTACTCTCAAAACATAAAATAAAAAAAAGAGTCTCATATCCCCCAGAAAAGATCTAGAAACTCGTCCCCGCTCCCGAACTCGCTCCTCTGTCCTTCCTTTTCCTCGGTCCCCGGGAGGTCTTTGGCCTAGGAATGTCAAATAAGTCGGTTTGAGCCCGTCCCAACTCAGGAATAACGCGCACCGGTGATTCAATCAGACCAGTCTCCCTCAAGGCAGCCCTAGCAATTCTCTCCTGTCTCAATGCATCTCTGCGAGCCATCACCTCCGGATCATCCCTCAGAGCAGCCCTCCGGATCTCTCGTTTCTTATAGTCCTCAGCAGCATCGCCGGTAACATTATCTGGGTTGCCCCGTGCCTCTGTATCCCTGAAAGATCGACTGGATGGATAATCTGCTCCCAAACATTCCCGGCGGCGAGCCTCTATAGCCAACTGTGCAAGACCCTGATGCTCCTCATACCAAATCAGATACTCTGTGGTCAAAAATGTAAATCCTCTGGACTGTCGAAGAAGTACCCGAGTGGGAAGAAAACCCTCTAGGAAAGATCTGCTGAAAAACTGCATAGACTGGGGCTCGGTCATAGACATCGGAATAGCATCGGTCATCAGCCTCTCCCTCAAAGCCCGAACAATCTGCTGAGGGTACCTATACTGTCTGCTCACCAGTGATGGGATACAGAAAGAAGATACACGCAAGTCTGGCAACCTGACCACTACTGATCCATCCTGAACGTCTCTCATGGTCTGCAAGTTCCAGGCAGGAATCCAAAAGCTCAGATCAGTAGTCCCGTACCGCGAAAATCTCACCTGCCAACTGTCAGCGGCCATATCCCTCAGCAGTTTGTGTGGCCGGGTCACCCAAGGCATTGCTATCCGACCCTCTGGTAATGGCCCAATCAAGCGCAACCTCTCAGAAAACCACAAAGATAACAAACTGGGGCTGCCTGCTCCCATGAAGTTTGATCCCCCTGCTAGCCTGTCAATGCCATGGTAGGTCTCAGCCAGTAACAGTAACAGTGGTACAATGTCCATCTCCCCTTGGCCGGATTGAATTTGACGAAGATCTACACCCCGGTCACCCCTCGCCTGCTCGACAGCCCCCAATAGCGCTTGAGCAAATTCCGACATACCCATAGAAATAATAAGCCGACAGGGTGAATAACATGAATATATCCAAAGAGGTAGAAAGGTCAAACCACTCAGGACGGGACAGACGTAATCTAGCCATATGAGTCAAGTCTATAGACCCATCATCCAGAATCATAAATATCACTTGGTCCGATGGCAGACGCAAGAAGTCCGACAATTGTTCCACAACCGATCGGCCGTCCCGGGGGAATGCTACAGTTGTCGCCTCACCCAAGCCTGTTAGTGCCCTAAAGTCTTCCATGGTTGGGGTCAAATCATTGTACGACAAAGAAAAGACATGTCGCTCTGAATCCCAGAAGCAAGATGCACTCAAGCAAATCCCCCAACCTTCCAGTCTTTCAAGGACCAAATGCATGGCATATTGTACCGCTTGTCAATGACCCTCCTATGTTGCCTCAAATGAAATCCCCAAATTTCAACAAAATCCTGATGAAATTGACATTCCCGGGAAGCAACCTCTTTGTTATAATGCTCCATTACAGTCGAAAGTACCAATCTTGGTCAAAGAAATCGCCTATCTGCCAAGAAGGGATTGCTGGTTTCCTCTGTTAAGAAGACAGTTTTTGCAAAATGAAATCGGAGCTGGGTTTTAAAAAGGGGGTCTGTTACGAACTTTATTAAGCTGTGCGACACGACTTGCCATACTAGCATGGGATGTCAGGCGACACTTCCAGCCTTCACCATGTACCAGTCATAGAATCCCCGACTCGCCGTCGCCGCCATACACCTACCCATACATATTCAATCCTAAGATACACAATATCTGGGGGAGGGCCCATTTCACCACATGTACACACCTTAGCTGATACAATGTCATTATCTCATGAACAAACCAGGTGTAGCTTATTATTCAGTACGATCATTTTTTTCCCTGTCTAACCATCTTCCCATTCCTTGAGCAGACAAACTTGCGCAAACAAACTAACATAGTTTAATCTTTGCTAACCAAGAAATATCATAACCAAAGTGTTGCGTTCCCCACAGAGTACAATTAAGCACATTTGAATCTTGGGGACTGTACCTCAACCAAAAATTGAGACAAAAGAAGTTCAAATCTAGCGATCTTTAAAAAAAAATGTTCATCAAAATTATCAGCCCCGTTGCCAAAGTGCCAGCAAAGTCTGTTGTTCCTTGATAATTCAACAAGCAGGATGCTTACCCTACCAAGCAAAGGTCGATGATTCCAAAGTCAGCCAAGAGTCAATAAAGGCCGTACCCTGACAAAACGACAAATCGTCAACAACAGCAGTGCGAATCCTCGGCAGTTACATTTATCCCCAGTAGAACCAACAGTAGCATGAGACCCTCCGACAGCTACAACCTTTCAACATCAACGGTATGAGTCCCTCCGGCAGCTGCAACTTTCCAACAATCGTCAGCAACAGTAGCATTAGTCCCTCCGGCAGCTACAGGTAAGCACAGCACATGTATGAATCATGTCTCGTCCAAACTGTCAAATCATTATGTCTAATATACTCGAAAAATCACTCCCTTCAGTTCATTTCATTCATCAGGTTAAAACACCTCCTAAAAGTCTTCTATCGGGTCAGACACCTCCTAATGGTCTATTCGGGTTAAGACGCCTCCTAACAGTCTTTTATCGGGTTAAGACGCCTCCTAACAGTCTTCTATCGGGTCAGACACCTCCTAACAGTCTTCTATCGGGTCAGACACCTCCTAATGGTCTATTCGGGTTAAGACGCCTCCTAACAGTCTTCTATCGGGTCAGACGCCTCCTAACAGTCTTCTATCGGGTCAGACACCTCCTAATGGTCTATTCGGGTCAGACACCTCCTAATGGTCTATTCGGGTTAAGATGCCTCCTAATAGTCTTCTATCGGGTCAGACACCTCCTAATGGTCTATTCGGGTCAAGACGCCTCCTAACAGTCTTCTATCGGGTCAGACACCTCCTAATGGTCTATTCCGCATACTCCGAACTACGATTTGGCTTGATTCCCTCCCCGAGATACGTAGGAATCCTTTCTTAAAGAGGTCCAGCCATCCGATCCACCAAGTCACCGTCCAGTCCTCCGCCTTATCCCCAGCCGCTCATTGGGATTGGGTCCTGTTTGTCGACAACCTCACTTCTTCCGTAAGTGACGTTGTCGAGGGGCTCTGTGAGTATGCCAATCCAATTCGCGACCCTTTTAAAGTGCTTTTTAATGTAATAAAATGGTACTAGGGGAATTTTGGTAAATTCCCGGTCAATTCCAAGTCTTCCGAAAACTTATCTTAAAGTTCTTATGAAGGAAGTACTTGTGAATGATTTTTTCCACACAAAAGGACCTATCAGGAATTATCAGTTTTGGACCTATTGGGAATTATCACAGAAGGTTCCAGAATCAGTTATTTATGCCAAAAATGGTTACATGGCTAGATAGGTCGTGCGGCACAATTGACCATGGAAAAGCGAAGCGAAAGGCCGTGCGACACAAGTGACCTCATCCATGCAGCCTATAAATTGGACCCTCCCCCTCTCATATGAGGATCCTTTTCCAAGACCCTAAAGTTACTCTGCCCAATTGACGACAGAAAACCCTCTCTCTCCTCAAACCACACCAAACCTCCCCAATTTCATCCTTCCCTCACCAAAACCATAAACCCACCTTCATACAACCCACACACCCTTTGAAGATCTGAAGAGAAGCAGCCAATTAGTGTCCATTGGCATCTCCTAGCAGCTGAATTGAAGGCTTCCACACCTAATTTGGTGTAGAAGTAGAGGACTACAAGGGTAACGAATTTCTTCACCTTCCTCTCTCATTTTACTTGTTCATTTTAAATTGTTCTTCTCTCCACTTGATAATCAAGATCCATTTGCTTCAGATTATCAAGTGGCAACTGCCATATCTCTGTTTAATTGGTTTTGTTTGGTTTAATTGCATATTGATATTGTGATCGTATCTCCCTTGGTTGCTTGGTGCTCAAGGGAGTGTGGATCTCCCATATCCATGCTCCCTTGGGTGATTCGTTGCTAATTTGTGTTAATCTAAGTTGATTTGATGTGCTTAATAGATCTGAATTGATCCTTGTTAGTTTCTAGTCTTAAATTGTGAGATTCCTGCAGATAGTCAACTTATGTCACGCGACACAAGTGACTTATCAAGTCCTGTGTCATGCGACACAAGTGACCTATCTGCAGAGAGTCATCTTTCAGTTGTAATTTTGTTCCTCCTTTCCCTTCTTTTGTTTCTCACTCAAATTAGGGTGTGGATCCTCCATATCCACATTCATTTTGAAGTGACTAGATAGATCTACTTCCCTTTTGCTTAATAATGTAAAACCTCTGCAAGGTGATCTGTAGTGTCACGCGACACAAGTGACCTCTCAGGTTCTGTGTCACGCGACACAACAGGCCCCTGTAGTAGGTTCATTTTAGTTGTATGTTTTGTTAATCCTTTTTGTAATATGGGATGTGGCCTCCCATTGCCAATGGCTCACAAGTTGTTTCTTCTTCCTTTTGAGCAATAAAACAAAGTACTCCTTTGCATTCCATATATATATATATTGTCTCACACACTAGCACACACATTTGAATGAATTGAATGTTAAACGTTAGAAAGACTTGTCTACGGACGAGGCGTGTTGGGTGAACTCTCGGTTCTTCCCAACACGTAACCTGACCCCGAACCCATTTTCTCTTTACAAAAGGTTTTCAATGTTTCCTCTTAAAAACGGCATGGCGACTCCTTTATTTTTATATTTTTTTTGGGCGAGCGCACATTCACTATTGATTCGAGTGTTGAGCCTAAGCACTATGGAGAGGCGGTCCGATCTCCTCAATGGTGTGAGGCTATGAATAAAGAGCTTGATGCCCTTGATCAGAATGGCACGTGGGACCTGGCAGATGCTCCCATTGACAAGAAAGTAATTGGCAACAAGTGGGTATATAAAATAAAGTATAATGCAGATGGTTTTGTTGAACGCTATAAGGCTCGTTTGGTGATTTTTAGGGAACCGCCAAGTTGAAGGGGTGGATTTCAAGGAAACTTTTGCACCAACAATCAAGTTGGTTACTGTTCGAGTTTTTCTTTTCGTTGCCGCAGTTCGTGGATGGGAACTTCATCAAATGGACGTCCATAATGCTTTTCTTCACGGTGACCTAAGTGAAGATGTCTATATGAAGGTTCCCTTAGGACATCATGCTTCTTCTTCTGGTAAGGTGTGCAAACTCAAGAAATCATTATATGGTTTACGTCAAGCACCTCGTTGCTGGTTTGCAAAGTTGTCAACTGCCTTGAAAAAATATGGTTTTATTCAGTCATGTTCAGACTATTCTCTCTTTTCCTACAAAACTTCCGCTGCTGAAATACATGTTCTTGTATACGTGGATTATTTGGTCATTGGTGGTAACGATACTAAGGTTATTCTGCGATTCAAAGACTACCTTAGTAAATGTTTTCACATGAAAGATCTTGGCCATCTCAAGTATTTTTTGGGGCTTGAAGTTGCTAAGCATCCGGATGGCATTTTCCTTTCTCAACGGAAATATGCCCTTGATATTCTTTCTGAAGCTGGACTTCTTGGTGCTCGTCCAGCTATTACTCCTATTGAGCAGAATCATCATTTGGCATTGTCTGAAGATGATAATTTACGTGATCCTGAGGCTTATAGGCGTTTCATCGGCCGCCTCATTTATCTCACTATCACACGACCATAACTTTCTAACAGTGTGCATACTCTTGCACAATTTATGACATGTCCTAATATGGCTCATTGGAACGCTGCTTTGCGTGTTGTTCGTTATCTTAAAGGGCATCTTGGCCAAGGCATTCTTCTCCGTGCAAATTCTGCTCTACGTCTAAGGGCCTATTATGATTCAGACTGGGCAAGTTGCCCACTTACTCGTCGATCACTTACTGCCTATTTTGTTCTTCTTGGTGATTCTCCAATCTCGTGGAAAACTAAGAAACAAACTACCATATCTCGATCTTCAGCAGAAGCAGAATATCGAGCCATGGCTGGTGCCACATGTAAGCTCAAATGGCTTCGTAGTTTACTAGGATCATTTGGTGTTCAACATAATGGTCCTATGCTTCTTCTTTTTGATAGTCAATCTGCATTACAAATGGCTCAGAATCCAGTTTTTCACGAAAGAACGAAGCATATAGAAGTTGACTATCATCTTGTTCGCTATGCTATTCAGACAGGTGTCATCACAACTGCCAAGGTACACACGACTGCACAACTGGCTGACATTCTCATGAAAGCATTGGGCAGTCGTCAGTTTTTATACCTTCTGGGCAAGTTGGACGTTTGTGATCTACACGCTCCAACTTGAGGGGGGGTGTTTAGATATTGACGGATTGTCAATATCTTTTCCTTATTGTATTTCCTTTCCTAGTTGTTGTAAATAAGGTAGGATAATATTTACTAGAATATTGATAGAGATTGAAAGAGTTATATTAGGAATAGAATTCTTGGGCAACAAGAATGCTCGAGAGGTAGTATATATGTATGTAAATGGCGTGTGAATAGAACAAGAAAAAATGAATGAGATTTCTCTCCTTCACATATACGATTCTTAACATACAATAAATAAAACTTACTATAACTCGACGTTTTTTATGGAAAAGGTAGTACAATATAATAGGTTTTTTTTTAGAGTGATGAATTCGATGTTTAAATGAGATTTTTGATTAAAGGAATTTACTTCCCATGTTCTTATCGGTCCGAAATATTTGTTTCATTAAAGCATCTAGTTATGATCCTTCTGGTAATATTTACAAACATTGGTATATTCTGCTAACGGGGGGATTGGCAAGGGGTGGGGTGGCAATCTAAAAAAAAAAAAAACTTGCTTATCAGGTTGACCCACACCCGACATATACCCGACAATGACCCAACCTGCGATATCCAAAATTTAAACGGTTCGTAACGAGATCAACCCGTCATTACCTATTATATCGTCATTACTCGACTTATATACGACTCATCCCGCTTGTTTGATAGACTTAAAGATACATTATACAGTTGGATTATACGGATCTCAAATCCAAAATATATATCGGGATTTTTTTAACTAAACAATCCTCGATAACCTCGCGTTTTAATGAATCTGTGAGGAGGCATCATTACTTTTTTCGGCCTAAAATAAATCCCAAAAATTAAAATTTATTATTAGTTAACTATAAATTTAGTTATTTTTTAGACATTTATTTCGGATGAAAAGAATACTGATGATGCAGGAATGCGTTTGGGATCAGCTATCGTTGTCCAGCAAGTGATTGAGCTGACTTGGGATTTGCACAACACAAGAAATAACTGTGAACTGCGTCGGGGCTCTTTCGGCAAGGCCCTCCGGCGTGAGAATCAGTGTATGGACTGGAAGATGGTGAAAATAATATACGTGAATATGCAAATAAGCATTACCTTAGTCCATGATTCTATTCCCATATTTATAGTGGATGAAATGGTATTAGGGTTTTCATCTGAACCGTTGGATTGGGTGGTGGCCAACCGTTGGATCAGCTTTATTCCCTAGGTGTACACGTGGCACGTTGGGATTGCTCCGCCTAAGTAAGGACACTGCTATGTCTGACACAGATAAGTGGTTTGCCTAATAATGGAAAGTCAACCTGAACACCTTTTGGCGCTATTACAGGTTTCATGATTGCACATGCAGAATGTCCCAGTGGTAGGTCTGACGTTATACCAAAATAGCATACGGGTCAAGCTTGTTGAGGAAGCTAAGTGAAGGGACGACCTGGAGCTGTATGTCCAGTAAGGTCGTCGCCTTAATAGGACTCGACGAACGAGTGGACGAGTGAGTCATCATGTTCTCCTGATGAGTTGGGTCGCTCAGTGGCGACGATGCAGTTCTCCGTTATGACGGGCTCTGACCTACATGGTGGGGAGGCTCGTCGTCAGATGGGCTTGGCCGCTCATTGGCGACGACCGCCATCTATAGTATCGACGGACCGTAGCCCAAACTTTGATGGGCTTTATTGGTCTTGATCCATTAGTGGGCTTGTTGGGCCCCGGTCTCGTAGAAAGGTATTGGGCCCGACCCATAACAGTATATTCCGTTCAGTGGCCCCCAACTCATGGGTCATCTTGACGGGCCAGGAGTAGACGTTTCCCCATTAGAGTTATCCGTACGACGGTCAATTTGAATTTTTAATTGTGGTGACGTCAGCATGGATGACGTGGGCGGCTAGGATCCCTTCATTAATTGACACGCATCCCATGATGGGACATTCTCCTCGGAAAACACAGAGGGTATTTAATGCCCCCATTATTTCGCCGTTTGGGTTTCCTAGGCATAAACCCTTCATCTTCCCCAAGTATAAAAGCTTCCCCCCTCCGCCATTTTGAACTTTTCATACCTCAGATTATTGAAAGCATTTGGCAAGGAGCGATTTCCGGCAACTAGCAAGAAGAACTCCGGCAACCAAGGACCACCGTTTCCGGCGACCTGAACTGTTCTGGCTACTCCGTTCGTTAGGCAACTGGGTGCTTGGATAAGGGATTTTTTCGATCTCCCACCGGAAAACACCTCTGCACTTCCTTCTTCAGGTAGCTCCTTTGATTGTTCTTTGTTTTCTGGGTTTTTCTTGGGGTTTAGAAATTCGAATAATGGCGCCTAGAACAGTAAGTTTTAAGAGGGGAGTTAAATTTGGTTTTGGGCTCAATCAAAGGGTGTACAAGTGTGCTAGGGGCATTTGGAGAGAAATCCCTTTGGTTGAATGCTCCTCCATTCTGGTAAAATTTGACTTTGAAAATGAGCCTTTAGGATTTCCAGTTGGTGAGGTTCTTGGGGAATTTGCAGAGGATGACCCAAGGGTAACGGCCTTCAGGTCAATGAACGACCTACCCAATCACATACGAGCCAACTATTCCTTATCCCGTCGTGATTCACTTAGGAGTTCGGTTTCAGGGGAATCTAGGTTACCCTTAGATAGGTCGTCACCTAAGGATGTTAGGAATGATTCCCTTGCTCTTTCTTGTTTTGTAGCAATGGATCACGACGATCGTTCCAATCAACCAAACCTAGATGTCAACGAGGCCAGCACCAGCACTGGGGGTCCCCGTATAGTTGACACCTTTCATACCAGTGTACGAGCTGGGAGGAATGAAAGAGGCTTTGGAGCCGGGGCGCAAGGGGACTGGGCCATTACCAAAGTCAGTACGAGGAAGGGCGATGTCGGGAAGCTAATGATTGATGCCCTACGAGATTCTTTCAGAGTCCAAGCCTCGACGTATAGGCTTGAGTATCTCTGTCAGAAGGAGTATGAGCCCCGTAGACAGACCCTCCTTACCAGCAAAGAGAAGGTAGCCTTCTTTTATAAACAATTCGATCTCGGCTTGAGGTTGCCCCTTGACCCTTTCATCAATGAGTTTTTGGAGGACTCAAACTGCGTGCCAATGGAGTTAAGTGCCAATGCTGTCAGGATTCTGTCCGCCTTCATCATAGTGTGCAGATTCCTTGGCTACGAGCCATGCAATACAGTCTTTCGTCAATATTACCGGACGACCCGATCTACCGTTCGTGGTAAATATACAGTGAGTGTGGCCTCAATTAGGAATGTTCGAGGTTTGTTCCTGGACACTCAGAATAAGGTGTATGGCTGGGACAATCACATGATTCTGGTGGAGAGCAGGGTAGGTTGGCAGTTTCCTTTCCCGGAGGGCCACAAGATGGTTGCTGATGAGTATGTGTGTCCGGCTCCGTGGGCCAAAGATTTAAAGGCGAAGATTGATGCCTTGCTAGAACTTGGGTGGGTGTCGTATAAGGACATTGAGGCTTTGCACTGGAGATACATCGGGGTCGGTATGATGTCTATGCCGTCGAAAGGGCCAGAACCCTTAGTGAAGATTAATCTCGACGCCCGCTATCCTGATTGGGTCGTTCACGACAACTTGACTTGGGTTGAGAACTGCGTCAGGTGCACGGGGGCATGCGCCGATCATCCCGAAGAGCGTTGCGCCGGCCTTGAGATGACTGGGGGTTAAGTTTTTTTTATAACTTTGCATTTACGAACTTTGTCTCTTAACCTCGTACTAAGCTGCTTGACCTTTTCCCATTTTTGTTTTGCAGTTCTTTCTGAGAGGGATATTGATCGTATTGAGAAGGACATCATGAGTGGTGTAATTAGACCCAATGAAAAGAGGGTTGCAAAGAGGAACAGGGCCGCGTCCAACGCTATCTACGATCGTCAGGAGAATATGACGAGGAGAAATGACGAGCTTCCCAAGTAAGCTTCTGGTGCCATCCCCCTGATTGAGATGGAGCCCGTCGCCGAGGGGCTAAATACTGGAGGCCGTCAAGCACACGTAGACGCGCTTGAGAAGGTCGCTGACGCTGAGAATGAGGCAGGAGTTGAGACAAGTATTGCAGCTGCCAATGAGGATACCCAACTGATCGTCATTGATGAGGGTGAGCATATTAACCCTGAGGCCGTTGGGAGCTCCGACTCTAACCTGTAGTAGCTTGAGGCTAATAGTCAGGCCTCTAAGAAGAGGAAAGATCATCCTGTGGGTTCTGGAGGAGAGAGAGAGAGAAAAATAAAAAAGCCAACTACGACCCTCCCAGTTCCTCCGACCCTTCTACCCCATGGACCCAGACTCCAGCTTCGTCCTCAAGGACTCTGCCTAAGGAGAAGGCCATTGAGATGGCAACTTTGTATGCTAAATCTACTCAAATAACCGGGACTCCTTATCTGTCGAGGTATGGTACTCCGCTCAACCTGGGGACGGCCTTAACCAAACGGGGCAGGGACATTGACCTCGTCCGCCAGATGAAGGATGCTAAGCTTACTCCTGAGACCTATCATGCCCATCTTGGGCTGATCCAAATGGAGGTAATTCAAACTTACGCTTTTATAAACCTCTCGTCATCTCATACTTGTATTAATAACCTTATTATTGTAGTTGTCGTCGATGATGGATGCGATGACATCAGACTTTCGGGCATGTATTAACGTCGAGCAGCGGGGTAGTGAGCAACCGATTCAATCGGTCGGGGCTAAGGAGATGGCTGAGCAGAAGCTTAAGGAAGCTGAGACCAACGTCGGCGAGTTAACTGCTGCCTATGAGACCCTAATGGCTCAGAAGAACGAGGCTTTGAAGGAGATCGACCTCCTAAAGAATGAGAAAAAGAAGTTGGAGAAGGATGCAGGGATCTTGACCACCGGCCTTCGTGCCGCCGAGACTAAAGTTGATAAGTTGACATCTGACTACGAGGCTGCTCGGGGTCATATCGAGGTGATGAGGGTTGATCACTAGGCTGCCTTGGACGAGGCTAAGTTGACGCCGTCGAAGAGTTTAAGGGAGTGTGAATGTGTGCCCAAAATTTTTTGTGTGTTGGATTCACGCGAGTTTGAAGACATCCGGTTTAATTTGAAAAATGGAGTCGCCACGCCATTTTGATTACCTCAAAACTTTGAAAAAAGGTTTTATGGGTTCGGAGGTTAAGTTACCCCTTGGGAAGAACGGATCGTCGTTCACCCAAGGTGCCTTGCCGAAGCAAGTCTCCCAAGATCCCATTAATCGTGCTTGCTTGCGTGCTTTCTTGTGTGCATGTGTTTGAAAATAAGGGGAGGGAATGTCCCAAGTCGTCTTCCGGACGTAAAAACAATTTGTTGGTTGTCGCTCGGGATTTCTTGGATTTTATGTATTCGGGATTATGATCCTGTCCTCATCTTAGACTTTGTGATCATCATTTTTTTAGACCTCGGGACTTGCGTGATCGAGAGAATGATTCCCTTTATAGTCAAAGATGAGGTTCTTTAGAAAAGGAGGGTCCTTAGCCCATCAATCCTACACTTTAAGACGGTCGAGCTTGTATGGATGCTTCGTACTCATCTTAAATGATAATCGGAGATATAGGGTTCAAAGGTGTCCCTTTCTAGAGAGATTATGAAACCTTTATGGAAGGAACGATGTAAAGATAGGATCTTTTACACCGGTCCGTTCCGAGGTTGCTAATGGGGGAATGCATGTAAAAATGACATTTTTAATGAAAAGATGACATTTTTGGATTGCAAAGGATGCCTTTTGATTTAAAGAAATGTTCTTTATTTGCAAATGATGCATAAAGACATGATATTTATGCAAATGATGCATTTTTGTGAAGAAATTGTTTGAATATGCAAAGGATGCATAAAGATTGTATTTTGAAAAGCATAGGATGCTAGTTCATGGTAAAGACATGATCTTTAAAGCAAATGATGCTTGGAAAAGGGATTTTGAATGCAAAGGATGCATTTTTATTGAAAAGATTTGATTTTTATATGCAAAGGATGCATAAAGATGATGTTTTTATGGAAAAATGGGGTTTTTAGGTGCAAAGGATGCACCTTTATGGATAAAGACTACATTTTTAATGGCAAATGGTGCCTAATGCATGCAAAGGGGAAGGGGGAATATAAAGATATGATCTTTAATCTACCAAGTCCCAAGCAAGATAAAAGCAATGCAATGAGCAATTATAGAGCAATTAAGATGCAAGGTTAGAGCGTGCGAGGTTACCAATGGCTTCCTTTTCTTCTTTGGATGAAGCTAGGAGGAGAGGATTGATCTTGGGCCTTCAAGGAGGAGGGAGATGACTTCTTGAGCTTCTTTTTCACCTTCTTGAACTTCCAGCTGTTCTTGGGAGGTTTCTTCACGTATTATGAGTATTTGTGGGTGATTTTTCGTATGTAAAATGGGTAGAGGAGGGCTCTATTTATAGGCAGTCTGGAAATCGCCAATGAAGCCGTGCGGCTAGGGACATCGAGCTAATGCAGCCGTGCGGCATTATCCCTTGTGACTCAGCATTTCTAGAACCATGCAAGGTGGAAAATTCTAGAAGCCTCCTCCCAATTAAGAAAAACGTGTTTCTTAATTGGGAAGGCTCCCTTTCAGCCTTTATTTAATTTGGAACTGTTCCGGAATATTTCCGGAACACTAGGAAGGTTCGGGGAATTACCGGGAAACTTACCGAAATTGCCGGGAAATTTAACCGGAAGGCATGAGCCAGATTTGTGTATTTACAGAAGCCCCTCGGTAACGTCACTTGCAAGGCGAGTGGGGTTGTCGATAGAAAAGGATCTGATCTGGCGAATGCCGAGATGGATTGAGTGACCGAAGTGGTCGAGTTGCTGAACCTCTGGAAGGCTACCTACGTATCCCGGAGGAATCAAGCCAGGCCGTAGTTCGGAATAGATCCGCTGAGGAATGGAGAAGAGAAACTGGTCTCTTGCTGGGGAAGTAAAAGAAAATGACCTAAGAGGTCAAACAATTGATCCTACTGGGGATATGCTAGAAGTGACCAATGTGGTCAGATATCTAGACCTCTATGAGGGGTTACTTCATCACTGATGAGTGACGAAGGAACAGGGTGACCAAAGTGGTTGGATGGCTGGACCTTTTTATGAAAGGCTACCTACGTATCCCGGAGAAATCAAGCCTTGATCGTAGTTCAAGCATCACTAGATAGTTAGGAACGATGTCTAGGATCCTTGAAGGTTTTGACAATTAATGGAGGCTGTCACCTGAGGAAACTAGGGCTTACGTCACTATCGAAGAGATAGAGGTAGCTAAAGTTGAGAGAACTTAAGCATACTTCACTATTCGTGATAGAGGTATCTTAAGTTAGAAGACTTAGCATACGTCACTATCCGAGATAGAGGTAGCTAAAGTTTAGATAACTTGAGCGTACGTCGCTATCCGGGATAGAGGTAAGCTAAATTTAGAGAACTTAGCATACGTCACTATCCGGGATAGAGGTAGCTTAAGTTTAGATAACTTGAGCGTACGTCGCTATCCGGGATAGAGGTAGCTTAAGTTTAGAGAACTTAGCATACGTCACTATTCGGGATAGAGGTAGCTAAAGTTTAGATAACTTGAGCGTACGTCACTATCCGGGATAGAGGTAAGCTAAATTTAGAGAACTTAGCATACGTCACTATCCGGGATAGAGGTATCTAAAGTTTAGAGAACTTAGCATACGTCGCTATCCGGGATAGAGGTAAGCTAAATTTAGAGTTTTGACAATTCGGAGGTTGTCACCTAGCGTTATCCCGTTATAACGGAATTAACGGAGGCGACTGGGAATAAAGCTTAATTGCTTAGGAGATAAGGGATATTTTCTGAAAAAGATGTTATCTTAGTTAAAAGATAACGGGAATTGCATGCCCAAGTGGAAGGTCCAGGGGCAGGATTGTAATTTCTGCTCAGAGCGAATGAGGCCGCCCGGCATGAGATGGAGAAAAAGAAGCCGTACGGCTAGAAGCTTGATTTTTCCAGATTATTTAAAACAGATTTGAACGGGCATTGGGCATTATTGCCGCCCAAGAGCTGCCGAGGAAGAGAGAGAGGAGGGAGAGAATTTCTGCAAAATTCTTCAATTCCCTTTGTTTCTATCGATTGTAATGGATCCGGAGGGCAATCCTATACCGAGGCAAGCAAGAAGAAATATCTCCGCGGCCGCTCAGAGGAGGAGGAAAGAACTCGTTCGAACGGAAAGAAAGTATGACATTCTTACGCCTCCATCGGAGCTTTACCCGGGGAGGAGGGAGCATAAATCGACGAACCCGCGTCCGGTTGGGGTAAGCGTTCTTATTTGGCTCGATTTCATCGATTTTGATTGAGTTTCGATTGATTTAGGGCTTGACCCGAATTTTAGGAATTTTCTAGGATTTTCCTAGGATTTTTGAATGATTTTCTTTTGAAAACATGTGCTCTTTTGAATATATGCATGCTTTTGAAATGAGATGAAAGACTGACACACTTCTTTGTTGTGCTTGTCTACAAGAGAACAAGTCCAGAGGACCATCTGAGATAGCAGTCAGACTTTGGCAGAGGATGCCAGATTTCGAGAAGAATGGGGTGAATCCCAAGCAGCTGGTGCGGGCTACCGGCCTAGATTTATTCATCGAGGCTATCGGCAGGGGGATCCACATCACCTCGAAGAGCAAGGGCTTGGTCCAGGCCCTATCTGAGTTTTGGTGGGATAGTACTCATAGCTTCCATCTGAGCTGGGGAGAGCTGACAGTGACTCCCGCTGATTTCACGGCTATCACTGGTCTACAGTTCACCGGGAGGCCCGTGACTTGGAGGGACCATATCACAGCGGAAGAGTTCAGAGATTTGGTCGGGTTTGAGCTGATTCCTAAGGGACTGGGTATGGAGACGCGGAATGTTGAGGTGGCAGTCCAGAACTGCATACGGGACTTTGCCGTTAGTGATGTGACTGCCCACCAGCTTGCTAGAGCTTTTGTGTGGTTGATGCTGTCGGTCACCATCTTCGCAAATTCTAGGACTCTGGCCATGACTTGCCTCCTAGACTCTCTGGAGAATGTGGATGGGATTGGGACGGTCTCGTGGGGCGAGGCCGGATTGGCGGAGTTGTATTTCTCTCTGGATCTGTACAGCCGGAATAAGGCTGCTTCTATGGACTGTTTCTCTTTTGCCCTTGAGGTAGTCTCGTTTTCTTTCTCTTTCTTTTCTTGTCTTGAGACTTTTATGAGAGAGAAATGACCCTTTTTGATGTTTTGAACATGCAGGTCTGGTTTTGTGAGGTGATCAGGTTCTTTCCGTGGAACCAACAGAGCGATATCACCATCTTCCCTGCTATGGTCCGCTGGAGGGGAGATGCGAGGGATAAGTTCACGGGAAAGACCCGGATTACTTTTGATTACAAAATGGTGAGGCCGGTCATCAACAGGGATGGACACGACGGAGTGGACTTCTACCCTTGGGGCAGGTATCCGGAGATCTTGCTAGGAGAGGCCATTGAGGCGACGAGGCAGCGGAGATGGCTGACAGGGCTGACATGTGATGTCATCTACCTGGGGGACCGATTTTCTAGGCAGCATGGCCATGTCCCTCCACTGGACGCCATTACTCCCCATGATCCTCCAGCACGGATGCTACAGCCCAGGGATTGGCAGTCAGATGAGATTGAGAGGTACCAGGCAGGCGTGGCCGCCGAGGAGTACTTTGATATGGATACCCCCTACGCTGTGTTTGTGGAGCAACGACTGAGGACACCACAGAAGCTAGTGAAGCTGGCGGTCACTCAGGGATATGGGGAGGATGAGCCTACTGACCCGCCGATCCCTCCTGCGCACCTGTCCTATGTGGTCCATGGAGTTCCGAGGAGGATGAGGATTCCTGTCCCCGACACTAGGGAGCCCCAGTATACCCTGCCGCCGGACAGCACTGTAAGTATACTTTTAGGGTCTTTCCCTTTTTTCAGATTTCTTTGCTTTTTGCAATTCTGAGATTTTCTGAGATTTTTTTTTCTGAGATTTTTCTCTTTTTTTTTTTTTCTTTTTCTCGTGTTCCAAACTCGCACTTATGATAGGCTGGTCAGGCAGAATAGGGGCTGGAAGGACATGTGCCGGTCCCTTCTGAGGAAGCTGGCCTGCGCTTCAAAGGCGGCGGCGGACGTGCAGGAGCCCGGGCGCAAGAGACGGCATGTCGAGGGCACAACGTCTACCTCATCGGCCTCGGAGTACTCTTCCAGTGCCATGCCTCGGGGGCGGGGACCCAATGCTGACATTCTGGAGCAGCTGGCTGAGTACGGGCACGATAATGTCCATCTGTCCGATGTGAGCGACCAGGAGGACCTGATGAGGGAGGCTAGCGTCTATGAGCTGAGCAGTGATGAGGAAGAGGAAGAATCGGAGGCCTAGGAGGTCTCTAGAATGGAATTAGGAACAAAACAAACAATGAACACGATTTATGCACACTTTGTTTATTTTTTACTTTATTTGGGCGCCGATGGGGCGAAGACATTGTATTAATGCTTTATTTACTTTCCTAATTTATGCTTTTTAAATTTGCATATTATCTGAGCCTCGGGGCAGTTTTTGCTTGGAATTGGGGCTGAAACTGGGCCAAAATGATTTATAATGGTGTATAAATGCTTGAATGGCTTCTGGATATGTTTTTGTACAGGTTTTGGTTGAGAAAGTGGGGTGAAAACTCCCTTTGGGCAGCAACTTGGTTGCTGCAGAATTTTTTCTGCAGATGGCTAATGTAGCCGTGCGGTTTTGTCCAGAGGGCAAATGAAGCCGTGCGGCTTACAGTTCTGTCTGAACTGATCATTTTCTGAATAAAAGCAAGGCTTGGCCATTTCATTTCATTTTCACTCTAGACTTGTCCCAATTGTTCCCAGAGCACATTTTGGACTTAAAGACACCATCTTTGGTCATCTTGCAATGGAGAAGCCCGTCATATTGCAAAGGGGGGAGCGAGACCGTTTTCTGTCCGAGCTTCAATCTTGGGTGAAGCACAACTTCCAATCTCACAAGGGGCTGCTTGATTCTTCCTTTAAGATCAAATCTTTATGGCATTTGAGGGATCTCCCGCCCGATTGGGACCTTTTGAGAGCAGCAGCAAGGTTTTGGGACGTCCGGAGACATGTTTACTGCTTTTCTTACAATGAGATCGTCCCAACGTATGAAGACTTCCGAGCCTTGATTGGGGGTCCCGAGATTGAGCCTATATCTATTCCGCTGATTGGGGACGTGCCGGTAGCGGCAAAGCTTGCATCTTTTCTGCAGATTTCTTTGGAAGAGGCTGAGGGGATGATGATAGCCCCGGACAGGATTGACCTTTCTGGTATCCCGGGCAGGTTTGGGTCTCCGGCTATGGCTGCGACCACGGTGGCTATGGATGCCTTTATTCTCTGCATATTTTCTGCTTAGTTCACCGCTGAGTCCGTGGGGATCTATCATGGTGGTCTCTTGGACATGGTCAGAGACTGCAGGGCTGGGAAGGATATTGTCCCATTAGTTTTGGGAGAGACATTGCATGGCATCGACAGGATGGCCAGGGGAGATCGTTTCATGAGGTCTGGGAGTCCGGCTGTGCTGACTTTATGGCTGCAGGAGAGGCTCGGGGCTTTGCCAGGGGCTTTGCCTACTCAGTGCCCTTGGGTGATTTCTCGGAGAGGTGCACCTCGACAGCAGGAACAGGGTAGCTGGGAGCTGACGATGGCTAGGTTATCCACTTCGAACATCCGTTGGTGGATACCTCACTGGAGGTTACAGACCAGGAGGATATTTCAGGAGTCTTATGCTGTGAGGGTTCCAGGATTCTGTTGGTCGTCCTTCTACATTCCCTGCTTGGTGTCCAGGCAGTTTGGGGCATTACAGGAGCCTTTGAGCGATTGGGAGGACATCCGGACCATAGAGGTGGTGCCATTCGACATGAGGGATCCAGCCAGCTTCTCATTTTTCTCGAGGGCTTGGACATATGCTGCTTTCCCACCCAGGGCTATCTTCAGGAGCAGGAAGAGTACCATCTTGACCACCGTCTACTTAGACTGGTATGAGAGGGAAATGGGAGCGACTCAGGTCATTCTGGGGAAGAGACGTCAGGCTTTATTGGGGGCCGACTGTGACTCGAGTAGGACTCTAAGGGAGACTGAGGCTAAGGCGAGTCGCCATAACCAGTCGGGTGACCTGATCAGAGACATGGAGGCTCGATACAAGAGATTGTCCGAGGTCACTCCTTTGACTGGGGCTCAGAGGGAGGAAGTGCGGACTCGTGCTCGTGTAGAGAGGGCACTTATTGACACGGGTTTGGTAGATGCTCCAGTGAGGATGCCGGAGATCGGGGTGAGGGATACCGACCTTATAGAGAAGAAGAGAAAGAAAACTCGACGGGGTCGAGGTAAAGGGAAGAAGACTAAAGAAGACTCAGCGAATGACGACTGTCAGATCTTTTCTTAGGATTCCCTTATTGCCATTTTGCAAACACATTAGTTTATTTAGGCATTTTTTTTGTATTTTAGATCTTTGTAGCAGGTTAGCAGAGTCAAGAGTAGAACGTGCTTGAACTCATCAAGAAGTTTTTAACTTGTAATGAACAAGAAATATTATCTTAGAAATTAATCAAGACACATTTCATGGAAATTCAAATGTCTTATTGCTTGGGACCTGTTTTATGAAAACTGAAATACCCTTTATTATTTAGGACGCACTTCATGGAAGCTTGATTGTCCTTTTTTATTATTTAGACCGAACCATATATGGCTGCCTACGTTCCCCTTTTACAAGAAAGACTAAGGGGCTCAGGTCTTCGTAGTTCATTCTGGTGAACTATTATTTTTTTATGTGCAACCCTGTTTTTTGCCTAGACCGCCCTTTTTAGGGTTTTCAGCCTAGCTGGGCATTACTCTTTTTGCACTTTCTTTTTTTTTTTATATTTTTTTTTAGATTTTTTTATTATTATTATTATTATTTTTTTAGACATAGTATCTTCTGAGCTTATCACCGTTGACTTGGTGGACAAAAGGATTGCCGTCAGTGTCCGCAAGCTTCATGGCTCCTCCCGATAGTATCTTCTCGCACCACATAAGGGCCGATCCAAATGGGTTCCCATTTTCCCAGGGGTTGTCTCTCCGGTAGGGGGCTTCACTTTCAAGACTAAGTCACCCTCTTTGATGTCTCCGGCCTTGACCTTTTTATCAAACGCTCTGGCCATCCGCCTCTGGTAGGCTCGGGTGTGTTCCATGGCTTTCAGCCTTCTCTCATCAAGCAGGGCCAACTCATCATGCCGGCTGCGCAACCATTCTACTTCATTGATACTGTTTTCCAGGAGGACCCTTAATGACGGGATTTCCAACTCCACTGGTAACACTGCTTCCATCCCGTAGGTTAGGGCAAAAGGAGTTTCTCCCCGTAGCCGTTCGACGCACGTTCGTAGCCCCAGAGTGCCGAGTGTAGCTTTTCGAGCCAATCGCGACCACGGGTGGCCATTTTTCGGATGATCCGTTCGAGCGTCTTATTAGCAGCTTCCACGGCTCCATTAGTCTGAGGTATGTACGGAGACGACTTGTGGCGAGTGATTCTGAATTCTGACAGCAACCTATAGCAGTCCCCTTCAAAGTGCGACCCATTATCGGAAATGATCTCGTTGGGCACCCCATATCTGCACATTATGTTTTCTTTGATGAACTGGGCCACTTTTCTGGAAGTGAGGACCTTGTAGGACTTGGCCTCTACCCACTTGGTAAAGTAGTCGATGGCTACTAGCACAAATTCATGCCCATTGCTTCCTGTCGTGGCTATTTTTCCTATCACATCAATACCCCAAGTTGCAAATGGCCAAGGAGTCGTCATGCAGTACAGGTCATAAGGCGGGAGATGGTTGAGATTGGCAAACCGCTGGCACTTGTCGCATGCTCGGACGTGCTGAACACAATCTGTTTCCATGGAAATCCAGTAGTAACCCATTCTGAGGATCACTTGCATCAGGGCTCTGGCATTCATATGAGGACCGCAGGGACCATTGTGGACTTCAGTCATCAACTCTTTGGCCTTTTCTCGAGTGACGCACAAGAGGAGTGGTCCTTGGTACCGCTTCTTGTACAGGTTGCTTCCTAGAATGACATAATGGGAGGCCAACCTTTTCAAAGCTTGTAAGCTCTTGGCTCTGACACCTTCTTTTGGTCTACCTTCTTCGTCTTTGAAAGCTGACTCTCCATCCTTGAGGAACTGGTAAATTTGATTGTACCAGGGTTCCTTTATAGGCTCGGGTCCTGTGTCTACTTCACAAATGTATAGGCCGGGGCTTCTCTTCTACCTACTCGGAAGGGTTTTATGGCTTTTCCTGTGGGATCTCTACCAATGAGGCTAGAGTAGCTAAGGCATCTGCGAACTGTTCTTTTCCCTCGGCAAGTAGTAGAAGGTCACTTCTCCGAACCTGTCCACAACTCCTCCATATGGGCATGATACCGCCGCAGATTAGGGTCCACAGCCTTCCATTTGTTGGAAACCTGGTTGATGATCGTGGCCGAGTCTCCATAAACTTCGAGCTCCTTGACATTCCTTTCTAAGGCAGCTTCCAAACCAAAGAATGCAGCTTCGTACTCGGCAACATTGTTTGTGGCAGGAAGTTCAACTTAAGGGCTATGGGTGTATGCTCATCTTTCGGATCGACCAAGAGCATCCCGATACCGTTTCCTCTTTTGTTAGCGGCTCCATCAAAGAATAATTGCCATCGGTTTTCGTGCTCGACCGCAAAGATCCCTTCATCCGGGAATTGGGGTTCGTGCCCTCTCGTCTTCATTACCGGGAAGTTCGCCAGTGGTCCGACAACGCTTGACCCTTGATGGCCTTTCTGGTCACATAGTTGATGTCGTACTCTGCTAAGAAGAAGGACCACTTTGCTAGACGCATCGAGAGGGAAGGTTTATCAAAGATATACTTGATGGGGTCCATTTTTGAGACCAAATTCACAGGGTGGGCTTGCATATAATGCTTCAACTTGTCGACTACCTGCACTGGGCCCCGCACAGGTCTTTTCACATGCCGAGTAATTGAGCTCACTTCCCCGCAGCCTTCCTACCGACAAAGTAAATGGCGTTCTCTACCCGAGAGTCTTTCTTTTCCTGAGCAAGCATAGCCCCAACTGCCGTATCAGTGACAGTGAGATAGAGCAGAAGAGGTTTATGTCTATGTGGGGGGGTATAGCACTGGAGGATGTACCAAGTATGCCTTGATCTGGTCAAAAGCATCCTGGCATTCTTCGGTCCATTCTGTGTCTACGTTTTTCTTCATGAGCTTGAAGATGGGCTTGCATATAGTGGTCAACTGATTGACGAAACGGCTGATGTACTGCAGTTTTCCCATAAAGCTCTTTACTTCTGTCTGGGTCCGAGGTGGCCTCATATCCGTAATGGCTTTGATCTTTTGGGGGTCAACTTCGATACCTCGCTCCGTGACCATGTACCCAAGCACTTTTCCCTTTGTCACTCCGAAGGTGCATTTGGCAGGGTTTAGTCTCATGGAATGTTGTCTCAGCCTCTCAAAGAACTTCCGCAGGTCAACAAAGTGCTGCCCGTCCTCGCCTTTGGAGTGAATTATCATGTCGTCTACGTAGACCTCAATCTCTTTGTGAATCATGTCATGAAAAAGCGCGGTCGCTGCCGTTTGGTAAGTAGCCCCGGCGTTCTTAAGCCCAAATGGCATCACTGTATAACAGTAAGTTCCCCATGGTGTGGTGAAGGCTGTCTTTTCTTGGTCTTCCTCGGCCATCTTGATCTAGTTGTAGCCTCCAAAGCCATCAACGAAGGATTTGACTTCGTAGTTGGCAGTTGAGTCCACCAGGATGTCTATGTTTGGCAAAGGGTAATCGTCCTTGGGGCTGGCCTTGTTCAGATCTTGGAAATCCACACAGCAGCGCACCTTCCCATTGGCCTTGGTGACGGTCACAATATTGGATAACCATGTCGGATATTCGATGACTCTGATGAATCCTACCCGCAGTAGCTTCTCAATTTCTTCTTTGACCTGTAGAGACCATTCTGGCTTGATCTTCCTCAATTTCTGTTTTACTGGCTTAGCATCTGGTGCTAGAGGGATTATGTGCTCTACTATTGAACTGTCTAGCCCTGGCATATCCCTGTATGACCATGCAAACACGTCGACGTATTCTCCGAGCGGATCGATCGCCCGTCCCGTTCAACCCCCCGGAAGAAGTTTCCGATCTCGTGTCTCTTTAGGTTCCTCGACAAGCACCCAAGTTCACACTTGTCAAAACCTCCTCGGCAGCTTGGGCCCGGTTTTCCTCTTTTCCGAAACCCGCTTAAAGATTTCTTTAATGTATTGTTCATTTAGTGTGTTTGCATCTTGTTCAAATGATTCATTATTAACCTGTTAAGTTTTGAGTTAATTTATCATTTGTTAAGTTGGCAATAAGAGGATACTCGAAAGATCCGTCATTTCATTCAAAATAAGGGGAAAGATGACATCGATTACATTTTGATGGTCCTCGGGCGTGAGGCCTTCGGATGACTCGTAGGACTGGAATTCAAAGATTCTTGACTCGACCGAACGACGCTACCGACTCTGGACCCTACACTACTTATTGACTCGAGGGTGGCTTGACAAGGGTTGGACCGGGATCTCACTCCTTCTGCGTTGCCCTGGGAGTAGCGGTCTTGTCGGCCGTTCTTCGTAAAGTTGGAGACTTCAAATTGATCAAAACTTGCCGAAAATCATTGATGTGCCGATACCGTGGAAAGATAGTGAGGGGGCTAGAGTAGCTTGATGCAATCTCTCGCCGAGCTCGTCCGTGACAACCGGGCTCATTGACTCAAGAGTTTGACTCATCTTATCAATGCACCGCCGATAACTCATCTTCTCTTTACCGATCTTGGACACCACGACCTTGTCGGATAGCCAACAGGAGGGTTGGCTTGGATAATGCCGATGAAGTCTTCTTCGAAGGGATCTTAATTATTCCTTGACCGGCTACGTATTCAATAGGCTTTCGTATTCTCGCTTCTAGATCTCGCTAGCTTCTTATTGAACTTCACGATGGCCACAAATTCAGCACTTTCGCTTCAAGAGGATCACCGTCCATGGGGGTATCAGCCGGATCGTGCTTTGAATGATGGGTTCCTTGGCGGGCTGTTTGGCATAACCGACATAGTAATCGAACTTGCCGAAGGCTCCCCTAGAGTTCCGACGGTCTTGTCTCCCTTCATACCTTTCCTTTAACTTCGCCGTAGACTTTCTCTTCTTCTTCTTTCTCGAAGGAGCGTCTTCATTAATCCATTCTTGATATTCATACTCTCTGCAGTCCTCACGCCGCATACATCATACCATATGTGAGGCTTGGGCTGAACTGGGATGGCCTCTCCGACTACTTGGTCATTACCATTATTGACTACCATGTTGGCCATTTTGACACTGGAAAGCTGGCAAAACTGAGGATTCTGGCGAACTGTCTGAGAATTCTGCGCTAACAAGTCGCTGACCCGGTGTTCTCACCCACTTCTTTCTCACTGCGGGAAAGGGATAGGAAAGGTTTAGACTCGGGGTAGGTGTTTAGGCTGAAGGCTCAGGCAATATGCAAATTAGAATCTTCCAGTTTACTTAAAACAGTGTCTTTTATTAATATCTATTTGGTTGGAAAAGGGGATTTGCCCTTCTTTTTCGTAACTACTCTAGATCCTGGATCAGTGGGTTCCGTCACTACGTCTATAAGCCCCTCGTATTCCACCTGTATTTCGACCTCCCAGGGTGGACAGCCCCGAGCGAGGGTCCTAAAGGGCACGCGGATCCCACCGACCGAGAGTAAAGAACGCTCCTAACGGGTCTAGCGGGTCATAGGAACTTTCAACGCACGAGCGATGCAGATTATAGTCAAGGCCATACCGAGAAAGTCTCGTCTTTCTGCCTTGATAGAATTTTGGCAGAATTTCGCTTGAGCGAATGACGTTTTGACTTTTGGTAATGTCCGAGAAGATAATAGGCATGGGTCGGGCGGCAAAAGCCGGATGACACAGTGTCACATTGAACTTCGTTGCATACGCCGGGCGTGAGTCAGAATTGAAGTCAATGCCGGGTCAAGATCTTGCCAATTTTTCCTTGTCGGAATTTTGGCAGAGCTTCGCTTGAGCGAAAGATCTTTTGATTTGTTGGCAAAGACTTGGTCTTGACTCTTACGCATTCCGTGCAGGTCAAGGTCAATAGTCAATGTCGGAGTCGAGATCTCGCCAATTTTTCCTTGTCGGAATTTTGGCAGAGTTCCTCTTCCGTTATGAACTAAGGCTTGACCTTTACGAGGGTATGCAACTGGGCTATATGACACGGACTAGACCAAAAAACCAACCAAAAAGTCACGGTTTTTTGAAACGTGTGACACGGACTGTGCATTGGTCGACACTGGCTGCCATGGGGAGGTTGGGATGATTCCGTGCGCGCCCGGGAGCATCGTAAGGCTGTCCGTGACTGCAGCTGGAACCACCCTCGGGTTTGAAGGACGTGCGTGCAAAGTGTACAGGATATATCAGGTGCGCGTAGTGTGCGGTCTCCTAAAAATGTTCCTTTTTGAGTAAAAACAGAGATTTTCAGAATGTGTTTTAAAGGAATGATTTTCGGGACGGGGAAAATGCAACACGTAAGCACGTAAATTTTCTGGGAGCCCCAGTCAGTCATGGAGCTGAATAGCCCCAAGCTGCTAGGACTGCCAGATTAACCATGATTTTTCCTGGTGGAATTGCCACAGAGGTCGCCCGGTCAGAACCCAAGGAGGATTAAGCCGTACGACTGCATGGATCAATTTTCCAGGTTCCACTCCTTTTGCTATTTTTCGGGTTGTTTCCCGTTCAAACTATGCACAGATTCCAAGATGCAAATGATGCAATGCAAGGTAAAGAAAGCAAGCACGATTAATGAAATCGGCGACGGGAGTCTAACCCACTCAAAGGGAAAAACTTTCTTTTATTTTTTTCAAAAAAAAATTTTCGAAAAGGGATACTGATACATGGGATTGTTAAACCACCGGTTATCCCAACTCCCACATCAGGGAGTGTACAGGAAGGGCAAGTGGTTTCCACCTATATACCGAGTATCGATTTTTTGTTTTGAAAATAAAGCTTTTCTCCTTTGGGATGTCCCCAGCGGAGTCGCCAAGCTGTGAATGTGTGCCCAAAATTTTTTGTGTGTTGGATTCACGCGAGTTTGAAGACATCCGGTTTAATTTGAAAAACGGAGTCGCCACGCCATTTTGATTACCTCAAAACTTTGAAAAAAGGTTTTATGGGTTCGGAGGTTAAGTTACCCCTTGGGAAGAACGGATCGTCGTTCACCCAAGGTGCCTTGCCGGAGAAAGTCTCCCAAGATCCCATTAATCGTGCTTGCTTGCGTGCTTTCTTGTGTGCATGTGTTTGAAAATAAGGGGAGGGAATGTCCCAAGTCGTCTTCCGGACGTACAAACCATTTGTTGGTTGTCGCTCGGGATTTCTTGGATTTTATGTATTCGGGATTATGATCCCGTCCTCATCTTAGACTTTGTGATCATCGCTTTTTTTAGACCTCGGGACTTGCGTGATCGAGAGAATGATTCCCTTTATAGTCAAAGATGAGGTTCTTTAGAAAAGGAGGGTCCTTAGCCCATCAATCCTACACTTTAAGACGGTCGAGCTTGTATGGATGCTTCGTACTCATCTTAAATGATAATCGGAGATATAGGGTTCAAAGGTGTCCCTTTCTAGAGAGATTATGAAACCTTTATGAAAGGAACGATGTAAAGATAGGATCTTTTACACCGGTCCGTTCCGAGGTTGCTAATGGGGGAATGCATGTAAAAATGACATTTTTAATGAAAAGATGACATTTTTGGGTTGCAAAGGATTCCTTTTGATTTAAAGAAATGTTCTTTATTTGCAAATGATGCATAAAGACATGATATTTATGCAAATGATGCATTTTTGTGAAGAAATTGTTTGAATATGCAAAGGATGCATAAAGATTGTATTTTGAAAAGCATAGGATGCTAGTTCATGGTAAAGACATGATCTTTAAAGCAAATGATGCTTGGAAAAGGGATTTTGAATGCAAAGGATGCATTTTTATTGAAAAGATTTGATTTTTATATGCAAAGGATGCATAAAGATGATGTTTTTATGGAAAAATGGGGTTTTTAGGTGCAAAGGATGCACCTTTATGGATAAAGACTACATTTTTAATGGCAAATGGTGCCTAATGCATGCAAAGGGGAAGGGGGAATATAAAGATATGATCTTTAATCTACCAAGTCCCAAGCAAGATAAAAGCAATGCAATGAGCAATTATAGAGCAATTAAGATGCAAGGTTAGGGCGTGCGAGGTTACCAATGGCTTCCTTTTCTTCTTTGGATGAAGCTAGGAGGAGAGGATTGATCTTGGGCCTTCAAGGAGGAGGGAGATGACTTCTTGAGCTTCTTCTTCACCTTCTTGAACTTCCAGCTGTTCTTGGGAGGTTTCTTCACGTATTATGAGTATTTGTGGGTGATTTTTCATATGTAAAATGGGTAGAGGAGGGCTCTATTTATAGGCAGTCTGGAAATCGCCAATGAAGCCGTGCGGCTAGGGACCTCGAGCTAATGCAGCCGGGCGGCATTATCCCTTGTGACTCAGCATTTCTAGAACCATGCAAGGTGGCAAATTCTAGAAGCCTCCTCCCAATTAAGAAAAACGTGTTTCTTAATTGGGAAGGCTCCCTTTCAGCCTTTATTTAATTTGGAACTGTTCCGGAATATTTCCGGAACACTAGGAAGGTCCGGGGAATTACCGGGAAACTTACCGAAATTGCCGGGAAATTTAACCGGAAGGCATGAGCCAGATTTGGGTACTTACAGGGAGGCGTAGAGTATCTCCTGGCTGTCACTGAGAAGGCCAAGGGTTTCTTCAAGGATGGAGCTAAGCACTTAGCCAGAAGGATCGTCGTAGATCCGGAGACTAAAGACTTAGTTTCTGTGAGGAAGCTGGCCAACCTTTGTGCTGAGGATCCTTACGATCAGGAAGCTCGTTTGGCCCACCATCTAGTTCCCTACAATGACAACGATCTGGCCATTATCAAGGAAGATGATGAGAAAGCAGGACTAGAAGAGTGGCTTGCGCCGACCCTGGACTCCCATAACTTTGACGCCTATTATGCATCTTTCTTGGGAAATGATCCTGATCCTGATCCTGATGACCCCCCACCGATGCCAATGACCAACCGTAGTTTGCTTTTTTGAGATGGATTGTAATGTCTCTTAAACAATGTTTTGTGTGGTTTCAAACAATGCCTTCTGAACAATTTGTATTTCGTGATGTAATTGACCCATTTCCTCGTTGTATAGAGGGGGTCGTACAATATCTTGCTAAATTTATGTTGGTTATTTTATGCCTGTTAATCTGTATGTTAACGTAGATAGCATGTGATAATAACTTAGTAAATGAGTAAGTTTGAAGACAAGTTTGTTTGGTCATCGTAAGTGATGACCAGAACTTAGGTCGTTTCAAAGCGACTGACCTTTGTTCATACTTGTGCTTTTTCAACTTCTCAGTAGCTCGTAGGTATAGTACGAAGGTCTATAGATCGTTGCTCGGAGGCAAGGTCGTATAGACGAGTCGTCTTATTCCGTTATAGCAATCGGGGAAGTCTGGCTTCGCCTAACCTTTATACTTGGCTAAAGTGGGTGTAAGTGTCGAAGTCTTGGCTTCAACTGATCTTTATACTTGATCAAAGTGATTGTAAGGGTCAAAGTCTGGCTTCAACTGATCTAAATCTCTTGGGTTTGTAGTGAATGTTCAACAAAGCGACGAGTTTTCATTGATAACTTTTTGTTGACAATGACCTTACATTGATTTTACTCCTAATCGCTTTTTAAACTACTGGAATTTATAGTCTATCCCTTACAAACTTCCAAAAAACTTCAAAAATTTCCTTTGACAAAGTTACATAAAGAACCACGAGTGAGGTGCCCTGAGGGCGCTGAGGGTTGACGATGTTCTCAAAAATAATACTTCGTGAGATGATTGGCATGCCACAGATGTTTGAGTTGTTCACCGTTTGGTCTAGCAAGACGATATGTTCCTTCTCTTACCACGCTGGTGACAATGTAAGGCCCCTCCCAATTGGGGGAAAGCTTGTTCTGACGGGCTTTGAGGCCCGTTGCTTCAATTTTTCTCAGAACGTGATCTCAGACCTTGAAAATTATTTTCTTCACCTTCTTGTCGTGGTATTCCTTGGTCCTCTTTTTGTAATTTGCAATCCTTAATTGAGCGTCCAACCGTCGCTCGTCCACTAGGTCAAGGTCGACCTGTCTGTTGTGGATATTCTTCTCAACGTCGTAGAAAGCCACGCGAATAGTTGGAAGCTGAAGCTCGGCGGGAGCCATGGCCTCAGAGCCATAGGCCAAAGCAAATGGGGTTTCCCCCGTAGGCCCCCGGGTGGTTATGCGGACTGCCCAGAGAGCTGAAGGGAGTTCGTCCAACCATCTTGTATCACGTCATTCAAGATTTTTACATAAAGCAGACAAGACGAGCTTATTTGCTGCTTCAGCTTGTCCATTGCCTTGGGGATAGGCAACAGACGACTTGGAATGTTTGACGCCCATCCTGTTCAACTCTTGTTCAAACTTCCATGAAAATTGTAGGCCGTTGTCAGAAACAATCACCGTTGGAATCCCAAAGCGACACCATATTGAGTCGTGAATAAAGCTTAGAGCATTGTTTTCTGTAATCTTGTTCAGGGCTTTGGCTTCGACCCACTTCGAGAAATAATCCACTGCCACTATTACATACTTCACTCCTCCTTTGGCCTGTGGGAAAGGCCCAATCAAGTCGACACCCTACATGTCAAATGGCCAAGCTGCCATGACTGGGGTCTACTCCGTCGTCAGAAGCTTTGGAAGGTCGGCGAACCGTTGGCAAGTGTCGCATTTCTTCACGAATTGTTTCGCATCCTCTCGTAGATGGGGCCAGTAATATCCCATGGTGATAAACTTGTTTGCCAATGTACGGGCCCCAGGATGGCCCCCACACTCTCCTTGGTGTACTTCGAAAAGTAGATTTACCACTTTGTCAGGGTGGACGCACTTCAGCAGTGGTCTGGTGATGGATCGTCTGTACAGCTCGTCCCCTACGACTGAGTAACGGGCCGCTTTCCTCTTGATTTGTCGTGCTAACACTTCATCAGATGGCAGCTCGTCTTTTTCAATAAAGGCCTTCAGCTCGTCAATCCAACACCTTGGGCCGTCTCCCACGCACATAACCTTCACTCGATCATAAGGTGGCTGCTCCAAGTAGGCCAAGTGGTGGCCATGCTCATCCTCTGGTAGTTGATCTGTGGCCAGCTTTGAAAGTAAGTCGGCGTGTTCATAAGCTGGCTGCTCGAAGTAGGCCAAGTGGTGGCCATGCTCATCCTTTGATAGTTGATCTGTGGCCATCTTTGAAAGTAAGTCGGCGTGTTCATTGTCTTCTCTGGCTATTCGTTGGATGGCCCAAAATTCTAGCCCCTGAATTAACTCACCGACTAAGGTGTGATACTTCTGCAGGGTGGGGTCGACGACCTGATAATCTCCACGAACTTGGTTTACAATTAATTGAGAATCACAGAAAGCTGCAATCTTAGTTGCCCCGAAACACTTAGCGTACTCAATCGCTGCTACAAGTGCTTCATATTCTGCCTGGTTGTTTGATGCTTGAAATTTGAACCTCAAAACTTCTTAAAAAACCGTGTTGCTTTCTGGTTCGACGAGCACAATTCCTGCCCCACTGAGATCTCTCGTTGCCGATCCATCCGAAAAGATCTTCCAACACCCAACAGGCAAAACCAGCTCCTCCGGCTTATCGTCGATCTGCTTGCCTTTTTTCATTTTTGTGGCGGCCTTTGATCGTCATCGATGCCGAACGATGTCTCAAGCACAAAATTGGCCAAGGCCTGGGCTTGTAAGGTCTTCCTTGTTTTATACTGGATGTCAAATTCAGTTAATTCAATGCTCCAGTTTAGTAGACGACCAGAGCTTTCGGGACGATGCAAGATCTTCCGTAGCGGGGCATTTGTATACACAACAATGGGGTGGGCTGAGAAATAAGCTCGTAGCTTTCATGCTGCAATGACGAGAGCATAAGCTATTTTCTCAGCATTGAAGTAATGGGTTTCCACATCTGACAAAGCCTTGCTTACGTAATACACTGGCCTCTGTATCCCATCCTCCTCCCTGACCATCACGGTGGCGACGGCCTTGTCGCTCGCCGAGAGGTATACATATAGGTCCTCGCCCGCGATGGGGCTGCTGAGGAGTGGTGGGGAGCCAAGGTATTCCTTAAGCTGATTGAACGACTGAGAACATTCATCCGTCCATTTGAAGTCTTTCACAGCACGTAAATCCTTGAAGAAGGGAAGTGATCTCTCGGCGGACTTTGAAATGAAACGACCCAAGGCCGCCACTCGTCCATTCAGCCGTTGGACTTCTTTGATGTTCGTAGGTTCAGCCATGTCCGTCAGAGCTTTGATCTTTTCGGGGTTGGCTTCAATTCCCCGTTGTGAAAGCATGAATCCCAAGAATTTGCCTGCAGCAACTCCAAAAACGCATTTAGCCGGGTTGAGCACCATGTTGTTTGCTCGTAGGTTAGTGAAGGTTTCCTGAAGGTCATCTACATGTTTCCTCTTCTTGGACTTGACGACCATGTCGTCTATGTAAGCTTCCAGGTTGTCACCGAGCTGCCCCTTGAAGACCTTGTTGATCATTCTCTGGTAAGTTGCCCCGGCATTTTTTAGCCCGAAAGTCATCTTTGTGTATCAATAAGTTCCCCCTGCGGCCTGGAAGGCCGTCTTTGGAATGTCTTCCTCGGCTATCTTAATTTGGTGATTGCCAGAATATGTGTCTAGGAAGCTCAGAGTCGTATGACCAGCAACAGAATCGACGAGCTTGTCAATCCTGGGTAGGGGGTAACTGTCTTTAGGGCATGCTAAATTCAGGTCGGTGAAATCAACGCATAACCTCCACTTTCCATTGGGCTTTTTTACTAGAACCACATTGGCTAACCACGTCGTGAAACCAGCCTCCACGATTATCCCGGCGCTCAACAGCTTCTCAATTTCTTGTTTTATTGCTACCTCTTTCTCCGTTGAAAAAATCCTCAGCCTCTGCTCCTTAAATTTCATTGTGGGGTTCACTTCGAGCCTATGGACGGCCACATCCTCTCTAATGCCTTTCATGTCTTCGACCCTCCAGGCAAAGACGTCGAGGTTTTGTTTAAGTAGAGAGATTATCTCTTCCCTCACCTCAGTAGATAACTGAGACCCCAGTTTAATCATTTGCTTTGGATAGTTTGGGTTGATGATTAGTTCAGTTAGCTCGTCGGTAGGCTTCATTTCAGGAGCATCGTCTCGAAAATCCATGGACTCGATCACTATTTCCTTGATCTTTCTTCTTGCTTCGGGAGTGAGGTCTGGAACTTCGTTTTCAATAAGCTTGTCTAGCTCGGCCCCCGATTCATGGGTGACCAAAAGTTGAGGAGCCACAGCTTGGTCGTCCATGAATATTTCAGCAAAGGCTTATGTGTCGTCTACACACTTAATTGTGGAAACATTGGAGTAGGAGGTCGTCGTTTGCTTGACAGATTTAGAGAGCTTCACAATTTGGTCAGGGTCGTCAATTTCAATAGTCCGCTTGGATTTCAACACTCTAGGAACTCTGGGGCCGTCCCCAACACACAACCGATCCCTGAGCATGTAGGAAACTTGATCCTTTGATGAGGGACTGAAGCAACGATCCCTAAGCTAGCTTGGCCATGTTGGCCGAGTATTGCATGGTAATCACTGATGACATCAATAACTACGAAAGTAACAGTCTTGATGGTTCTCAAAGGGTGTTCCCCGATATCAACGAGCAGATCAATTTGACCCTTAGCGTCTACCCTATGATTGGTGAATCCTTCTAGACGACCTAAGTAGGGACTTAGGCGACTATCATGTAGACCCATTTTCTGATAGACGTTGTAGAACAAGATATCCTTGGCTGCCCCGGTGTCAATCAAAATTTGCCTTGACTCACAATTGTCGATGAAACCAGGGACAATCAGCGTTTGTTGACGAGCCAAAGGATTGGATGATAGCTCGTAGGGGTAGAAACTTATCACGTCATTTGGAATCTCAGGTTTTTGGGGGATATGGGGGGGCTTTCTTCAGATGGTAAATGGCGCTCTTGATTTGATTCTTGCTCGTCTCCTCAGAGATGACCAAGACCATTCTTGGTTGCCTTTCTGGAGGGTCGTTGTTGGGGGCTCTGTTGTTGCCCGTGGGGCGATCCCTCCTTACATACTGTTCTAGACGGCCGTCATCAATTCACCTTTGAATGATTTTCTTCAGACTAAAACATTCTTCTGTGTCATGTCCCTTATCACGGTGGTATTCATAATACTTATTCATATTCTTTTTCCCTTTGCCATTGGGGTTCATCTTTGGGGCCGGCCCAAAATCCACAATGCTCAATATTTCCGCCCGTGAGACTGTCAGAGGAGTATACGAGTCTGGCACTTTTTCAACCTTTCCTTTCTTGTTTGTCCCTTTATCCCCGTTCTTATCCTTTTTTGACTTTGCCGCCTCACCATCGTCGACGACCTTTCCTTCTCTCTCCAGCTTCCTCTCTTCAGCCTCGGCTACAACATATGCCTTGGCGTAGAGATCCTTTCTGTATTTAGCTGGATGCACTTGGAGCTCGTAGTCCAAAGTGGAAGAAACGACACCGTGCCGGAAGCAGTTGATAATTTCTCGATCAGTCAGATCTTCATCGATTTGATCCACCAACTTCTTGAATCTTTTGAAGTAACTCATGGAGCTTTCATTGGCTCCCTGGGTTATGTTGCTGAGGTCGTTGACATTTTTACGACGGTCTCCTGCCGTTGCAAATCTTCCCAAGAATTTTTTCCTCATCTGTTTCCATGACTCAATGCTCCCTTTTGGAAGGCCTCTAAACCACCGTAGAGCAGCGTCAGTCAGCGTGCTCGTAAGAGCCTTACACATTACGTCGTCATGTCCTGAAGCTCTAGATATCGCATACATCTGAGCTTTGAGATGTTGCATGTGATCCAACGCGCTCGTCGATCCATCGTATTGCTTTAAATCAGAAAGTTTAAATCCTGGTTTCGGTGGTCCCGTCTCCAACATCCAAGGTGCCAATGGCTTCATTGTGCCAACATCATCTTCTGAATCATCACTATCCACATTGTTTTTTTTTTGCCGTCAACTCCTCAACCTGACGTTTGAGTCTCAGAAATTCCCTCATATCCACATCTCCTGCTGGACCGGTGGGAGGAATCCTTTCCCGACGAGGCCCCCGGACAATGGTGTTCGACCGTTGCCTCTCAGAGGGGGAGAGTCGTCGAGATATAGTTCTCTCTCTCCTGTGGCTTTATGGTGGAGACGGTCTATATGATCGTGACTGCTCCCGTTCACGACGAGGGGGAGTGCGCTTCCTTTATCTATAACTTGGGTCTCGTTCATTTCGCAACGACGGGGTCATTTGTCGACCTCGAACAACTTGGTTCTGCACGGGGTTCTCATTGGCTAAAGATCAACGAGGCTCACTATCTGCCTCATCCCGTCGTCGCTGTGATGGGATTCCCTCACTTCGTCTTTGGTTGAGGTGTTCTCTGAGATCAAGTTGTGGCACAATCCGTTCATTTTCAGCGACAGTTCCATCACGACGATCGTCGTTCCCTCTCTGGTTTCTCCTTCTTCCAGATAAGACAGTATTATGGGACGCTTGTGGGGGCTGGTCTTCAGCCATTTGTATTAGCTCGTTCTGGATTCGTAGGAGCTAGTGGAGAGCGTTGGCTCTCTCGACGAGGAAAGCGGTTCTGTCGAGATGTGGGTTCGATGGGCCACCCATATTTCATACAGTAGCTCCCTCGGGTCTCCTCTCCAGTGGGGGTCGTCTCTGACGCTCAGGGGCAGGTCTTTTTTCTCTCCTCCTTGCCGTTTGAAGGCCTGTGTCATCAACCACCCCTTGTGACCTGGTAACCCTCAGATTAGGGTTCCTAGGTGGTGAGGGAGGTCAGGGATTCTCTTGTTGGCCTTGTCGAGGGGAAGGAGGTCTGCCTTCATCTCCGGTAGATTTGCTAGCTGTGTGTCCGTCTGACACCATTTTCCAGGTATTTTCCGGCTGTTACTCTTTTGTTGAAGATCACTGACAAATGATTCCCGGCAATGGAACCAATCTGATGATGCAGGAATGCGTTTGGGATCAGCTATCATTGTCCAACAAGTGATTGAGCTGACTTGGGATCTGCACAACACAAAAAATAACCGTGAACTGCGTCGGGGCTCTTTCGGCAAGGCCCTCTAGCGTGAGAATCAGTGTATGGACTGGAAGATGGTGAAAATAATATCGTGGTTGTGTGTATATGTGAATATACAAATAAGCATTACCTTAGTCCATGATTCTGTTCCCATATTTATATTGGATGAAATGGTATTAGGATTTTCATCTAAATCGTTGGATTGGGTGGTGGCCAACCGTTGGATCAGCTTTATTCCCTAGGCGCACATGTGGCATGTTGGGATTGCTCCGCCTAAGTAAAAACACTGCTGTGTCTGACACAGATAAGTGGTTTGCCTTATAATGGAAAGTCAACCTGAACACCTTTTGGCGCTATTACTGGTTTCATGATTGCACGTGCAGAATGTCCCAGTGGTAGGTCTGACGTTATACCAAAATAGCATACGGGTCAAGCTTGTTGAGGAAGCTAAGTGAAGGGACGACTCGGAGCTGTATGTCCAGTAAGGTCGTTGCCTTAATAGGACTTGACGAACGAGTGGACGAGTGAGTCATCATGTTCTCCTGATGAGTTGGGTCGCTCAGTGGCGACGATGCAGTTCTCCGTTACGACGGGCTCTGACCTACATGGTGGGGAGGCTCGTCATCAGATAGGCTTGACTGCTCATTGGCGACGACCGCCATCTATAGTATCGACGGACCATAGCCCAAACTTTGATGGGCTTCATTGGTCTTGATCCATTAGTGGGCTTGTTAGGCCCCGGTCTCGTAGAAAGGTATTGGGCCCGACCCATAACAGAATCTTCCGTTCAAATACCATTTTACTCCTATCCCATTGCTAAATTCTTGTGGAAAACTAGTTTTTCGATAACATAAGAAAAAACTAGTTTTTAAACACTAAGCCTAACTATTAAGAGGGATGAACAATGATGAAAACTAGTTTTTTCATAATATTTTTGAGAAAACTAGTTTTTCACAAGACCTACTCTATCCCATTTATATTAGTTACTAAACAAAATAATTTCAATTAAGAAATCATAAAGATTGTTTTGTGTTTTTTTTCTTAATATCTGATAATGCGTGAACTTTCCAGATTAGTATTAGTCCAGAGTCAGATTGTACTCCGGCGTCTATAACCTGAAAACACGAACAAACAACTAGATATGATGGTCTCCGGCTAATACCCTTCGGTATGCGAATAAGTATTGATATCTTAGATGAAAACTATATGAAAATAGAGTAGTTTATGTGCATAAAATGACGTTTCCTTTAATAAGGATTATGGGTAGATATTTATACGGTAATCATTGGACATGTGTCATAAATCCCGCGAAATCGGGCGGGAAAGTAGGGATCAACAGTTTCCGAGAATATAGGAGTTTGTTATTTTTTGCGGCGTTGGGCATGCCTGTTTGGTTTGGTCGAGGTCGACATGAATTCGTGCATTGGTCGGGCAGAGAGAGTGTGAGTCGATCATGCCATATGTCGGACTAAGATGGGTCGCGACCTAGGAAGGGTCGACCATGCTCTTGGTCGACTTGTTCGATCGACGTCTGAATTAGTGGACCTGAAGATGAGCCTTCTAGGCATGTTGGGCTCATGACATAGAATGGACGTTGGAATGGCCTCGTTGGGCCCAGCCCGTCACTTTTCTTCCGCTCAATGATCCCCAACTTTCTAGCTCGACTTGTCGGGTAGGAAGTTATGGTACATTTTAGAGGAAAGATGGTCAGAGCCTTTAAGCTCGACTTGTTGAAAAACATAGGTCGATGGCCACCGCTTAACTTTGATGCGACTTAATGAGCTGTCATCAATGCGCCGTAATTTCCACATTTACTAATACGCATTTTTTCGATTGGACATTCTTCTTGGGAACCCTCATTTGCATTTAATTCGGCCCATTGTTGATGTTATTGAACCGTTTTGCCCACTCTTTCCACTTCAGGTAATTAAGGATGAGGGTATAAAAAGGGAGATTTCCCAAAATTTACATTCTTGGAGTTCTTGAGAGTACACACAGCAAGAAAAAACCTAGATTTCCATCTTCGACACTTACTTTCTATGGTGACTGAAAACACTGCTTTCGTGCTTCGAAGCATTTCTCCCATCTTCACGTTTCGTGCTTCGAAGCATTTCTCCCATCTTCACGTTACTCAGGTACTCGTTAATTTCACACTGTAGGCTCAAATTTGAACTGTTTAGTACGCCTGTCATGGCTAGGGTTTTAGGGTTTGAGGTGGGGGCAAAATATTGCTACAATCGTTTGAATCTTAGGGTTTATTAAAGGGTGGAGGGTCCTTGGAAAGAGTTGTCTTTAGAGGAGTATAATGACAAAATGGGGACTTTTCTTTGGGGAGATTAGTTTTACGGTCGGTGAGAGTTTGGGTGACATGGCCATAGGTGATCCAAGGGTTGTCCGCTTTCATCTCTTTAACAAATTGATTGATCATTTCATCATTTTTACATTAGGTCCGGTAAACCTGTTTTTCCTGCCAAGAGGCTTCCTTTCCCAGGGGAATCTAGGTCACCCATAGATAGCTCGTCTCCTTCCCCTTCTGGGACTGATTCTCCTGTTTCCTTGTCTTCTGTAGACATGACAGCTAACAATCAAAATCAGGGAGCCGATCAATGTGAGGTGTCGACCTCTGCCTCTGCAAGATTTATAGACAAGTTTTGCTCGATAGTGGTCCCTAGGCGAGGTGAGAGGGGGTATGTGGTCCCCAAGCTACATGTCGGTAGGAGATCAGGAGAGTCCCACCTTCGGTTTCTCCATGATCACTTTAAGGTATCGAGGGAGGACTATCGGTTGTCTCATTACACTAAGAGGCAACGAAAAGCTGACTCTTGGGTACACTGGGCTCTCAACCCGAGAAAGGTAGCTTTCAATTACGAGCAGTTTGTGGTAGGACTGAGGCTACCCCTAGACCCTTTTATATGCGAGTTTTTGGAGTGTATGGCCGATGTCCCAATACAAATGGGCGCCAATGCCGTCAGGGTGCTAGTCGCCTTTGTTATGGTGTGTCGGTTCGTAAGGTGTGAGTCTTGTATGCACATATTTAGGAGGTTTTTTAAGGTGGTTATTAACGAGACGACCTGGGGGATGAACACTCCAGCCAAAAATCTCTTCATCAACCTACCCGATAAGTGTTCGGGCTGGAATAGTCACTTGATTCTGGTGGAGAGGAGGAAAAGATGGGAGTTTCCTTTGCCCAAAATTAACTCGACGTCGATGAAGGATGGAGATTATTGGGTTCCAGAGTGTAGAGACGGTTTGACCAGGAGGTTGATGGCCGTAGCTCATAAGAGCACGGTTTACTGGGAGGCTCTTGAGTCGAGCAAGGACTACTATGTCCAGGTCGGTATGATGATGGGCGATGAGGGTGGAGTTTCTACTTTGGTCCCATAATTAGGAGTCTTAGGTATCTAGATTGGGTGATACATGAGTGAGAAAAGTTTTAGAACCAATGTCCGCTGTGTAAAAGGGTGTCGTGGCATTGTCTGAGGTTGGATCACTACGACGATTAAGTACCTTTTTCATAATTGTTTGCTTTTTATCATTGTTTTTTATCATTGGTTGTTTTATATTAACCTTCTATCCATGTTTTATGCAGTTCTAACACCCAAGCAAGAGTCCCAGATGGAACACATCATTGAATTCGATGGCCACCGTAAGAGCAATAAAGGTCATGTCCGTGCTAAAGCGCGAGCTAGTAGGGAGAGGGAGACTGCCGCTCGGAATAACTTGCTCCTAAAAGAAGGAGTAGGAATGGTTCTTATTGATGGAACTGAGTCAGTCCAGCCGATAGAGGGCGTTGATGCTGGCCAGTAGGTTGAGATGAATGTTGATGCTCCTAGCACAGAGGGTGAAGCTGATACTGAGGTCGTACAAATGTCAAGTGATGACCTGCAGGTCGAGCTAGCGGCTGGTCAAAGGCGTACCACCGAGTTCATCGACCTCGATCTTGAACTAGAGCTCGAAGGTCAGGATGATAATGACGCCTCATGTGGCCGTTAACTGAAATAGGAAAAGGTTTAGGATGGAGACCGAAGTTAAGGATAATGGATCTTCGGCAAGAAGATCGCATCGTCTGGCCCATCTAGGCCATCTGGGTCGGTCTCCAGCCCTCCTCTTGCTTAAGCTATGGGAGCCATGGATGCAGGAGCGGTGCAGTCCTGCAAATAAAGTGTGGTAAAAGACCCCTTTTTTTGTAGTCAAACCACTCAATGATGTTGCCCCGGAATGACAACCTAGTAATTGCAGCAAAATCTGTTGGGGTCACGGTCGCCTCCCCCCACCTGAAATAAAATGTGTGGGTCGTATCCCACCAGTACTCGCTAAGGGCAACATGAAGTACCTTCGCCCTCTGCGTCAAAGCCACCACGGCTACCGAACTGATAAATCCGGCTAGGTTGGAGTCAATCAAGAATTGTCGTGGACTCCTCTCCCCGTCCCGAGCCACATCTGGGAACATCTCCCACAGCTGACGGACCGCCTCAACATCTCCCCTACTCTTCACATTATGCATGTCAAATGGCCCTCCCCCCTACAGGTGAACACCACAAAAGTATGTTATTACAGAGATAACGTACATAGACACATATCAAAATCACAGAAAATATATCAGCGCAAAGATATATGAAATTACCCGGGATTTTGCGGGGGCACGAAATGCGGTTGTCTTTCGCGGGGTGTTGGTGTCTGAGACCTCACCTCATGGGAAGGAAAATGAGGAGTCGCCACACGGTTTTTGTATTTTGAGCCCAAAACGTTGAGAAACGGCTTTAGTGAAAAGGTGTCGTTTTTATTGGTAGCAAAAACTTAGGAAAAGGCTTTGAAAACGGGGGTCATTTTTATTGGTAGCAAAAACGAGTAAAAATCTTTGAGTATCAGAGATTGTTAGGTTCGGAGGTCACGTTACGTTTCGGGAAGAGTATTACGAGATCACCCGACACGCCTCGTATGACGAGTCTTTCTACCTTTCTCGAAAATCGTGTGTGTGTGTATGTTTTGAAATGGGGGCTTGAATGACAAGCTTAATCTTGGTTTGAATGTCAAACGTTGATTAGGTGACTTTGTTTGAAAAGACGAGCGTTTGAATGACAAACGTCGGTTTTGAGTTTGAAATGAGCGTTTGCGTGGCAAACGTCGATTTTGAGTTCGAAAAGGAGTTCGAAGGTCGAACTCCGGTTTTTTGAACTGGACGAGTCATTGTTAACGATTTTTATGGGAAAAAGCGTATTAAATGATTTTAAGTGTCAAATGGCGGCTTTTAGTTTGAAGGTGAGCGTTTGGATGCCAAACGTCATTTCGCGCGTTTTAAAAGAGAATTCGAAGGACGAACTTCGGTTTTGAACCGAGCATTACATTGTTAACGATTTTTACGGGAAAAAGCGTATTAAATGATTTGCGATCAACGAATCGGGTTGCGACTCAGACTTTGAAAAGTAAATACTATCACGATCCAAACGGGTCGGACTTTGTAAATGACAGTATTTAAAGCAGTATCAACGGAATCGAACGATCTGGAATCGTAAATGACGATCAACGAGCCAAACGACTCGGAATTGTAAATGACGATCGATGAGGCCAAAATGGCTCGGAATTGTAAATGACGATCTACGAGCCAAAACGGCTTGAAATTGTAAATGACAGAAAAGTAAATGACAATCGACGGATCGATCGATCCGGAATGGTAAATGACATAAAAAGTAAACGGAACGGGGTCGGAACGCCGTTTTAACCCGTGATTACTTCTCTTACGAGAAGAGAAGAGGATCGAGGGGCTAAAACGTATCGGACCCTGTTAGACGGAGGCGTCTACATTTCAAAGACGGTGTTCGAAACGGTTGTGGCGACTGGCGCGTAAATCGAGATGAAAATGAGAGATTAGAGAGAGGGAGTTGTACCGATGGCTAGGGTCGACTCCTTTGGCTCGGGAGGTGTATACGGGATACGAAAATTGGTTTGGAATGGTGTTTCGGAGTGGTGAGGGGCGTATTTGATCGAAATACGGAAGTTTCACGCGAATCGAGACAAACGAGAGCTCGGGAGGGGGTGAAACTCAGTTGGGCCATGGGGTTTGTGAGTTTTTGGAGTAAAATTTGTTATTTTTTTTGGCTTTGACAGCAACTTCTATTTATAGGTGAATTTTCAGTAGGAGTCCGGTCGGACTTAGGCTGAAATCCAGGGGGTTTTGTGAAACTTTGGGAATTTGAGGGACTTGCTGGCAATTTCTGAAGACTGCAGAGGGAGTCCGGCCGGACTGAGACTGTATACCAGGGGTATTTTAGTCTTTTCCCTTTGATTTCTAATTGAAGGGTGATGGGAAGGAGGTGGCATGGCTGCCACGTGTCCCATGACTCACCATTTGCATGGGAGTTCGTTCTCCGGTCCCAGTTTTATCCGTTTTTTAAATAACAGTCCGGAAAATATCCGAAATGCCCCCGGAAAGTGCCGGAAAGTGCGTTTTTCAGGGAAAGCCGTACTTTTGCATGCGATGATGCATGTCAAGTACGTTTCGACGTCGGGATGCATGGGGAAGTCCCGGGACGTCTCGTTGGCATGGCAACGGGGAGCTAACGAGTTTCGGTTAACCTGGAGCGGGCCAGTTTACAAATTTTGGTTAACTTTCTAACGGATTTTGACGATCCAGATTTGGGTACTTACAGTTAGCCCCTCAGCGACGTCTCCTCCGAAGGAGGTGGGGTCGTTGAAAAAAGATAAGGATCCAAATCGGGATGCTTTACTTTGGAAGAGACCTGGGCGGTCAACTGGCTGGACCCTTAGCGAAAGGATTCCTACGTATCCCAAGCGGGAATCAAGCCAATCGTAGTTAGAAGGTGCAAAGACCGCGCGTGGGGACCTTGACCTGAGCGAGACTGTTGGGAGGCGTCTGAACCTGGGATTCCTGAAACCTTCGAGGGAGTGTAGCGCCTCAAACCAGAGTTGTTGAACATACGAGGGCGTGTGGCGCCTCAAATCGGAGTTGCTGATACTGACGAGGGCGTGTGGCGCCTCAAATCGGAGTTGCTGATACTGACGAGGGCGTGTGGCGCCTCAAACCGGAGTTGCTGAATCATACGAGGGCGTGTGGTGCCTCAAATCGGAGTTGCGAGGATACGTTTATCCTGGGATGAAGGCGTTCGTGCCTTGAATGCTGGGCTTACGTTCACTGCCAGGTTTATTCTACTGGTGATAGGGTGGCAAATGATGGGAACTGTTGTGTTAAACTAGCGTTATTACCAACACGGAAGGATTGACGTTTCTTCTTTAGAATCCTGCTGGGGATGAGCGTTCGGGCTTACGGTTGGCCGAAGAGGGATTGTTGTGCGGGCTTACCTTGATGGCCGCTGAGGTGGGACGATCGGGCTTACGACTAGCGGCCGGGGATACGAACGATAGTGAAAACCACTAGAAATTTTAACGTCGGGAGACGGAATTGTAACTGGAATGTCCGGAGACAGGGTTGAGCATTTGAACGTCAAACGTCAACTGAGGATAAAATTTAACGTCTGGAGATGGGATTGTAACTGGAATGTCCGGAGACATGATTGAGCGTTTGAATGTCAAACGTCAACTGAGGATTAAATTTAACGTCTGGAGACGGGATTGTAACTGGAATGTCCGGAGACATGATTGAGTGTTTGAATGTCAAACGTCAACTGAGGATTAAATTTAACGTCTGGAGACGGAAATGTAACTGGAATGTCCGGAGACATGATTGAGCGTTTGAATGTCAAACGTCAACTGAGGATTAAATTTAACGTCTGGAGACGGGCGTTAGTGAAAACTAACTGAGAATTTAACGTCTGGAGACGAGCGTTAGTGAAAACCAACTGAGAATTTAACGTCTGGAGACGAGCGTTAGTGAAAACTAACTGAGAATTTAACGTCTGGAGACGAGCGTTAGTGAAAACTAACTGGGAATTTAACGTCTGGAGACGGGCGTTAGTGAAAACTAACTGGGAATTTAAGGTCTGGAGACGGGCGTTAGTGAAAACTAACTTAGAATTTAACGTCTGGAGACGAGCGTTAGTGAAAACTAACTGAGAATTCATCCTCGGGGGATGGGGTGTTAGAAATGTCTAACTGGGGGGGAATTTTACACTTTTGGAGACCAAAAGGGGTAAAATTGGAACTGCCCAAAGTTGAGGGGCTGAATTGGAAAGAATCTTTTTAAATTGCAGCAAGAGTTCGGCCGGACTTGGACTGAGTTTGACCAGGTACAAATCAGCTCCAAGTCCGACGCACACCCATCCATTTCTTCCATTATTTCCGACGGGAAGGATAGAAAAAGAGAGAAAAAACTCAACCAAATTGTGAGATTTGCTCAGATTTGTGAAGGAAAATAGCTATGGAAGGTGATTGGGAACCAATGGCTCGTCATGGAAGGACCGATGACGAAAGAACGCGGTTGGTTCGGACCATTCGAACCAATATTCATCCATTGAATCCGGCGGAGTTTTACCTGGCTAGGGATAAACACAACTCCAAAGGAGGGCTCGAGAGACAAGTAAGCTTCCTTCAAATTCCATTAATTTTAATAATGTGCATTCTTTAAATGTTAGAAATTTGACTAGGAATGAGTTAGGGATTTTGGTGCCCGGATTGGGGCTTTTGACTTTGCTATGAACTTTTGTCGAAATGAACTAGGATGTAGTTCAATTGACACTATGGGTAGATGACATAAAAATTTTGGTTGCAAAATTCCATGTCTAGATGCATTTTCCAAAATTAAAGTAGCTTTAATTCGGGACGGAGTAAATTTTTCGAAATGTTCGAAAAGATTTTGAAAGTTCCGGATTTGACGGATTTTTCGAAGGATTTTGAAAGTTCCGGATTCGACGGAGTTTTCGAAGTGCTTTGAAAGTTCCGGATTCGACGGAGTTTTCGAAATGCTTTGAAAGTTCCGGATTCGAAGGAGTTTTCGAAGGGTTTTGAAAGTTTTGGATTCGACGGAGTTTTCGAAGTGCTTTGAAAGTTCCGGATTCGACGGAGTTTTCGAAATGCTTTGAAAGTTCCGGATTCGACGGAGTTTTCGAAGGGTTTTGAAAGTTTCGGATTCGACGGAGTTTTCGAAGTGCTTTGAAAGTTCTGGATTTGACGGAGTTTTCGAAGGGATGGAAAATTTTTTAGGAAATGAATGAGAACCGTATCTGCATTGCATCCTTTGACATGCGTTCGTGCATCCTGTTGACATTGCTTCTGTGCTTAACGTATTTTTGCCTTGTTCACCTGCAGGGGCGAGGGACGATTGATACCCACAACCAGAAGAGTCGGGGTGCCTTTGAGGCAGTGCGAGCGCTGTGGGAGGTATTCCCGGATGATGCTCGAGAGGGAGAGAGGAGTCCACGGCAGCTGGTGGTCGACTCCGGGTTGGCTGGATTTATCAGTGCAGTAGCTGCGATAGCTGATACGCAGAGGGCCAGGTCCATGTACGTGGCTCTGAGCGAGTACTGGTGGGATATGACCCACACTTTCTATTTCAGATGGGGGGAGGCGACGGTGACTCCCACTGACTTTGCCGCTATCACTGGGTTGCCATTCTAGGGCAACACGCTGGTGTGGGTGGATGGTTATACCCCAGGGCAATTGTCGGAGCTGCTGGGTTTTGATATTACCGATGCCAGGGGCTTAGGCATTCGGTACAGGCCGATGGAGGTGCATCTGCAGACGGGTATTGCAGATTATTAGGCTGGATCTCTGAGGATGACCGCGGAGCGCCTGGCTCGAGGGTTCATTTGGTTCGCGTTGTCAGCGACTTTGTTCCCGACTTCTGATACATCCTGTCACTTTTCTCTGCTAGGGTCGCTGACAGACTTGGATGCTGTGAGGGGATATGAATGGGGGGAGGCTGGACTGGCTGAGCTCTACCATTCCCTGGACAGATTCTCACGGGGAGAGGAGAATTCGTTGAGTTGTTTCTCACATGCTTTGGATGTAAGTTTACGTCTTTTTCTCTTCCTTGTCTCGTTTATGTACTCGTATGTATCTGCTTTGTAGATGACATAACTTTCCATTTGCTTGGCAGGTCTGGTTCTATGAGGTGTTCAGTCCGCAGGAGTGGGACATTAGGGAGGCGTATCGACCCCTGTTCCCCGCCATGCTAGTTTGGCAGAAGAGGGCGAAGAAGGCGGTCTCATAGAGAGTGGGCACCTGGCTGACGTACGAGGAGGTGTCCCAGGCCCTGAACCGGGAGTTCTCTGAGAGGATCCAGCTGACTTGGTGGAGTCGGTTCCACGCTGTCGCAGTTCAGGTTGCTAGCGAGGTTACGCGGCGGAGGAAGCTCCTGGTGGGACTTCATTGCGACGCTATGTATCTGGGGGAGAGGGTGACCCGTCAGCATGGCCCGGGGTCACTTCCGATGGTGCCGGTAGATCCGCCTCTACGCATGCAGTATCCTCTGTCGATGCCGATGGATGAGTTGGTGAGGTATAGACAGGGCGTGTTCTATACCGAGTACATCATAGCGGGGGCCGACTATGAGACTTTCTTGAGGATGAGGCTAAGGAGCCCACAGGTGCAGCACAGGGAGGGCGATGGCCCTGGATATCCTCGAGATCTCCCACTCCCACGCGCTAGGCTGGCGTACGAGGGGCTGGACGGTTCGCGCAGGCGGCTGGTGATCCCACTCCCGGATGAGCCGAGACCACGGTATAGGGTTGACCCCAACACTTCGGTGAGTGCCTTTTTTGATTTTCTGCATTTGATAGTAGCATTCTGCAAATGTTGCATCTGTACTTTCTGCTTGCCTTCTGATGACTTTCCTGGTTCGCAGGTGTCTGGCCGTACGTACAACGAGGCTATGAGACTGGTGGACGGGTGGTCCGCCTATGCTAGGAGGCTCGTGGCGCTCATGCAGTGCAGTTCCCGGAGGAGCGTGGATGTCCATGAGCCGAGGCCGTCTAGGCCGAGAGGTTCGCCTGCTCCCATGACTGGTGGGGAGGACTTTGTACAGGGATTTGGCCAGTTCGCGGGCAGAACGGCTGGGTTTGGAGCTCATCCTCCTTCGCACTCGGGGCACGAGAGGGGAGAGTCCTCGAGTTTGCGGACGCCGAGGAGGCCTTTTGCATATTCTCGCCTGGAGGAATTCGGAGACTTCTTGTTTGCGACGGATCCGGCAGCTGCGGAGCAGTGCGTCGAGTGCTCGGATGACGAGCAGGACTCGGAGTAGTCCTCCTTTACTGCTTTCTTTCTTTTTTTGTATCGTCTGGAACGATTTGATTTGAACTGTATTTGAAAAGGCGTCCGTGGGGCAGAACCTGTATTTCGCACATTTATTCTGTGATCACCTTCTGTTATTTTCGGCAAATAAGGAAGTAGGTAAATCAAAAATAAATAAAATGAAACATGCATTAAAAATTGAATGGGTCAAAATTTAAGCCTATATGCACTGATAATTAATTAATTGCACTGTTGCACGAGCCCGGGGCGAAAGGGATATTGACATTGGTTGAATGAAACTGGGGGCAGCACGCAGATTCACTAGGCATGAACAGGGCGTTGTTTGGAATTGCTTCCAATTTAGGAGCAGCTGGCTGCAGAGTTGACCAAGTCAACTGCAGGGGGAGTCCGACCGGACTGAGAGTGAGTTTCCAGATTCTTTTAAATTGCAGTTTCAGCTTTGCAATTGGTTAAGAACTGCGCATTCACCTCTGATCAGTTAGCTGAATTCTCTCAAATTTCTAAGGTTTCCTTCATTTTCCATGGCTCCCTTTCCCAAGCTATCGTCTCGGATGCAAGAGCGATATCTGGACAACTTTCAGTCGTGGGTACGGAACCACACGAGGCAGAACAAAGGGTTTTTCGTAGGCTGTTACGGAATGAAATCTGTTTGAGCTTTGAAGGAGCTCATGCCAGATTGGGATCTTTTGAGAGCAGCGGCTCATTTCTGGGACGTACGGAGGAATGTGTACATCTTCTCGTAAACAAGATCACTCCTACGCTTGAAGATTTCTGGGCCATTCTGGGAGGACCTGAGATGGAACAGCTAGTTCTTCCGTATGCTGGTGGCATGGCCACTATTGAGAAGCTAGTGTCTTTGCTTGGTATCTCGGCTGGAGAAGCATACGGGATGCTGATACTGGATACTGATTATGTCGACATTTTGGGACTGCCCGATAGATTTGCCGGTGTTGAGGGGAGAATTTTTGCATGGGACGCGTTTGCTCTGTGCGCGATCGCTACTCTGTTCACGTTCACGTCCCTGGGTGTGTGCCATCACAGTGTACTGGACCTGGTGAGGCAGTGCCGGAGCGGGGGAGACATCATGACGTTGGTCTTGGGCGAGACGTTCCTGGGCATAGGTCGGATGGCGACCGGTAGCCGATACATGTGGGGAGGGAGTCCCGCTATGCTTACCATGTGGTTGAGGGATAGACTGCAGATGATGCCTGAGGTGCCAATGTCTTGTGACGCTTGGTCCTTCTCTCGACGTCCTCTGGTGATAGGGGGCAATCAGCCGAGCCGGAGCTCGAATGGCCGGACTACGCACGCATCACTTGCGATGGTGGGTTCCCAGCTGGAAGTTATAGACTTGTCGGACCGCTCGGGAGGGCCTAATTGTTGTCGAGTGTCGGGGGTCTCGGGCGTCTTTCTACATTCCATCGTTGGTTGCGACGGTACGAGTGGAGCGAGGTGCCATTGACGGGTTTGGTTCATGCTTTGCTACCTTCGAGGTGGGATCTCTCGCTAATGGAAGATCCTTCCACACTATTGCCGCTCACACGGTGGTGGCAATACACGTCCTTTCTGCCGGGGTTCTCTTTCACCGGAGAGGGGCACTGTTACGTCTGTGATATACGAACTGGTATGAAGAGTGTATAGGGGAGACACAAATGGCTATCTTGTGGAGACAGAGTGAGCTGTTGGGTGCTGGACACCTTGACAGCTCGACCTTGAGGAGGACCGAAGCAAGAGCTAATCCCAGGGATCGTACTGGGAACGACATGGCTGACTATAAGGCCAATGCTGATCGGGAGGCCAATCAGAGCACGGTCATGATGGCTCGAAGTGAAGCAGCTCGTGACAGAGCTAGGGAAAGGGTTGTATTGAATGCTACAGACTTGGCGGAGGCGTCGGGAAGGGTCCTTGAGCCATGTAGGAGGACTACCGGAGTATTCCCTGTGAAGGTGAAGAACACTCGCCGGGGGAAAGGGAAGGGGAAGAAGGATGAAGGACCAAGTTCGGGAAACTAGGTTGACCATGCTGTCCAGAGTATCCACCCATTGTCATTGCAGACACATTAACTGATTAATGTTTTATTGTAGTTTTGCTAGTGTGTAGCGAGTCAAGAGTTGACCGTGCTTGAACTCATCAAAGAATGTTTTAACCGTAGTGAATTTGTAGGTTAAATGAAAAGAGTTTTTCGAAACAGAAGCAATTGATGCTTATTGTATTTTTTATTTGTTTTTTTAGATCGAACCAATGATGGCTGCCTACGTTCCCCTTTTACAATTGGACTAAGGGGCTCAGGTCACCGTAGTTCGACACTTTAGGTGAATTTTGAGAAAAACGAAGATAAAAGAAGTGCGACCCTGTTTTTTACCTGGATCATTAGCGGGAATGTATCCAGTTGGGTATTACTCTTTTAGCACTTTAATTTTACTGAGGGGTGGTGTATGGGGAAAGAGAGTTGACTCGTGCTCTTCCTCAAACGAAGTATCTGCGGAGCTTGCTTCCGTTCACGGGTTTAACGAAAGGGTTTCCGTCCAAGTCTGCTAACTTCATGGCTCCTCCGGAGAAGATTCTTTGTACCACGAATGGTCCTATCCAGGTAGGCTCCCACTTTTCGGGGGGATTGGTCTGCGTAGGAGGCTTTTCCTTTAGCACCAAGTCGCCTTCTCTGATGTCTCGGATCTTGACTTTCTTGTCAAATGCTCGGGCCATTCTGCTCTGGTAGGCTCGAGTGTGTTCCATGGCTTTCAATCTGCGCTCGTCGAGTAGAGCAAGTTCGTCGTGACGGCTCTGTAGCCATTCGACTTCATTGATCCCGTTTTCCAAGAGGACTCGGAGGGATGGAATTTCCAATTCCACGGGCAACATTGCTTCCATTCTATAGGTAAGTGCGAACGGAGTCTCCCCTGTGGCAGTTCTGACTGATGTTCAGTATCCCCAGAGGGCTAGATGTAGCTTTTCGGGCCAGTCCCGACCTCTGGTGGTCATCTTCCTGATTATCATGGCGAGAGTCTTGTTGGCTGCCTCTACTGCACCATTGGTTTGTGGTCTGTAAGGAGAAGACTTGTGACAAATGACTCTGAATTCGGTCAGAAGTTGGTCATAATCTCCTTCGAAGTGGGTCCCATTGTCCGATATGATCTCGTTGGGCACTCCGTATCGGCACATGATGTTCTCTCGGATGAACTCGGCCACCTTCTTAGAATTCAGTACCTTGTACGATCTGGCTTCTACCCATTTGGTGAAGTAGTCGACTGCGACTAAAATGAACTCGTGACCATTGCTCCCTGGTGGAGTGATCTTGCCGATGACGTCGATTCCCCATGTGGCGAAAGGCCATGGCGTATTCATGTAATAGAGTTCGTGAGAAGGGATGTGATTAAGGTTGGAGAACCGTTGACATTTGTCGCAGCTTCGGACCAACTGGATGCAGTCTGTTTCCATCGATATCCAATAGTATCCCATACGGAGAATGATCTGTGTCAATGCTCGTGCGTTCATGTGCGGATCGCAGGTTCCGTTGTGAACTTCGTTCATTAGCTCGCTGGCCTTTTCTTTGTTTACACACCGAAGGAGTGGTCCTTGGTGGCGCTTCTTGTACAACATACCCCCCAGAATGACGAAATGGGATGCCAGGCGTTTTAATGCCATCATGTTTTTGGCTTTGATCCCTTCTTTGTATTTTCCATCTTCATTTGTGAAGGAAGCTTCTCTGTTTTGGAGGTACTAGTAAATTTGATTGTACCGAGGTTCGTCGATCGTTTCCTTTTTTATTTTGATCTCACAGCAATAGGCGGGTGTTTCCCGTCTGCCTATTCTGAGGGGTTTTACTGCTTTTCCATCGGGAATTTCGACAAGAGAGGCGAGGGTTACCAGGGCGTCTGCGAAGCGGTTCCTGTCTCTTGGCAAATAATGAAAAGAGATGTCCTTGAACTGAGCAATGAGCTCCTCCATGTACGTGTGGTACTTCTGGAGGCCAGAATCTACCGTCTTCCATTTGTTGGACACTTGATTGATGATCAATGCTGAGTCTCCGTATACATCCAGTTCTGAAATGTTGCGCTTGAGGGCGGCTTCCAGACCAGCTGCACAAGCTTCGTATTTTGCTGCATTGTTGGTTGTTTCAAAATTTAACTAGATGGCTATAGGAGTATGCTCGTCCTTGGGATCGACAAGGAGCATTCCGATACCATTTCCCTTCTTGTTGGCTGCCCCATCAAAGAAGAGTTGCCAGCGGTTTGCGCTGTCGAGTGAAAAGATTTCGTCGTCCGGAAACTGCGGATCAGGACCCTTAGGTTCACTGCTCGGGAAGTCGGCCAGCTGATCTGCCATTACTCTGCCCTTCGTTGATTTTCTGACCATGTGCTTGATGTCGAACTCAACCAGGAAGAATGACCACTTGGCTAGTCGCATTGACAGGGATGGCTTGTCAAAGAGATATCAGGCGGGGTCCATTTTGGAGACCAGGAGCACTGAATGTAACTGCATGTAGTGTTTCAGTTTCCCGACTACCCATACCAAGGCGGTACAAGTTTTCTCTAATGCTGAGTAGCTGAGTTCACTTCCTTGAAGCTTCCGACTTACGAAGTAGATTGCATGCTCAACCTTGGAATCTTTCTGTTCTTGTGCCGACATTGCTCCGATTGACGTGTACATTGCGTCGGATACGGGAGTAGTGGCTTGTCTTCATGTGGCGGGCACAGAATTGGGGGATTCACCAAGTAGGTCTTGATCTTCTCAAAAGCTGTTTGGCACTCGGAGTCCCATTTGATGTCGGCATTCTTCTTCATCAGTTTGAACATGGGCTCGCAGAGAGATGTCAATTGGTTGATGAAGCGGCCCGATGTGCTTGAAGTCTTCCCATAAAACTTTTCACTTACGTCGTAGTCCGAGGCGGCTTCATGTCGATGATGGCCTTGATTTTCTTGGGATCGGCTTCGATACCTCTTTGCGTGACCATGTACCCCAATACCTTGCCGCGCTTGACGCCGAAGGTGCACTTCGCGAGTTCAATCTCATGGAGTGCTTTACGAGTACGGTGAAGAACTTTCTCGAGATCTGTTATGTGCTTCATGTCGATCCTTTGGATTGGATGATCATGTCGTCGACATATACTTCGATTTCCTTGTGAATCATGTCATGGAAGAGAGGTTGCAGCCCGCTTGTACGTAGCCCCGCGTTCTTCGAGCCGAACGGCATGGCCGTGTAGCGATATGTCCCCACGGAGTGGTGAAAGTAGTTTTGGCTTGATCCTCCTCGGACATTTTGATCTGGTTGTATCCGGCGAACCCATCCACGAAGGACTTTACTTCGAAATTTGCCGTGGTGTCGACCGGCATGTCGATGTTAGGCGGTGGGAAATCATCTTTAGGGTGGCCTTGTTGAGATCTCGGAAATCCACACGGCATCGACCTTTCCATTGGCCTTGGTGACCATCAAGATGTTGGAGAGCCAAGTCGGGTACTCAATCACTCTGATGAAACCAACTCGGAGCATTTTCTCAATTTCTTCTTTAACTTGCAAGGACCATTCTGGCTTGATCTTGCGCAGCTTCATTTGTGAGGCTTGGATTCGGGATCCAGGGAATTACGTGCTCCACGATCGAGGGATCGAGTCCTGGCATGTCCTGGTATGACCGGGCGAACACGTCAACATACTCCCGGAGGAGGCTTATCGGGGCTTCTTTATGCATCGGCCAAAACCGCCCACTTATGTCTCTTTAGGCTCTTGCACTGACCCCAGGTTCACTTTGGTCATAACCTCTTCGGCAGCTTGGGCCCGGTTGTCCTCTTGGTCAACTACACGCTCGAGAACTTCTCTAATGTATTGTTCATTTAATGTGTCTGCTTCTTTATCAATTGAGTTATTAACGTCTTTTAAGTTGTTTGTTAACTTATCAGTTGTTAAAGTGGCAATGAGAGGATACTCCGAAAGGTCAGACTTTTCATTGAACAAGAATGGAAATACATGATTGGCTACATTATCATAGTCCTCCGGCGTAAGGCCGTTGGACGACTCAGAGGACTGGACTTTTACAAAGACTGACTCAGAGGGTTTGAGACCGGGTTTAGGGAGATGTGGGTGCGGGCCCAGCTTGTCTTCCAGTTCTGCCTGGCTTGCCCTTGGTCCGGTGAAAGTTACCCAATTCTTCAGTGGCATAGCTGGATGCTTGATGAGGGTGCGGGGATCGAGAGGCTTGGCTTCTTTTGTCCCAATCATGGCGATCATGCTGTTTTCGGAGCCCAGGTCAATCAGGTTCGGCACCTCCATGACTTCTTCAAAAAGACTCTGTAGAGCTGGTCCACTGAGAGCGTCTTTTATGAATTCTGGTTCCTTCTGCTTTGGAGTTACTGTCTCAAATGTGGCCTCGGCGGCTGATCCGAACAATCTGTTTCCCGTGAAGAGTACCTTGAGTTGCTCTTCCGTATCTGGGATTCCCTTGAATGTGTACTCATGTTGGACTATGGTGGCAGTTGGTCCAGGTAGAGCAGTGATGTCGAGGAACGCTCCCCTTATCGGATTGGCCTTGAGCCCTCTGAAACGCTTGAGGTCCCGTGCTAGCTTTTCCATCCTTTCTGTAGTCTCGGTGCTGACTATCCCTGCTTCTTTCTCATCTTCATCAGTTCCACTGTTGGTCCCCTCAGTTCTGCTGTCGGTTCCGCTGTCGGTCCCTTCAGTTCTGCTGTCGGTTCCCCTGTCGGTCCCCTCAGTTCTGCTGTCGGTTCTGCTGTCGGTTCCCCTGTCGGTCCCCTCAGTTCTACTGTTGGTTCCCTTGGTGAAGTAATGAGCGAGGTTGAAACTGTAAGGTCGAAGGTTGGGTGTGCCGTCGGAGGTTCCCCTTTTGCGGGCTGCTGCCTTGGTGCGGGCGAGCCTTCTGTTCTCCCTGATGTCAGCCGGTGTTGGCACGTAGCCAAGCCCCTAGACCGTGGTGTGGTCCTTGACTTCGATGACTTGGTGTTGGCCTTGTAACCTTCTGCCAAGCCCTAGTCCTGGGATGAAGTTTATGAGTTTCATCATCTTCATGGCAGGAGGAATCTTGTCGTGAGTGGAAGGTCCATGTTGCATATTTGGATCTTGGAGGTCTCCAGAGTGAATCCATTTAATGCCATGTCGTCATTATGCTTGATTTCTAACACTGGAATGTCGTTGGTGCTGGTCCCCTCGGTGGTGACGCTGTCGCCGTAGACTGTGGTTAGCTCGTTGCCTTGCATGAACTTGAGGCATTGATGAAGGGTAGATGCCACGATATTGATTTGATGCATCCAGGGACGCCCCAGGATGGCTGTGAAAGTGATTGGAATGTCCAACACTTGGAATTCGGTGGGGACATCCGCTTGCCGAACCAAATATTAAGAGTAGCAACCCCGAGAAATGTACGGGAAGTTGAGTCATAGGCCTTGACAGTGTGGACTGAAGGCTTCAGATCAGTGGGCTTGATGTCAAGCAGGTCCATCATCTTGGCGGGCAAGACATTCATTTCGGAACCTCCGTTTACCAACACGCGGGGAAGGCGACGCTCGTCCAGCTGGACTGTGATGTAGAGCAGCTCATTGTGATCAGCCCCAAATTTTGGCAGGTCCAAATCTGTGAAGGTGATAATGTTGCCGTAGTGGATGTTGCCGATCATCTGAATGACCTCGTCTGGGGTTGCGTCCACGGGGACCATGGTACGGGCCAGGCTTTCCTCTAGCTTGAGCTTGTGAGGATAAGAGGATGTGAGCAGGGACCAAAGGGAAATGTTCACCTGGGTCTGCTTGAGCTGAGTGAGGATCGGGTCCTCTTTCACGAAACTTGTGTCTTCGGGCAGACTGGGTTGCGGTTCTGGCTCCGCAGGATTTTTAGAGGCCTTAGGTGGTAATGCATGGATTTGACCCAATCGGGTTAGAACGCTGACATCAGGTTTGGTTCCTTCTGAACAGGCCGCTCTGAGTTGAGCCATAGTTAGAGGAGGATTCCTCGTAGCATAGGACCATATGTCTTCCCTCAACTCATTGACTGTAGATGTGTTCCCGGGAGCTTCGGCAGCTTGACGGATTCTGTCCCAGGATACTGGCTTGGGTGCCTCAGCAGGGAGGTAGTTTACGGATTGCCGCAGCTGTTCGAATGTCAGTGCACAACAGTGGTTGCCTGAACTGAATTGTGCATTACCGACCCTCCGGGGGAGGTTGGAGAGTTCTTGATTCAGGCGAACAGTCTCCTTGATCTCTTCACGGTATACCACGCTCCTTTCCTTCTTGCTGAGCATACTCAGGGCATTCTGGAGTTGGGTCTGGCGATATTCATGGTTTGCTAATTTTCCTCCGTTCTTGGCCCAGATCAACTTTCTTACAGCAGAGCCTGCGTCGAGAGTTAGTGCCTGCGTTTCTTCCCATGTGAGAATAGCCAGTGCTTCTTTGAACTGCGTGCGGCAGTCTAGGTAAACCTCCCTCGGGGAGAGCTTTCCTTTCTATTTTATCTGAGTGGCGGGTATGTCGGAAGGTGAGTACACGGCTTCCCGAACATCTGCCCATGTAACTGGTTGCTGTCCCAGTTGATCGTTTCTGTAAACGAATGCCGCAGTCTGTGGAATTTCCCTGAGTAGTTGCTCGAGACGAATTTCCATCTTCCTCTTATTTTTGAATAGACCTTCCTCCCTAAGTTGGCCTTTAAGTTTGAGTGCGGAAATGATCCGTTTCCATCCTCCCAGGACCCTTGGGATTCCGGTTTTGTTGACTTCATGCCCAGCTTGGAAGAGAATGGTTTCATCGTCTTTGTCGTCGCTTTCATGGAGAACTTGCTTTCCTCGGGGAGGTAAGCGCTGAGATTTGTTATGTCATGTCGTTCCATCTCCTAGGTCATCGGGACCGTTGACCACCCTAGTCTGGTAGAGGGGGTTGGATGAGAACAGACGGTAGTCGATGAAGTTGCCGTGAGCAAAACCCCTGAGGTCGAACTGATCTAGAGTGGCCTCTAGCTTTCTGTCTGAAGCTGCTTGTGACACTTTAAGGGCTCGGTCCCTGTCGGTCTTTTGAGCTTGGTTTTCGTCCCAGAGACGGTTTTCCTGAGCGGCTAGTTCCATGAGGGCCTTCCTTGCGAGAGCTAAACAGTTTTCGTAGGTACGCACCGTCTGACTAGTGTCCAGAACTGTGATAACATCCAAATCTCCGAATGGCGGAAACACTTGGATGATGTTGACGAAGGAAGTCGGACTGGGACATTCCATGCGGCCTTCCTTGATCTCGGTTACCAAGAAATTTGCCCATATCTGCTTGATTGAACACACGGGAGTGTTGAACTTTGCAATGTTGACAGTCTCGTGATCTCGCTCGATCTCCAAGTCTATCAGAGCTAGTAGTCTGCTGGCGGGATGTCTGAATCCGTGACCGTGACGACTGGGAGCAGAATCGAACTGAAGCATGTTGATGCTGAGGTGGTCATTTCCAATGTCGGAAGCTGACTCTGTCTTGCGGGGAAGACCTTCACAGATGTTTTCGGGGTGGCTGCCAGAAGCGTTCCCGAGGTTGATCTGACTTGTGACAGGGTGAGGAGCTTTGTCTCCTTTGCTGTTGCCCTTGATCTTGATGGCGCTTGAGGGTATAAGCTTAACTGATGGCACGGGCCCGTTGCCACTGGGGCTGGTACTCGGAAGTGATGATGAGCTTTGAGCTCGGTTAGCCAGGGCCTCGTTTACCATGAGCAGGCAGTCGTCGAGGGTAACTTTGGCATTGCAGAATCTGACGATAAGGACCGGATCCTTGGTATCATCAGGATATCTGGAATAGATGATGTTGACGAAGTCATCATCAGTCACTTGATCAGAGGGATTTTTCGTCGTGTCAACCAGTAACTTCCAATTGTCGGATAGCTGCCTGTACTGGACGTTGAGCTTGACAATTTCCATGGTGTTGGAGCCTTGGTCGTAGGTGACCTGATCGGAATGGGTGCCGTCCTCGAAACTGAGCATGTGAATGCAGAGGTCTGTTCGCGGGTCTGCCGCGTCCTCGACTCCGGAGAGTCCTGACTCATCGTCGTCTGATGGCTCGACCCAAACGTAGGGACGTATTGCGTCCGGGTGCGTTGCTGGAGCTGCTAGAAAAACATCATGCCCTTCACTGGAGAAGAGGGATGCAGCGGGTAGTTCCTCATGGAGGACATCCCATACGACTTCCATGCATTCAAGACGAGTGTGACGGTGCTTGTTGACCTTTATCACAAAAATCTCTTCGCCTGGCGAGGCCAAAGAGTTGGTTTGAAGAATGCTGACAAATCTCCGACTGGAGACAGGGGGTTTATGTGCCCGCATCATGGCGATGCTCAGTGTTTCTTTCCAATCTGCCTCCAAATGTTGGAAATGACAGTTGAACTTGATGTATCGGACTGCTCGAGTACGTTTACATAGTTAGCATCTCCGGACTCTGAGGGATTCTGATGAGATTTGCCCCGATAGTCCCCTGGTCGGTTTGAAGGAGGTAACCCCGGTGCCTGACTGCGGGCACGCTTGGCTACTGTCTCGGGTTCGTTTCCTATGAGGAAACTGTCCCCTCTGATAACTTCAAGATCTCCCTGCCGGTTAATGAACTTAACGCACTGATGGAGAGTGGAAGCTATGGCTTTCATGTGATGCAGCCAAGGGCATCCCAACAGAGCTGTGAATTCGGATGGAATGTTCATCATGTGGAACCTTGCTGGCACTATTTGGGTTTTGAACCAGAGCTCCAGAGTCACCGACCCCAGGATGGGACGAGACGTGCTGTCGTAGGCCTTGATATTCTGGGTAGACGGAATCAGATGGCTTTCGTTGATACGGAGGGCTCGCATCATGCTGAGAGGGAGAACGTTAACGGCTGACCCGTTGTCTACCAATACTCCGGGGAGTGATATGGTGTTGAGCTTGAGAGTAATGTACAGAGCTTCATTGTGCCCCGAGGCATCTCTCGGTAGGTCTTCGTCACAAAACGTGATCATACTGCCATACAGTCGGGAATCGTAGATCTGATCTCTATCCGGAGAAGGAGAGTCATCAAGCCATCCATTTCCTGTCTTCCTCTTGCGAGGTAAAGCCTTTGCTGGAGCCTCGGGATTGTGTTGAGGCTGTTTGTGGCGGTTGCCGCCCTTGGTTAGCACGTAGATTGAGTGCGAGTGCCAAGCTGATTTTGATCTTCCTTTGCCAGTTCGGGCTCGGAAGCTGGACAAGTTGAACCTTAGCTGATCCCGCGGGGGGTTAGGCTTCTGAATGGTAGTGAGATTACCAATATCTGAGGTATTCTGATGTCCCAAAGTCTGAACTCTGGTGTCAGCAGGACTTTTCGGCTTTCCCACCCCTGTCTGCTCTAAAGCTGCATGGCCTGGAGGAAGGGAGGACTGGCTGGAGTAGAGTACGTAGTATTCGAACTACCCGGATGGCTCTCCGAGTGTACCCACACTCGTGTCTCCAGCTTCGTATCTTTCTCTCAGTTGTTGTTGAGAGGACTTCTTCTTCTGTTTTCTCGGAGGATTGCTCCGGTCCATGTCTTGGGACTCGTACTCCAGGCAGGCGGAGCAGTCACAGACATTGTAACTGATGTGGACATTTGATAAGGACCTGGCTGGAAGAGGCGGAGGGACTAGCTCTGCGGCAATCTTCTTGGGCACCCACTCAATGGAATTCACACTGTTGTTGTTGTTCGGAAAAGGGTTTCTGACTATATTGGGCCCACGGGGACGCTCCAACTTTCCTTCCTCTATCAAGTTCTGAATTTCGTATCGTAACCCCACGCAGTTGTCGGTGGTATGGCCGTGATACTGATGGAAGGCGCAGTACTTTCTCTTGTCAGCGTTGACTACGGGATTCTTGGGTTTGTAATTTGCAACCGGTTTAAGGATACCTTCCTTGATTAACCCTTCCAGCATCTTGCTCAGTGACATATCCAACTTGTCGAAGTGCACGGCAGACTGCTTCAAAGTGGAGTTGTTGCTTTGCGGGACTGGGTTTCTGTTGCCCGACTGCTGTCCCTGATGGATGTAGTTGACAGACGTATCTTTCCCTTTGCCGGGGGCCAATGCGGGATTGAATCACCGGCTAGCTGAGCGGTATCTGTATGGGTGTCGCAGCTGCCAACTTTTCCTTGAGATCCTTCTCGAACCGTGAGCCGGCATTGACCATGGCTCGGAGATCCAGGAAGAAATGATGACTGATGAGAGTTCTGATGGACGGTCTTAAGCAGGACTTGAAGATCCGCATCTGTTCATCCTTGGAGAGTGGCTCCATGATCTCGAAGAGTTTCCAACTCCACCTCTTGTAGAATTCTCCGACGCTTTCATCCGCTTTCTGCTCAGTGGTGATTAAGTCCTCGCGACTCATTTCCCACTCTAAGTTGGATCGGTACCGTTCCAGGAAGATGTTATTGATCTGATCCCAGGTGTGGCGATCCGCAGGCTTGACCCTTAGAAACCATCGTAACGCTGAACTTTTGAGCGTATGCTGGAAGTGGTCGGCCATTTGCTGGAGGGTTGCTCCTTTCGCTCTCATACCGAGAACGTAGGTGTCGACATGCGTTTGAGGACATTCGGTTCCGTCGAATCGGTCCATCTCCGGCATTCTGAACTTGGCAGGGAGAGGCGTGACCATTCCCGGATCTGTGGATTTGAGCGTTTCCTGCTTTGAGCTGCTCATGGTGGCTTTCAGGTCTTTCATCTGTTCGACCATCCAGGCCAAGGTTGGGTCCAGTGGTGGACTGTGAGGCTCGGCGCCGGGTGCTACCACGTGAGCGGTAGTGATTGGAGGTGGAAGGCTTGATATATGTGGATATATGGGGGCCTTTTCTGAATTGTATCGGGGTTTATCCTCGGTGTTTTGGGATTCGTGTATAGGCAACGAGATGAACCCGAGAGGGTATTGAAGGATATTGGCATCTGTCTGAGATGGTCCAGCGGTGCGCTGGTGATATTGAGTGATAGGAGTAGCACTGGCCTGGCCAAATATGGCAGGGTTGCCCTGAGAGGTGGCAATGTGAAGCCTAGGTCGGCTGTTTCCTTGGTTCGAAGGAATCCCGTAAGTTGGCGGGGGAGGAACCTGGTTGAAGGTTTGAGGAGCTGGTTTCGGGGAATCGTCATCCTCGACTGTGACAAAAGTACCGTCCGACCGGGGATAGCCGCTATACCTCGCTCATTCGGAAGCTGTACCACGAAATTCTGCTGATCTTCTTTCTGCCTCTTATGAACCTCACAAGCCCGGATGGCTTCTTCCAAAGTCATATCTGTTACCGGTGGCAGGGGTCCTTTCCCGTCACGATTTCTCGGTGAGCTAGACATGTCAGAAATTCTGGCTGAGGGAACTGAGGGAACCGAAGAACTGTCTGACACTGCCGTTATGGTGATTTTTGCGAGGCGCTGACGCGGAAATCTGAACCACTTTCTGCTCGCTGCAGGGAACGAAAGGAAGGGTTTAGGCTTCGGAAAGGGATATTTGGCTCAAGGTTTCGGGCTCGTGCAATGTGCAGTTACCGATTAATGTTTACTTAAAGCGCGTTTTCTTAGAGTCCTAATCGGTTGGAAAAGAGCGTGTCTTCTTTTTCGCAACTAGTCCTATAGCTCTAATCAGTGGATCTCGTCACTACGCTTATAAGCCCCTCGTTTCAATTTGTAGATCATCTTTCTCGGGACGTACTATCCCGAGCGAGGTCCTATAAGGCAAGCGAGTTCCACCGACAAAGGAAAAAGTGAACTTAAGGCTAGCTGATCACGCAAACTTTCAACGTATGTGACGCAAGGGCTACAGTCGAAGTCAACGTCCTTAAGTTAAGGCGGGGATCGTGCCAAAATTTCGGCATGACCTCTCCTGACTCGCTTGTGCGAGGGACCTTAGCTTTTGGCGTTGGCCAAGTTGTGGCTGGCACGGTACATACGGTGAGGTTTGGTGACACGGCGTCACATTGAACCTTCGGGTATATTTTTCGGTAGAGCTCCGCGTCAAAGTCAAGGCTGAAAAGCTCAAGACTTTGGGTCGGGAACGACCTTCGGTCTCAGACCTCTCGAGCTTGACTCGTGGCGGAACCCGGCGTAAAAACATACACTTAGGCTTTATGATACGAGCTAAGCCAAAAACCAACCGGGGTCTTGGACAAAGTGTGACACAAAGAGTGCATGGCTTACACGGGCTAGGATGGGCTATTTGGGACGACCCCGTGCGCCCCCGAAAGGTGTCTGGCAGACCAATCGGGGTGCAACTGATAAGGCCATCCCGGGTTACGGGTTGTAGTGTGCAGTGTACCGAGGCAGCAAGTGCTCGTGAAGTGCGGTGTACCGAGGCAGCAGGTGCGAGTAGTGTCCGGTCACTAAAATTCTTTTTCTGAGTAAAACAGAGATTTTTCAGAATGTGTCTTGAAGCAATATGATGTGCAGTTCGAAAGACAGCAATGAAAATCAAACATGAATGGGGATGCACAAACATGGTATGATTTTGAAAAGTTGACAATGTAATGCCTTTGAAAAAACCGTTCGAGGTTTAAAGTAACACACGCACACGAAAACGAGGAAAGGTAAACGAAAGTTTGACCCATAGAAGGCTTTTTAGAAAACAACGGTAGTTTTGAAAAAAGTATCCATTTCCCCAGCGGAGTCGCCAACTGAAATTACCCGGGATTTCGCGCGGGCGCGAAACGCGGTTGTCTTTCGCGGGGTGTTGGTGTCTGAGACCTCGCTTCATGGGAAGGAAAATGAGGAGTCGCCACGCGGTTTTTGTATTTTGAGCCCAAAACGTTGAGAAACGGCTTTAGTGAAAAGGTGTCATTTTTATTGGTAGCAAAAACTTAGGAAAAGACTTTGAAAACGGGGGTCATTTTTATTGGTAGTAAAAACGAGTAAAAAGCTTTGAGTACCAGAGATTGTTAGGTTCGGAGGTCACGTTACGTTTCGGGAAGAGTATTACGAGATCACCCGACACGCCTCGTATGACGAGTCTTTCTACCTTTCTCGAAAATCGTGTGTGTGTGTGTGTATGTTTTGAAATGGGGGCTTGAATGACAAGCTTAATCTTGGTTTGAATGTCAAACGTTGATTAGGTGACTTTGTTTGAAAAGACGAGCGTTTGAATGACAAACGTCGGTTTTGAGTTTGAAATGAGCGTTTGCGTGGCAAACGTCGATTTTGAGTTCGAAAAGGAGTTCGAAGGTCGAACTCCGGTTTTTTGAACCGGACGAGTCATTGTTAACGATTTTTACGAGAAAAAGCGTATTAAATGATTTTAAGTGTCAAATGGCCGCTTTTAGTTTGAAGATGAGCGTTTGGATGCCAAACGTCATTTCGCGCATTTTGAAAGAGAGTTCGAAGGACGAACTCCGGTTTTGAACCGGGCATTACATTGTTAACGATTTTTACGGGAAAAAGCGTATTAAATGATTTGCAATCAACGAATCGGGTTGCGACTCGGACTTTGAAAAGTAAATACTATCACGATCCAAACGGGTCGGACTTTGTAAATGACAGTATTTAAAGCAGTATCAACGAAATCGAACGATCCGGAATCGTAAATGACGATCAACGAGCCAAACGACTCAGAATTGTAAATGACGATCGACGAGGCTAAAACCCTCAGAATTGTAAATGACGATCTACGAGCCAAAACGGCTCGGAATTGTAAATGACAGAAAAGTAAATGACAATCGACGGATCGATCGATCCGGAATGGTAAATGACATAAAAATTAAACGGAACGGGGTCGGAACGCCGTTTTAACCCGTGATTACTTCTCTTACGGGAAGAGAAGAGGATCAAGGGGCTAAAACGTATCGGACCCCGTTAGACGGAGGTGTCTACATTTCAAAGACGGTGTTCGAAATGGTTGTAGCGACTGGCACGTAAACCGAGACGAAAATGAGAGATTAGAGAGAAGGAGTTGTACCGATGGCTAGGGTCGACTCCTTTGGCTCGGGAGGTGTATACGGGATATGGAAATTGGTTTGGAACGGTGTTTCGGAGTGGTGAGGGGCGTATTTGATCGAAATACGGAAGTTTCACGCAAATCGAGACAAACGGGAGCTCGGGAGGGGGTGAAACTCAGTTGGGCCGTGGGGTTTGTGAGTTTTTGGAGTAAAATTTGTTATTTTTTTGGCTTTGACAGCAACTTCTATTTATAGGTGAATTTTCAGTAGGAGTTCGGCCGGACTTAGGCTGAAATCCAGGGGGTTTTGTGAAACTTTGGGAATTTGAGGGACTTGCTGGCAATTTCTAAAGACTGCAGAGGGAGTCCGGCCGGACTGAGACTGTATACTAGGGATATTTTAGTCTTTTCCCTTTGATTTCTAATTGAAGGGTGATGGGAGGGAGGTGGCATGGCTGCCACGTGTCCCATGACTCACCATTTGCATGGGAGTTCGTTCCCCGGTCCCGGTTTTGTCCGTTTTTTAAATAACAGTCCGAAAAATGTCCGAAACGCCCCCGAAAAGTGCCGAAAAGTGCGTTTTTCAGGGAAAGCCATACTTTTGCGTGCGATGACGCGTGTCAAGTACGTTTCGACGTCGGGATGCATGGGGCAGTCCCGGGACGTCTCGTTGGCATGGCAACGGGGAGCTAACGAGTTCCGGTTAACCTGGAGCGGGCCAGTTAACGAATTTCGGTTAACTTTCTAACGGATTTTGACGATCCGGATTTGGGTACTTACAATATAGTTTCATTTTCCTAAAATATTTTCATCCCAGTTGGAGTATTAACGGTTCAGTTTCAAAAACTCGTTCATTAATGGTTCATTTTTCCTAAAATATGTCCACCCCAGTTGGAGTTTTAATGGTTCAGTTTCAAAAACACATTCATTAACGGTTCATTTTTCCTAAAATATTTCCATCCCAGTTGGAGTATTAACGGTTCAGTTTCAAAAACCCATTCATTAACGGTTCATTTTCCTAAAGTATCTCCATCCCAGTTAGACATTTCTAACAATTCCGTCTCCGGACGTTAAAATTCTCGTTAGTCCTCACTAACATTTTGTCTTCGGACGTTAAATCTCAAACCGTCTTCGGACGTTAAATCACAATTCCGTCTCCAGACGTTAAATTTCTCGTTAGTCCTCACTAACATTCTATCTTCGAACGTTAAATCTCAAACCGTCTTCGGACGTTAAATCACAATTTCGTCTCCAGACGTTAAAATTCCCGTTAGTCCTCACTAACATTCTGACTTCGGACGTTAAATCTCAAACGGTCTTCGGACGTTAAATCTCAAACTGTCTTCGGACGTTAAATCACAAATTCTGTCTCCAGACGTTAAAATTCCCATTAGTCCTCACTAACATTCTGTCTTCGGACGTTAAATCTCAAACTGTCTTCGGACATTAAATCTCAAACCATCTTCGGACGTTAAATCACAATTTCGTCTCCAGACGTTAAAATTCCCGTTAGTCCTCACTAGCATTCTGTCTTCGGAGGTTAAATCTCAAACTGTCTTCGGACGTTAAATCTCAAACCGTCTTCGGACGTTAAATCACAATTCCGTCTCCAAACGTTAAAATTCCCGTTAGTCCTCACTAACATTCTGTCTTCGGACGTTAAATCTCAAACTGTCTTCGGATGTTAAATCTCAAACCGTCTTCGGACATTAAATCACAATTCCATCTCCAGACGTTAAAATTCCCGTTAGTCCTCACTAACATTCTGTCTTCGGACGTTAAATCTCATTACTACTTTCAGAAGGTAAATCGGCCACCATAGTAAGCCCGAGTATCTTTTCACTCCAGCCAGTGAACGTTCAATTCCCCAGCCGTCAATCGTAAGCCCGACCACCTCATTCCAGCGGCAATCACTATAAGCCCGCACAACAATCCCTCATCGGCCGCCATAGTAAGCCCGAGTATCTTTTTACTCCAGCCAGTAAACGTTCAATTCCTCGGCCGTCAATCGTAAGCCCGACCACCTCATTTTAGCGGCAATCACTATAAGCCCGCAAAACAATCCCTCATCGGCCGCCATAGTAAGACCGAGTATCATTTCACTCCAGCCAGTGAACGTTCAATTCCCCGGCCGTCAATCGTAAGCCCGACCACCACATTTCAGCGGCAATCACTATAAGCCCGCACAACAATCCCTTATCGGCCGCCATAGTAAGCCCGAGTATCTTTTCACTCCAGCCAGTGAACGTTCAATTCCCCGGCCGTCAATCGTAAGCCCGACCACCTCATTTCAGCGGCAATCACTATAAGCCCGCACAACAATCCCTTTTCGGTCGCCACAGAAAGCCCGAGTATCTTTTCGCTCCAGCAAGTGAACCTTCATTTCCCCGGCCATCAATCGTAAGCCAGATCACCCCATTTCAGCGGCAATCAGCATAAGCCCGCACAACAATCCTTCTTCGGCCATCACCGTAAGCCCGAACACCATATCCCCAGCATGACAAGAGACGAACGGCAAGTCAGCGTAAGCCCACACAATAATCTTTCTTTGAAAAGCATTTCCGTCAAACCCGGAACTTTCAAAAGCATTTCCGTCAAACCCGGAACTTTCAAAAACCTTTCCGTCAAACCCGAAACCTTCAAAAAAACCTTTCCGTCAAACTCGGAACTTTCAAAAACCTTTCCGTCAAACCCGAAACCTTCAAAAAAACCTTTCCATCAAATCCGTAACTTTCAATAACCTTTCCATCAAACCCGAAACCTTAAAAAAAAACCTTTTCGTCTAACCCGGAACTTTCAAAAGCATTTCCGTCAAACCCGGAACCTTCAAAAGCAGTTCCGTCAAACCCGGAATAGTCTCCCTTAGGTACAGACGCATCCGAACAGTCTCAATCAAGATGAACTCCTCCTAATCATTCCATCAGAGGTCAAGGTCCCTACGAACAGCCCTTGCACCTACGAACTACGATCGACTTGATTCCCGCTCGGGATACGTAGGAATCCTTCCGCTAAGGGTCCAGCCAGCTGACCGCTTAGGTCTCTCCAAGTAAGGCATCCCCCAATTTGGATCCTTATCTTTTTCAACGACCCCACTTCCTTCGAAAGTGATGTCGATGAGGGGCTACTGTAAGAACCCAAATCCGGATCGTCAAAATCCGTTAAAAGTTAACCAGAATCCGTTAACTGGCCCTTTCCAGGTTAACCGAAACCCGTTAAGCTCCCCGCTCTCGAGTCAACGAGACATCCCGAGACTGTCCCGTGCATCCCGACATCAAAGTGTACTCAATACACGTTATCACACGTAAAAGTACAACTTTCCTCGAAAAACGCACTTTTCGGCACTTTTCGGGGGCATTTCGGACATTTTTCAGACAGTTATTTAAAACATGGACAAAACCGGGAATAACGGGACAAAATCCCTAGCCTAGGTGAGTCACAGGGGCACGTGGCACGCATGCACCACTCCCCAAATCAACATCAATCAAATTCGAGGGTAAAAAGACCAAAATGCCCCTGAAATTAAGGAACTGGCCGTCCGGTCTGTTTTACTTTAAGAACCAGAATTCTCATCAAGTCCTCCAAATTTCCAAAATACTCAAAAAAACCCCCAAATTGAACCTTAGGCCGTCCGGCCTGTTTTGCATTTTCACCCCTATAAATACAAGGGCTGTCATTTTGTTAAAAAGAAGAAAACCATTAACCTCTCCCTCAAAAGTTCACGGCCCAAGGTAGTCCTACCCCCTCCTGAGCCCCGTTTTGTCTCGATTTATGTGAAATTCCCATTTTCCGACCAAACACGAATTAAACAACCTCAAAACACCCTTCAAACACCAAAATCGTATTCCGTATACGTAAACCGAGTCAAAGAGTCAATCCCTAGCAATAGGTAACACTCTTTCTCTCTCTAAAAACTCGTTTCGCCTCGATTTACGCGTCAGTCGCTATTATCATTTCGGTCGAAACTTTCGAAATGTAGACGTAACGCCGTCTATGAGGCCAGATACGTTTTACCCCTTAATCATCTTCTCTCCCGCGAGAGAAGTAATTTCGGGTTAAAACGGCGTTCCGGACCCGTTTTGTACGTTTATGTTATTTACAGTCCGGATCGTTTGATCCGTAGATTCGCTTTTTACCGTTCGAATCGTTTGGTTCGTGATCGTCATTTACAAAATCCGGATCGTTTGATCCGTCGATATCGTCATTTAATTTATATGCCTTTACAAGTCCGAGCCGTTTGGCTCGTCGATCGCATCTTTACTGTCCGGATCGTTTGATTTTGTTGATACCGCACTTTAAATACTGTCATTTACAAGTCCGAGCCGTTTGGCTTGTGATAGTATTTACTTATAAAAGTCTGAGTCACAAAACGACTCGTTGATCGCATATCATTTAATACCTCTTTTCGTAAAATTGGTCACAATGTAATGCCCGATTCAAAGCCGGAGTTCGTCATTCGAACTCCTTTTCAGAAACAACGCAAAATCGACGTTTGGCATCCAAACGCTCATTTTCGACTCTAAACCCGACGTTTGACATTCAAATGATCTTTTCATTAAAATCAACGTTTGACATTCAAACTAAAGATTTAAGTTCGTCCCTCGAACTCCGTTTTCAAAACAACTCAAAACCGACGTTTGTCATTCAAACGCTCGTTTTTATCATAAAATCAATGTTTGTCATTCAAACCAAGATTAAAGCTTGTCATTCAAGCTCCTTTTCAAAAATGCAACACACACACACACGCACACAATTTTGAGAAAGGTAGAAAGACTCGTCATACGAGGCATTTCGGGTGATCTCAATATACTCTTCTCGAAGCGTAACGTGACCTCCGAACCTAACAATCTCTGGTCCTAAAAAGCCATTTGTCAAGTTTAGGCTCATAATACAAAATGTCACATTTTCAAAGCCATTTGTCAAGTTTGGGCTCATAATACAAACCAAGTTTTGGCTACCAATTAAAACGACCCCCATTTTTTCAAACTCAGCCATTCTCAACGTTTGGGCTCATAATACAAAACCGTGTGGCGACTCCTCACCTTCTCCGGAAGCGAGGTCCCAAATTTGCGAAATGCCGCTCACAATGTTCCCCGCGCGCGATCCGGGTAATTTCAATAGCCGAATTGGAGGCTGCTTTAGAAAGGAACATCAAGGAATTGGAAGTGTATGGTGACTCTGTTCTCATCATCAACCAAGTGTCCAACAAGTGGAAGACAGTTGATCCTGGTCTGCAAAAGTACCATGCCTACATGGAAGACCTCGTGGCCCAGTTCAAAGAGGTCAGCTTCCACTATCTGCTCAGAGACCGCAATAGGTTTGCAGATGCCCTGGCAACACTGGCCTCTCTTGTCGAAATACCTGAGGGAAAATCGATCAAGCCATTCAGAGTTGGGAGAAGAGAAAACCCAGTCTACTGTTTTGAAATTGAAGCAAAAGATGAACCAGTGGATGACCCGTGGTATACTCAGATCTACCAGTACTTGAAAAGCGGTGAAGCCTCTTTCAAAAATGAAGATGGGGAATACAAGGAAGGGATCAAGGCAAAAAGCATGATAGCCCTGATGCGACTGGCTTCCCACTACGTTCTTTTAGGGTGTATGCTATACAAAAAGCGCTACCGGGGTCCCCTCTTACGCTGCATCAGCAAAAAAAATGCCGCTGAGCTAATGAATAAAGTACATGGTGGTACCTGTGGCCCCCACATGAATGCTCGAGCCTTAATGCAAGTCATCCTGAGAATGGGTTATTTTTGGATCTCTATGGAGACGGATTGTATCCAGGTCGTGAGAAACTGCGACAAATGTCAGCGCTATTCAAATCTCAACCATTTGCCTCCACACGATCTCTACTGCATGACAACCCCTTGGCCTTTCGTTACCTGGGGAATCGACGTCATCGGCAAAGTTACACCGCCAGGAAGTAATGGTCACGAGTTCGTCCTGGTAGCCATAGATTATTTCACCAAATGGGTCGAGGCCAAGTCTTACAAGGTCCTTAATTCCAAGAAGGTAGCCCTCTTTACCAAAGAGAACACCATGTGCAGATACAGGTTGCCGGCTGAAGTAATTTCTGACAATGGCTCCCATTTTGAAGGAAAATGTGACAGATTATTGGAAGAGTTCAAAATAACTCGTCACAAGTCATCCCCCTATCGGCCCCAAACTAACGGAGCCGTTGAAGCAGCAAACAAGACTCTAGAAAACATCATCAGAAGGATGGCTGTCCCAGGCAGAGATTGGCCGGACAAGCTCCACCTTGCCCTCTGGGGATACAGAACATCCGCCAGAACTTCCACAGGAGAAACGCTGTTTGCCCTCACTTACGGAATGGAGGCCGTGTTCCCAATCGAATTGGAAATCCCCTCACTCTGTGTGTTGTTGGAAAATCAGATCAACAAAGTCGAATGGCTCCAGAGTCGCCACGATGAGTTGGCTCTACTAGACAAACGTCGTTTAAAAGCCATGGAACACACCCGGGCTTACCAAGCAAGATAGGCCAGAGCCTTTGACAATAAAGTCAGACATCGGGACATCCGAGAATGCGACCTCGTGCTAAAGAGAAGCCTCCGACCCACACCAACCCGCTTGGCAAATGGGAGCCCGTCTGGATCGGACCCTATGTAGTTCAGAAGATCTTCTCTGAAGGAGCCATGCAGCTCGCAGACTTAGATGGAAATCCTTTTGTGCATCCAGTAAACGGAGACAAGCTCCGTAGATACTATGCCTGAAGACCAAGTCATTTCCCTCTCAAAAGTGCTAAAAGAGTAATATCCAACTAGGTTGAAAACCTGAAAGGGCGGCCTAGGTAAAAAATAGGGTTGCACTTTTCTTGTCCTTCTCTCTACCTACCCCCTCTAAAAAAACAATGAACAACTCATAGAGTCAAACTACGGAGACCTGAGCCCCTTAGTCCTCTTTTAAAAGGGGAACGTAGGCAGCCGGAAACGGTTCGGTCTAAAACATAAATAAATATCATATTTCTTCATCAACACGATGATCGAATCATATTTGTGTCTCGAAAAACTCTAATGCAATACATATATTCATTACAGTTAAACACTTTTTGATGAGTTCAAGCCCGGTCTACTCTTAAACTCACAACTAAGCTAAAAGAAGAAAAAAATAATAAAATAACTAAAAACTAATGTGCCTGCAAGGACGATCAATAAATACTCGGAGCTCTACCCACTAGTGCTCACGTCCCCTTCCTTCCTCTTCTGTCTTCTCCCACCGTGCCTCATGTTCTTCCTGGGCATGGGAATAATGTCCGTCCTCCTCCTCCCTAGATCCGGCATGGGGGCCGGGTCCATCAAATAGGCATCTATCAGGGCTCTAGTCGCCCAGGCTTTGTCCCTAATCTCCTGCCTCCTGGGTGGCGCCATAGGAACCCTGTCTCTATGTCGTTCCACTCGCGCCTCATAATCGAACATGTCATCTCCGCTTCTGTCATGAGGACTAGCCCTTGCCTCGGCTCTCCTCAACTCTGAAACATAGACATCCTCTGGTCCCACAATGGCCTCACGCCTCCTCATAAGAGCTATCTGAGTCTCTCCCATGTGTCTCTCGTACCAATCTAAGTACCAAGTGGTCAGAAAAATGTGCTCCGGACGCCTGAGAAGGATCACAGGAGGGAAAACATGATACCTCCATACTCAGGAAAAGAAGGAGAACGCAGATAAGTCATCCATATAAATGGAAATCACCACCCTAGTAGCAACATCATCACAGCCCTCCAGAGGAATCTGCTCCATCCCGAAATGTCGGAGAGCTAGACCCGAAATATAGAAGGTAGACTGACAAAGCCCCGGAAGCATGACTACCTGAGATCCATCCTGGAGTGTCCTCCGAGTCTCTATCTGCCAATACGGGACCCACCATCGGATATCCTGAGTATGGCATTGAGCCATCCAGCGCTCCCATGAGGCCTGATCCTCAATCTCGATAGTAACCCCCTCCTGGCAAAAGTCCATGGCCTGAATGTATGTGAAGCCTCCCGCAGGACTCCCAGCCTCTCCATCAGCCACATCGACAGCAAAAATGGGCTTCCCCCGTGTATGTATCGCTTCCCGATAGCTAACCGGTCGATAGCATTAAGGGTCTCTCCCAAAATCAAGGAAACAATATCCCGACCCGATAGGCATTGCACAACAACGTCCAGCAAAGACCGGTGGCACATCCCAAAGGAGTAGACCATAAACAAGGACCCAATCACATAAAGGGCAAATGCATCCCAATAACAATCACCAACTATACCCAAACTCCTAAACCTATTCGGGAGATCGGAAATGTCAAAATAATTGGGACCTTGAATCATACCTCGGGCTTCTTTCGGGGAGATTTGAAGAAGGGTAGATAATTTGTTGACAAAAGACATCCCTCCGGGCAAGGGAATTGCAACCTCTTCCACCTCAGGCCCTCCAAGTAAAGCCCTAAAATATTCAAGAGTGGGAACCATCTCGTTGTAATAAAAGCAAAAGATGTGCCTCCGAGTGTCCCAAAATGTGGCGGAGGCTCTCATCAAGTCGTAGTCTGGTATAAGCTCCTTAAGAGACCACAAGGATTTGATTTTATACCTTTCTTCAAAGAACATCTTGTTTCCATGCATGATTTCCCGGGACCACTCCTTGAACTTGTTGAAGAAGATCATTTGCATCTCATTTGTCAATTTAGGTGAATTCTTCATGTTTGAGAAATTTTCCATGGATTTTTGTGAGTTTTCCCCGAACTATAGAAGGTTGAAAACAGAGGAAGAATGTGTTTGAATTAAAGGGGAAGAGGTAAACCAGATCTGAGGTAAAAATTAAATAACCTTGTCAGACGCCAACCTGATCCGCGCGGATGAGATTTCAGCCTCAAACTCATCCACGTGGGTGATATTGTCACCCAGGCAGAAAAATTCTGACAGCAGTAAAAACTGCTGTCCCCCAATGAAACATTCATTCCACAAAAAACCAAACAGCAGTAGAATCTGCCCATTCCTCATTTTTCATCTAAAATCCCAATAAACATCACATACATGCCCATATAAAACACAAAACCGGGCTCATGCAACTTGCATTCAACGCATAATTAAAAAAAAATATACAAAAAAAACAATAGTGTAGTAATCTAGTTATTACAGTACAAAAATAGAAGTAGAAATAATGTGGACGGAATGTATATATTTTCTCTCTCTCTTTCTGCCCTAGCAAATACAGGCACTCACCGTCAGTCAGAGTCACTATCAGAATCGGAACCGGGATCATCCTCCCTAGCGATCGCCTTGCCACGCCTCCGAACCCTCCTCCGAGCCGTGCTCCGTCCCTCAGCAGCTGCCTCTGGAAAAGCCACCCCCGACTCCACGTCATCCCGCTCAGCGTCAGAATAAGCGTCATCAGGATCAGCAGGCACGCCTTGATATGGCATCCCAATGTCAACAAAGAAGTCATAGCCGAAAGAGAAGGTGTCAGAGCCCTGGACATACGTCCCCTGGGTCTGCAAGGGAGTCCCGTAATCCCCCTGTGGCTGAAAGGCCCCATAAACGCCCTGGTGCGAAGAAGTGGCCTCACCGGCTCCACTCTGTATGTAGCCCGGTCCCTCCATACCCCCAAAGATGACGTGATCCCGAGAGATCTCAACGCTCATATCCATGTAAGGAGAAAGAGGAACGTCCACCGACTGCTATGGAGGAACCGACTCTCTAGGCTGGGAACGGGGAGTCTCCATGGATCGCCTACCTGGCATAGGCCCGCTAGCCGGAATAGGGGACCTCTCTCGCGTAGAGGCACTAGGCACTAGCCGCGATGTCCTCTCAGAGCCCTGAGCATTCCCCCACGTCACAAGGTTGCGAATGAACCTCTTGGCCCCGATGACCTGGCGCAGAAGCCGATCGACAACTCGAGCCGAGTACTGCACAAAAAAAAATGAAAGCATCAGAAGCAGTCGAAGCAATGGCATAAGTTGTACAAAAGCTAAAATATCGAAATGTGATCATCACATACCTGGGCCTCAGGCCGAGGCCGGAAAGCACGAGGTGTCACCTCTGGAAGAGGTATCTGCGCCCGCATCCTAACCCCCTCCTAGACATATGAGAAATCAGCTCGAGGGAGTCTGACAACCGAGACCCCCTCCATCTCTAGCACTTGGGGCGTCCTCAGCCTGCGCCTCACAAATGCCAGATAAGACTCAGTAGTGACATACTCCAAGGCAGGCCGCCCAGCCCTAAACCAACTCCAGTTCATCGTCCCTTCCCGGGGGGAACAACATGTCCTCCGGAGGCTCAACCGGTGTCAATGGGGCCATCCCTAAACCATGCTGCCCAGTCACCCTCTCCCCCAAGTAATAGACATCACAGGTGAGGCCCCACATGATCCATATCCGATCCATCCAGCGCTTGGCACCGCCCAGCTGATCAACCTCAAACCGACCCCAGGGGTACAAATTAATCCTCTCGCTCGTTTCTGCCCTAAAAAATGGCACCATGTCCTGGTACCTCACCTTCCTCCTGGTCCTGCTATTCCTCTTCACCCGGGCATCCTTTGTCCACCAAAGCATAGCCGGGTACGCAAAAGTCTCCCCCGGGACATGGTCCCACAAGGCACATCCAAAAATCTCCAGAGCCCAAATCTGCACCCAACAAGGGAAACCCGTCAATACAAAGATACGTGCACAATATGTACAAGAGATACAGGAGAAAGACTATACCTCCAGTGGGAACTCAAAGCAGGTCAGGGAGGTGGACGCCTTCCTGTTATATCTATCCAGGGCGAAGTTCTACTATGCCAGACCTGCCTCTCCCCAGGCAAACTCATCGATCCTATCGATGTCCGCCAAAGACCCCAGCAAGGCAAACACTGTTGTACCCTCAGCATGCCCAAATAAGGTGCTGGAGAGGGCAAACAACAAGAAGCAGCGGGCAATCTGCTCAGTGAAGATGGTTTGATCCCATCTCTCATACCGAGCTATGCTCTCGGTCAGCTTCCCATCAATCACGGCATACTCCATGCCCATCCCCTTCCTCGGCTCGGGAACAATCCCCAACAGATCCATGAGCTCCCTGTCAGTATACCCGTCATGCCACTCTAAGCTGAGCCCCTTGAAGGACAGTCTAGTGATGGCAGCGTAGTCAGTGGGGGCCACGGTGGCCTCTCCCTAAAAGAAATGGAATGTGTGGGTGACGTCCCACCAATGCTCAATCAAATCCAGATAGAGCCCCTTGCTCTTTTGCATCTTCACTAACCCCTTCAAACACTCAACAAAACCAAATAGGTTAGAGGCAACCACAAGCTGTTGAGGACTCCTATAACCCTCCCTACCGGCTGTGGGCAAAGCATCTCAAAGCTTAATAACCGCCTCCACGGAGCCCCGCATCTTTAGCTTGTCCAACTTGTCCTGAATGACATTTGCTCCCCCCTGCAGATAAGCACATCACAAGTATGTCAATAAACAGCACAAATTGCATACTACTTCACGAACATAGCACAAACACAAACAAAAAGAGAAAACAAACTCCGTCCCACTTTTGGACACAAATTTCTCCATTTTTCTCATGCACTTTATTTTCATAAATCTAGCATGCATGTATTCTTTCTCACGTTCAGTCACCATGTTATCACATATGCATTCATAAAAACAAGTTTCCATCACAAAAATCTCACATGCAAGAGTCCGTCCCAAATTCGGTAAATTTATACCCACTTTATTTTCACATTATGAAAATTACTCATGTTTGTCACAAACAAATTGTATATTTATACTACCCATACATTCAATTAAACACATGCATTGTCAATTTCACATTACAAGGGCGAAATCAACAAAAGCCCCAAATTTTTGACATTTAAGCTCTAACTCTAGCATGAACCAATTTTGAGATAAAATCAATAAAATCAATAAAATTGAGTATATACCATGCGGAGGTCATCATCGGTGGACCAATTTTGCCACATATCAGGATAAACTTCGTCGTTTACCGATTGTGAGAGCGTGTAATGGCGATTCATCCTCACCAACTCAAGCCGCCTCTCGGCAGCCGCTCTGCTCACCCGACCGCGATGGCCTGCATTAACTCCTTCCCCTTGCTCCATGGCCTCGAATTCGAAGGTTTCGGCGGAGAATTTGGACAACAATGGAGGTTTTTCTCTCTTTTCTCTCTCTTTCTCTTGACACTGATGTTTGAAAAGAAGAAAGAAGAAAGTGGCGCCTGTTCTGCTCTTGGAACCTGTCGCCACGCCGGTCTTGTCCGCGCGGATGAAATCGTAGGGTGAAAACCCTATTTTGCCCTTTTAATTCCTGACTCTCTGCACTCAGATCCCCAGCATAACAGAAACTTAACAGCAGTTAACTTCTTCAATGGAACTTAACGGAAGTCCATTCCCTTCCTCATTTTTAACTTCGGCCTCCAAAGTAAGCCTGATTTTCTTAACGGAAGTCCATTCCCTTCCTAATTTCCAACTTCGACCTCCAAAGTAAGCCAGATTTTCTTAACGAAAGTCCATTTCCTTCCGCATTTTTAACTTCGGCCTCCAAAGTAAGCCCGATTTTCTTAACGTAAGTCCATTTCCTTCCGTATTTTTAACTTCGGCCTCCAAAGTAAGCCCAATTTTATTAACGGAAGTCCATTTCCTTCCTAAATTTCCAACTTCGGCCTCCAAAGTAAGCCCGATTTTCTTAACGGAAGTTCATTTCCTTCCACATTTTTAACTTCGGCCGTCATCGTAAGCCCGAACCTCTCTTCGGCCGTCATCGTAAGCCCGAATCCATCCTCGGCCGTCATTGTAAGCCCGAATTCTTTTCACCGGCAATCATTGTAAGCCCGTATAGAGAATATATATCCCCAGCAGATGAATTTCGGCCGTCATCGTAAGCCCGAATTCTTCTCCCCGGCGGTCATCGTAAGCCCGAATTTTCCTCAGCTAAGCAACAAAGCAAGTCTGCGGATGACAAAAGTACACCTCCGTTAGTCGAGTCCATCTTCGGCAATACCTCCGTTAGTCGAGTCTATCTTCGGTAACACCTCTGTTAGTCGAGTCTATCTTCAGCAACACCTCCGTTATCGAGTCTATCTTCGGAAACACCCTCGTTAGTCGAGACTATTTTCGGCAACACCCTCGTTAGTCGAGTCTATCTTCGGCAACACCCCCCATTAGTCGAGTCTATCTTCGACAATACCCTCGTTAGTCGAGACTATCTTCGACAACACCCTCGTTAGTCGAGACTATCTTCGACAATACCCTCGGCAACACCTTCGTTAGTCGAGTCTATCTTCGGCAACACCCTCGTTAGTCGAGTCCATCTTCGGCAATACCTTCGTTAGTCGAGTCCATCTTTGGCAAACCTTCGTTAGTCGAGTCTATCTTCTGCAACACCTTCGTTAGTCGAGTCTATCTTCGGCAACAGCTTCGTTAGTCGAGTCTATCTTCGGCAACAAAAAATGTGGTGGGGAGGTCCATTCATTTGACCACCTTGGTCATGTTGGGTTTTGGGGTTACAAACGCAGTGGAAGATTTACAAATAACATCAAAACCCTAGCCCTAAGATCCGTCTAGCATGAAGAGATTAGAAATTTATATGAGATAGAATTTACATACCTTGAATACGATGAAGTTTAACAAAGTAGATCACAAAATATCAAGCCTTGAAATTTTGATGTCGAAACGGATCTTCTTCTACCTTGTTGAAAAACTTGTGATGAATCAACGAACGGAGGCTTCAAGCTCTTTGGTGATTAACCTATCACCCTCTATCTATAATCCACACGCGAACGAATCCAAGAAAACCTTCTTGATGGATTGCTAGATGATCCTCTTTGATTATTGAAACGGTTTTCAATAATCTACGGCTTATTATGGAATTGAATCTAGGGTGTTTTGATCTTTGATTCTCAATCAAAATCAAGGAATTTGTGTTTCCAAAGGCCCTAAATTCGTATTTCATGGATGGGGCAAATGGACATATTTATACTTTATAAATAACCCTAAATATTAGGGAGAAAAGTCCTTTTCTGAAGCCAAAACGGATTGCTGAAACTAGACGTGTCCAAAATATAACCGGAACGGGTTAACCGGAGGTTAATAACCGGTCAAAACCGTCAACCGTGGTAACCGTAACTGGCTTAACCGAAACCGGCGGTTAACCGGTTCGGTTAAGGTTAAGTAGGGGTGGAAGCGGTTCGGCTCAAACCGCGGTTTGGAGTCGAACCGAGCCAAACCGTGCGGTTTGGTTCGGTTTTTAGACATAAGTGGTTTAGCTCGGTTTGAGAAATTAACAAACCATGTGGTTCAGCTCAGCTTGGGGTTTGACACTCCTAAACCGAACCGAGCCAAACCGAACCGAATCGTCTGAGACCGAACCGCAGTTTGAAACTGTCAAACCGAACCATTAAGCCGAACCTTAATGAAAATACCAATTGCTATTATGTCATTTGTTATGTTAAACTCTGTTTTGTAGTTTCTGTTACTACGAAGATTCATAACAATGCTAAAATATCATTGGACATATACTCACAACATTAAAATGTGAAAATATAAAATAGTGCAAACATTTGAAACCATCAGCATCCAACATGCTTAATTCCATAGTATTGAAATAACATGTCCATTAAACCAAAAAGCCATGTAACATTGTACCACAAACAGACTCTTGTCTATCATTCTTGGCCATTACATATTCACCCAATAAAGTCTAAACAAATCATGCAATTGTATCTTAACAAACCATCTAAACCATGTTAATGTATCTTAACATACTAAAAGCTTACAATACTTAAAGATTGTATCAAAACAGAGTTAAAACTTTCCTAAATTTTGATCATCCTTTTCTTGAACTTGCTGCAGCCTTAAGTGAACTCAATGTAATACATCCTTTTCCATTTCACATAAAAGGTGTTGATGTCATTCTTTGACCTGGTCGCAACCTCATGCAACTGTCATATGATAAACTTGAAAGATTTCTTGCATTCTTTGTCATGTCCTAACTACATCTCCTTGTGACAAGGCCTTATCATTGGATCCTTTGTTATGGTTTGAAATGTGGTTCGGACCGTGGTCTATATCGCGGTTTGGACCGTGGTCTGAACCGCAAAATCAAACCGCAAATCAAACCGCGGTTTAGACCGAACCAAACCGAACCATAGCGGTTTGGTTTAGCTCGGTTCGAATTTTTTTATGGTTTAGCTTGGTTTAGAATTTCTCCAAACCGATCCTAGCGGTTTGACTTCTAAAATTGCCCAAACCGAGCTAAACCGAACCATTTCCACCCCTAAGGTTAAGGATTTTTAAAAACCGTCAACCGGCGGTTATAACCGCCTTAACCGGCAAATTTTGAATTAAATCAATTAATCTCCCAACCGCCCAACGGCTACTTGGCCCCAATGGTTGTTTGACTCCAAATTCAAAATACTCCCCAACCCATGGCTGCTGCTTATATAGGCACAAGGCCAAGCCAAGTTTAATTCCATTTCAATGTGGGATAAATGATAATGTCCAAGGGAGGCAGGCGACCAAGGCAATGGCCGGCCAAGGTCGAGCCAAGCCAAGGCCAAGGCCATGGGCTGTTTTAGTTTAACAAAATTTCAATGTGGGAGAAATGACTTGCTAGGCCATGGCCAAGGCCAAGGCCGGCCAAGGCCGAGCCAAGGCAAGGCCACGGCCAAGGCCAAGGTAAGGCCAAGGCCGGCCGAGCCAAGGCCAAGGCAAATGCAAATTTTTTTATTATTTTTTTGAAAAATAAATATTTCATAAATTTATATATATATATATCCAAAAATATATATATATATATATATATATATATATATATATATATATATATATATATATATATATATATATATATATATTTGGATATATATATAAATTTATGAAATATATTTGAAAAAATAAATATTTCATAAATTTATTCCGTCGCTACTACCACCATTACTACCACCATCACCGCCACCACAACCACCACTACTACTACCATCACTAATTCGCTACTACCACTACTATCATTACCACTACTACCCCTACTACCACCACCACTATCACTATCCCTACCATTACTACCACTACTGCCACTATTACGTACCACACTACCACCACTACTACTACCACCATTACTACCACCATCACCGCCACCACTACTACTACCATCACTAATTCGCTACTACCACTACTACCCCTACTACTACCACCACTATCACTACCCCCACCATTACTACCACTAATGCCACTACTACATACCACACTACCACCACTACTACTACCACCATTACTACCACCATCACCGCCACCACAACCACCACTACTACTACCATCACTAATTCGCTACTACCACTACTATCACTATCACTACTACCCCTACTACCACCACCACTATCACTACCCCCACCATTACTACCACTACTGCCACTACTACGTACCACACTACCACTACTACTACTACCACCATTACTACCACCATCACCGCCACCACAACCACCACTACTACTTGTAAGTACCCAAATTCGGATCGCCAAAATCCGTTAGAAGTTAACCGGAATCCGTTAACTGGCCCGCTCCAGGTTAACCGGAACCCGTTAAGCTCCCCGTTCTCAAGCCAACGAGACGTCCCGGGACTGCCCCGTGCATCCAAACATCAAAGCGTACTCAACACACATCATCACACGTAAAAGTACAACTTTTCCTGAAAAACGCACTTTCCGGCACTTTTCGGGGGCGTTTCGGACATTTTCCGGACAGTTATTTAAAAAACGGACAAAATCGAGAATAATGGCACGAAAACCCACGCCCTGGTGAGTCACAGGGGCACGTGGCATGCATGCCACAGCCCTCTGATCAACATCAATCAGATTTTAGTGTGAAAAGACCAAAATACCCCTGGGATGCAGTCCCAATCCGTCTGAACTCTTTTTCAGGCAAACCAGAGTTGCCAGCAAGTCCCTCCAATTTCAAAAATACCACAAAACCCCTGGAATTCAGGTTAAGTCCGTCCGGACTCTTTAGCAATTTTACCCTATAAATACAGAGGGCTGTCAACATTTCAAAAAAAGGAAAAAACCTTACCATTTCTCTCCACAGCCACGGCCCAAACCAGTTTCTCCCTCTCCCGAGCCCCGTTTTGCCTCGATTTGCGTGAAAATCCCGTATTTCAACCAAACACGAACCAAAACACCTCGAAACACCGTTCCAAACACTAAATCGTATCCCGCATATGCCTCCTGAGCCAAAAGAGTTAATCCCTAGCCATAGGTAACACTCTCACTCCCTAAACACTCGTTTCGTCTCGATTTACGCACTAGTCGCTACAACCGTTTCGGTCGAACGTTGTTGAAATGTAGACGTCACCGTCAAACGGGGTCCGATACGTATTAGTCCCGGATCCTCTTCTCTTCCCGTAAGAGAAGTAATCTCGGGTTAAAACGGCGTTCCGGTCCCGTTTCTTTACTTTTATGTCGTTTAACAATTCCGGATCGTTTGATCCGTTGAACGTCATTTACTTTTATGTCATTTACAAATTCTGGATCGTTTTATCCATCGATCGTCATTTACTTTACGCAACTTTACAATTCCGAGCCGTTTGGTTTGTTGATCGCACCTTTAAAATTCGGGTCATTTGATTCCGTCGATACCGCATTTTAAATACTGTCATTTACAAGTCTGAGCTGTTTGGCTCGTGATAGTATTTACTTATCAAAGTCCGAGTCGCAAAAACGATTCGTTGATCGCATATCATTTAATGCTTTTTTCCCATAAAATCACTAAAATGTAATGTCCGGTTCAAAAAGAGAGTTCGACATTCGAACTCTCTTTAAAAAACGCACGAAATGACGTTTGGCATCCAAACGATCATTTTCAAACTTAAAATCCGACGTTTGACATTCAAACGCTCTTTTCTTAAAAGTCAATAAAAGTCAACATTTGACACTTAAGTTAAAAGATCAAAACTAGCACTCGCGTCACTTTTCCTAAAAAACTCCAAAACCGACGTTTGTCATTCAAACGCTCGCCTTTTAAAAAAGAATCACAAAATCAACGTTTGACATTCAAACCAAGATTAAGCTTGTCATTCAAGCTCCCATTTTCAAAATGTAAACACACACACACACACACGCACTCATTTTCGAGAAAGGTAGAAAGACTCGTCATACGAGGCATTTCGGGTGATCTCAAAATTCTCTTCCCGAAACGTAACGTGACCTCCGAACCTAACAATCTCTGGTACTCAAAAAGCCTTTTCCTCATTTTTGCTACCAATAAAAAATGACACCCCTTTTCAAAGCCTTTTCCAAAGTTTTTGCTAACAATAAAAACGACACCATTTTCACAAAGCCGTTTTTCAACGTTTGGGCTCAAAATACAAAACCGCGTGGCGACTCCTCTCCTTCCCGAAAGCGAGGTCTCAAACACCAACAACCCCATGAAAGACAACCGCTTCGCTCGCGCGAATCTGGGTAATTTCAGGTGGGGAACGAATGGCAGGGTTTAGGCTTCAGAAGGGTATTTGGCTCAGGGTTTCGGGCTAGTGCCTCGCCAGAGTCACAGTTACGGCAGCGTCAGACAGTTCTTCAGTTCCCTCAGCCAGACTATCCGACATGTCGAGCTCGCCGAGAAATCATGACGGGGATGGACCCCCGCCACCGGTAACATATATGACATTGGAAGAAGCCATTCGGGCTTGTGAGATTCACAAGAGGCAGAAAGAAGATCAGCAAAATTTCATGGTACAGCTTCTGAATGCGTGAGGTATAGCCGCTATCCCCCAGTTAGACGGTACTTTCGTCCTAGTCGAGGACGACGATTCCCCGAAACCAGCTCCTCAAACCTTCAACCAGTTTCCTCCCCCGCCAACTTACGGGATGCCTTCGAACTAAGGAAACAGCCGACCTAGGCTTCATGTAGCCACCTCTCAGGACAACCCTGTCATATACGGCTAAGCCAGTACTACTCCCATCCCTCAGTACAACCAGCGCACCGCTGGACCATCTCAAACAGATGCCAATATCCTCCAATACCCTCCTAGGTTCATCCCATTTCCTATACACGAATCCCAAAACACCGGGGACAAACCCCGATACAGTTCAGAAAAGGCCCCCATCTATCCTCATATATCAAGCCTACCACCTCCAATCACTGCCACTCACATGGTAGCACCCGGCGCCGAGCCTCAGAGTCCACCACTGGACCCAACCTTAGCCTGGATGGTCGAACAGATGAAAGACCTGAAAGCCAGTATGAGTAGCTCAAAGCAAGAAACGCTCAGATCCACAGATCCGGGAATGGTCATGCCTCTCCCTGCCAAGTTCAGAATGCCGAAGATGGACCGATTCGATGGAACCGAATGTCCACAAACGCATGTTGACACCTACGTCCTCGGCATGAGAGCTAAAGGAGCAACCCTTCAGCAAATGGCCGATCACTTCCAGCATACGCTCAAGTGTTCAGCGTTACGATGGTCCCTAAGGGTCAAGCCTGCAGATCGCCATACTTGGGATCAGATCAGTAACATCTTCCTAGAGCGGTACAGATCCAACCTAGAGTGGGAAACAAGTCATGAGGACTTAATCACCACCGAGCAGAAAGCAGATGAAAGCGTCGGAGAATTCTACAAGAGGTGGAGTTGGAAACTCTCCGAGATCATGGAGCCACTCTCCAAGGATGAACAGATGTGGATCTTCAAGTCCTACTTGAGGCCGTCCATCAAAACCCTCATCAGCCATCACTTCTTCCCGGATCTCCGAGCCATGGTCAATGTCGGCTCACAGTTCGAGAAGGATCTCAAGGAAAAATTGGCCACTGCGCAGCCATACAGATACCGATCAGCAGTTGCATTCAATCCCGCACCGGCCCCCGACAAAGGGAAAGATACGTCTGTCAACTACATTCATCAGGGACAGCAGTCGGGCAACAGAAACCCAGTCCTGCAAAGCAATAAATCCACTCCTAAGCAGCCTGTCGTACACTTCGACAAGTTGGACATACCGCTGAGTAAGATGCTGGAAGGGTTGATCAAGGAAGGCCTCCTCAAACCCGTTGCAAACTACAAACCCAAGAATCCCGTAGTCAACACTGACAAGAGCAAGTACTGCGCCTTCCATCAGTATCATGGCCATACCACCGACAACTACGTGGGGTTACGGTATGAAATTCAGAATTTGATAGAGGAAGACAGGAAACGGATGGCTTGATGACTCTCCTTCTACGGAAAGAGACCAGATCTACGATTCCCGACTGTATGGCAGTATGCTCACCTTCTGTGACGAAGACCTGCCGAGAGACGCCTCAGGGCACAATGAAGCTTTGTACATCACTCTCCGGCTCAACACCATATCTCTCCCCGGAGTAATGGTAGACAACAGATCAGTAGTTAACATCCTCCCTCTCAGCATGATGCGAGCCCTACGCATCGACGAAGGCCACATGATTCCATCTGCCCGGACTATCAAGGCCTACGACAGCACATCTCGTCCCATCCTTGGGACGGTGACTCTGGAGCTCTGGTTTAAAACCCAAATGGTGCCAGCAAAATTCCACGTGATGGACATTCCGTCCGAATTCACAGCTCTGTTGGGACGCCCTTGGCTACACCACATGAAAGCCATAGCTTTCACTCTCCATCAGTGCATCAAGTTCATTAACTGGCAAGGATATCTTGAAGTCATCAGAGGAGACAGTTTCCTCATAGGGAACGAAGCCGAGACAACAGCCAAGCGTGCCACCAGCCAGGCACCGGGGCTACCTTTTTCAAGCCGACCCAGGGACTATCGGGGCAAATCTCATCAGAATCCCTCAGAGTCCGGAGATGCTAACTATGTCAACGTCCTCGAACGGGCAGACCCTGAAGCAGTCAGGTTCATCAAGTTCAACTGCCGCTTCCGCAACTTGGAAGCAGACTGGAAAGAAACCCTGAGCATCGCAATGATGCGGGCACGTAAACCCCCTGTCTCTGATCGGAGATTTGTCAGCATCCTTCAATCCTACTCTCTGGCCCCGCCATGCGAGGAAATCTTTATGATGAAGGTCAATAAGCATCATCACACTCGTGATGAATGTATGGAAGTCATGTGGGATGTCCTCCATGAGGAATTGCCCGCCGAGCCCCTCTTCTCAAGCGAAGGGCATGATGTTTTTCTAGCAGCTCCAGCATCACAGCAGGACGCGAGACGTCCTTATGTCTGGGTTGAGCCGTCAGACGACAATGAATCAGGACTCTCCGGAGTCGAGGACGTGACAGATCCGCAAGAAGATCCCTACATACATATGCTCAGTTTTGAGGACGGCACCAGTTCCGATGATGTCACCTATGATAAGGGCTCCAACACCATGGAGATTGTCAAGCTCAACATCCCATACAGGCGGTTATCCGGCGAATGGAAACAACTGGTTGACACGACAAAGAACCCTTCTGATCAACTGACCGACGACGACTTCGTCAACATTATATTTTCCAGATATCCCGATGATACCAAGGATCCGGTCCTTATTATCAGATTCTGCAATGCCAAAGTTACCCTCGACGACTGCCTGCTCATGGTAAATGAGGCCTTGGCCAATCGAGCTCAAAGCTCATCATCACTTCCGACTACCAGCCCCAGTAGCAACCGACCCGTGCCATCAGTCAAGCTTACAGCCGCAAGTGCCGCCAAGGCCAAGGGCATCAGCAAAAGAGACAAAGCTCCTCACCCTGCCACGAATCAGATCAATCTCGGGAACGCTTCCAGTAGCCACCCTGAAAACATCTGTAAAAGTCTTCCCCGCAAGACAGATCCGGCTACCGAAGAAAGGAATGATCACCTCAGCATCAACATGCTCAAGTTTGATCTTGTTCCCAGTCGTCACGGCCATAGATTCAGGCATCCCGCCAGCAAACTACTAGCTCTGATAGATTTGGTGATCCAGGGAGATCACGAGACTATCAACATCGCAGAATTCAATACCCCCGTGGGTTCAATCAAGCAGATATGGGCAAACTTCTTGGTAACTGAGATCAAGGTGGGCCGGATGGAATGTCCCAGCCTGACTTCCTTCGTCAATATAATTCAAGTGTTTCCGCCATTTGGGGACTTGGATGTGATCACAGTTCTAGACATTAGTCAGACGGCGCGCACCTACGGAGAGTGTTTAGCTCTCGCAAGGAAAGCCCTCATGGAACTAGCTGCTCAAGAGAACCGTCTTTGGGACGAGAACCAAGCTCAAAAGACCCACAGGGACCAAGCCCTTAAAGTGTCACAATCAGCTTCAGACAGAAAGCTAGAGGCCACTCTAGACCAGTTCGACCTCAAAGGTTTTGCCCACGACAACTTCCTGGACTACCGTCTTTTCTCATCCAACCCCCTCTGGCAAGGGAGGGCGGTCAACAGTCCCGATGACCTAGGAGATGGAATGGAATAGCACAAGGAGTACCTAGCCAAACAGCATGAAGGGTACCAGCGCTTATCTCCCCAAGAAAAGCAAGTTCTCTGTGAAAGCGACGACGAAGACAATGAAACCATTCTCTTCCAAGCCGGGCATGAAGTCAACAAAACCGAAATCCCAAGGGTCCTGGGAGGATGGGGACGGATCATTTCCGCTCTCAAACTAAAAGGCCAACTGAGGGAGGAAGGTCTATTCAAAAAGAAAAGAAAGATGGAAATACATCTCCAGCAACTACTCAGGGAGATTCCACAGACTGCGGCATTCGTTTACAGAAACGATCAACTGAGACAGCAGCCAGTTACATGGGCAGATGTTCGGGAAGCCGTGTACTCATCTTTCGACATACCCGCCACTCAGATAAAGCAGAAGGGAAAGCTCTCCCCGATGGAAGTTTATCTAGACTGCCACATACAGTTCAAGGAAGCACTGGCTATTCTCACATGGGAAGAAACACAGGCGCTAACTCTCGACGTAGGCTCTACTGCAAGAAAGTTGATCTGGGCTAAGAGTGGAGGAAAATTAGCAAACCATGAATATCGCCTGACTCAACTTCAGAATGCCCTGAGCATGCTCAGCAAGAAAGAAAGAGGTGCGGTATACCGTGAAGAGATCAAGGAGACTGTTCGCTTGAACCAAGAACTCTTTAACCTCCCCCGGAGGGTCAGCAGTGCACAGTTCAGTTCTGGCAACCACTGTTGCGCACTGACGTTCGAACAGCTGTGGCAAACCATAAACTCCCTCCCCATGGAGGCACCCAAGCCAGTATCCTGGGACAGAATTTGGAAAGTTGTCGAAGCCCCCGGAAATGTATCTACTGTCAACGAACTGAGAGAAGACATATGGCCCTATGCTTCGAGGAATCCTCCTCTGACTATGGCTCAGCTCAGAGTGACCTGTTCAGAAGGGACCAAACCTGATGTCAGCGTCCTGACCCGATCGGGTCAAATCCATACATTACCACCCAAGGCCACTAAAAAGCCGACGGAGCCAGAACCACAACCCGGCCTGCCCGAGGACACAAGTTCCGTGAAAGAGGACCTTATCCTCACTCAGCTCAAGAAGACCCAGGCGAACATTTCCCTTTGGTCCCTGCTCACATCCTCATATCCGCACAAGCTCAAGCTGGAGGAAAGTTTGGCCCGCACCATGGTCCTCGTGGACGCAACCCCAGACGAAGTAATTTAGATGATCGACAACATCCACTACGACAACATTATCACCTTCACAAATTTGGACCTACCAAAATTTGGGGCTGATCACAATGAGCCGCTCTACATCACAGTCCAGCTGGACGAGCGTCGCCTTCCCCGTGTGTTGGTAGACGGAGGTTCCGGAATGAATGTCTTGCCCGCCAAGATGATAGACCTGCTTGATATCAAGCCCACAGATCTGAAGCCTTCAGTCCACACTGTCAAGGCCTATGACTCCACTTCCTGTACAGTTCTCGGGGTTGCTACTCTAAATATCTGGTTCGGCAAGCGGATGATCCCCACCGAATTCCAAGTGTTGGTCATTCCTATCACTTTCACAGCCATCCTGGGGCGACCCTGGCTACATCAAATGAATGGCGTGGCATCCACCCTTCACCAGTGTATCAAGTTCATGCAAGGCAACGAGCTAACCACAGTCTACGGCGACAGCGTCACCACCGAGGGGACCAGCACCAACGGCATTCCAGTGTTAGAAATCAAGCATGATGACGACATGGCATTAACTGGATTCACTTTGGAAACCCAAAATTCCTCCCGCCATGAAGATGATGAAACTCATGAACTTCATCCCAGGACTGGGGCTCGGCAAAAGGTTACAAGGCCAACACCAAGTCATCGAAGTCAAGGACCACACTACGGTCCAGGGGCTCGGTTATGTGCCAACACCAGCTGATATCAGAGAAAACAAAAGGCTCGCCCACACCAAGGCAGCAGCCCGCAAAAGGGGAACCTCCAACGGCACACCCAACCTCCAACCTTACAGTTTCGACCTCGCTCATTACTTCACCAAGGGAACCGACAGCAGAACTGAGGGGACGCAGAACCGACAAGCGAGCGGGGACCGACGGCGACCGACAGCGGGCGAGGGGACCGAAAGTGGAACTGATGAAGATGAGAAAGAAGTAGGGAAAGTCAGCACAGAGACTACAGAAAGGATGGGAAAACTAGCACGGGACCTCAAGCGTTTCAGAGGTTTCAAGGCTAATCCGATAAGGGGAGCGTTCCTCGACATCACAACTCTACCTAAACCAGCTGCCACCAAAGTTCAGCATGAGTACACATTCAAAGGAATCCCAGACTTGGAAGAGCAGCTCGAGACACTCTTCACGGGAAACAGACTGTTCGGGTCAGCCGCCGAGGCCACATTCGAGACAGTAACTCCAAAGCAGAAGGAACCAGAATTCATAGAAGACGCTCTCAGTGGACCCGCTCTACAGAGTCTTTTTGAAGAAGTCATGGAGTGCCAAACGTGATTGACCTGGGCTCCGAAAACAGCATGATCGCCATGATCGGGACAGCAGAAGCCAAGCCTCTCGACCCCCGAACCCTCATCAAGCATCCAGCAATGCTACTAAAAAACTGGGTAACTTTCACCGGACCAAGGGCAAGCAAGACAGAAATGGAAGACAAGCTGGGCCTGCACCCACATCTCCCTAAACCCGGTCTCGAACCCTCTGAGTCAGTCCTTGTCAAAGTCCAGTCCTCTGAGTCATCTAACAGCCTTACGCCGGAAGACTATGATAATGTAGCCAAGAATGTATTTTCGTTCGCGTTTAATGAAAAGTCTGACCTTTCGGAGTATCCCCTCATTGCCACTTTAACAACTGATAAGTTAACAAACAATTTAAAAGATGTTAATAATGACTCACTTGATAAAGAAACAGACACATTAAATGAACAATACATTAAAGAAGTTCTCAAGTGTGTACTAGACCAAGAGGACAATCGGGCCCAAGCTGTCGAAGAGGTTATGACTAAAGTGAACCTGGGGTCAGTGCAAGAGCCTAAAGAGACACAAGTGGGCAGTTTCTTCGCCGATGCAGAAAAAGAAGCCCTGATAAACCTCCTCAAAGAGTACGTTGACGTGTTCGCCTGGTCATACCAGGACATGCCAAGACTTGATCCCTCAATCGTGGAGCATAGAATTCCCCTGAATCCAGAATCCAAGCCTATCAAACAGAAATTGCGCAAGATCAAGCCAGAGTGGTCCCTGCAAGTGAAAGAAGAAATAGAGAAAATGCCCCACGTTGGCTTCATCAGAGTGATTGAGCACCCGACATGGCTCTCCAACATCGTGACGGTCACCAAGGCCAATGGAAAGGTCAGATGCTGTGTGGATTTTCGAGATCTCAACAAGGCCGGCCCAAAAGATGATTTCCCACTGCCCAACATCGACATGCTAGTCGACACCATGGCAAATTTCGAAGTAAAGTCCTTCGTGGATGGGTTTGCCGGATATAATCAGATCAAAATGTCCGAGGAAGATCAAGCCAAGACTGCTTTCACCACTCCGTAGGGGACATACTGCTACACGGTCATGCCGTTCGGTTTAAAGAACATTGGGGCTACTTATCAGTGGGCTGCAACAGCCCTCTTCCATGACATGATTCACAAGGAAATCGAAGTGTATGTCGACGACATGATCATCCACTCCAGAGGATTAGACATGCAGCACATGACAGATCTGAGAAAGTTTTTCAACAGACTCAGAAAGCACTCCATGAGATTGAACCCTGCGAAGTGCACCTTCGGCGTCAAGTGAGGCAAAGTACTGGGGTACATGGTTACAAAAAGAGGTATCGAAGCCGATCCCAAGAAAATCAAGGCCATCATCGACATGAAGCCACCTCAGATACTGACAGAAGTGAAAAGTTTCATGGGAAGACTTCAGTACATCAGTCGCTTCATCAACCAGCTGACATCTCTCTGCGAGCCAATGTTCAAGTTGATGAAGAAGAATGCCGACATCAAATGGGACTCCGAGTGTCATACAGCCTTCGAGAAAATAAAGACATACTTGGTGAATCCCCCAATCCTGTGCCCGCCACATGAAGACAAGCCACTCCTCCTGTACCTGACAGTGACAGATACGTCAATCGGAGCAATGTTGGCACAAGAACAGAAAGATTCCAAGGTTGGGCATGCAATCTACTTCGTAAGCCGAAATCTTCAAGGAAGTGAACTCAGCTACTCAGCATTAGAGAAAACTTGTACCGCCTTGGTATGGGTAGTCAGGAAACTAAAACACTACATGCAGTCACATTCAGTGCTCTTGGTCTCCAAGATGGACCCTGTCCGATATCTCTTCGACAAGCCATCCCTGTCAATGCGACTAGCCATGTGGTCATTCTTCCTGGCTGAGTTCGACATCAAGTACATGGTCAGAAAATCAACAAAGTGCAGAGTAATGGCAGATCAGCTGGCAGACTTCCCAAGTAGTGAACCCAAGGGTCCTGATCCGCAGTTTCCAGATGACAAAATCTTCTCACTCAACAGCGTAAACCGCTGGCAACTCTTCTTCGATGGGGCAGCCAACAAGAAGGGAAATGGTATTGGAATGCTCCTTGTCGATCCCAATGACGAGCACACTCCCATAGCCATCAAACTGAATTTTGAAACAACCAACAATGCAGCAGAGTATGAAGCTTGCGCAGCCGGTCTCGAAGCCGCTCTTGAGCGCAACATCTCAGAGCTGGAAGTATACAGAGACTCAGCATTGATCATCAATCAAGTGTCAACCAAATGGAAGACGATAGATTCTGGCCTCCAGAAGTACCACACGTATATGGAGGAGCTCATTGTTCAGTTCAAGGGCATCTCTTTCCATTATTTGCCAAGAGACAGGAACCGCTTCACAGATGCCCTGGCTACCCTAGCATCTCTTGTCGAAATTCCCGAAGGGAAATCAGTAAAACCCCTCAGAATAGGCAGACGGGAAACACCCGCTTACTGCTGTGAGATCGAAGTTAAAAATGAACCGATCGACGAACCCTGGTACAATCAAATCTACCAGTACCTCCAAAATGGAGAAGCTTCCTTCACAAATGAAGATGGAAAATACAAAGAAGGGATCAAAGCCAAAAACATGATGGCACTAAAACGCCTGGCATCCCATTTCGTCATTCTGGGGGGTATGTTGTACAAGAAGCGCCACCAAGGGCCACTCCTTCGGTGTGTAAATAAAGAAAAAGCCAGCGAGCTAATGAACGAAGTTCACAACGGAACCTGCGGTCCGCACATGAACGCCAGAGCATTGACACAGATCATCCTCCGTATGGGATACTATTGGGTATCAATGGAAACAGACTGCATCCAGTTCATCAGAAGCTGCGACAAATGTCAACGGTTCTCCAACCTCAATCACATCCCTCCTCATGAACTCTATTGCATGACTACACCATGGCCTTTCGCCACATGGGGAATCGACGTCATCGGCAAAATCACTCCGCCAGGGAGCAATGGTTACGAGTTCATATTAGTCGCAATCGACTACTTCACCAAATGGGTAGAAGTCAGATCATACAAGGTACAGAATTCTAAGAAGGTGGCCGAGTTCATCAAAGAGAACATCATGTGCAGGTACGGGGTGCCCAACGAGATCATATCCGACAATGGGACCCATTTCGAAGGAGATTGTGACCAACTGCTGACCGAATTCAGAGTTACACACCACAAGTCTTCTCCCTACAGACCAAAGACTAATGGTGCAATAGAGGCAGCAAACAAGACTCTCGCAATGATAATCAGAAAGATGACCGTCAAAGGTCGGGATTGGCCCGAGAAGCTACATCTAGCCCTCTGGGGATATAGAACATCAGTCAGAACCACCACAGGGGAGACTCCTTTCGCACTTACATATGGAATGGAAGCAATGTTACCCTTGGAATTGGAAATTCCATCCCTCCGAGTCCTCTTGGAAAACGGGATCAATGAAGTCGAATGGCTACAGAGCCATCACGACGAACTTGCTCTACTCGACGAGCGCAGATTGAAAGCCATGGAGCATACTCGAGCCTACCAAAGCAGAATGGCCCGAGCATTTGATAAGAAAGTTAAGGTCCGAGACATCAGAGAAGGCGACTTGGTGCTAAAGGAAAAGCCTCCTACGCAGACCAATCCCCTCGAAAAATGGGAGCCTACCTGCATAGGCCCGTTCATGGTACAAAGAATCTTCTCCGGAGGAGCCATGAAGTTAGCAGATTTGGACGGGAACCCTTTCGTTAACCCTGTGAATGGAAGCAAGCTCCGCAGATACATCATTTGAGGAAGAACACGACTCAACTCTCCTTCCCCATACACCACCCCTCAGTAAAATTAAAGTGCTAAAAGAGTAATACCCAACTGGATACATTCCTGATAATGATCCAGGTAAAAAACAGGGTCGCACTTCTTTTGTCTTTGTTTTTCTCAAAAATCACCTAAAGTGTCAAACTACGGTGACCTGAGCCCCTTAGTCCAATTGTAAAAGGGGAACATAGGCAGCCATCATTGGTTCGGTCTCAAAAACAAAAAAAAAACAAATATGCATCAATTGCTTGTGTCTCGAAAAACTCTTTTCAATTAACCTACAAATTCATTATGGTTAAAACAATCTTTGATGAGTTCAAGCACGGTCAACTCTTGACTCGCTAAACGCTAGCAAAACTACAATAGAACATTAATCAATTAAAGTTTCTGCAATGACAGTGGGTGAATACTCCGGACAACAAGGTCAACCTAGTCCCCCGTACTTGGTCCTTCATCCTTCTTCCCCTTCCCTTTTCCGCGGCGAGTATTCTTCACGTTCACAGGGAATATTCCCGTAGTCCTTCTACCTGGCTCAGGGACCCTTCTTGATGCCTCCATCAAACCAGCAGCTGCCAACGCAGCCCTTTCCCTAGCTCTATCTTGAGCTGCCTCTCTCCGAGTCATCATGATCGTGCTTTGATCGGTCGCCCGACTAGCATTGGCCTCATAATCAGCCATGTCATCCCTAGTACAATTCTGAGGGTTAGCCCCCGCTTCGGCCCTCCTCAAAGTCGAGCCATCAGGGTAATCAAGACCCAACAGCTCACTCCTTCTCCACAAAATGGCCATCTATGTTTCCCCCATACACTCTTCATACCAGTTCAGATACTGCGTAGACAGAACAATGTCCCCTCTCCGGTGAAAGAGAACCCTGGCAGGAAAGGACGTATATTGCCACAACCGCGTGAGAATCAATAGCGTCGAAGGATCTTCCATCAAAAGAGATCCTACCTTGAAGGTAGCAGCATGACCCAAACCCGTCAATGGCACCTGCTCCAGCCCGTACTGTCGCAGCACCAAGGATGGAATGTAGAAAGCAGTCTGGGACAACCCCGGTACTCTGACAACCAGAAGACCCTCCTGAGCGGTCCGACAAGTTTGTAGCTTCCAATGAGGAACCCACAATCGCAAGTGATGCGTGCGGAGTCTGGCCATCCAGAGCTCCAGTTCAGCCTGATCGCCCCTATCACCAAAGGACGTCGAGAAAAGGGCCAAGGGTCACAAGACACTGGCACCTCGGGGACCATCTGCAATCGATCCCTCAACCACATAGTGAGCATAGTGGGACTCCCTCCCCACATGTATCGGCTGCCGGTCACCATCTGACCTATGCCCAGGAACGTCTCGCCCAGGATTAAAGGCGCGATGTCTCCCCCGTTCCGGAACTGCCCAGGTCCAGTACACTGTGATGGCACACACCCAGGGACGTGAATGTGAACAAAGTAGCAATCACGCAAAGAGCGAATGTGTCCCATGCAAAGATGCTCCCCTCGACACCGGCAAATTTATCGGGCAGCCCCGAAATGTCAACGTAATCTGTGTTCAGTATCAGCATCCCGTATGCTTCTTCAGTTGAGATACCAAACAGAGACACTAACTTCTCAACAGTGTCCATGCCACCCGTCAAGGGAAGAACTAGCTGTTCCGTCTCAGGTCCCCTTAATATGGCCCGGAAAACTTCAAAGGTGGGCGTAATCTCGTTGTACGAAAAGCTGTACACGTGCCTCCGTACGTCCCAAAAATGAGCCGCAGCTCTCAAAAGATCCCAATCCGACATGACCTCCTTCAAAGCTCAAACTGATTTCATCCATAGCAACCCTCAAAAAAACCCTTGCTTTGCCTTGTGTGGTTCCGTACCCATGACTGGAAATTATCCAAGTATCGCTCTTGCATCTGAGACGATAGCCTAGGAAATGGAGCCATGGAAAGAGCAGGGAAAACCTTCAAGAATTTAAGAGAGAAATTTAGTGATTAATCAGATGCAAACGTGCTGCTTTCACAATTGCAAAAACTCAACTGCAATTTAAAGAATCTGGAAATTGAATCCAAGTCCGGCCGGACTATTTTTCAAGTTAACTGGGTCAACTCTGCAGCCAGTTGCTTCAATTTGGAAACATTTCCAAACCATATCCTGTTCAAGCCTCATTGAAACTACGTGCACCCATAGTTTCAATCAACCACTGCCAACACCACTTTCGCCCCGGGCTCGTGCAACAGTGCAATTAATTAAATAACAGTGCATATAGGCATAAATTTTGACCAGTTCGAATTTTTGTGCATGTTTCATTTTTATTTATTTTTGATCAACCTACTTGCTTATTTGCCAAAAATAAAAGAAGGTAATCACTAAATAAATGTTCAAACTACAAGGTTCCGCCTCAAAGGCCCTTTCGAGTACAAGTCAAATTGTTTGGACAATACACACATTTTGTCTAAAAATAAATCAAGAAAGAGGACTACTCAGAGTCCTGCTCATCATCGGAGCACTCAAAATACTGCCCCGCAGCAGCCGGATCCACCGAGGACAGGTAATCTCCAAATTCCTCCAGGCAGGAATACGAGAAAGGCCGCCTCTACGCATGTGACTCTGAGGACTCTCCTCGCTCGTACCCCGAGAATGAAGAGTGACGAGCTCCAAACCCCGCCGTCTCATCGGAGAAATGGCCGAATCCCTGCGTAAAGTCTGCCCCACCAGCCGTGGAGGCAGACGAATCTCTCGCTGCAGATGGCCTAGATGGCCTCGGCTCATGCACAGCCGCACTCCTCCGGGAATTACACCGCAGGAACTCCACGAGTCTCCTGGCATAGTTGGCCCACCCGTCCAAACGTCTCACGGCCTGGTTGTACGTACGGCCAGACACCTGCAAATCAGGAAAGTCGTCAAAAGACAAACAGACAGCACAGATGCAACATTTGCAGAATGCTACTATCAAGTACAGAAAATCAAAGCACTCACCATAGCATTGGGGTCCACTCTGTACCGAGGCCTCGTCTCCTCCGGAATAGGGATCACCAATCGCCTGCGAGAACCATCAAGCCCCTCATACGCCAGCCGAGCACGAGGGAGTGGGTAGTCCCGGGGATATGCAGGGCCCTCGCCCTCCCTGTGCAGCACCTGCGGGATCCTCAGCCTCGTCCTCAGGAAGATGTCATAATCAGCACCCTCTATGATGAACTCGGTATAGAACACGCCCTGTCTATACCGCTTCAGATCCTCCATCGGTATCAACGAAGGATGCTGCATGTGTGGAGGCGGGTCTATCGGAACCATAGGAAGGGACCCCGGACCATGCTGATAGGTCACCCTCTCCCCCAAGTACATCGCGTCACAATGAAGCCCCACCAGCAGCTTCCGCCGACGTGTGACCGCCTAGCAACCTGGACCACAAAAACATTAATCCGGTTCAACCAAGTCAGCTGGATCCGCCCGAAAAACTCTCGGCTCAGGGCCAGAGACACCTCCTCGTAAGTCAGCCGAGTACCCTCCCTCGACGTCGCCTGCTTCTTTGCCTCCTTCTGCCAAATCAACATGGCAGGGAACAAGGACTCATACTCCTCCTTGGTCTCCCACCTCTGCGGGTGGAACACCTCCAAAACCCACACCTGTCAAGTACATGGAAAGTTATGTCAGCTACAGAGCAGATACATACGAGTACGAAATGAGACAAGGAAGAGAAAAAGACGAGAACTTACATCCAAAGCAAACGAAAAGCAGCATAAGGTGTTCTCCTCTCCCCGCGAGAACCTATCCAAAGCATGGTAGAGCTCGGCCAGTCCAGCCTCCCCCCATGCAAACCCGTTCACGACATCCAGATCAGTCAGCGAGCCAAGCAGGGGGAAGTGACATGATGTGTCAGAAGTAGGAAACAGGGTCGCTGACAAAGCAAACCATATGACCCCTCGAGCCAGACGCTCTACGGTCATCCTCGGAGACCCCTCCAAATAAGAAATTATACCCCTCCTCAGATGAGCCTCCATCGGCCCGTACCGAATACTCAAGCCCCTGACATAGGTAATATCAAAACCTAGCAGCTCCGACAACTGCCCCGGGGTGTAGCCATCCACCCACACGAGCGTGTTGCCCCAGAATGGCAACCCCGTGATCGCCACAAAGTCAGTAGGAGTCACAGTCGCCTCCCCCCACCTGAAGTGGAACGTGTGGGTCATGTCCCACCAGTACTCGCTCAGGGCAACATATAAGGCCCTCTCCCTCAGCGTCGAAGCCACCGCGGCTACTGCGCTAATGAATCCAGCCAAACCGGAGTCAACCACAAACTGCTGTGGACTCCTCTCTCCGTCCCGAGCCTCATCTGGGAGTATCTCCCACAGCGCTCTAACTGCCTCGAAGGCTCCCCAGCTCTTCAAGTTGCGAACGTCAACCGTCCCTCGCCCCTGCAGGTGAACACGGCAAGAATACGTTAATACAGAAACGACATCAACAGAGTGCACGAACGCATGTCGAAATGATGAAACACAGATATAGTTCTCATTTTCCTAAAATATGTCCATCCCAGTTGGAGTATTAACGGTCCAAAATCCCAAAAAGTTCAAAACCTTTCGAAAACTCCGTCGAATTCGGAAATTTCAAAACATTTCAAAAACTCCGTCGAATTCGAAAATTTCAAAACATTTCAAAAACTCCGTCGAATTCGGAAATTTCAAAACATTTCGAAAACTACATCGAATTCGGAAATTTCAAAACCTTTTGAAAAATCCTTTGAATTCGGAACTTTCAAAACATTTCGAAAACTCCGTTGAATTCAGAAATTTCAAAACCTTTCGAAAAATCCGTCGAATTCGGAACTTTCAAAACATTTAGAAAACTCCGTCGAATTCGGAACTTTCAAAATATTTCGAAAAATCCGTCGAATTCGGAACTTTCAAAACATTTCGAAAAATTCGTCGAAGTCGGAACTTTCAATCATTTCGAACATTTCGAAAAATTACTCCGTCCCAAATTAAACTTACTTTAATTTCGGAAAACACCTCTAGGCATGGAATTTTGCAACCAAAATTTTTATGTCATCTACCTATAACGTCAATTGAACTACACTCTAGTCAATTTCGACAAAGGCGCATAGCAAAGTCAAAAGCCCCAATTCGGGCACCAAGAACCCTAACTCATTTCTAGTCAAATTCCTAAAATTTAAAGAATGCACATTCTTAAAATTAACGGAATATAGAGGAAGTTTACATGTTTTTCGATCCCTCCCTTGGATTTGTGAGTGTCCCGAGCCGGATAAAATTCCGTTGGATCCACGGGAAGAGCGGTGGTTCGAATGGTCCTCACCAACCTCGTTCTTTCATCGTTGGTCCTCCTATGGCGAGCCATTGGTCCCAAACCGGCATCCATGTTGATTTTCCCTCGAAAATTTGAACAAAACTCGCAAAATGGGGGAGAAATTTCTCTCTTTTCTCTTCTCTCTCTCGCCGAAAATGGAGGATTTGGTCTGGTTCACCGTCAGCCACGGCGCTGCTTTAAATCTGTCCAAATTGAAGAAGGGTCCGGCCGGACTCTTTTGCAGCTGAAAAGATTCCTTGTCAATTTGGCCCCTCAGCTTCCCACAATTTCAATTTTACCCCTTTTGGCCCCCAAAAGTGTAAAATTTCCCCAAGTTAGACCTTTCTAACACCCCCTCCCCCGAGGTTAAGTCCTGTTAGTTTTTCACTAGCATTCGTCTCCAGATGTTAAATTTTCAGTTAGTTTTCACTAACGCTCCATCTCCAGACGTTAAATATTCAGTTAGTTTTCACTAACGCTTCGTCTCCAGACGTTAAATCCCAAATCGGCGTTTGACATTCAAACGCCCATTTTCCCCCCAAACCGACATTTGACATTCAAACGCTCAGTCCCGTCTTCGGACATTAAATCACAACTCCATCTCCCAACGTCAAAATTCCCATTGGTTTTCACCAACATCCCTCCCCGGCCGCCAGTCGTAAGCCCGATCATCCCACTTCAGCGGCCATCAAGGTAAGCCTGCGCAACAATCCCTCTTCGGCCATCCTCGCAAGACCGAATACCTTTTCACTCCAGGAAGTGAACATTCACTTCCCCGGCCGCCAGTCGTAAGCCCGATCATCCCAATTCAGCGGCCATCAAGATAAGCCCGCACAACAATCCCTCTTCGGCCATCACCGTAAGCCCGAACATTCCTCCCCAGCAGGATCCTAAGACCATCTGTCTAAGAAGAATCCTCAATCAATCCCCTCGGTTTCTAACTAGCCCCGTTAGAACTCTGGACGCTTTTCCACAGCAATGTGTCAGTCTCTCCCGAGACCACATCCCGTTCCTGACCCCGTCGTTAGAACGTCAATCCTTCCGTGTTGTTAAGAACGCCGGTTTAACGCAACCATTCCCTTCATTTCCACCCTATCCCCAGCGGATAAAACCTGGCCGTCATCATAAGTCCAGCACCCAAGGCACGAACGCCTTACAAAATCAATCTCAAGGCACGAAACGCCTTCATCTCAGGACAAACGCATCCTCGTAATCTCGATCTGAGGCGCCACACGCCCTCGAATGTTTCAGTAATTCCGGTCTGAGGCGCCACACGCCCTCAAATATTTCAGTAATCTCGGTCTGAGGCGCCACACGCCCTCGAATGTTTCAGTAACTTCGGTCTGAGGCGCCACACGCCCTTGAATGTTTCAGTAATCCCGGTCTGAGGCGCCACACGCCCTCGTATGTTTCAGTAATCCCAGTCTGAGGTGCTACACTCCCTCGAATGTTTTAGTAACTCTGGTCTGAGGCACCACACTCCCTCGAATGTTTCAGTAACTCCGGTCTGAGGCGCCACACGCCCTCGAATGTTTTAGTAACTCCGGTCTGAGGCACCACACGCCCTCGAATGTTTCAGTAACTCCGGTCTGAGGCGCCACACGCCCTCGAATGTTTCAGTAACTCCGGTCTGAGGCCCCACACGCCCTCGTAAATTTCAGTAACTCCGGTCTGAGGTGCCACACGCCCTCGAATGTTTCAGTAACTCCGGTCTGAGGTACCACACGCCCTCGAATGTTTCAGTAACTCCGGTCTGAGGCGCCACACGCCCTCGAATATTTCAGTAACTCCGGTCTGAGGCCCCACACGCCCTCATATGTTTCAGTAATCCCGGCCTGAGGCGCCACACGCCCTCATATGTTTCAGTAATCCCGGTCTGAGGTGCCACACGCCCTCATATGTTTCAGTAATCCCGATTTGAGGCGCCACACACCCTCGAAGGTTTCAGAAATCTCAGGTTCAGAAGCCTCACAACAGTCTCGCTTAGGTAAAGTTCCCCACGCGCGGCTCCTTGCACCTACGAACTACGATCGGCTTGATTCCCGCTCGAGATAAGTAGGAATCCAGTCGCTAAGGGTCCAGCCAGCTGACCTCTCAGGTCTCTTCAAGTAAGGCATCCCCCGATTTGGATCCTTATCTTTTTTCAACGACCCCACTTCCTTCGAAAGTGACGTTGCTGAGGGGCTAACTGTAAGTACCCAAATCCGGATTGCCAAAATCTGTTAGAAGTTAACCGGAATCCGTTAACTGGCCCGCTTCAGGTTAACCGGAACCCGTTAAGCTCCCCGTTCTCAAGTCAACGAGACGTCCCGAAACTGACCCGTGCATCCCAACGTCAAAGCGTACTCAACACACGTTGTCGCACGTAAAAGTACAGCTTTTCCTGAAAAACACACTTTTCGACACTTTTCGGGGGCGTTTCGGATATTTTCCGGACAGTTATTTAAAAAACGGACAAAACCGGGAATAATGGCACGAAAACCCACGCCCTGGTGAGTCACAGGGGCACGTGGCACGCATGCCACAGCCCTCCGATCAACATCAATCAGATTTCAGTGTGAAAATACCAAAATACCCATGGGATGCAGTCCCAGTCCGTCCGGACTCTTTTTCAGGCAAACCAGAGTTGCCAGCAAGTCCCTCCAATTTCAAAAATACCACAAAACCCCCTGGAATTCTGGTTAAGCCCGTCCAGACTCTTTAGCAATTTTACCCTATAAATATAGAGGGTTGTCAACATTTCAAAAAAAGGAAAAAACCTTACCATTTATCTCCACAGCCACGGCCCAAACCAGTTTCTCCCTCTCTCGAGCCCCGTTTTGCCTCGATTTGCGTGAAAATCCCGTATTTCAACCAAACACGAACCAAAACACCTCGAAACACCGTTCCAAACACTATTTCGTATCCCGTATATGCCTCCCGAGCCAAAAGAGTTAATCCCTAGCCATAGGTAACACTCTCACTCCCTAAACACTCGTTCCATCTCGGTTTACGCGCTAGTCGCTACAACCGTTTTGGTCGAACGTTGTTGAAATGTAGACGTCACCGTCAAACAGGGTTCGATACGTTTTAGTCCCGGATCCTCTTCTTTTCCCGTAAGAGAAGTAATCTCGGGTTAAAACGGCGTTGCGGCCCCGTTTCTTTACTTTTATGTCGTTTAACAATTCCGGATCGTTTGATCCGTTGAACGTCATTTACTTTTATGTCATTTACAAATTCAGGATCGTTTGATCCATCAATCGTCATTTACATTACGCAACTTTACAATTCCGAGCCGTTTGGTTCGTTGATCGCACCTTTAAAATCCGGGTCGCTTGATTCCGTCGATACCGCATTTTAAATACTGTCATTTACAAGTCCGAGCCGTTTGGCTCGTGATAGTATTTACTTATCAAAGTCCGAGTCGCAAAAACGATTCGTTGATCGCATATCATTTAATTCTTTTTCCCCGTAAAATCGCTAACAGTGTAATGCCCGGTTCAAAACCGGAGTTCGACATTCGAACTCTCTTTCAAAAACACGCGAAATGACGTTAGGCATCCAAACGATCATCTTCAAACTTAAAATCCGACGTTTGACATTCAAACGCTCTTTTCTTAAAAGTCAACATTTGACACTTAAGTTAAAAGATCAAAACCAGCACTCGCGTCACTTTTCCTAAAAAACTCCCAAATCGACATTTGTCATTCAAACGCTCGCCTTTTCAAAAAGAATCACAAAATCAACGTTTGACATTCAAACCAAGATTAAACTTGTCATTCAAGCCCCCATTTTCAAAATGCAAACACACACACACACACGCACACATTTTCGAGAAAGGTAGAAAGACTCGTCATACGATGCGTTTCGGGTGATCTCAAAATACTCTTCCCGAAACGTAACGTGACCTCCGAACCTAACAATCTCTGGTACTCAAAAAGCCTTTTCCTTGTTTTTGCTACCAATAAAAATGACACCCCTTTTCAAAGCCTTTTCCAAAGTTTTTGCTATCAATAAAAATGACACCATTTTCACAAAGCCGTTTTTCAACGTTTGGGCTTAAAATACAAAACCGCGTGGCGACTCCTCTCCTTCCCGAAAGCGAGGTCTCAAACACCAACAACCCCGCGAAAGACAACCGCTTCACTCGCGCGAATTCGGGTAATTTCACTACTACCATCACTAATTCGCTACTACCACTACTATCACTATCACTACTACCCCTACTACCACCACCACTATCACTATCCCCACCATTACTACCACTACTGCCACTACTACATACCACACTACCACCACTACTACTACCATCACTAATTCGCTACTAAATCATATATTCCATACTCATAAACCCTAAACCCTAATTGTTATACCATAAACCCGAAATCCTAAATCATATGATATATTCCATACCGTAAACCCTAAACCCTAATTGCTATACCCTAAACCCTAATTGCCATACCCTAAACCCTAAACCCAAACACCTAAACCCTAATTGCTATACCCTAAACCCTAAATCTTAAATCATATATTCCATACCCTAAACCCTAAATGCTAAACCCTAATTGCTATACCCTAAACCCTAATTGCTGTACCCTAAACCCTAAATGCTAAATCATATACTAAAATGTCATATATATGAATATCTGTAATATCCAAGAAAATAATAATATTATTATTAATAATAATAAATAAAATGATATCATTAGTTTACCTACATCAATTAGAAATAAGTAGGATGATTATGGACCTAAATTAATGAGAAATAAATAGGATGATTATGGACCTACATTAATGAGAAATAAGTATGATGATTATTGTCATTATATTTTCATATTTATGCATAATAAAATATGATAATTATTAAGGTTTATGTCTAACATTTAACATGAAAATTCTTAGTGGTTACTCTAAGAATTCTAATTGGTGGAAGTAATGAGTTTTCTTGGGAGTTACTCTTTTAAGCACTATATAAAGGAATTTAGACAAACATTGTTTGTAAACAACCTTGGTGGCTTTTGGTGAGATAAGGGAGAATCCGTAGAGAATAGAAAAAAAAAACAAGTGAGATTTTGGAAAGCTTAACCGAAGGGTTCGCTAGACTTTGAAGAACATAGCAATTACTCACAAATGAGGTAAGGGATTATACCTCTAATTAGGTAATTGATGTCTCATTTCAATTCGTAGGTTTCCATGAATTTTATTGAAAATGTCCGTCCTTGAAAATATTAAAAGTCAACCTTGGGTTGATACTTGCTTTGACTCCGTCGAACAGTGTCTTTTGCTAAAAAGTCAAATATTTCAATATCTCCAATTTTTGTGACTTCATGTTAATATTATTTGTACATGAAGTATTTGCATATCTCAATATGAATTGGAAATTTTCCACATGATCACTAAGCTAAACAACCCATGTTAATGGGGTATAATTGTAAATTGGCCTTTTTGGCATTTTTGTTCACTTTGAGGATTAGCGGTGGGGTGTTCCGGAATCACTGTTTTGTATTTGTGCTCCTTGTGGGCTTTTGATTTGATAAGGTCGATTGACCGCTTATGTGATCATGACTCTGTTAAAATATTCGTTTGATAATGATTGAATCATATTGTTATTTGTTCCGTTTTGATTCTTTTAGAGTAAATATTGGATGTCATCATTCTCATTGCTATTGCCTCGTTGAAAAAGATTGTTTATTTTGTGGTCACCTCTTCTTAGTATTCGGAGGGGTCCGTATATGATCTTACTGGGCATTGTTCGCTCACCCTTTCATCTTCTTTTCTTCCAGATTTCATATAGGAAGAATGTGAAACGGTTCGGGAGCACTTCATAAGGAGTTCAAGGACCGTTTTGGCTTATTTCATTTTAGACTCGTTAGTTAGTTATTGCAATTATTTGAGAGTTTTAAGACTTTAAAGATTTTGTTGGATTTTAGTTATCGTTATTTGGTTTTGAATTATTATTTATATTGGAAAATTATTATCATTATTGTTGTGGAAATTTGGGGTCGTTACAGATGGTATCAGAGCTTTGGCTTTAGATCTTTGGGAGTTTAGAATGGGTAAGGATAAGTTTGATTTTGGCTTTAGATCTTTGGGAGTTTAGAATGTGTGAGGATAAGTTTAATATGAGCCTTAGGTTTGACCTCAGTGTCATTCTTGAAGTATTTAGTATAGATTGATATGATAAGATTAGTTGCTTCATCGGATTGTGAAAGTTTAGAGGACTAAACTTCTTTTAAGGGTAAGTATGTAATATCCAAAAAAATAATAATATTATTATTAATAATAATAAATAAAATGATATCATTAGTTTACCTACATCAATTAGAAATAAGTAGGATGATTATGGACCTAAATTAATGAGAAATAAATAGGATGATTATGGACCTACATTAATGAGAAATAAGTATGATGATTATTGTCATTATATTTTCATATTTATGCATAATAAAATATGATAATTATTAAGGTTTATGTCTAACATTTAACATGAAAATTCTTAGTGGTTACTCTAAGAATTCTAATTGGTGGAAGTAATGAGTTTTCTTGGGAGTTACTCTTTTAAGCACTATATAAAGGAATTTAGACAAACATTGTTTGTAAACAACCTTGGTGGCTTTTGGTGAGATAAGGGAGAATCCGTAGAGAATAGAAAAAAAAAACAAGTGAGATTTTGGAAAGCTTAACCGAAGGGTTCGCTAGACTTTGAAGAACATAGCAATTACTCACAAATGAGGTAAGGGATTATACCTCTAATTAGGTAATTGATGTCTCATTTCAATTCGTAGGTTTCCATGAATTTTATTGAAAATGTCCGTCCTTGAAAATATTAAAAGTCAACCTTGGGTTGATACTTGCTTTGACTCCGTCGAACAGCGTCTTTTGCTAAAAAGTCAAATATTTCAATATCTCCAATTTTTGTGACTTCATGTTAATATTATTTGTACATGAAGTATTTGCATATCTCAATATGAATTGGAAATTTTCCACATGATCACTAAGCTAAACAACCCATGTTAATGGGGTATAATTGTAAATTGGCCTTTTTGGCATTTTTGTTCACTGCTGAGGATTAGCAGTGGGGTGTTCCGGAATCACTGTTTTGTATTTGTGCTCCTTGTGGGCTTTTGATTTGATAAGGTCGATTGACCGCTTATGTGATCATGACTCTGTTAAAATATTCGTTTGATAATGATTGAATCATATTGTTATTTGTTCCGTTTTGATTCTTTTAGAATAAATATTGGATGTCATCATTCTCATTGCTATTGCCTCGTTGAAAAAGATTGTTTATTTTGTGGTCACCTCTTCTTAGTATTCGGAGGGGTCCGTATATGATCTTACTGGGCATTGTTCGCTCACCCTTTCATCTTCTTTTCTTCCAGATTTCATATAGGAAGAATGTGAAACGGTTCGGGAGCACTTCATAAGGAGTTCAAGGACCGTTTTGGCTTATTTCATTTTAGACTCGTTAGTTAGTTATTGCAATTATTTGAGAGTTTTAAGACTTTAAAGATTTTGTTGGATTTTAGTTATCGTTATTTGGTTTTGAATTATTATTTATATTGGAAAATTATTATCATTATTGTTGTGGAAATTTGGGGTCGTTACAGATGGTATCAGAGCTTTGGCTTTAGATCTTTGGGAGTTTAGAATGGGTAAGGATAAGTTTGATTTTGGCTTTAGATCTTTGGGAGTTTAGAATGTGTGAGGATAAGTTTAATATGAGCCTTAGGTTTGACCTCAGTGTCATTCTTGAAGTATTTAGTATAGATTGATATGATAAGATTAGTTGCTTCATCGGATTGTGAAAGTTTAGAGGACTAAACTTCTTTTAAGGGGGTAAGTATGTAATATCCAAAAAAATAATAATATTATTATTAATAATAATAAATAAAATGATATCATTAGTTTACCTACATCAATTAGAAATAAGTAGGATGATTATGGACCTAAATTAATGAGAAATAAATAGGATGATTATGGACCTACATTAATGAGAAATAAGTATGATGATTATTGTCATTATATTTTCATATTTATGCATAATAAAATATGATAATTATTAAGGTTTATGTCTAACATTTAACATGAAAATTCTTAGTGGTTACTCTAAGAATTCTAATTGGTGGAAGTAATGAGTTTTCTTGGGAGTTACTCTTTTAAGCACTATATAAAGGAATTTAGACAAACATTGTTTGTAAACAACCTTGGTGGCTTTTGGTGAGATAAGGGAGAATCCGTAGAGAATAGAAAAAAAAAACAAGTGAGATTTTGGAAAGCTTAACCGAAGGGTTCGCTAGACTTTGAAGAACATAGCAATTACTCACAAATGAGGTAAGGGATTATACCTCTAATTAGGTAATTGATGTCTCATTTCAATTCGTAGGTTTCCATGAATTTTATTGAAAATGTCCGTCCTTGAAAATATTAAAAGTCAACCTTGGGTTGATACTTGCTTTGACTCCGTCGAACAGCGTCTTTTGCTAAAAAGTCAAATATTTCAATATCTCCAATTTTTGTGACTTCATGTTAATATTATTTGTACATGAAGTATTTGCATATCTCAATATGAATTGGAAATTTTCCACATGATCACTAAGCTAAACAACCCATGTTAATGGGGTATAATTGTAAATTGGCCTTTTTGGCATTTTTGTTCACTGCTGAGGATTAGCAGTGGGGTGTTCCGGAATCACTGTTTTGTATTTGTGCTCCTTGTGGGCTTTTGATTTGATAAGGTCGATTGACCGCTTATGTGATCATGACTCTGTTAAAATATTCGTTTGATAATGATTGAATCATATTGTTAATTGTTCCGTTTTGATTCTTTTAGAATAAATATTGGATGTCATCATTCTCATTGCTATTGCCTTGTTGAAAAAGATTGTTTATTTTGTGGTCACCTCTTCTTAGTATTCGGAGGGGTCCGTATATGATCTTACTGGGCATTGTTCGCTCACCCTTTCATCTTCTTTTCTTCCAGATTTCATATAGGAAGAATGTGAAACGGTTCGGGAGCACTTCATAAGGAGTTCAAGGACCGTTTTGGCTTATTTCATTTTAGACTCGTTAGTTAGTTATTGCAATTATTTGAGAGTTTTAAGACTTTAAAGATTTTGTTGGATTTTAGTTATCGTTATTTGGTTTTGAATTATTATTTATATTGGAAAATTATTGTCATTATTGTTGTGGAAATTTGGGGTCGTTACAATATCCATACCCTAAATCATAAACCCTAATTGCTATACCCTAAACCCTAAATGCTAAATCATATACTAAAATGTCATATATATGAATATACATACCCTAAACCCTAAATCCTAATTGTAGATCATATACTCCAACCCCTAATAATTTTAAATGAGTAACAAAATATTTATTTTGGATAGGAGGGTATATCAATTTTAAATTAGATATAATTTTGATCAATAATTTAAATAAAAAATAATGATCTTAATAAAAATTTAAAAATTATTATTATATTTCATAAATTTATATATATATATCTAAAAAATATTGCCACTTATTTTTATTATTTATCAAAAATAAATAATATTTTTTATACAAAATAAAAAATATAATATTAAGATGCTATTTATTTGTCAAAAAAAAAATAAAAATAGAAATTGGCCTTGGCCTTGGCTTGGCCGTGGCCTTGCCTTGGCTGGCCGTGGCCTTGGCCTTGGCTCGGCCGTGGCCTTGCCTTGGCCGGCCGTGGCCCAGCAATCAAATTTCCCACATCGAATAGAAGGTATAACTTATGAGGCGCCTTGGCCGGCCCTTGGCCTTGGCCGTGGCCTTGCCTTGGCCGACCGTGGCCTTGGCTTTGGCCTTGCCTTGGCGTTGGTCACTTATCCCATATCGAATGAATAACAAAGAAAATGTGGTGCTTGCTTATATATGAGTGGGCTTGGCATCAATAGGTCGTTGCATTGGCTGGCCGTGGCCTTTGCCTTGGCTGTGACTAAGCATTTTTTCAAAGAAAAGTTAACAGAATTTGTTAAAAATTCCGTTAAAAGGATTAATTTGAAAAAAAAGCTTTAGTTAACCGTTTTAACCGGATAAACTGTGTTAACCGTTTATAACCGTTAACCGGATAACTGTAACCGTTAGTACATGGTTAACAGTTAGGTTACGGTTAAGTGTTAGACTATATCAAACACGATCTTCGTCATGTGGAAGACGATGATAATCTCAGGTACTAAGGATTTAATAACACGACTATCATGAGATTTATTCATGACATATATGACTGTTGACCATGTCATAAATCTCATCGGTAGGTCATGTCCAATACTTGTTCTCTAGCAAGTATCCATAAGTGTAATGTGCATCACATGCATACAATCATCTCCATGATTATCCACCACCAACTTATACTAGTTGTTCTCAACAAATAGAGACGCTGTTCAATATAATAAACATGCAAAACATATAATGAACCAAATAATACTTTCTCTATAATAAATGATAAAGATGATTACATAGCGGTTTAGATAATAAGTCAAACATAACTAAACGCCTAGGGAACTATACCAACAATCTCCCACTTGCAATAGGCTCCATCTATGTATCTAATACCCATGGACCTCATATGACCATCATGCTTAGCTTGTGCGAGGGGCTTTGTAAGCGGATCCCCAATGTTATCATCGGTTGATACTTTGCATATCTTAACGTCTCCCCGATCAATGAACTCTCGAATGAGATGGAAACGTCTAAGTATATGTTTGGATCTCTGATGTGACCTTGGTTCCTTTGCTTGCACAATGACACCATTGTTGTCACAATAAAGTTCCACCGGATTAGTGGTACTTGGAACAACTTCCAAGTCACTAATGAACTTCTTGATCCAAACTACCTCCTTAGCTGCATCAGATGCCGCTATATATTCGGCCTCAGTAGTAGAATCGGCAATAGTACTCTGCTTGGAACTCTTCCAACATATCGCACCTCCGTTAAACATAAACACAAATCCCGACTGTGATCGGAAATCATCCTTGTCGGTTTGGAAGCTAGCATCAGTGTAACCTCTTACAACAAGATCTTCTTCCATACCTCCAAATACCAAGAACGCATCCTTAGTCCTTCGTAAGTACTTTAGGATCGTCTTGACTGCCATCCAATGGTTCTAAGAACCTTGTCAATGTAGGTACTTTGACTCAAACCAATGATCCTCTTTGATCTATCTCTATAGATCTTGATACCAAGGATGTAAGCGGCTTCGCCCATATCTTTCATTGAGAAACACTTCCCTAACCAAGACTTGACAGTCTCAAGTGCAGGAATGTTATTTCCAATGAGTAAGATATCATCGACATAAAATAAAAGAAATAGCACAACGCTCCCACTGAATTTCATGTATACACAAGGTTCATCTTCGTTCTTGATAAAACCAAACTCTTTGATTTTCTCATCGAACCGAAGATTCCAACTCCTAGAAGCTTGCTTCAATCCATAAATGGATCTTTGCAACTTGCACACCTTACTAGAATTTCGTGGATCTACAAAACCTTCGAGTTGTGTCATATACACATCCTCAAGCAGTTTTCCATTAAGGAAAGCAGTTTTGACATCAATTTGCCATATCTCATAGTCATAATACGCAGCTATGGCAATAAAAATTCTAACAGACTTAAGCATGGCAACAGGCGAGAAGGTTTCATCATAGTCTACACCATGAGTTTGCCTATATCCCTTTGCTACAAGCCTAGCCTTATAAGTATGCACCTTCCCATCCATGTCAGTCTTCTTCTTGAAGACCCACTTGCACCCTATGTTTTTTACACCTTTGGGTGGCTGAATCAAGTTCCAAACTTTATTATCCGACATGGATTGCAATTCGGACTTCATGGCTTCTAACCATTTATCCGAATCGGGATCGGACATTGCCTCTTGATAGGAAGTAGGTTTGTCATTCTCAAAGACTTCCACTTCATTACTTTCCGACACGAGAAATCCATATCTCTCGGGTGCGGATCGTAACCTATCCGATCTACGATGGACTTGTGGATCTTGAACCGGTTCCACAACTTTTTGTGGAGTTGGTTCAGTCTCTACTATCGGTTCCATGTTATTTTCGGGTTCTTGAACTTCTTCAAGATCAATTTTACTCCCACTAGATGTTTTATTGAGAAACCATTTCTCAAGAAAAGCACCATATCGAGCAACAAACACTTTGTTCTCGTTGCGGTTGTAAAAATAATACCCTTTGGTTTCCTTAGGGTAACCAACGAAAATAACCTTGTCGGATTTAGGTTCTAACTTATCAGAGACAAGTCTCTTCACATAAGCTTCGCAACCCCAAATTCTCATGAAAGATAAACTAGGTTTTCTTCCATGCCACATCTCATGTGGGGTCTTAGGAGCCGATTTAGTAGGGACTCTGTTCAGTGTGAACGCAGCAGTCTCTAATGCATGTCCCAAAAGGATATAGGAAGGTCTACTTGACTCATCATCGAACGAACCATATCTAATAGGGTTCTATTCCTCCTCTCGGAAATACCATTCCATTGTGGCATTCCGGGTGGAGTCAACTCTGAAACAATTCCACAGTTTTTGAGATGATTGTCAAACTCTTGGCTCAAATACTCACCACCACGATCGAATCGAAGTGCTTTAATTGTTTTGCCAAGTTGATTTTGTACTTCATTTTGAAATGTTCTAAACATCTCAAACGATTCACTCTTTGACTTCATTAGATAGACATAGCCATATCTAGATAAGTCATCGGTGAATGTAATGAAATACCGAAATCCTCCCCTAGCAATGCTACTCATTGGTCTGCATACACCAGTATGTATTAGGCCCAATAAGTCACTAGCCCTTTCACTACTCTTAGTGAAGGGTGGTTTGGTAATTTTACCCAATAAACAAGATCCACATATCTCATATGATTCATAATCATGTGAGTCTAACATTCCATCTTTGTGAAGTTTAGAAATGCGTTTCTCGTTTATATGACCAAGCCGGCAATGCCACATGAACGTGTTGTTCACGTCATTCGGTTTAGATTTCTTGTCCACATGATAAAAATTTTCAACACCATTTTGTTTCTCATCAACATCAAGAACATAAAGGCCATCAAATGAATTTGCAATATCATAAAGCATATCATTTAAATAAATATAAAACTTCTTATTCGAAATAAGAAAATTATACCCCTCATTATCCAAACAAGAAACAGAAATAATATTTCTACTCAAATCCGGAACATAGTAACAATTGTTCAAAACAAGTACTAAGCCACTAGGTAAAGTTACATCATATGTCCCTATGGCTAATGCAGCAACTCTTGCTCCATTCCCAACGCGCAGGTCAACTTCACCTTGTTTGAGTAGCTTCTTATTTCTCAGTCCCTGCATATTTAAACAAATATGAGATCCACATCCGGTATCTAATACCCATAAACTAGAAACAGAAAGGAAAATATCTATCATATAGATACCTGAAGTAGTAGCAATCGTATTGCCCTTCTTCACCTTTAGGCCTTCCTTGTAAGCCTTACAGTTGCGCTTCCAATGTCCAACCTCTTGGCAATGATAGCAAACCGCATCCTTTTGAGATGCCTTGGGAGCCTCTTTGGCATCGACAACCTTTGCCTTAGGTTTAGCAACACTTGCTTTACCTTTGTCATCCTTCTTGAACCCTTTACCTTTGTTAACCATTAACACAGTATCGGTTTTAGGCTTCTTGATATTCATCTCTACGGTCTTAAGCATCGCATGCAATTCCGAGAGATTCTTATCCATGCCAGTCATGTGATAGTGCATAATAAAATGACTATAACTTTCAGGTAATGAATTCAATATCAAATCCGTGGCGAGTTCCAAACTCAACGGATTTCCAAGTCTATCGAGACTCTCAATGTAACCCTTCATCTTAAGGACATGAGCTCCCACCGATTGCCCCTCTTGCATCTTGCATGCAGTTAGGGCCTTAACCACATCATACCTCTCGTTTCTTGCTTGCACTTGGAACATTTCCTTTAAGCGCTCAGCAAGATCAAATGCTGCATCTATGTGCTCAAGGTCCTTCTGAAGAGCCTTAGACATAGTGGCTTGCATAAGGCATGCGACATCCATAGAATCATCATTATGTTTCTTATGTGCATCCCTATCAGCCCTAGAAGCATTTGGAGCAGGTTAAGGTGGAATGGGTTCATTGAGAACGTACAGTTTCTTCTCTTGCTTTAGAACAATTTTAAGGCTTCTGATCCAATCAGAATAGTTTGTACCGTTCTCCTCAAGCTTTTCCTTCTCAAGGACAGATTGCAGTGACAAGGGTTGATTATTGTGTGTAGCCTTTCTACAATAAAATATGCAAACAATATAAACATATATCAATATCAACACATTTATCATCTAAGAGCAAATAATGTATTTCATAAATACTCCCACCAAATTATACACCTTCAAATACAAACATGTATCATATAATCATAGTAGGCTAAGATTCATATTTCACTTAATTTCGGTTTAACTGAGCTAATACCCGAAATTAAGCTATTTAGGTAGAAACATCAATCATATCACTATATGACTCTTAGATCTTTTTATGAGATTTCCTTAGACATCATATGTCAAAAACATGTTTTTAAATCTCATCTATGCCTTGGGTCAAATCTTATTTGAAAGCACCAATTAAGTCAAAAAACTTTTTCAAACATATGAGACATGGAACGATGCACTCGACTATGGCCAAAACTACATCAAGCATAATCTCATCTTGTTCACAAATCAAGATATAATGATGCACCCAACTATGGCTGAAACTACATCAAAATATCCTAAAATTTCACAAGTGTTCTAATTAAGGAATTGCATAAGGCTTAAATATTTAGAAGGTTTTAAACATGTAACAAACATTGCATGGTTGTAACATAGATCTCATGTGAACATAATCATGAACATAGGGCTTCAAAAAATTTCATACAATCAATTTGATTCAATTTTGAGAAATTACAAATCTAAATAATCATATTAATAGATTAATAACCTATGTGATAAACTAATCCAATTAATTTATCATTAATCATGATTCATGGCATATCATATATACTTGTTTTTCATAGAAACAAAACACATGGAATCTAGATCTATTTCATATCACATGGTAGCAAATAATCACATTAAATCTAACATGCAATTTCAATCCTAATCATGGCAAGACAGAGCTCTGATACCACTGTTGGGTTTTGGGGTTACAAACGCAGCGGAAGATTTACAAATAACATCAAAACCCTAGCCCTAAGATCCGTCTAGCATGAAGAGATTAGAAATTTATATGAGATAGAATTTACATACCTTGAATGCGATGAAATTTAACAAAGTAGATCACAAAATATCAAGCCTTTAAATTTTGATGTCGAAACGAATCTTCTTCTACCTTGTTGAAAAACTTGTGATGAATCAACGAACGGAGGCTTCAAGCTCTTTGGTGATTAACCTATCACCCTCTATCGGTAATTCACACACGAACGAATCCAAGAACACCTTCTTGATGGATTGCTAGATGATCCTCGTTGATTATTGAAACGGTTTTCAATAATCTATGGCTTATTATGGAATTGAATCTAGGGTGTTTTGATCTTTGATTCTCAATCAAAATCAAGGAATTTGTGTTTCCGCCCTAAATTCGTATTTCATGGCTGGGGCAAAAGGATATATTTATACTTTATAAATAACCCTAAATATTAGGGAGAAAAGTCCTTTTCTGAAGCCAAAACGGATTGCTGAAACGGGACATGGGCGGTCGCCCAGTTGTACAGCGCTTATATCCTTATTCGAAAATCCCACATGGGCGGTCGCCCACATGGGACTGGGCGCCCACCTGTACAGTCTCTAATGCACTATTTTCGAATTACTCTTGAGCGGTCGCCCTTATCCACCTGAGCGGTCGCCCAAGTCAACAGTTGACTTGTGGGCGGTCGCCCATAGTGCACCTCAGCGGTCGCCCATGAGCCCAGATTCCATAATTTCATCCCGAATCAAAATTCGTTCTATTGTGTGTGACCCTTTAGGAATTATATTTTATGTTGGTAGTGAGTTGAAACATCAACCTCACAAGACATAAGTAACTTCTAGCAAATCATTATGTCCACTCAATTAAATATAACATCAAAGCTTGATTCCTTTAATAGATCTAATGTCATAATCCCTTTGTCCACGATGTCCAATTTAACATGAGTCATGGTCTATGTCAACTCATTCCGTTCAATGCTTTCTCGATTCTGAATATGTTGATAATCCAAATGCATTTGATCTCTATTAAATCACTTGAATGTGGCCACACATTTCATCAACATCGTTCATCGAGGGGCCCAAACAAACATCTCTCTTCATAAGAGGGACAAATCTCATCTTGACTTATCATTCTTCCCTACATGAGTCCAATCGTGCTAACATAGCCCTTATTGCTATCCGATTAAAGATAGTGTTAGACTATATCAAACACGATCTTTGTCATGTGGAAGACGATGATAATCTCAGGTACTAAGGATTTAATAACACGACTATCATGAGATTTATTCATGACATATATGACTATTGACCATGTCATAAATCTCATCGGTAGGTCATGTCCAATACTTGTTCTCTAGCAAGTATCCATAAATGTAATGTGCATCACATGCATATAATCATCTCCATGATTATCCACTACCAACTTATACTAGTTGTTCTCAACAAATGGGGACGCAGTTCAATATAATAAACATACAAAACATATAATGAACCAAATAATACTTTCTCTATAATAAAAGATAAAGATGATTACATAGCGGTTTAGATAATAAGTCAAACATAACTAAACGCCTAGGGCACTATACCAACATGTCACTCCTTTCCCCCGCAAGATCTGAACTACGACCGGCTTGATTCCCACCTGGGATATATAGGAATCCTTTAAAAGGGTCCAGCCATCCGACCGCTTCGGTCACCTCTTCGCCCATCTAGGTAAAGCTTTCCAGATTTGATTCCTCACTTTTGTCGACGACCCCACTTCCTCTGGAAGTATCGTCGCCGAGAGGCTACTGTAAGTGCCCCAATCTGGGTCGTTAGTGTTTTGTCAGCCCAATTTAATGATTTATAATCATTTAGGGGCATTTCGGACATTATTTAGACAATTTGAATGAGGAAGGACCTCTTAATAATAAGAAAATGACATAGGACCTCGCTGGAAATCATCATTTCCAAGTAACATTGCCTTTTTGACCAAGGGAGAAACAGCCAAAACAACTTTTTGCAAAAACAGGCACGCATCGATCCCATCTGCGTGGATGAACTTAGCATGCCAATATCATCCACGCGGATGATATTGTACCCTGGCCAACCTAAAAATACAGCCCTTCCCCCTTAGTTTCAGGAGGCCAAAAAAATCCCATTTTCTACTGTTACTCTGCCGAAATTGACACTCCAAACAGCCTTAAACACTTCCACTACTCAAATTCAACACCAAAACCAACCTTAAATCCACTATCAAATCCTTCCTAAGCCTTGAAATTCCTCAAACCCTAAACACCAACCAAATAAACATTGATAAACCCTCACTTTCCTTACTCAAATCTCCTTCATTCATGCATACATTTCATATATAAATGATGTAGTCTTGTTGGTTCACTTGTTGTTCATCCCTTTTCCCTTGGATCCATGAAGATCTCTATGGAATCCATTTCCATGGATGATCCTCTAAAGTGATCTACACTCCCCTTTATTTTCATGTCATCCCTATGTCCCCTTTACATTACTAGTTTTTTTTACTTGTTCACTTGATCTAAAATGTGGTAATCTTGGAATGCATTTCTATAGATGATCACTTCAAATAGTTCACATTGTTTATTTCCTTGTAAATGTGCCCCATAGTCTAAGATACTCACCTTGGAACCTTTTCCATGGATGAACATCCTTAAGACTTACACATTTAGGTCACACCAAGATGTAAGAGATACACTTGAGCCTAGGTCTCAAGGATGGTCCTTCTTGTGACCACCTTAGAGATCTTCCTCTAAAGTTGATACATCTTGACCTAATTTTCTTGTTAATTTACTTTTCATGTTAAATTCCCTTTTCCCTAGCAAATGAAATGCTTTCAAAGTCCTAATGTACCCCCGGGATGTCTTGATTAAGTGGATTCGTCACTAATGACCACTAATCAAAGTCTAGGGAAAGAGATGACAAGCATGGATGCCAAAAATCCAAATATTCCTTTGTTTTCTATTTTTTAGTTACAGTTCCAGTTAAGTCCTGTAAATCCAGTTAAGTTTCTGGAAATTACAGTGACTGATTAGGAAACTGTAAAAATATTGAAATTGCAGCCTTGTCCGCGTGGATGATGTTGCACTACAAACTCATCGAGGCGGATGACATTGTCATCTGCAAACAGTTTTCAGTTTCTGTTGTTTTTTCAGTTTCATCACTGTTTTTAAAACTATTTTCCAGTCCAGTTCCTTAGATTTCTTTTATTCCCGTAAAATCCTTTTAAGTCAAACCTTTTTCAAAACACACACACACACACACACAAAAGTTTCAAGTGTGGAATACTCGTCTTACGAGGCATTTTGGGTGAACGCCAAACGTTCTTCCCGGAGTGTAACGTGACCACCGGACTCGTTTCTCTACTTTCGGGCTTTTTTCAAAGTTTTGGCCCTAAACTAAAATGGCGTGGCGACTCCGTTTATTTTTTAAGTCTGCTAAAGATTAACCCAATAAAAAATCTTTTCAAACTTCCCAAGTTTTATCTGGCGCCAAATCGGGTACATCACACTCAGCTACTTCCAGAACATCCCGAGCCTTCTTCTTTAATTGCTATGCTTGCCTAGGGGTGCTCGTTGCCTTCATGGACACCTTGTAACACTCCTTTGCCATTTGCTGGTCCCCCTTTACCTTGACAACCCCCCAACATGTGGGTAACTTGATACACTGATGATAGGAGGACGAAATCGCCTTCATGTTGTGAATCCAGGGTCTCCCTAGAATGATGTTATTAGACGATTTACACTCTATGACACAGAACATCTCCATAAAATTTACTCCTTCTACATAGACAGGCAACTTGATTTCTCAGTAAGTGTGCTTGGTTTCTCCACTGAATCCAACTAGAACAGATGACCTTCTAGTAACGTGCTCGAGTGGAATCTCCATACTTGCCAAGCTGTCGGTTGTTACTATATTGACAGAACTCCCGTTATAAAGCAGAATACGCTTCCCCAAGCAGTTGGCCACTTGTAAAGTCACAACTAGAGCATTGATGTGGCAGATTTCACTATATGTAATTCCCTAATTTTCTGGACATTTTATCATTATTTTAATGTAATTTAGATTAGTTTTGATGTAATTTTGAGTAGACTATGAATTGGTGAGTTGTGGGAAATCTTTTTAATTGTGAGACATATTTTGAGTGATTTTGTGTGTTCCTGCAAAAGTTTATTAATATGGAGGATAAAGTTGCTATTATCAGAAGTGCAGGGACCAAACTGCGAGAAGCTGAAGTTCAAAGATCAAATTACAAAGCAGCAGAGTTCGAGGATCAGAAGAAAAAAGGTTGGAATTTCAGGGACCAAAGTGGAAACAATTGAAGTTGGGAATAAAGGAATTTAATTAAGGAAACCAAATATTCATTTAGCAAAAGGAGAGTCACAATTGGAAGGGCTGTTGACCGCAAGAGTGGACCAAAGGCGTTTTGACCAAGGGAATTTATGAGTGTGTGTTGGCGTTGGATTGAAGGAGTATTATTATTATTATTATTTCTTTTCTTCTTTTGAGTTTTCGTTTTTAGTTTAGGTGTAGTATTATTGGTTGGGACAAGTATAAATACTTGTTTCAACTTCAGTTTTAGGGGCGGACTTTTTATTATTATTTTTCTAGAGAGATTTCATAGTTTTTATGGAGAACTAATTCCATTGCTTCGGATTTGAATCTTGAACCGTTTATTGAATTCAATTGAGGTATCTATTTCTTTATTCCTTAATCCCTATTCATAGTTTTACTTGTTTTAATTGCTAGATCGTTTCTAGGGTTTTGAGATTTGATCACCCTCTTTTCCCTTGTAATTGATTTAATGCTAGTTTAATCTTAAGTCTGTGTCAGATTAGGATTTTTCACAAGTAGCATCTTTGAGATTTATGCATGTGTCATGATAAATTGAGAAGGGGGTAAAACTAGGTTTTGTTCTATTTGCAAAAGAATAGTGAAATTCTTGATCTTAATTCTTAAAGCTTTATCAATCGATATTGTGAATCTAGACTGTGTCAGTTAGGTTTAGGTATTGATTAGGGGAATAGGTGAGTGTGTCACTGCTTATAACCATTAATAAGGAAGAAATAGGGATTGAAATATATCTCGGATCAAGTGAATAGGGAGGAAGGGAAAGAAATTATACCGATGATATTGGATTGATAAACGGGGACGGAAACAAATCTGAAGTGCTTGCCTTTAATTGTTTAAAACTTAGTTTTAATTCCCGTTTTAGGAATTTATTAAAATCAATTTTAAACCCCCAATCTTGTCAAGTGACAATTGTGCAATTAAATAACCGTTCTTCAGTGGATCGATCCTGGACTTGTCCTAGCTGCAGTTTTCTAGCCGAGTCTTGTCTTGGTAATTAATTTGTAGGCGTGCGACTTTAGCCCTATCAAATTTTGGCGCCGTTGCCGGGGAACGGTTTTATTTGTTTACACTCTTATTCTTTTCTTAATCTATTTCTTTTTTCTTTCTTTTTCTTGTTTCCTATTAATTGCGCTATATTGTTGACTGTGGTGTGGAACCTTTTATGGTCCATACCCGTTCTGCTAATCAACTTGCTAGTCCATTTGTTCCAGAAATTGAAAGATATTTTAGGTACAGGAGAAATTTGCTGCTGAACGAGATGAATAATAATAACGGTGGGAATGATGATGGTTTGGAGGTTGTGAACAATGGGGGTAATGGAAGAGGAAATAATAACCCCCACCGCGGACATTGAGGCAAAGGATTGCTCCGAACTGGAATGAGCAACCGCAAGCAGTGTTATTTCCTGATTTACCGGCTGGGGTTACTTTTGAGTTGAAGCCGGGGTTGTTGAACCAGTTACCCCATTTTAATGGGATACCAGGGGAGAATCCAAATCAGCATATAGCTCAGTTTGTGCAGATTTGCAAGAGCATGAGGCCGGCTGCATTGCCTCTTGAGCAGTTATTACTGAGGGCGTTTTCCTTTACTCTTAAGGATAACGCGAATACGTGGTACTATCACCTGCCACCCAACAACATTACCTCTTGGCAGGAGTTGAAGGAGGTATTCCTTGATGAGTTCTTCCCTCCAGATCAGATCAATGTCATGAAGAGGGATATCAGCAACATGGAGCAGCGGTTCGATGAATCACTATATGACTATCACAACTGGTTCTACAAGCTCTGCAGAAGCTATCCGTATCATGGCTTTGATGATGAGCAGCTTATTGTATACTTCTATGGAGGATTGACAGTGCAAGACAAACGGTGGGTAGATTCTGCTTGTGGAGGTAGTATTCTGAATAAAACTACCAGGGATGCAGAGCAGTTAATAGAAGAATTGGCCAAGAGCACAAGGACTCATAGGAGGAGGTCTAGCGTTAGACAAGTCAGTGCAGCAGGATCGAGTGATACAACGAGTGATTTGAAGACGGAGCTGGCGGATGTTAAGAGCATGTTGAAGACATTAGTTTTGGGTCAACAACCTCATCCCTGCGGTATATGTAATGATGTGACTCACCCGACTGATTCTTGTCCTACTCTTCAGACGGATGAGGTGGTAGATGTCAATGCAATAGGGTTCAATCAGCAGGGTCAGAGGCCACAGCAGTTCAATTACAACACTGCAAATAATGTTCATCCGAACCTTAGGTATGGTCCACCACAGGGACAACAAGGTTTCAGGCAGCCGTTCAATAATCAGCAAGGGTATCAGCAGGGTCAACAGTTTCAGGGCAATCAATATAATCGCATGCAGAGCACTGTTGGACGGCGGCGGCAGCAGTGGCCGATCTACAGAGGACATGGTCTGGTCACTAGCGCAGAGCATGTCTACCATGAATGGAAACTTCCAGCAGTTCCAGCAGGAGACTAAATCGAGCATCAGCAATTTAGAGAGGCAAGTGAGTCAGATTGCAGAGGCGGTGGTAAAAATAGAGGCTAGAGAGGCAGCAAAGACTGTGTAACCCCCGAAACAGAATGTTAGCGCAGTGTATGTGAGGCGGGAGAAGAAAGTTGACGGATAGATGGTGCCGATAGAGCCTGAACAAAAGGTTGAAAAGAGTATTGAGCCAGAGTTAGAGGTGGAGAAGAAGGTGGAAGAGAAAATCCCTGAAGAGAAGTATATTCCACCGATATTTCCTGTTTATGAGCCAGTCGCACCTTTTCCGGAAGCATTGAAGAGAGACACCTCAAAGGAGCCTGACAAGGCTATTTTCGATACTTTCAAGAGATTGGAGGTGAACATTCCGTTTCTAGATCTTCTTCAGTCGGTTCCTAGGTATGCGAAGTTTTTGAAGGAGTTATGCACTATGAAGAGGAATCAGAAGGAGCGGAGTCGGAAAAAGGTGAAAATTTTGGAGCGTGTATCTGCGGTTTATCAGAAAAAGATGCCAAAGAAATGTAGTGACCTTGGTATGTTTGTAATTCCTATCTCGTTTGGGGGAAGCAATTTACATAGAGCCATGCTTGACTTGGGGGCTTCCATTAATGTTATGCCATATGCATTATTTGAAGACCTTAAATTGGGTAAATTGGAGGATACTCGAGTGGTTATACAGTTGGCGGATAAGTTCAACGCATACCCTAAGGGGGTAGTGAGAGATGTTGAAGTCCGGGTTGGTGACTTGATTTTCCCGGCAGATTTTTATGTGCTTGAGATGGAGATGGATTCTGAGGCTCCCATTCTGTTGGGGAGGCCATTTATGTCTACTTCTGAAACTAAGCTTGATGTGTCAAAAGCCTCTTTAACCATGGAGTTTGATGGGAAAGTGGTGAGTTTTAATGTGTTTGATGAAAAGACCCTTCCCAAGAATGTGCGCAAGGTTTGTGCCATGGATTTGAGAGAGCCAATTATCCAGAATGGGGAAAAGGTAGAGAATGATGACGTTGATTATCCAAAAGTTAAGCCGGAGAAAAATAAGAAAGGAGAGCCCCCAAGGGAGAAAAAGAAAGTGAAGTCGAAAAAGGGGAAGCTAAAATGGTCTCCAACGGGGAGGCATGTCATCGAACCGAATCATCTTGTAGAGGTAACTCAAAAAGATTACTTTCATCCCCCTTATATTGATGAGTCCCGTGTTTGTGGGGCCTCCCGTCCCATAACTTAGTTTATTTGGAGTATGCTATGCCGGGAGCTTACCCGACATTTGGTCTAGCTAAAAACGGTAAAGAAGGGCGGCTCATCGGGAGGCAACCCGGAATTTTCTTTGTTTTTGTTTATTTCTTTTTACTTAGTGATTTATGTGGAATTGGTGCTACTGAGGTATTTTTGTGTTGTGGTGCTGTGCAGGGAAAAGCATGAAAAGGGAGCAAAACGTCCTGTGGCCCGAATTCAATTAAAAAAAAAAAAAAAACGTTACTGTAACTTGGGAGCGTCGGCTCCAAAAGTGGAGGGAGCGCCTGCTCACAAGTGCGAAAAAATGGAGAAAAATTTCTGGAATATAGGAGCGTCCGCTCCCAAAAGGAGGGGAGCGCCCGCTCCCAAAAATTGGCCAAAATCGGGCACTGGGAAAAGAGTATTTTTTTTTATTTTCAGAAACCTCCTTCTTCCTCCTTCACTATTTCTCTCTCTACCACCATTATCACAACCCCTCCAACACCAAAGCCGCCGCCCCACCTCGCCATCTTCATCTTCTTCTTCCATTCCCCCCCTCTCCATTAAAACGCTGCCCTCTACTCTCTTTCCCCCCCCATTCGGTCGGAACCCCTACTCTCCCTCTCTACCCTTAAACCCATCAATTACTCCCATTAAAACCCGAATTGCACCTACACACCGCCTTCCCCATAAAATCCGGCCCATTACACACCACATTCAACCTTCGATTTCTTATTGGGTACAAGCAATTTCGAAAACCTAGAATTTTTGAATTTGGGTTTATTTTTGAAAAACCTTGAGGAGCATTGATCAGGAGCAACAAGGTGGAGTTCCAGGGATTTGGAAAAGCAGTGCATGGTAAGCTTCGACATTATTTCTTTGTTGAGCCGTAAATTTCTTGGGGATTTATGGTTGCGTTGAATCGAGTGTGTGGTTATTATTATTGGTTATTGTTGTTGGTGAGTGATTGTAAGCGTTGCTATAGAGTGATTACATTTGGGAAGTGTTGTTGTACAAAATTTGGTTGTCGAGAGTAATGGGATGGAAAGGAGACAGTAGTAATATTAGTCGTGCTTTTGGAAAAATTCTGTTGGAACTTGGTTTGAAATGGAAAGAGTTTCCCGATAAGGTAGCAGTATGGATGAATGATACCCATCCAGCACTTTGTATTCCAGAGCTAATGAGGATATTAGTAGGTTAGAAGACCTTGAGCTGGGAAGATGCGTGGGACATTACACAAAGAACTGTGTCATACACCAACCACACTGTTTTACCTGAGGAACTGGAGAAACAGAGCTTGGAACTTATGCAGAAGTTGCGTCCTCGACATGTTGAGATCATGTTGAATGCACTGAGAGTTCTAGAGAATGTTAAGCTGCCTGCCTTTGTCGCTGATGTATTCATTAGACCAAAAGAAATTTCAGCTTTTGATCCAGGGGAAGAATTTGTACCTTCTGATGAAGATAAAGATCTTGAAAAAGTAGGCAAACAGAAGAAAGAGGTGGATCCAAAACCAGTTCCTACACCACCAATGATGGTTCGGATGGCCAATCTTTGTGTTGTGGGTGGTCATGCTGTTAATGGAGTTGCTGAAATTCAAATTGATATTGTAAAGAAAAAAAAAGAGAGTGGCTAAGTGAAAACCCGAGAGGGCACTTAGGCAAAAGGAGAGGGTGTGTTGAAAAAAAATGAGAGTCTAGGTGAAAACTGGAAACGGCACCTAGGAAAAAGGTGAGTGAGTGAAATACCTTCTATCTTTATATCACCGGTGTTGACGTCATAAGGGAGGATTGGAGCGTTGGGTAGGATCGTTTGTTATTGGCGTAGGAGGTTTGGTTTAGAGGCATTAGGCTAGAAAATCCTCGTTCTTTTCTGGAGATATGAGGGGGTGTAGGTGTTTTGTTACGAGGTAAAGTTTTGTGCTTAATTATAAATCATACAGAAAACTTTAGTTTATGAGGGGGATTGTAGTGTGAGATAAGCGTGGGGGAAAATTAGGACATGTTTAGTTTCCTCAAGCTTTTTGATGTGTGGGCCTTAGCTTGGATGTCCCCTTTTTGCATCTTTGGAGTTGGGGTCGAGCTAAGGCCATTGGTACCATTGTTATTGTTGGAGTGATAAGGAGCGGAGTTCCATTCTCCGAGTGCATTGAGTGAGTGTTTGATTGTGTTGACTTTTGATGTGGAGGTTTAGAGGAGATTAGGGATCATTTTCCTCCCATGCTACGCTAATTAGACCGATGCTTAGAGTGGGGTTAGGATATTACTCAGGGACGAGTAATGGTCTAAGCGTGGGGGAATTTGATGTGGCGGATTTCACTATATGTAATTCCCTAATTTTCTAGACATTTTATCATTATTTTAATGTAATTTAGATTAGTTTTGATGTAATTTTGAGTAGACTATGAATTGGTGAGTTGTGGGAAATCTTTGTAATTGTGAGACATATTTTGAGTGATTTTGTGTGTTCCTGCAAAAGTTTATTAATATGGAGGATAAAGTTGCTATTATCAGAAGTGCAGGGACCAAACTGCGAGAAGCTGAAGTTCAAGGATCAAATTACAAAGCACCAGAGTTCGAGGATCAGAAGGAAAAAGGTTGGAATTTCAGGGACCAAAGTGGAAACAATTGAAGTTGGGAATAAAGGAATTTAATTAAGGAAACCAATATTCATTTAGCAAAAGGAGAGTCACAATTGGAAGGGCTGTTGACCGCAAGAGTGGACCAAAGGCGTTTTGACCAAGGGAATTTATGAGTTTGTGCTGGCATTGGATTGAAGGAGTATTATTATTATTATTATTATTATCAAGGTTCTAAAAAGCGCTAGGCGAATGCTAGGCGGCGGAGCCAGGCCTAGCTCTTAGGCGGGGACTAGTCGGGATTAGTCGGGGCCTAGGCGGGTTTTAGAACTAGGCGTTGGAGAGGGGCATAGCGCCTAGGCGGCGCCCTTAGGCGGGATCTTTTAGAACACTGATTATTATTATTTCTTTTCTTCTTTTGAGTTTTCCTTTTTAGTTTAGGTGTAGTATTATTGGTTGGGACAATTATAAATACTTGTTTCAACTTCAGTTTTAGGGGCGGACTTTTTATTATTATTTTTCCTAGATAGATTTCATAGTTTTTATGGAGAACTAATTCCATTGATTCGGATTTGAATCTTGAACCGTTTATTGAATTCAATTGAGGTATCTATTTCTTTATTCCTTAATCCCTATTCATAGTTTTACTTGTTTTAATTGCTAGATGTTTCTAGGATTTTGAGATTTGAGCACCCTCTTTTCCCTTGTAATTGATTTAATGCTAGTTTAATCTTAAGTCTGTGTCAGATTAGGATTTTTCACAAGTAGCATCTTTGAGATTTATGCATGTGTCATGGTAAATTGAGAAGGGGGTAAAACTAGGTTTTGTTTTATTTGCAAAAGAATAGTGAAATTCTTGATCTTAATTTCTTAAAGCTTTATCAATCGATATTGTGAATCTAGACTGTGTCAGTTATGTTTAGGTATTGATTAGGGGAATAGGTGAGTGTGTCACTGCTTATAACCATTAATAAGGAAGAAATAGGGATTGAAATATATCTCGGATCAAGTGAATAAGGAGGAAGGGAAAGAAATTATACCGATGATATTGGATTGATAAACGGGGACGAAAACAAATCTGAAGTGCTTGCCTTTAATTGTTTAAAACTTAGTTTTAATTCCCGTTTTAGGAATTTAATAAAATCAATTTTAAACTCCCAATCTTGTCAAGTGACAATTGTGCAATTAAATAACCGTTCTTCAGTGGATCGACCCTGGACTTGTCCTAGCTGCAGTTTTGTAGCCGAGTCTTGTCTTGGTAATTAATTTGTAGGCGTGCGACTTTAGCCCTATCAAGCATCATGGTGGGGATACAAGATGTCACCTTTGTCGTCTTCATCAAACGTTATCTCTTGGCCGCTAACTTTCACTGAGGGTCTTGCTGGTAAGTTCAACCCGTCCTCCTTTGAATCTGAAGCATGGCGCTTGACAGCTGAGTAAGATGTGCCACAGATGTCTGGCCCTCCACTGATCATGTTGACCACTTTAGTTAGAACTGGAGGAGGTGGTGGATTCTCAGCTTGTTGTTCCTGGTTGTCAGCTCACCCACGTCGCTTGCCTAGCAGATCTTTGAGAAGTCCCTTAGATAGAAGATGGTTGATTTCCTTTCTTAGGGCAATGCGGTTCTCAGCAGTATGTACAAATTCTTCATAATATGCACACCATTTCGATTTTTCCTTCCAAACAGAGGGCTTGTCAGACTTCTTGGGCCATCTTGCTTTTTCACCCAAGTTGTCCATATCGTGTATCACTCCTGCAATGTCAACAGAAAAATAGTAGTCATCAATTCTTGGATATTGTGATTCATCATCATCATCATTATCATTGACATTATTAATACTAGAGTGAACAAGTTTAGAGTAGGGTCTGCCCCTATTTGATCTAGAATGAGATGTTTCTATCTTGCCACCAGAATGCTCAGGAGTAGCTCTCTTCTTGTTCGCTTTCTCCTGCATCAATTTGTCTTTCTCCAACCTGATGAACTTTATTGCCCTTGTTCTGACTTCTTCCAGTCTCTTGCAAGGAGTCATTACCAATTCCTTAGAGTAAGGAGAATCTTTCTTGAGTCCCATCCTGAAGGCTTTCGTTGCTGTGGACATGTCCATGTTGGGGATGTCAACAGCTTCCTTGTTGAATCTGCTCAAGTAGTCTTTCAATGATTCATCAGGTTGTTGAACTATCATGTATAGATCACTGGTTAGTTTCTATAAGACCCTGTTGCAAGAAAACTGGTTAGTAAACATATTAATAAGTTGAGCATAAGATCTAATAGAGCCTAGGGGTTGGTTGATGAGCCATCTCAAGGCTGCACCAGTTAAGGTGGAACCGAAGCCCCTGCAAAGGCAAGCTTCCTTGAACTGCAGGGGAATGTGAATCACATCCATCTTCTCTTGGTACAAGGCAATGTGCTCCAATGGATCGGTTTTCCCATCATATTGCTTCATGTGAGGAACAGTGAATTTCTTTGGTATCACCATGTTGGCAATAGCTGGGGCAAAGCGTGACTCATTGTAACATGTTGGAGAAGCCTGGTGGTATGGCAACGTGATCCCAGGTACATTCATCACCATTTCTCTCAATTTCTGTAATTGTTTGTTCACCGAATTTCCTGCATCATGGTTAGCAGCAGCATAATAAGCATTAAAATCAAATTGTGGGTTAACACTCCCTGTTGGTCCTTGGATAGGAGTCACAAATGCGGCTGAGGTGGTCTGGATGATCTCTGGATTGGTGACCACACTATCAGTGATTGCATTAGTCATTGGTATGAACCCTACATTATCAGTCAATACCCCTGTTTCCCTATCAAAGCCTAGTCTCCTTGGTTGGAACGGAGAGAACATGTTAGATCCCATGTTGGGATTTGTACCCAGAAAAGCACTATGTGATGCATTATGACGCATTCTAGACGGACCAGCTTGGAGAGTAGAAACTTCATGTTGCAGCCTGGCAACATTGTTCATCAACATTGTGGAGGTATCCGTCTGTAGCATTATCTGTCGCCTCAATTCAGCCATCGTGCTTGCCAAGTTGGAGACGATATCCAATGGAATTTCTTGTGAAGCTCCAATTGATTTCCCTCCTAGAACTTGGATCGAACCTGCAGTGGAGCCAACATTCTGGCTTGAAGTCAACATCCTAGTGGTGGCTCCGGCTGAAGTCATTGCAGATGACATTTCGGTAGACATCTTGAATCTTTTCAATAATCAAAAGACCAAAGTTTCCACAGACGGCGCCAAACTGTTTTGATCAAATTTATGTAATTCAACTTCGAGGGATGAAATTGGGCACAATGGAATATAACACTTCAAGATTCAAAATGTGATAGACTAGGTATTTAACGAGGAAAGCCTTTGAACAACTTGTTTGCCGGCATAAAACCTCGAAATGATAGAATTTTATTAATATGATGATTGGAGTGTGAGTACAGAGAGTATTGCCTTGTGAGTGTGTGCGTACATGTGTTTCCTCTTTGTTCAAATACTGAGCAAAAATAAAGTAAATAACAGAATTAATGAGATCCCACATCTTGCGCTTAGAATCTCGCTGAAAGTTGATGAAGATCAAGATAGCCGTTTGAAGGATATTGCACATTCATTGTGGATAGCTTTTGAGATATTTGACTTGGTCCATAATAATATTGATATTTGATAACGTCCCCTGAAAAATAGGTCCATAATATCAACCCTGCAAAACGTTTTTTCAGCTAAGTTGCATCATCGAGTGGTTAGTTCAAGTTGTTAATCCAGGATGAGATGTCAGGTTGTAACATGTTACCGTAGATTTTTTATCCCAAACACTCCCGAGGTTTTGAGCCGGAGATCAATTGATCAAGGGTTTTCCTCGTTACATCTTGGAGTCACATCTTGAAGTTCTTCACTTTTATATTTTATTTGTGCCCAAAATTATCCCACAAAAGTTCAATTTCAATGCCTATAAGAAATTGACCAAAACAATTAGGTATGCAAATATGAGACTGTTATCGAATGGCGTGAGAACGATATAGGCATGATCTCATGTGATACCAATGGTAGTTTCATTGCAGCACATACGTTGTATTTCCCAGGTCGACCTCTAGTGGAAGAAGTCGAAGCTTTTAGGGTCTTGGAACCGTTGCAGTAAGCAAATAAATTCAATAGCTTATCCTTGGAGACGGATAGTTCTGTGGTGTCAAAGGGCAAAAAAATAGTGATTTTATAGAATTTGAGTGGATAATAAAAAAGTGTAGTCAATATTTTACACCCACATGGGTTTTTCACTGTCCCTTAAGAGACTAGCACATGCCCGTGTTCAATATCACGTAATTTATTTTTAAAATTTATTTTTTAAATTTTTTTTAATTAAATTTTTTTTTAAGGATAAATTGGGAAAGAGACAAATTTATGAGGGCAAAATGAGAATTTTTGCACTTGACACTGTTCAAAGAACTGTAGCAAACACTCCTTTCATTTATACTATAGATCCAAGAACAAGGCGACCAATTTTAATCCGCCTACTTGGGATGAGCATCCATGCTATATGGAACGCCATCTTCTTTCTTATTGTGTTTGCACATAATTTAGTGGATGATTTTTTCCTAAAAAAAAATAAAAAAACAAGATTTATTCAATAATAATAAGTAATAATAATATGAAAACCCAATTTTTCTGGTGTTAAAATTTTATAATCATTTTTCCTGTATAAAAAATAAAACATTTAAAAGACCACAAACTAAATTACAAATCACTTATCTAAATAAGGGCACGTTAAGGTTTTTGTTCGAAAAAGAGAAAAAAACAAAGGAGCCGAATCAATTTGGATCGGACCATGAGCTCAACATAGTTTATCTTTATCCAGAACATTTTAGTAATGACCCACTGACCGACCCGTTAGTGTCACTTGTCTCTCCTACCTGGCAATAGTGTAAAAGCAAACAACCTTTCCCTACACCCATCACTATCCATGGCAGCTGTTATCATACTTTTTTATTTTTTTAATAATTTAATACAAAGAGCTGTTTTTTTCAATTTGAATCTCAGTAGACTGTAGATAGATTTTCCATCGATTTTATTGTTTCTACACTAAAAGAGGAAACTTTGATTAATTTTAAGAAAATTTTGTAATAAAACAATTTTCTTGATAATCAGTCTTGTTCAGAAGACACCAAAGAAAATTTGTTGAGTAGCTTCCAATTTTCAGCTTTACTTTTACTATTTCCCAACACCCCAATTTTGTACTCATCACCTACCTTTGATAACTCCATTTTTTTTCCTTCTCCACTTCCTCTCTCTATCTTTATCCATTTTCCATACAATTTTGTTTGTAACTGTAGTTCAATATTTGAGGGTTAGGGTTCTTAAAGAAGAAAATGGGACAAGTGGGTTGCTGTTAGAAAGCTCCATTTCAGCTTAGATTTGGTGTTTGGACTTGCATTTTAGTAGATCCAGATGGAAACTATGATTGCTTAGCTGGGTTTTATCCAGGAACTGTGCTGATGTGGGTTTTTTGGAATGTGATCTTTTTGGGGATTGGCTTGTTTGGTGAGAGATCTTAAATTTGTGGTGTTTGGTGATAGGTTTTCTGAGATCCAGGGTGTGAATCCCATCTCAAAAGGTAAGGAAATGAACCATTTTCTTTGTATTGCCAAATAGATCTTGTTTAGATTGTGTTCTTGATCTGTCTCTTTTAAGCAATTGTGATGCTCATCCTTATGTTGAATTTTGTTGATTATACATGTTTTGTTCTTGTTCTGTCTCAAATTTGATTTGCTGGTAGCAACACTAGTGAGGTTTTACATTGATTGAGTGGGGGTTGCTGTTAATTACGTGAAATGTATTTGATTTGTTGCAAAGTTGATGTTCATGTTGCTTGTATTATTTTGTAGGTATCCTTTTAATTCTGAAATATGGCAAATGATCTAAATGCGGGATTGTCCCGAACAACTGGCTTGTTTCACCTAAAGGTTTGGGAGTTACTGGGGATAATTGTTGGGATATTTATTTTTGTTATCCTATTCGCGTTAACTTGTTATCTTACATCACGAAAGAAATCAAGAAGAGGTAGCGAAAAAGCTCCAATTAGTCAAATCCCAACGGTTTCAAAAGAAATTAAAGAAGTACGCGTGGAGCAAGTTTCTGCAAATGAGTTTGCTCCTCGGGACGGAATTCTTCTCACCATTCATGACAAGTCTAGTGATAAAGAATCCGATAAAGTTATGGTCCATTTAGGAATGGGGAAACTAAACAATGGAGATAACGCTAGTAGTCAAGGTTCATTTCGTCATACTGAAAAAGATGGTTGCGGTTCACATTCAGGAGAAGAAGGGAGTTCAGGCAACTCTGCTGTTTACAAGCCTTCTTCTTCAAACCCAATAACTGCTCCGTCTCCTCTTGTTGGTCTGCCCGAATTTTCGCACTTGGGTTGGGGTCACTGGTTCACATTGAGAGATCTTGAGCTTGCAACTGGTCGATTTTCAAAGGAGAATGTTATTGGCGAGGGTGGATATGGAGTTGTTTATCGTGGACAATTGATTAATGGGAACCCAGTGGCAGTAAAGAAGCTCCTCAATAACATGTGAGTTTCCTATTTATTTTATTGATTTCGAACCATAAAGCAATACTTTTGTTGTTTGTGCTGATTCTCAGAAGTTAATTGTTTAAATATTTATTTAGGGGCCAAGCAGAGAAGGAGTTCAGAGTGGAGGTTGATGCTATTGGTCACGTGCGTCATAAAAATTTGGTTCGTCTGTTGGGATATTGCATTGAAGGAACTCATAGGTAACAGCTTTTTCTAGTATTCTCACGTACTTTTCAATTTAAACAAGCCCAACTTATATAATGATGTACCTTCATACTTTAGTCCATTCTACATCATACTTTAGTACATTCTACTTAAGGTTTATATTTAACATGTGATAGAACAAAAAAAGGTAATTCGTGATCCCAGTTCCACTCCCCGGTCCACTTGACTTAATTCACTAATTTACCATAACATAATATAATATGATATGCTACAAGCTGTATGAGAGCCCTGCTTTTAATTCATTTGCATATAATCAAACCAATACCTCTCTCATTGAGTTTCATTTATCAGGATGTTAGTCTATGAGTATGTCAACAATGGCAATTTAGAGCAATGGCTTCATGGAGCTATGCGCCACCATGGATATCTTACTTGGGAAGCCAGGATGAAGGTTCTCCTTGGCACAGCTAAGGCGTAAGTTAATTCAACTTTATCTCTCTTTGAACATTATAGATGATATGGTACTCACCACACAATTTTTGCAGCCTTGCATATTTGCACGAAGCAATTGAGCCAAAAGTGGTGCATCGGGACATCAAATCAAGTAATATTTTGATTGATGATGATTTCAATGCAAAGGTCTCTGATTTTGGGTTGGCTAAGCTGCTTGGTGCTGGAATGAGTCACATCACAACTCGGGTCATGGGCACTTTTGGGTTAGTATTATTTTTATTTGTTGCTCAGTCATTTTACTTTGGGTAGTACCGTAGTTTATTATTTTATTTGTTACTATATACCAAGTGCTAGTCCATTAGCTTCAGTCATTTTACTTTGGGTTATCATATTATTTTATTTGTTACTATATGCCAAGTGCTAGTCCATTAGCTTCAGTCATTTTATTTGCATATAACTGAAGTTATCTTTTATTTCTTACCTTAAAATTGCACAGATATGTTGCTCCCGAATATGCAAACACTGGACTTTTGAATGAAAAGAGTGATGTTTATAGCTTTGGGGTTGTGGTTTTGGAATCAATTACTGGAAGAGACCCAGTCGATTATGGCCGTGCTGCACAAGAGGTACTTAGTAATTGTTATTGAATGTGAATACGTCAGTAAAAGAGGTCTGAACGTTGTACTACTGAAACTTGTTTGTAGCTCAACAATGTTTTTATTTTCGTTCCCTTTTTGTGTGTGCATTGGATATTACAAGAATTACTTATACCTATCATCTCACTAGATCTTAAATTCTGTCTCACTTTCTCTCCATATTATATTATTGGTAACTTTAGTCATCCTTTACGAACCAAAGGGAATTATTCTGTCATCTTTTATCTGATAAAGGGCCACAGTTTCTTATTCTTTTTTATGGTCCTATCTGCACTTGAAGGTTCATTCTGGTTTACTTCCGTATTGTACTGCTCATAAGTCTTATTAATTTATTGCTCTTGAGTTCTGCATGTTATCTTATTTCCTTTTCTTTTTTTTTTTTTTTTCTTTTTTTCATTTCATGTGAAGCTATTTGTTATTGTTATATTTCATTGTTCAGGAAAGACCCTTCATCATATTTTGAATCTTCAGTGATGATCATATTTTAGATTGAAGTTATTGAAACAAAAAACTGTTTTATGATTGCAGGTAAACCTTGTTGATTGGCTGAAAATGATGGTCGGAAGCAGGCGTTCAGAGGAAGTGGTAGACCCAAATATTGAAACAAAGCCATCCACAAGAGCTCTTAAACGAGCTCTTCTAACTGCTTTGAGGTGTGTTGATCCCGATTCTGACAAGAGACCCAAGATGAGCCAAGTTGTTCGCATGCTTGAATCTGAGGAATATCCCATACCAAGAGAGGTCAGTTTAACTATATATCTCGAGTCCCAATGGAGCACTTAGCGCATGAAATTAGCTAATTGTCCTTGTCAGCTTGTTTTGATCCTCCTAATGTTGTACCTAAACTTTGTCTATGTCAGTTCACCCACATACAGACATGAATTTTAAAACGACATAAAATTAGACCTCATCCCTGATGGCGGCTAACCATAAACACCGGATATGCTGTTTATAAGATTATACCAATTTCTGTAAAAAAATCACCTGGACCCTATGCAGAGGGAAGGAGTGAAATGTTGATGCAACTTTACTATAGAATATGGTGCACTATTTAGTTGAAGTATAAAGCATATTTACTCTCATAATTAAAGGTAAAACTTTAAAATATTCATAGGGGCATTATAAGCTTCTGTATGAAGAAATGTTCATTATAGGAACATGCCCCATTGTGTGGATGGGAATTTCAATGCAGTGCGAAAGTCTGCAATACAATGTTGAGTGTGCATAGCTACAGCCAAAAAGATATTAGTGTTAATGTATTTATACAAGAAAATCAAGAAAAGACTTCCAAACGTACGAGGCTTTAGGTTGCTAGTTTGTAGTATGGGAAGGGTCAATTGCTGCAGGGTTATTCCCACAAGTTCATTGGCCGTTTCCTTAGTTAAAACTTGGAAATCAAAATGAAGCAATTAGCAATGAGCCAGGCCACTTTACCTAGGATGTCAGGTCCCTGGCGAGACACATCCGATGCAACTAATATGCATGACTATATTATTACAGTCCACTTCCACTCCTCTTATGAAATGCAAGATGATAAAGGTGGTAATATGCTTAACATATTTAGTTGTTGTACTCTTGTTTATATTTTAATTTCTTATCAAGAATATGAGTTATCAACAGTTATGTGCACATACTTTTTCTGCTTCACCTACCTTTAACACTGCCATATACGCCCTTTGATCGACCAAAGAGTCCATGTTTGAAAAGTCTAATGATGAAGGAATATATTACCATTTGGAGTAGGTTATATTTACAAAAATGGTTGAGCATACACAATATGTATATGTCATGTACAGAGGGTAAAGTAGGATGCTATGGAAACTGAAGACATGGTTCTTGAAAGTGGACTCTTGTAGCGGAACATCCCAAAATATAATAGTGGATAGTTTACATGGAATGGGGTAAATTGAGACCATTGTTCTTCCCCTTTATCTCTATCATACGAAACATGCGAAGAGGACTTCAAAAGCTTTGTCATTGTTGTTCCTCAAACAGGCATGATTGGCCATCCATGTGACACCATTCGTCCCAACCAAATAATCCATTCCTAACCTTTTTTTTCTGTATTTGTTCTTACAAAAAGGTGTAGTGCAATCCATAGTACTCCCTCCGGTCCAAAATACATGTCATTTTATGACTTAAAATTTGGTCCAAAATACACGTCTTACCCCTCATTGGAACTTGTCACATGTCATTAATTATACTTTTTGATTGAATCTAATGTAAGAGAGAGACACAATTAATGAAGGCATATTTGGTACTTTTTTCATAAAGTCATGGTAATAATTGTTTTTTTTTAATATTTGTGAAAAGCTCCAAACCGACATGTATTTTGGACCGGAGGGAGAGGGAGTATTCTTAATAAACGTTTTAGTGAAGAAAATTGAATTCCTAAAACTATTGAAGTCTGCTAGTTTTGAATTGATTTAATCCCAAGTTGACCTCTAAATAGGAAAACCTCTTAAATGTGTTCAAATAGTCTTGGGTGCCCACCCCGTTTTGCTTCGAAAATATGTGGATTTCTCATCCTAATTTTCACGGTAAGATAACAAGCTGGTGGAATGAGTGTCATTTTCAAGTGTGGGCTGGTTATATGTTTACGTAAAAATTGAAGTTCGTAAAGGAGAAGTCGAAGGGGGGTGGAATGAGGAGGCGTTTGGGTCGCTTAAGTTGTCTTTGTTGGAGTAGAACCAGTAGGTTACAGTTCTGTCTCATTCTTTTTCTATTTTTGATACATGTATATATGAAGGCCACAAAGGAAAAATACTTTCTTTGTGGTTTGTCTTAAAATTTCCCGATGCTTTACATGGGGTATTAATATTACAAGTTTGTGGCGTTACTAGTCTGTGAATACACCTAATAATCCTAATTAGGTGTATCTGGATATATCATTTAGCAAAGGTTTCAATAGTTATCGACTTATAATAGAGCACCAAAAACGAAAGCAGAGTACTTCCCCGTGCCAAATTAGTTCCCCCTATTCCTCCCCAAAGGTCCCAAAATAAGTGTCCATTTACTTCTCTGTTGTTCTGGGAAGTTTCGCTTATCCAATTTCATTTAGTATTCTTATTGTTAGTGAGATGGAAAAGCACCAGGTCCCATTGGTTTGACATTACCAAGGAAAAAACTGGTGCGGTAGTAAGCATATTGAGTCAAATAAGACAAGGAACACTTGCTTTGGGGCGGAGAGAGTTACTCCCTATGTCCCTAACTGAATGTCGATTTTCAAGAAATTTTTGTCCCAAGAAAAGAGTATGACCATGGAAGTTTATGAGAGCTCTCTTACACTGCTAAAATTTTCTAGCTTGTAGGTAGCACTTAATAACCATTTGTTTATGTATCTCATTCGCGTTTCAAGTTTACTTCCAGGCACAAACCCCCCTCCCCCCCTCCCACTCACACACAAATAATAATAGTAAAAAAAGTTATTCTGTGGGATATCTGGAATAAGGATGCTAATAGTGGCTGGTAATTCTTCGTACTCCCAACTTTGCAGGATAGAAGACACCGAAGGACACAGGCAGGAAGCATGGAGATTGAGTCCCAGAAGGAAAGCTATGACACTGACAAGAGTGACAATCCAGATCCAAGGTCAGACAGCAAACGGAACTTCAACTGAACATAACCAAATGGTGTGATTCAGCTTTCTGTAGACCTTATTATAAAAAACAAAACGCCTCGGTTATTAAGCTGATATCGGCCTATGCGGAAGTACAATGCAGTGTGCTTGGAAGAGGAGGGGAGAGGGTGTGGTGGTGGTGGTGGACAATTTTTTTATTACTATTATTTTTATTTTCATTTTCATTTTCACTATTCTTTTGTTGTGTATGAAAAGTAGGTCTGAGCGATTATTGTTGTGTATTAGTGTATGTAAATGATGGGATTATGAAAAACTGAAAAGATTGATTAGGGGGGACGTTGGCTGTGTACAGTGACAAAACTTCTATTTATTATCACAAAATTTTATTAAAAATTAGTTTATCCTATGCTATAGGAAAAAGGATTTTTCCTTGAAAAAATAAAGAAGAAGAAATGGATTTTAAACTTTAGGATAAATTATTTCACTATCAAATAAATAAATGCTTCCTCCATCCCATTTTGAACTTCCATTTTTTTTTTAAAAAAGGTGTTCCATTTTAGATTTTAAAATTTCACAATGAAAATATTATAATATTTATTTATTCAATGGTCTTATTAAGGCATACTCATACCAACTAACTATTTTCTACTCCAATTTTTGTACTTTATAATAAAATCATACATCTCTTTATATCAGAGCCCATTTTTTAAAAGTTTAAAGTAGGACAAAAGTTGTAAAAATTTCATTAATATTTTTATCATACAATGCTATTTTTTTTCCTTTTTCCTTGTAAATGTAGAGATTAATAATATGATATAAAAATAAGAAAATACAATATATTATAAATAAATAGATAATAATATATATATATATTACCAATATTTATAATTTATTCTAAAAAAATGTACACTATTTAGGGTCTGATTAAACGAGGCGGACTCGAGCTAATCCCAAACCCACCGAATTTAAAAGAAAACATTTCCAAACTCTTTCCATTAAAAGCTGATCAATGAGGGTTTAGGACAGATTTGGAATATTCATCAACCCGTTTTTTACTTGCAGCATTCTTTAAATAGGCCAATATCAATTTAAATCACATACTAACAAATAACAATGTTTTCCTAGAATTGAGGTTGGTTTTAAAAAAAAAAGAGCCAAGGTAGAAAAATTGAAAAATCTAAAATCCTTTTCATTTTTATCCCTAAACATCCTTTGACTATCATTTTCCTTCCTTTCTCTCCCAAATCAACAAATTACATTTACCTGAAAGAAGTAAGATGGATTGAGGATTGAAGATTGAGATATGAAATTGTGATTTGATGGGGGAGAAGCAGTTTATTATTTAGTTTCATACCACTAACCATTCTCACATTTTCATCCAATATCCATAATAAAAAAGGTGGAATCATTGTTTCATGCTTTCATGAACAATTTTTGAAGTTTAATAGAGTGGTTGTCATTTTTAGTTGAAACAATGTAAATAGAAATAAAAACATAGATATTTCAACTGATCTTGTGGAAGTCTCTTATAACCCCAATTTTCGCAACTTACTATCTTAAACAACTCTATATCCACTTCCTCATAATTTTTTTCTCTTTTGATAAACACAACAATAATGTCAAAAGTTAAATTTGCATATTTTTCCTATTCTTCAGTTAAACCCCAATGTCATGCTAACCCATCATAATAATTTTCAGTTGTCATGTAATATAACGTTAATAAGAGGGATTGTCAAATGTTGTTTCAATGCTCTGTAAAATGTTGTTTCAATAGAACCTAAACTGTGTTGTAACGTTAATAAGAGGAAATCGGGAAATCCATAACCTTAAACAAAAGAAAGAATAAAAAAACCGACAAATGCAATCATCGAGAAGGGATTGAACGAATTAATCAACATACATGGTCAATCAGTTCAAATACAACTGGGGAGAGAGAGATAAGTACCTGAATCAGAACAAAACAAATCCGCTCAAATGTGTAAGAACTGAAATATTATCATATCCGCTATCCCTCTGATGAATGAGAGCGCACCTTAAAGTTGAAGGATTGCAACAGTGACCTGCGCGATAATGGAACGATTTCGTTAGTGAGAATAGATAGCAACAAAAGATTAATTTTACTATGTATTAAAGTACTTTACTCCACTATTCAATTTATAATTTCTCCCATATTCTTTTAAGATTACAACTCCCACCGAAATTATCCAATTTAAATTAAGAGTGGCTAATTGGGAGAATACAAGGCAATAGGAGAAGCTCTATGCTTGTTGAAGGCATTCAGCAAGCATTTATTTTTAATCTAAAAACCCAACAACAAAATAAAAGGCTTAACAGACTCTTCTAAGTTCCAATAAGACACCCAACAAAAATAATTTCTGCAACAGTTATCGTACTTCATCTCCAAACTGAGTAAAAAATCCGAATATGTATAAAATAAAAAATTACCATTCAGTGTTTCTTATAAAAATATCATCTAGAGTTTCTTAAAATACGAATATGTATAAAATCACCAAAAAAAAAATCAAATTCAAAATAAAAATCTTAAGTAAACCTAAACCTGAGTTTCCATAATTTAGACATTCGAAATCAAATCAAACCCATATCTGGACCGAACACAAAATCGAACACAAAACTAGATCTGAATGTCAATGTCTAGATATAAACCAAAACATACATAATCGATCAAAAAAGCACAGATCTGTGTATTCTTATAGAGAGACGCACACAATAAAAAGAAGAGAAAGAGAAGATCGAGAGACGAATACCTGGAATTTGAAGAAGACTTCAAATGATTTCAGTGATGGGTGGATGGCGGGGTGTTGATCCGAACCGACGGTGTCCATGGCATGAGAGATTTATAAGTTGTAACAAGAGAGAGAGAAATGGAAGGCGGTGTTACGAATATATGCGATGACGAAGGACAGCAATGGTGGCGGAGGACGGCGATGGTGGTGGCGGTGGTGGACGGTTGTTGTGGCTCTGTTTATTTTTTAGAGAGAGAGGCTCTGCCCTCTCTCTATAATATTGTCTTAAAATTAAATGGAGTGTTAGCAAATATCCCATTCCACTATTTCATTTTTATGTTTTATATTTTTATTTTAATTTTTTGCAAAAGTTATATTTATACAATGTAAAATTTCGTCTTAAATTTTCTTAATAAATAAAATTTATAACTTATTTTTCTATATATTATACTCCCTCCGTTCCAGCTCAGTGGAGACCAAAATTTTGGGCATACCGATTAAGTAATAATAAAATGTGACTGCTATAGTGAGAAGCTTCCTACTGGCCTCAATTCGGCAACTAAAGCGCAGACTTATCTTAATTGGTCTATGCCCCCTTCATATATAGTTTTTAAAAACTACTTACAGAATTAAAAAAAAATGTTTAAATTGATTACATTTGATTGAACAGTTTTTTTCTTTATATTAGGTATGAATTGAATTTCAAAATGTTTAAATTGATTATCATAAAAGATCAGCTTCGTTTAATTTTGCTTTAATATTCAGATGCTTATGCATTTCATTGACTTAAAACACAGGTAATGGCTACAAGCCGTATGATTGCTGTCAAATCAATTGACAAGAAAACTAAACAATCCAACGTTAATGTCCGCATATTATGTCAATGGGAGCTGATTGGACAATACGGAAAAAAATCAACTGAAATGATATTGGTTGATCAGGAGGTAATATATCTCATATATTTATTTCCAAATGTTATTAATATTTCATTAATTAATTAATTAATTAATTAATGATATTTAATATTTTATACAGGGATCTAAAATCCAAGCAACGATCCCTAGCAAATTTCCTTCCCAATTTACAAATAAGTTTCAAGAAAGGAAAATGCTAAAGATTTCAAAGTTTGGTGTCGAAGAAAACTGCGTTCAACCATTGCAAAAGGCGATACTAAATCACAAATGGAAACTGTGTATGAGTTTGGCGACTGACGTGTCTGAAGTCGACAAGTCTGTCCAAATTTCAGATAACAGTTTCGAGTTCACGCCTTTTCAAACAATTGGGAGTTTGAATTTGGATTTTGTAATCGGTGAGAACTATAAATCGCATATATTTTTATTTTTCCGATCTTATATAGATTAACTTTATACAGGTAAAACAAAAGTTACTACTATGATATTTACTTACATTTGCTGAATATTTGCTAGATGTGATTGGAGAGGTGATTTTACCTCTTAGAGATTTTGAGTTTGTGCAGAGGTTTAATGCTAGAAAGTTAGATGTTCAGCAGATTGATAATGAGTATGTGTTTCAAAAATTTTATTCTTTAAAGGTTAATTAATATATTTTGTGTCTAATTAAGATATATTCTATAATTACTTTCTACTATTTTGACAGTGGAAATGAGTTGACTGCCGTCCTGTGGGCCTCATTTGGAGATAAGTTAAAACAGTATATTGACAATAGGGGTCAAAACAAGGAAGGCCCAGTGATTTTGGTTTTTTAGTTTGTAATGCTATCTACATACCAAGGTATCTTTTACGTATATTTACTTAAACTGCAATTACGTTTCTGATTCAAGGCATATTATCATGTGAGTGAATTTTATAATATTTATACAGGAAAAACCAAAGTTAGTACTATGAAGCATGCTTCAATAATGCATATTAATGCATCGTTCCCTGAAGTAGAGGATTATCTTAGCAAGTAAATGAACACTAAACCTTTATAAGAATCCATGAATTTGTTATACAAATTTGTATGGTTATGTTAATTTACATATATCACTTTTACAGGCGTGAAACTGGATCTTCATCGGTTAGTCGTTCTTTGACTATTACCACTAATGATAGTAGTCGTATCAATAGTGATCTGTGGTTGAAAAAAAAAAAACTCAAGACGATTGGTGATTTGCTCACATGTACAGAGGTATATTATAAATATACTTAATTTTTTATAAATGTTATACTCATTTAAATATTCTTGAATCAACATTAATCTTTTTTACTATAATAATTTTTATTAGGTTGGCGTATACCCCGTATTGGCAATCATATCGGATGTGGATTCACATGCCACCTGGTACTATGATGGGTGTAGCAATATAAAGTGTGCTAAAGGCTTTGAAAAAAGCAGTAAAAACTGTCCTAAATGCAAGACAACTTATGGCAATGCTATCCCTAGGTAATTGACGGATTTTATTTATATATATATATATATATATATATATATATACACACAAATAAAAAAGATTTATAATCATTATCTTCATTCGAACTAATTGTGTACCTATTTTTTTTAGGTTCAAAATCAGGATTTTGGTCACTGATATGAATGATATAGATCTAGCTGAGACACACTTTGTTTTATTCGATGCGACAGCATCTTCTTTGCTCGGAATGTCTGCTCCTGTAGTTCTTGTCGATGTCTCAAAGGTAGCTAATTTGTTTATTTTGTTATTAGATAGATTACTACTCTATAATAGATGTAAAATAATGTTCATATAACATGATATTGAACAGGGCCAACTACCTGAATCTTTTCGAAAAATGTTTGAAAGACGATGCTTATTCAGGATTGATGTTGACCAAAGAACTGTAGATACTGATCAAGATAAACTAACTTTCACAGTAAAGCAATTATCAGAGGATGCAGATATCATCGCCCAATTTTTATCACTCATAAATGATAATGTAAGTAGAAAATACATCACATTAGCTTTAGACAAAAGCTCAAATTCATAACCATTAATTGTTTTAAACTTCAGGAGGTTGCTTCCAAATTGAATCATGAAATTGAAATTGTGACCAGCTTGAACTGCAATAATGAGGTAAATTTCTTTGTATCCATAGTTTACTTTTTATTTTTATACTTCACTTTCATTTTGAGAGTTTGGTTTTTATGATCATGTTATTTTACGTTTTTATTATGTAGGATAAACCTTTGGAATCTGTGTGTGACAGTTCTTCAACATCAATCATTCCACAAAAACGTTTGTTAGATACTACCTCCAATGATGAAGAGATACAATTGTCTGTTACGAAGGGAATCAAGCAAATTAAACAAGAGGAATTGGATAAATATACAACAAGGATTGTTTAGCATCGTATTCAGTCTGTCAACTTTTTTCACTCAGTACAATATTTGTTTTTTTTTTCAGTTTTAAACTATTGTGGCTAGAGATAAGAGAATTTTTTACGAAAATTTTATTTGGAACTATGGTATTTCATTTGGTATTTTAATGATCACATATTTGTGGGTCAGACAGACATGATAATTCTTAGTTGGTTACTCGATCTTTTTTTGTTTCGTAAACTGGACAAGTTAGAAGAAATAACATAGTTCACCAAAAATATTCATTAATTTATGAATAAATTCAAATTGAAAATAAAACAAATGTACGAACTTCTAAATAATTAGTTAAATGAATGTAATGAGGAATTACTCGATGGGAATAATAAATTGGGGATAGACTATTTCAATTGGCATTCAAAATATAGAAAACTTCGATCAGGCATCAGGATAAATCATATATTCTTAGTTTTTAATGGCAATCAAAATCAAACAGATAACAAATCATCGATTAATTACAGAAAAATGTAGTGAATTTGAAGACGATCCGAAATCAAACCCTAAAGAGAGAGATGCAGGAGAAGGAGCGAGGAAGACGATCGCAAAATCAAACCCTAGAGATAACTACGGAATTAACTGCAAGAGAAGGAGCAATTGTCGCGAAGGATTTTCTGTGCGCAGTGACCGACGCCATCGATGTGAGCCCGTGACCTTCGTGCGGCGTCTTCGATCGGAGCGGCGAATTGCGGCCGAATCGGACCAGGAGGGTGAGGTTTGTAAATTTGTGATTTTTGCAATTTAATAACTTTATATAGGTGGTTTTTTTTATATAGTTTGAGGGGGGGGGGTTTGTGTATTTTTCTGGGGCATAATCCACCACCCAACCCAGCCTCCAGGGGAGCAGATGCACCATAAAATTGGGAGCGGACGCTCCAAGAAAACAAAAACTCCATGCTTAAAAATCCTTCAGTTGCACGGGCGAGCAAGCAAAATGACATGGCCAGCAAACCAGCATCCAAAAATCTGCAGAACCTAAATCCATGCAATACCAAAATCTGTCCCAAATTAATCACGAACCGCATAGCATCCCTAATTATCAAATGCCAAAGCCTCTATAACACCCACAGATAACCCCAACTTTCCAAAACTCTAACAATCCAAGAATTCCTTCCACCCTCAATCCTTCCCTTGCCTTCGTTCCATAATTCAATTACACTACTTAATCAAATTACCGGCATAAATTTTGAGATTGCAACGACTTCAATCCAGGTTCGCCTATTTTATTTCTTCAAAACTATACATATTCACATCACATCATAAAGGTTTTGAATTTGAACCCTAATGATACTAATAAATTTTGAGATTGAAACTACTTTAAATATATAGGAGATGGAAGAGATTAAGTTGACACTTAGGCACACAATATTAAACTCACGCTATTGTAACCATATCTCTTCATCTTTCAAAGTTGTAACACTAAAATCTTAATAATGTTTTTTGGTTAGGCAGGAACCTAACCTCCCGTGATTTTATGCCGGCGAGACAGTTGTCTCAAGAGCTTTCCACGTTACATCATGTGTCAACATCTTTTTTCTGTATTAATTTTACTCCTAATATCCGCTACATTGATTATCAATTTCGATTTATATTGTTACTTAAAAATCAATTAAAACACATAAATAATTATTTACTTAATCAAAAAAAATTATTCACTGTCGGGGTACCATGTTACTGATTAGTACTAACAAATAACAATGTTTTCCTAGAATTGAGGTTGGTTTTTTAAAAAAAGAGCCAAGGTAGAAAAATTGGAAAATCTTAAATCCTTTTCATTTTTATCCCTAAACATCCTTTGACTATCATTTTCTTTCCTTTCTCTCCCAAAACCAACTTAATTTCACTCATAGGTTTTTTTCTGTGTGCACCAATGCTATTTTAAATCACTTCAATTTCTTAAATGAAAGAAATAGAATTTTTTTTCAATGTTTTTTTTTTTGAATTTAAAAAAGCAAGTAAAAATAAGGAGGTTGTAGGGTGGGATGCTATATTTTGGGAATAATTAGGGGGTGCTTAGCCTATTTTTGGAACAAGATTCCAGAGTAAAACGTGAAGAGAATTAAGATTTTTGAATACTTTCTTCAAAAAAAAATATTTTACAAATTGATTTCTTTTTTTTTAGTTGAAAGATAGAAATATTTGTATTTTAATGAGTTAATTGATTAGAAATGGGAATTGTGCTGGAGTAGTTTGGAGGGAGGAGATAATGAAGGTGATGGGCGGGTGTGGTGGGAGGCGGTGGAGGCGGGATTGGGTTTGATAGGGGAGAGATTTGAGAAATTTCTCCTGGATGCATCGTATTTGGTGTTTTTTTTTTTTGCAATAATTGAAGGTAGTAAAAATGGATCCATTAATAATTTCTTAACACAAATATTATATTCGATGTGATTATTTTTTTTAAGAAAAACATTATTAATGAATTTTTGTTTTTAATAAATTTTACTGATATACTCCCTCCGTCCCATTACAAGCCACAAACATTCCTTTTTGGGCGTTCCATTACAAACCACAAACTTCCTAAAATGGAAATGAATTTTTACTATTCACTCCACTCATTCTCTCTCCTACATTATTTTAATACTCACAACACCATTATAATTCACTATTCCCTCCACTCATTCTCTCTCCTATTTTACTTTTACCCTCACAACATTTATATCATTATTTTTTTTCTTATTCTACGCGTCTACAGTAATTTTCCTCCTTGTAATGGGACGGAGGGAGTATATTTTTTGTAAGGACCGTTGATGAAATATTACAAAATTGGTGTGATTTTGTGTAAAAAAGAGTGTGATTAGAAATTTGTGTTGGTGGGGTTAACTGAAATATTTTACTCTGAAGTAAGATTTTATTTTTATTTTTTAAGCAAGTCAGAATTTTTCTTAATGATTATCACTTTGGGTAAAAAATTGATCTTACCCATATATGGCAAGAAGAATGTATCCAGGAGATGGAAGGTTTGAAAGCCGAATTTCAAGCCTAAATGAGTGAAAAATTGTGTTTGATTTGTTGGGTGGATTTACACTATATTAATTTTTTTTGTTATTATTATTTTATAATTATATATTCCTTTTAATATGAGAAAGCCATATATATTTTACATATTAAATTAATTTTCCTCCATTATTCGTGTCAATTAAACCTCCCCCTTCAAACACCACATCTCTTTTCTATTCTTAACTAGTGTAACACCCGTGTGTTAAACACACGGTAAAAAAACTTTGATAAATAGCAGAAATTAAATTAAAAAAAGTTACTTAACTATAAATGTTAATTTAGGGAAAACAATTAAAATAAAAAGTATACAGCAAAAATATATGTTGGCATTAGTAATAAAAATTACAAACTTTTAAAAAATTCCTTGTACACAACATTTGTGGTTTCATCAACGGTCTTTTTCTTTCGTCACATATTAAAATCTTCAACTCATCCCGATTATTTATCTTAAACAAAATAATATACAATTGACAATTACTAAAAACAGATTATTTAAAAAACAGACCAACATGAGTTATTGAACAGACAAATTGACGAACATGTTCATTTGCCTATGAAAATGAAAAATTTATAATTTTTTTCGTATTTATAGGCATTTTTAAAAATTGATATTGATATTAATGCTGTGTTAATACCAATTTTTTGGTCAAAAATAAATCAAACTTACTATCAAAATTAAGTTAGAACTGTCTTGAGGAGACAGAGAATTTTTTTTTTTAATTAGTTCTAAGTATTTTACTAAATGTTCTAAGTTGAGCATGTGTATTTTTTTGCAGAAAAATAATACTTTAACTTTGATTTCATTGGTTATATTTTTGTTTTTATTGCCTTATTTTTTCATTTAAGAATTCAATAGAAACTTTTGATGCTCTTATTTCAACATTGATATTTTAGCTAATAGTAGTGCATCATTTGAAGAAAAAAGCTAGTGAAAAAAAGGCAGTGATAAAAAAAGAATATAGGGAGTATTGATTTCATACTTTCCGGATTAAGTGAGTGAGAAAAAGAAAAAATATATGAAAAGAGAAAATTTAAAAGTGGACTTGAAGACAAATAATGATAGTTATCAAAGGTTGTGCCAAATTAATTCCTTCTTAAACCATTATGTATCATATATTCTAGAACCATCCATGATTTGGAGAGAAAATGGGCTTGTTGAAGTATTCCATGCACTTCAACCTTTATATATATATAGATTACATCAATCATTTCATCCTCTCAACAATAAAAAACTCTATCAGCTTCTCTCCTCAATATTATGATTCAAAGAAAACGTCAACTCCAACGAAGGAAAATAAATGAATTCAATTTTTTTACTCGCAATAAAAGTCTGAGTTTAATTGTTATACAGATTTTTGTTTCATTTGTTTCATCCGAAACAAAAGAGTAATCTTTAATCAAAGCCCTAGCATTTTATATTTATTTTTAGAAGAAAATAACACAAAATTTTGGAGGAAACTAGTTTCTCTTTAAGTTATAGAAAGTCCTGTTTTATAAACTGTTCCTAAATATTCACTATTTACTTACAAGTAAAAAAAAAATGGACTTTTTATAATTTATGGAGAAACTAGTTTCTCTCAAAACTTGCTCAGAAAATAATGAAGATTTAGAATAAATGCTTTCACATGTGCTGTGGTTAAAGTTGTTTAAACAGATTGATTTATGATGAAATGTTTTATGATCGTCAGGTGTTACAAGATTAGTACAATGAGTTGATCGATAATTTGATAATTTGAATGAAGATCAAAAGAAAGTGTTTGAAATCATATCATTTTATTTAATGCATACTTTGAACATAATTGTTACAAATCACTCGCCGGATGCACAGGGTACCGCTAGTTGGGTTTTAGTCGAAACATTCAATAAATTATACAACCGTCTATTTCAATCCCATCCTAACTCTTGGCTCTTTATCTACTTTTGACCAATTCTATGATTAACTCATTTATTATCTATTTTGTAAACCCTATAAGGATAATTAAAGCCTCATAAAATTTAGGTTAAAATTTAATTAAATTGATTTAATGAATAAATTTAAATTTCTTTGAGAACGTTTTTTTCCCTATCCCAAGATGATAGTTTAACATCTTTACGAAAGAGTTAACGTATACTCCCTCTGTTCCGTCTGAAAATTTAAACAATAAAGTGGTTCAATAAATAAGGATATGGTGAAAACGGTGATGTGTTGTGAGTGTAGATGGTTTGATAAAAAAAAGAAAGTGGAATAGGTAATAGTTAATGGATAAATATTGTGAGTATAACATATAAGACCCTATAAAAAAGTAATAAAATTTTTAGATTTTGGAATTTTGAAGAACAACCTTTTGGGAAAGAATGAACTTTCAGGTGAAAATGAAGGGAGTATCTATCTATATACAACGACACGTAATAGAAGGATTTGTAAATGGAGTTTCTAATCCTGACGGGTGGACAAAAAAGTCGAATAATATATACTACTCCGTCCCAAAATGGACGGAAGATTTTGTTTTAAAATTTGCTATTAATAGAGCAAATATTTTTTAATCATTCATTTTGGTTGAGAGGTATTACTTTTATTTATACATTTCCTAAATAATGAAAATATTAATATAATTCTCTCATTTAATTTTGAGATTTTGTATATTTTTATTTTTATATACTCTGTGTTTCAAGGCCAATACTGAGTGCTATATAGCAGTGCATATTAATTGTCGTGGGATAGATGAGTGATAAGATGGATATATGAGAATACAAGAAAAGATCGATTGATAAATGAAGTGATCATGAGGAAAGTAGAAATTGCATAAATTGAAGATAAAATGAGGGATAATCATCTTAGATGGCTTGATCATGTGAGACAGAGATCAAGTGATATACCGATTAGAAAGTTTGAACAGTGGAGAAGTGAAATGAGGTGATCAAGTGATATACCGATTAGAAATTGTATAAATTGAAGATAAAATGAGGGATAAAATGAGGTGATATTCTCACTTTTTTTTTTATTCTAATACGAAGGTATTTTGAACAATAATTTTAATTTGATTCAATTATCATAGTGAGCATCAAAATATAGTTATTGATAGGCAAAATTGCATAAAACTCATCCAACTATTGACCATTTGTGGATTTGATACCCAAACTATTTTTTGTTGCATTCTCTACATTTTTTTTGTTGCATGGAAGGTTACTCGAGCTAACGACATCCAAAATTCATCATTATATTGTCATGTGCACTGCACATGGCGGGATTTTTAAGGGCAAAATAGGGGTTTTAAGGCAAAATGGGATCTTTAAGGAAAAAATACTTACTATTGGTCTTTAAGAAATTTTTCAAAAAAAGAACGGATTTAAGGTAACTTTCTTTATACTCCCTCCGTCCCGGTCGAAATGGCACAAATTTTCTTTTTGGGTGTCCCATTTAAAAAGGCACAGTCCCAGAAAGGAAAGTTTTTACTCTTATTCTACCCACTCATTCTCTCTCCTACTTTACTTTTATACTCACAACATTCTCTCTCATAACCATTCCTCCCACTCATTCTCTTTCCTATTTAATTTTTCATACTCACAATATTTAAACTTTTTCTCTTTCCTACATCACTTTCCTTAATTTGCGTGCGAGGTTGATTTTGTGCCTTTTGGGCTGAGACGGAGGGAGTATTTTTTAAAACCTACCTCATTTACATTTACAAAGAATTTAAAAACATATTTTCTTCCCCACACAAATACACCACTAGACCGATTTTTTTCTCAAATAATTCTTTTTTAAAAATCTATTTTCCAAAATAACTCACTTTTCAAACTATTTCTCAAAATGACCATTTTTTGAGAAATCGCTACACGGTGTAGCGATTTTGACTGTGACCGATCAAAATCGCTACACGGTGTAGCTATTTTAGTGTAATTAGGGTTTAATTAATACTGTAATTAAGTGAAGACAAAATTGCTAGACCGTGTAGCGATTTTGACCGATCACAGTCAAAATTGTTACACCGTGTATCAATTTCAATCTACTTAAGGGTTAGTTACCTCAAACCAAATTCAAATAAACCCAAAATATGGATCCGCCTCTCCCCCGTTATATGAACCGCCGTCCCAATTTCTCCGGCCAATCCTCCACCCGTCAATCTTCTCAATCCCATCTCTCTCAATCCTCCTCTTCATCGCCTCTTATTCCTGATCCCGCCGGTGTCGTACAGTCCGCCATGCGCCGAAAAATTCTCGACCGTCAGAGCTTATCTTCGCAGGAATCCCCAATCGCAACACAAGAGTATATACAGAGAGCGATTGAAGATCCGGTGAAGGGTGAAGATTTTCAAGACAGTCATTGGCTCTCTGCAATGAAATTTCTCACTGAAGCCGATACATATTATCCATTGAGCTCTATCAAGAAGAAATGCCATAATATTGACACGGTGGATCATGTATAATATCAAGATTAATTATAGTTAAATGTGTGTAAATATAATTGATCTTTTACATTTATGTATGTTCTATTAGGTTGTTGCTGTTATCAAGTCCTGCACACCAAATGGTCTTGGTGATCTTATGGTGACTTTAAAGGTTATGATATGAGCTTAGTATGCTTTCTAGCATGGGTGAAATGTGTTTTGAGTTACTAACTGGAATAAAATTATTAGAATTCTACGGATATCATAGATGCTTTTATTTATCGGAAAGTGCTAACTGAGAGTGAATTTGCAAGTGATATATTTGTCGGTTCTATTCTGATACTTCAGAAGGTATGATATACTCCCTCCGTCCTATTTATAGCTTCACCCTTTTGAGGATGGCACACAAATTAAGAAAAAAGGTAAGTGGAGAAAGTGTTGTGAGTGTAAAAGTAAAATATGAGAGAGAATGAGTGGAGGGAATAGTAAATTTGAAAAGTGTTGTGAGTATAAAAGTGAAATAGGAGAGAGAATGAATGGGTGAAATAGTAAAGATTCTTTGCCATTTTAGAAAAGGTGAAGCTTTTAATGGGACACCCATTTTGACAAAAAGTGAAGCTATCAATGGGACGGATGGAGTATTAAATAATGGAAGTCAGTACATTTTGGAATCGTTATTAATACTTTCATCTAATTGTTTGTTTTGAAATTTTTAGGTTGTTGTTTTTGCCCCCAACGATCAACACGTTATCTTAACATCACACTCAACAATGTTTTCAAGGTACAATTTTTCTTAATTTTGCTGAATTGTTGAAATCATATAGTAAATGATGTTAAGTTCATTTGGTTTGCAGGTATTTCCTAAGAATAATGACGTTAAGTGAATGCTAAGCTCATTTGGTTTACATGACTTTCCTAAATGTTTGAATGAATTAATGTAAGATTTCCTATGTGACCGGGATGTGGTCACTAACTTGATAATATTTATTTTAATGTTATTTTAGTTTTTTTTTTAAATTATTTGGTACAATTTGTGTTTGGTTTTGTTGCAATTTTTCCTATCATCATTTTTTTTAACGCATGTCAAAAAAAAATTGTAAACAAAAACATAATTCATTAAAACATGTCAAAAAAAACTTTGTAAACAAAAACATAATTCATGAAGAAGAGTTGAATATATTACTACCTCCGTCCCACTTCAAGGGTCCTATCTTTTTTGATGTTAGCACGAAGGTATTTTGAGCAATAATTTGAAGTTAATTTTATTATCCAAATGAAAATTTTAAACTTGGCATGAGTATATTATACGTCAACAAAATATAGGACAAGTCAATGAGTGTATAACACATCATCAAAATATAGTTAATTAAATTTGAAACCATTATGGTATGTGCATAGCAAATAATTGTGACCTTCAAATGTTATTACAAAAAAGTATAAAATAGTACGGGGGGGAGGGGGGAGGGGTTGGGTATCCCGCGGGTACCGAATCGGTGGGGAAGCGGGGCGGGAACATCCCAAAATGATAATGAAGAAAGAAGTAAAGGACTAACTTGATATTTGCTCGATTCAAGGTCTGAAAACACTTGCTTTGTCATCTCCGCGAGGAAACGACCTATCAAACCATAAGCAAATGGTCAGCACTCATTATTGAGATACCATTGGGTATCCCGCGGGTACCGAATCGGTGGGGAAGCGGGGCGGGAACATCCCAAAATGATAATGAAGAAAGAAGTAAAGGACTAACTTGATATTTGCTCGATTCAAGGTCTGAAAACACTTGCTTTGTCATCTCCGCGAGGAAACGACCTATCAAACCATAAGCAAATGGTCAGCACTCATTATTGAGATACCATTGGCAATGCAGCTCCAAAACTAGTTGAAATGACCTAAGCTAAAAGAATAATATATTGGAACTGTTACCTTACAACTTTACAAAGTCTATCCACCAGTCTAAAAATGGAATAGCTATGATTTATGATACAAAAGAAGCAGAACAAATACATATTACAATTAACAATATTAATATTCAACCATACAAAATAACAAGTTTGATTGAAACATGAAACATAAATAATAACATCACTGATGAGAGCCGGAGACTTGTCCCTGATAGTAGGTCTGACGGGAAGAACGCCTCTGTGCACGAGCAGTGGCTCTCGAATGCATCATAGCCAAATAATCCTCTGAAACTGGCTCGTAACTTCGGGTGTCTGTCTGCATCGCCCAAGCCTCCAGCTGCCTAGACCGGGCTCCCAAAATGGCAGTTTCATCCTCCAACCCCTCAAAACGATCCTGCACCTCCTCCCATCTAACATCCTCTAAAGCATGTCTACTCTGCTCCCGAGCGATAACCTCCTCCCATCTAACATCCTCTAAAGTCTGTCGACTCTTCTCCCGAGCGATCCTTAATCTCTCCTGCTCATCCAAATAGGCCTTCATCATAGCCCATTGATCCAATGAACCTTGCGGGTTCTGGTTCTGCTCTCCACTTTGATCTCCCTGCCTTTCCTGATCATGCTCTTCGTCTTCCTCCTCATCAATCGGATCTATTTCATCCTCCACCCCTAGCATACACCAATGCCTGGCCTGCGTACCACTCGGAAAGGTGGCCCCTACTTTGCAAGAGACCGTTCTTTTGTGAGCACCATATTCAAACAATAAGGCCATATTGTCTCCCGTCACAGGGTCCCTCACAAACTTATCATATTGCACAAGCCAATCCCGAGAATAAATGCCCATGCCCCCCGTCAATTTCATCGCCTCGGGATTTAGGTTTTCCAAACACGCTTCCACAAGCAACGTAATCATCCCCCCTATTGATATGTTTCCCTTTTTGCTAAGAGCAAATGCCTCACATCTATTAACAAAAATATCAACCCAGTCCGGGATCACTTGCACACTCCTCAACCCCGTTCTCAAGAGGTTCACCATTGCAACATTAAGTTGGGCTGGCTCTCCATTTGCCAACCAAGACATCGATAATCCTCTGTAAAATAACTTCCAGGCCGGGTGAGATAGAGAGGAAGCCCGTAGATGCTTCTTATTACACGGTAATCCCGTGAGCTCAGAAAAGAAAAAACATCCCGCCCCATCAACTTTCAACAAGTTTCCCCTCGGCTGATCAACACCAAAGACTTCCCTCAACTCATCATAGGTCAATCTATATGCTTTATCATCCAAATTAAATCGAATTGAGTTTGCTTGTGACCCCTTACCTGCCTCCAACGTTGAAAGGAACTCTAGGAAGTATCTTAAATAGGTATCGACCCTCTTCCCCAGGAAGTTACCTAACCCGGCCTGCGTCATCAACTCCATTACTAATGTGTCTAAACCCAAATCCCTCAAAACCGGCATATGAAGGAAAGTGGTGACTTGGAATTTTCTACCCTCCAAAATCTTCCATTTTTTCTTCTGAGCAGAAGTCAATTGGGTTAAACCCATATATGACAACGATGCATTAGGGGGAGTGAGAACATTAGGGACTACGGGTTGCGGGTTTTGTCTAACCCTATTGTTGCTACTTCTACCCCCTCTAGCGTCTCTCTCCTTAGGAGGCATAATTATCACCACAAAATTCACAAAGTGCAACAATAAACACACCACAACAATCAAAATCTCTTTCCAGTTCCCAACCGAACCACCACACTATAGTTTCAGCACAACCCACCTATATATAAGACGGAGATACAAAAATTTTAGTAATAACATTGTCTTAGTAAATAGTAAGCAAATAAGATCTAAACAAATACATATTATATAGAAGTAACAATATTAATATTCAACCATACAAAAATAACAAGTTTGATTGAAACATGAAACATAAGTAATAACATTGTCTTAGTAAATAGTAAGCAAATAAGATCTAAACAAATACTACTCAAACTAATCATCATCATTATCGGCCATATCAACATCATTATTATCGGTCATATAAACATCAACATCATTGATATTAGTAGTTTCAATCCCGACCCCATCAACTCCCTCTCGCACCCACGATGCTTCTTCGTTAGCAACATTTTCATCCAGATTTTGTGAGCAAAATGGTACCAATTCTAGAATCAAATCTGAAACTTGTTTATCATCATTTGAATATATGTCAAAACTATCTCTTGGTGTAATCCTCATCACAACTTTCCAATCACTTTCTATAGGATCTTTAACATACCAAACTTTCTCAGCTTGAGATGCTAATATGAATGGTTCATCACCAACTCGATTATCCTTATACAACTTGTGATTGAAGTTTACAAGAGTAAATTTTTGCTCATCTTCCATCTTGCCTGTCCGGTTATCAATCCAATCACATTTAAACAATACAAATCTTATTGAGTTGCTATAACGAATTTCAAGGATCTCAATTAACTCCCCATAGAAGGTAACATCCCCTACAATGGGATTATTATCCTTTCAGCTTGCAAAACTTGTCACACTTTGTAAGTGCTCCAATTTGAGCCGTTAGTACTTTCGTTAGAAAATTAACGAGAGTTTTAACATTTCTAACATTTCTAACAAACCCTAACCTTTCTAACAAAGCAAGGGTAAAGTGGGCATTGCCATTTAAAGATAAACAAGGAAAGGAATCCTAAAAAGCAAAAGAAATAAGAAAAATCCGAATTGGGCAAGTTGAAAAACACAACCAGTTTGAATTTTCAAAAAAATATTCTTCCTGTCCAAAAGCCAGCACTGTAGCAGATGAACAGTGCACGCCTACAACCCCCTCCGCGCGGATGTCTTTGTCATTTCAGAGGGCCTATAAATTGAACCCTCCTCTCTCAGTTTACACAACACAATTTGATCACAGCAACGAAACTCTGGCGAAATATAGAGAGAAAACAGTGGGAATCCTTAGATTGCCACCATTTTCTCTCCAATCTTTCCCAAATCTCACTCACTCACAAACACTTCAAATCACTCTCATACATACTCTCATACATACACCAATCCAAGCTCAAATCACCCTATAGGAGGAGGATTAGAGAGAAAACATAGAGGACTTCATTGTTATCTACTTGTTTTCTCTTTAACCAACTCAAATCATCAACCCTAAACACCCTCAAACACTCTCATATTCAAGCCTTAAACACTCTCACATTCAAGCATTCAAACACAAAACACAAGGAAGATAGGTATAACCTCCCTCTCCTTACCCTAAAATTCATCCATGCATGCATTTTCAAGCTACAAAATGTAGTTTATTCATCTTCTTGCTTTAGATCCAAGAAGATCACCATGGAAGTTCATCTCTATGGATGATCTTCTACAAGGATCTACATTATTTTCAAAGTGTTCTTACTTTCTTTCAAAGAAAATACATTTCCAAAACCCTAAAAATCATTTTCATACATCAAATCTCATTTTCAAAGGATAAAATTCCCCTTCCCAAGCAAATGAAGTGCTTAGTCCTAATGTACCCCAATGATGGTTTGATATAGTTGATTCACCACTAAAATGTCAAGTGATCACTAATCAAAACCTAGGGAAATGGGGACAAGCATGGATGCAAAACCCCCTTTAAAATCATATTTTCTTTCTTGAGAAGTTGCTGTCCAGTAGCAATTTTCTCAGACCTCAGTCCATGGTCTAATTTTTTGGACATAGAAAAACTTGGAATTTGGTGTTGACTACAAAATACTTTTTGTAACCGACATCCAGATCTTTCCATACATATTTTTACTTTATTTTTTGTATGAGTAAAACTCCTTTTTTCAAATTTTCTTTTAAAGGTCAGTTCATCAGTCTCTGGAAATCCAGATTTCAGATCTGAGATTTCCAGAAGGTTTTGACCCCTCAAATCATCTCCAAGATGAAAAGTTCTTTAACAGAAACCTTTTTTAAGGTGTTTTGAACATTTTTCATTCTGGAGTTTTCAAGCCCTAAAGTCCATTTCAAAGTCAAGGGTCAACTGCTTTTTTCATTCTGGCAGAAATGGTTTTCAACTTCCAAAAATCTTTTGAGTTCCAAATATCAACCCAAAAATCACCCAAAAAATCATGGGATCAGTTTAAAGCCTTAAAATGAGTTCCCAATTTTTACTTACCTCAGTTTCAACTTATTTTGGCCAAAACACACACACACACACACACACACACACACACAACAAAGGATTTTGAATGTTTGGAAGACTCGTTTTTACGAGGCGTTCCGGGTGCACACTAACGTCCTTCCCGGCGCGTAACGTGACCTCCGAACTCGAATCTCTTGATCTCGGGCATTTTTCAAAGTTTTGGCCCTTAAAACAAAAATGGCGTGGCGACTCCGTTTCGTTGATTTTTTCAAATAAAAATGGGAAAATTTTCGGATGCACATCATCACACACTTGCATTAGCATGACTTCACTATTTTGAGTTTTCCTCCGTCTATCGACATCCTTCACTCGAAATCGAAAATCATTTATTATGTAAGACTTATACCGCCTCGCATCCATATGAGGACCCAATGCAAGACTTTTAATTCTTTCGGGCACTACATCTTTTGTCGTGCATACCTTTTATAAAAAACAAAATTTAATAAGAAAATATTTAAAATGAAAATTGAAAGTATCATATGAAAGTGGTTTCATACTTACATAATCCTTAAACCAGCTAACAAACTTATCATTATGTTCTTTCTCCATAAGATGTCGTTGATTACGAGGTAGTGTCTCCCTCAAATGTGCACGATGCATTCTGAGCAGATTGGAAATATGAATTAAGTATTAATTTAAAATATAAAAGATATAAGGAATGTAAGCCTCATGTAAGGAATCACTTACTCTAGGTATTGTTCAACATCTTCAGTATTGAAAAGCACATATCTATGCGCTTGTACTCGTGTGATGTAATCAAGGGTAATTACCTCTTCTTTTCCTACAAAGCGGCCTAACTCGTCACCTTCATCATCATTTCTTCTAGGACGATTGGACTTTGTCTCAATGTCATCCATATATTGCGTACAAAAAGTCATGCATTCTTCAGCCACAATTGCCTTAGCTATGGAGGCCTCGGGGTGGGCTCGATTTCGAACATATAATTTTAATGTAAGTAGAAACCTACAAAAACATTTACTTATGCTAAACCATATGTAATAAGGAATTTAACTTTTTTCAAAGTAAATTTAATATGGATGTACCTCTCTACCGGATACATCCAACGAAATTGTATTGGGCCTGCTAGCAAGGCCTCCTCGGCTAAATGCACCGGCAAGTGCTCCATAACATCAAAGAAAGCTGGTGGGAATATTTTCTCGAGAGCGCATAGTGTGACAGCCATCCGATCTTGTATCTTTTCGAGATCAGCAAGTGTATTCACCTTTGAGGATAATTGCCTAAAGAAATTTGCCAACTCAATGATGGCTTTTACAACAGAAGTAGGCAACGCTTTTGGAACAACTAAAGGGAGTAGTTATTGGAGCAAAATATGACTATCATGGCTCTTAAGACCCCAAATAGCTCTTTCCTCTAGATGTACACAACGAGATACGTTTGACGAGTAGCCATCAGGGACTTTGACTCCCTTTAGAACTTTCAAGAATGTGTCTTTATGCTTCTACTCATTGTGAACTGAGCCGAAGGCATAATTTCTTTGCGAGATGGAAGCATTTGTAGATGCAATGGTTTCCAAATGTTCATCTCTTTTAGGTATCTTCTTGCTTTACATTATCTTTTGATTTCCCCGCAGTACCTAACAGAGTATGTAGCATATTATCACACACATTTTTTTCAATGTGCATAACATCAAGATTATGACGAACATGATTATTTGCCCAATATGACAACTCAAAGAAGATACTCCTATTTTTCCAATTGTGACACAACTTAGGAACCTTTCTCTTCTCCAACTTGGCTTGTTGCTTCTCACCCTCTTCTCTTTTCCTCTTTTTAATAACATCTTCTATTTTATACTCTGTTTCCATATTTTTAACTTGTTTAAGAAATTTTGTTCCAAACAATAACTTGGGCTTATCTCTCACTTCATGAGTACCATCAAAAGAGCGTTTATCCTTACGAAAAGCATGACTCCTAGGCAAGAAGCGTGGATGACCAATATAACAATACTTGCCACCATGATCCAACCATAGTGCTTGAGGTCTCACATTGCAACAAGGGCAAGCATATTCACCTTTAGTGCTCCATCCAGACAACATTGCATATTCAGGAAAGTCATTTATTGTCCATAATAGTGAAGCTCGTAAAGTAAACAACTCGTTCCTTGATGCATCATAAGTTGATATACCATCTTCCCACAATTCCTTCAACTCATCAATTAACGGTTGGAGATACACATCTATCTTGTTGCCCGACCCTTTTGGGCCTTGAGTAAGCACCGACAAGAAGAAATATGGCTGTTTCATGCATAACCAAGGTGGAAGATTGTATGGCATAAGCACAATCGGCCAAGTACTGTGAGATATAGTCATTGTTCTGAAAGGATTAAATCCGACAGATGCTAATCCCAATCTAACATTCCGAATTTTACTTGAAAATAATGGATAACGTTCATCGAATCCCTTCCACGCACGAGAGTCTGCAGGATGCCTCAGCACACCATCGTCTATTCTTTTCTCGGCATGCCATCTCATGAGTGTCGCGGTCTTAGATGACCAATACAACCTTTGCAACCTTGGCTTTAAGAAAAAATAACATACTTTCTTCATCACTACCTGCTTGGGAAGTTTATTCTTTCCACTTGTTTCCGCACCTTCACCGCTACCCCCTTCTTCTTGTTGCTTATATCTAGAGGCTCCACAAATTTCACATTTAGTAAGTTTTTCAGTTTCATTTCAAAACAACATACAATGATTAATGCACGCGTCCCATGTTTTATAACTGAAACCCAAATCTGCAGTCATCTTGTATGCCTCACGATAGGAACTTGGCACTTTTGCTGACTGAGCCAATGCCCTAATAAATTTTTTTAATAAAGAAGTAAATCCCTTATCGGCCACTCGATAATTAGCCTTCCAGTGCATAAGTTCTACAATAAATGAGAGTAATGTAAACTTATTACACCCTTCCCACAAGGCTTGATCAGAATCTCTCAAAAGTCTAAGAAACTTTGCGGTGGCTGCATCTGATCGTACGATTTCTTCAATTCATGCCTGGTTACTATCCAGCATACCCATCCCTTCATGTATCATTCGCCTCATACAATCTTGCGTGCCCAATTCAATTTCAATGCCATCTTCAGTTTTCCTATCATTATTATCATTCTTATACGCTGAAATGTACTCTTCCCCGTGCCTAGTCCAATTCTTGTAATCTTTTTGAAATCCAACTTCAATACAATGTGATTTCACGGTTGCACGGTCTTTTTGGTAACGATTTGCGCATTTTTTACAAGGACAATATATTTCTTTAACACCAACAGACTTTTTTGAGAATGCAAAATCGAGAAAGTTGTCAACCCCAGACATATACTCTTTTGAAATCCGATTACCCAAATCAATCCAACTTTTGTCCATATATGACTTGATATTTTTAACGTTAAAATACAACCTATATATAAGACCGAGAGACACAAATTAGTTGATTCAAGATACCTAAGTTTTTTTCTCATAAACAATGTGTTGATTCAAGATACCTAAGCTTTTTTCTCAACCTATATATATATAGAAGCAGAGGGAGAACACTCAAATAATTAGTTTCGTAGGCAACACTCATATATGCAAAGCAGTCATTCATCTCAAATAAGAAGTGCATATTTAGTCATCAAAGACAGTTATGGTTATTTAGTAGAAGCAATGACATGTGATAAAAAGGGAATGAGAAAACACAAATTTAGACAACGAGTTACAGCTTAAATCACCTTTCCTCTCCTTCCGAATAGAATGGTATGGAACACTTTAAGAGTGTCATCAAGCTTCCTCTTCGACAACTTTACGGCACTCAAACAGACTAAAGCTTGAAAATACTGACAACTTAATGATCCCTGCAAGCTCCTGAAGAAGGTATACCAAAAGAAAATAATCAACTGCTTGAACTCAGTGCCATATTGAAGTGACAGACAATGTAGAATGAATGATATGTAGCCAAGGATGATAGCAGAACATAATTTCCATGATTTGCAGTAATATGGTTTCTTTGCCATTAGCAAACCTCAATAAATGCATAGAGAAAGTAAATTAAAAGAGCAAGGTAAGCAATGAAAATGATGCAGTCCAAAGTAAAGGCGAAACTGATGTCAACATTTCCATGTTTTCAACAAGCTATTTGAAACCTTTCAGAAACAAATGCTTTGAAGGTTGAAACGCATCTTGCATAAGAGGACTGCAAAAGTTCATTAGAATATAGCAACCACAAGGTGGGAATATAAAGATATATCTCAAATAAAATAAATAAATAAATAAATAGCTAATCAAGAATGTAAAGCTTGCACAATTTCCATGCTCGGTCCTGCTACACTAATCTTGGAGGAAGACACTTTAACTGATTTTCCTTCCCCCTCAAATTAGCTAACACTGAAACTAACCTTTATAATGGCAGATCTAGCTTCCTTAGCTTCTAATTTGGTCGTCGTTCTTCACCGGTCTCCGTCTTCACAGGAGCAAAGTCTTCACCGGAGCCGGAGCTGCGTTCTTTAACGGTCGTCGTCAACACTCATCGTCAACACTGTCGCCAATTGTCGATTGCCCTAGGTAAGGTTTTGGGATTTTTTGGGAAATTTATGAGAGAGAGAGATTTGTTTTTGCGCCAAACTGAGAATGGAAAATTCATTTCCCGATATTTATTATTATATACGGCGGATATTATACGCCATCGTAAATATTATGCACTATTTACGGCGGATGCGTGTCAGCCGCCGAATATAATTAACTATTTACGGCGGCTACATATATACCGCCGTATATAACTTAAAACTCATATACGCATATGTCAAATGTACGTATACAACGTATTTACGGCGGTTAGAGCCGCCGTATATAACTAATATATACGGCGGTTGTGTATACCGCCATATATATTATTTATATACGGCGGACACGTATCATTCGCGGTATATAACTAATATATACGGCGGACGCGTATTGCCCGCCGTAAATGAGGGCCGTAAATAACCAACTTTCTTGTAGTGGATATTGATAATCTGTCTGAGCCAGTTCAAAATATTATTGGTAATTCTGGACTTTTGTGCTTACTGAATGGAGTGTATGACAACGTGGATAAGACGTTGGTTAACGCTTTCGTTGAGCGATGGCACCCAGAAACTAATAGTTTCCATATGCCATTTGGGGAGATGACCATCACTCTAAAGGATGTGTCTTGTCTTACAGGGCTTCCGGTCATAGGTTAACCCATTTTTGAGAGTCCCGGTTATTCTAGTCAACCACCTATTGATAAAGTTGTTGAGGTTTTGAGAGTCCCAAAAAAAGTGGCTAAAGATGGAATGCCTGCCAAAGGGGCATTGGTTAATCTAGAATGACTGATAACAAAGTTCTCCCTTAATTTGTACTCTTCACACCCCCAAAAAGTTGCCTTTGCTGCTAAGGCATATCTGTTCTATTTATTGGGGTGCACAATTTTCTCGGATAAGACCGGGATGTGTGTCAGTGCGAGCTACCTAGATTTATTTAGAGATGATGGGGAAATTGGGGATTATGTTTGGGGAACTGGAGCATTAGCTTATTTGTATCGGCAACTAGGAAAAGGATTGAGGTGAAACTTCCATCAGATTTCCAGGTAATTAACTTTGTTGGAGGCATGGGTTTATGAGAGGTTTCCTGCGTTTAGAAACAGTTTCAACAGCTCTTATCTACCCAATTTGCCGCTCACATTGAAGTGGCTACCACCGAGGGCTCAACCAGCGATAGTTGTCTCCGTGCAATTTAAGAGGCAATTATGATATATTTTTCAATACCCACTTCTTGTTATATTAACCCTCGCAAGTATAAGTGCCAAATTGTAGCAATATACTCTTGTAGGGGTCGAATCCACAGGGTCTCGGGTTGTTTGGAACAATTCAAATGGTGCACAAAACCAAATAAAAGAACAAATTGGGGGTTTGGTTTTGAAAGCAAAATAACTACTAAAAAGATCAAAACTTTAGACTAAATAAAACAAGAAAAGAAGTAAGAAAATAGGAGATTAAACAATAAAGAGAACTAATTTCATAGGTTGGACTTCACAAAATCATCAATCTATGCCATTTTAGTAGATAAAATAGGTAATTGATCTCAATCTAGGGTTCACCAATAATGCAAAGATAGGGACGGTAAGGCGATCGGATTTCAATCTATTGTTTCCAAATCAATTACTTTTCACAAATCAAGTCCAAGTATTTAACTAGGAAAAGCTTTAAGATCAAAAGGATAAAGAACCTAAATCAATTTGCTTTCTATCACGGCGAAAAATCAATTTAATCTTTAAATCATGAGTCTTTGGTGAGAAAATCCCCAATTCAATGGTGAAAAATCCAACCCAATTGGTTAAAAAGCAATTAAAGACTAAATCAAAGTCTAAAGTTGCAATCTTTAACACTTTCATGAAATTAGCTAAAAAGAACTAGAGAGATCAAATTTGGAAATACAAAACAATTATGACATAGACTAAATTGATAATGTTAAATCCAATCCATGAAACTATTTAAATTAGCTAATCCTAAACATAAAGATAGAAAATAAAACACTAAATAAAAAAAATAGAAAACTTACAAAGATGAAGAAAAATCAAGATATCCCCAAAAGGGAGAGTAGCCTCCCTTTTGTTCCAAAGATTAAAACATAACCCTAAAAAATATAACATCCTACTATTTATACTAAGGAGGAACAAAAGGGCTGATTAATTAATGAAGATTGGGCCGAAATGCTATTAAGGCCCAACATAACACAAAGAAGGCCCAAAGTTGAAGCAAACCAGCTGGCTGGAATCTGGCATTGGCGTGGACTAGGGCGGCCGGGCAAAATGGGTTGATGGAGCTTGGGCGGCCGCACAAGCAGGCCGAATGACAAGGGCGGCCGCACAAGGCTTGGCCAGCCAATTTTTAACTTTCTTCAATAATTTCCAGCAGGTCCTTACCACTGAAATTCTCAACAAGTCCTTTCAGAACTAAAATGCACCTAAAGCTCTCAAAATCTGCTCCACTCCAAAATTTCATCTTTTTTTCACTTTAAACCACCAATTTTCCACCTTTTCAACCTAAAAATAAAACAACACTAACAAATCAATTAAACTACCATTTTACTCGAGAATTTTGCAATAAATAGAGTTTAAAACATATAAATTGGATATGTAAACATATCCATCAAATACCCCCAAAAATTTAAAATAATTAGTAATTTTCAAAAATTTAAAATAATTAGTAATTTTCAAAATTTAAAAGAGATGCCAGAATAAATTACAATTTAACCATAAATTTCGTATACAGTTTCTAGAAATCAATAGAAAATCGAATTATTTGAAAATAAAAAGTATTATTCATTTAACTTCTATCTAAAATTCAAACTTGGATGGATAAGTGATGATTTTAAATTCATCTACCTTAAAAGCTGATAAGAGATAATTTGACAATGTATTATCGGTTAAGGATACAATTCATATCCTACTAAATATACATAAATATTCGAAATTATCCACTGTTGAAAATCAGTCCCTGCTTTACATGCGCCTATATCATTGTGTCATCAGTGCATATTTTCTTTCCTCGCCATCTGATTCAATCTTCTGTGCAGCCGACTCATCCAAGGTAATTTTCATATGTTTGTTGTGCTTCTAGGTTCATATGTGTGTTGTCCCTCTTTTATTTGTGTCATTCAAGAATGTATAAAACCAAGAAGGAGAGAATGAAAGTATAGAGTAGATTAGCAACAGGCCACTTAAATCATTTGCATGCTTTAAATAATCCTCAGTCATCTCTAACTAAATTTCTGAATAATATAATTCAAGAAGCGAGTTTATCAGAACCCATGTTTTGTTAATATAAATCCACAGATAAAAAGAGACGTATGTACGACTATAAAGATTAGTTACCTCCCCAGCAGAAACCAGCAAATCCAACCTTGGACATTCCTCTGCTTTTCAAGCCACCAATAGTGTTTTCACGTCATCAAAACCGTTTTCCTACAAAGATAACAAATTTAAATTCATGTTGACTGAAAATAATAAATTGCATCAGATTTTGACTATGTAGAGAGTAAAGAGGTAGGTAATTACGGGAGTATGGTCTTTGAGCCAACCATGTTTAGGCCTTTGTGTATTATTGGGGTCAAATGGTTCTCCACGGAAGAAGTCAGGGGCCAAGGTGTAGTATCCTGCTGCTGCAACTTTATCGGCAATCAGCCTTCGTGATCGAAAGTCAATTATGTTAGCGTAGCATCATAATCTTTTTCAGCAAAAATAAAACAGTTGACCATGTAATTGACCAAGAGAGGATCCTAGGGATGAAGTTGTTAGTTTGTCTTACCTCAGTTTTGGAACTTCAAATCATGCCCAACAGATAAAACCCTTATAATAGTTAGAACTTGACATTAAGTCTGTTTTTTGTAATGAAAGATGATGTTAAATCTGAATAATACTACCAAATATTGATTGCAGAATTTTTACCAACTTTGTCCCAAAATGAATTGGCCATTTTTATTTTTTTTTGATGCAAAAAACGTATTTATTCGGAGATAAGATTCAGTAGGCATTCCGCATTAGTCTTAGTCGGAGAACCATTTCTCCCCAACAAACAATGAAGAAAATGCCTAAATCTTTGATCCCTAATATGTATCCTTCCACTGATTCTCAAATAGTGACATTAATCTTAGACAAAAAACATCAAAATATATTCTAAACACGATAGTAGGGATTTAAGAGCTTCAAGAAATACCCACTTTGGGCAGGACCCTAATAAGCAGGAAAACCTTGGAGTACCCAATAAAGCACATACCTGAAGGGAATTTCTAGCAGAAACTGCACTTTGGCGCTGTTGATACTGGATAAGAGCCTGAAAACCTACAGAGTTTTGCACATGCAGAGCATATAAAGCAGCCCAGAAGAATATAAAGGTTTATGCAAAATTTTCTGAAGGTGTTTATACATATTTTACAAATTAAATTTTGAAACCATTCTCAAAGAAAAATCAGGAATAGGGAACATACTGAGTTACACTTACACCTATATTGCATGTTAAAAAATAAAAGCAGCAAACATACTGGTCGAGAGAACATGTTCATTTAACCTCACATAATTTCTCTTAATATAAATAATTATTTTTATTAGGTTGGCGAATACACCATATTGGCAACCATAGCTGATGTGGATTCACATGCTAAATGGTACTATGATGGTTGCAGCAATGTAAAGTGTGCTAAAGGATTTGATAAGAGCGCAAAAAACTGCCCAAAATGCAGTACCCCATATGGCAACATTATTCCGAGGTAATTGTTTTTATAGCTATCTTAGTATTATAAATACAATAATTTTTATAATTATTTCTGTTTTATTCAACCTTTTGTTTCAATAAAATAGAAGAAAATAACTTACTGATATCATCTCCTTGGCGATGCTGTTTTGAAAGCATAGATGTGATACAGTTCACAACCTCCCTCCTCGATCTCCATCTATAGCTGGCATTGACCGAATTTTCAGCCCCACTTACCTTCAAGAACTCCTCAGCAACCACATAGAACATATGCCTAACACTTATTTCAGTTCCCACAACGTCAAGAATCGATTCACCTGAAATTTCCTTCAACAAATAGTGAACCACCCTCTTGCTCCTTTCTTTAGAAACAAATTGCTCTTTCCACTCCACAAATAAATGACCATTTGCAGCCATATTCTGGGTATTAACCACTAATTAGTGCCCTAAAAGAATCCTAGGTTACAAAAACAAAGATATCCCTCTCCCCAAAGTAACTTGGCAAAAGCATCCAATTATTCCACTTAAATTTATGGCCGCAAAAACTAGAATTTCAGCCGACTTATCTTGACAGAAGATACAGAGTTCCATATCAGACTCAAAACCCTAATCGAAACCCTAATTTCCAACCCTTAAAGAAGCAACCTTGGAAATTAAAAGGGTCAAACCCACAAATATTAGCTACCCAAGAAGGTAAATTATTGCAGGAAATAAAAAAATAAACATTCTTTCCAAACAGATTCACAACCCAGGCTTTAGATTTATGAACGCCAGGATTAGCTTCTAAAAGAACCCTGAGTTTGAAAGCCCACAAAAACAACTCATATGTGTCAAAACCAAACAGGCACCACCTGTTGAGCGCTAGAAAGAGTAAAGAGCTTTAAAATCTGATTCGAAACTCTGAGGGAACTTTGACAAAATTGACATTTATGCAATTTTAGTAGAATGTTTACATTACTATCCTTAATAACAACGCTATATGACATTATGCTTGTAAGTGTATATTATGATGTGATGATTGACAAGAGTGCATTATGAAAGTTCATCATAAAATGGATTCGTTACAATCAAGTCCTGTTGTAGTGGGACGGAGGGAGTATTTTTTAAAGTACATTAATTGATTTGGAGTGGAAAACCATAACAATCGATGTGTGCCAACAGGACACTGTTGCATCTATGCATTTTAATAATCTTGCTCTTGAGAGATGCAACAGTGTCCTGTTGGCACACATCGATTGTTATGGTTTTCCACTCCAAATTAATTAATGTATTTTACGAACAAAGCTTTTAAAAAATATATTCACTTGGGGGCGGGGAGTAATATTTTTCGTGACGCTATATACATACACAAAGAAAAAATGTCGAGAAGAACTTAGGATGATCAAAATTATGTCACTTGAGATTTGCTGTGTTACATATCCTTTTTATCTTAAATGAAGTATGGAATATGATCCCTGAAGCGTTTTCAAAACGTATATGACACCGGGGTATCCAGAGAACTTCTTGGTAAGTTAAAGTTTTGAAATGGGAGGAAAGGTCAGGAAATGCATTGGGACTTGACCGAGATGCATTCGGTCATAATATTTCAGAGAAGTCAGGCTCATGTTAAATACCCAGTGGATGTCCTCCTAAAAGTACTGGTTCCTAGACAGATATATTTTCTTCTTAAATACTAACCAACACATTTCAGCATAACTTAATCACATAGGTTAGATAAACAAAAATGCATCAAAAATTGACGAATAATCTATGAGAAATGGCAGCTGGCAGAATATTTATAAATATGAAGATTACAAAAACCTTTAGTGTTTGTCTTCTTAAAACAGTGAGCAGCATCAGCATAAGCGTTAGCAGCTTCATTTTTGCTGTCCAACCATAAACAGGAAGCAAAATGTCTGAAATAGGATTCAAGTAAATGATGATTTATAGCTAAATATGTGTCACATATATAATCACATAAGAAACATAAGGTGCTATGAACATCAGTGGATAGAGGTATGGTTTTTTTGCTGATTTCAAGGATTTAAAAACCTTATAACCCAATAAAATTGCACACATATGGAGGAAAGCGATTACTTTTTTTTTTAAAGACAAATCAAGAAGATATAAAATTTATCATTTCATTCGTACTATTTCATTCATATTATTAATTGATTTTTTTTATTTACAGGTTCAAAATCAGAATATTGGTCACCGATATGAATGATATCAGTAGTGAAGCAGAGACTCACTTTATGTTGTTTAATGGTTGTGCATCTTTCTTGCTTGGGATGTCCGCTGCGGTAGCTCTTACTGATGTTTCAGAGGTACTTAATTCATTTTGTCATTTTTATAGAAGCTGCTAATAATATTTCATATAATAAAAATATTGTTCCTTGTAGGAGGACCAACTGCCAGAAGCTTTTCGAAATTTGTTTGGAAGGCAATGTTTGTTCAGAGTTGAGGTAGACCAAAAAACTAAAGATACCCCCGACGAAAAATGAAGTTTTACAGTGAAGCGAGTAACAGAGGATACCAACATCATGACGCATTTCTTATCACTCATAAACTCCGATGTAAGTATAAACCACATCACATTATCTATCTATATTATGTTATATATTTAACTTTTAATTGTTATAAGTTGCAGGATGTGGATTCCAAACCGAATCATGGAGATGAAAATATGTCCAGCTTGAACGGTAATAACGAGGTAAATTCCTAAGGATCTTTTATTTATCTTCTACTGCACTTTTTTTATTTGAGTTTAGCTACAATAAAAATTAATCATTCTTGAGTTGACTGATAATATATGTGCAATTGAATCGACATCTAAGTTTTATATAATCTTCATTATTATTTAGATTATACATGCTGTTTAACTATTTTATTTAACTTTATTTTTGTTTTGGTAGAAAAAACAATAGTACAGAATCTTAACTTTGACAAGTGTGTGGATTTAAATACTAAGGAGGGGACTGTGGAATTCGAATAAATGGAACAAAGACATGAAAAGAACGAATGACACCACGAATTGTTAACGAGGAAAACCTTGGAGGTGACAACCTCTTTGGAAAAAACCCCGGGAGTTAGGTCTCCAACCTTAAAAGTTTCACTATGATAATTGAGTTACAACTTTGGAAGAGGATGGAGAGGATTACAAGTAGCTTGTGCGTAGAGTGTGTGCATATGAGAGAGTGTCTTTGTTTCCGTCTCCATCTCCCCTTAAATATAAGTAAGTATGACGGGGTAATAGTTTGTTCCTACAATCTCGGAAATGATCTTTATCCTCTTCAACGTCCGTGAGACTAAGTCATCCTTGCCGTTGAAGTTGTGTTGGACGTGCTAGAAAAATATCCCGTATTCTTCTCTCTTATTTACTGGAAAATAATAATAAGGATATTAGGAAATATCAAATAAGTAAATATTAAAACGATACTTACAGTGGAATAACATCTTGACATGCAGGATCAACTGAAGATGTCACCATGCTGAAAAATACCCACAACAATTTGTCCCCAAAAACATTTGGCTATGTTGGCAATTGAAGAGGCAAATGTTTTTCTTCCAATTAAATGCTCAACTGCCAGCTTGCATGATGGGACGGTTAAGGATACGTGGCGGCTAGAAAGGAAAAGAGTCTCGATAGGAACTAGTAACCGTAATTCTTGATAACCATCGTTATCATCGAATCTTCTTCAAATTCTTATCCAAATCAGACGTCTCCTACTATATTATGGTGAGAGTAGCCTTAAAGGGTGCATTTTTTATCCTTCTTTCTCAAATACATAGTCACAACGTTCTCCAAAAAAGTGAGTCAGAATCAACGTGTCATTGCATTGGCGACTCTATTAAATCCGTGCTAACATATATCCTTATATGCAGTGACTCGATCCGGCTTTACGACGAATGATATTGTGGCCAAATACAAAGGTAAGATGAAAGCGGAAGAGACCATACCTGAGATGGATAACAAGCTTACCTCGAAAAGAAAAAGGGTGGACCAGATCTCCGGCGTGGAGAAGCAAATTTGGAATGAAGAAGTGTTGGAGAATCAGGTAAGAGTTAATTTGGATCTTTGGTACATTGATTTTTATTTTGGTAAAATGTCTTTTTTGTTCGTTGATGACAGATTGTCTCGATGGCTAAGTTAATGTCCAAAGAGATCAGGATATGGAGGGATAAATGTGATACCTTTGATATGAGTAGGGTCGAATACGAGAAGGATTTGAAAGAAGCTGCAAGGATAATGAGGGAAAAGGGATTGGAAATCAGGGACAAAAATGAAGAGATTTTAAAATGGCGGTCCAGGCTTGCAAGTGTTGATATCAGGCATGAAAGGGAGATGGAAGCACTTCGGGATGACTTGGTGCATGAAACTGCGAAAGCAGTTTTTGAAACTAGAATCCAAATGATTGAGGAATATCAGGCAGGAGAGCATGTGAACTGGAACCTGGATGATGAAAAGGCAGCTTTGCAGCGGATCCATGATGAAAAGATGAATGAGGGCTCCAAGGATCTTGAACAGGTTGATGATGCTCATGACAGCGACATGGAATGACTTTCAGGAGGAAAACACAAAAAGTAAGATGCTTAAGAAGGAAGAGCAGAGGTTGGAGAAGTTACTTCCAAAGCAACACCTGAGGCAGACGCCATCTGAAAAGGTAAAATAAGTCTGTTCTGGTTTTTTGATGGTATTACTGGGGTGGAATCCCTAAAGACAATTTTTAATTTTTGTTTGGTTGTGTAATAGGTCCATAAGGACCAAAGACAATTTCTTTTACGTGTTGGGTTGGTCCAACACTTTTGCACTTTAACTTTGGTAGTTTGGATGTTTTTATGGTAACTTTAGTTTAGTTATGGTTTAGTAGTTTTCAAGCATGTCAAGGCTTGTTTCCTTTTGGATGAAATTTTTCCTTGGATGATCATTTGTTATGCTCATAAGGTGACATGATAGTATGTCAAAACGGTAGGTACTTAAGATGACATGTATATGTCATAACCACAAGAATAATACGTAAGATCAATCATCTAACTGAGTGGGAATGGGTAAGCTATATGAGTTTACCCATATAGGCCCACCCCACACCTCAATTAAAGAGATAACTTGCGCTCCAGGCAAAGGTGTGGTAACCTAACATCTTAAGAAAGAGGTAATTAACTCTTTAAACCTTAGAAGGGATTGTGTACCTTTACTTGAGAAGAGATGGCCAGTCTCTGACGGAGGAGAATTTGTTGTTCTTTGCGTACTTTCAACAAGTCCCCATGTATGCATGTCAACACCTCATAAGACAGAAACATGTTAAAACGGATGCCAACTAATGTTGACACCTCTCCACTAGGTGCGTTAGTGACATCTTGATTTGCAGTGAAGTAAAGAAAAGTACATAGGAAAATGAAAGGTTACAAATAAATAAAGGATTATTCATACCTGGGAAGATATGAGTTTAAGGGGAGTTTTTGTTTAGACATAATACCTTTTAAGGTGAATGGCATTCCAACTTCGTGGTATCATTTGGCCATCCAAGGTTGCCAGGCGATATGCGCCTTTCCCGGCCTGCGCATCTATTAGGTAGGGTCCCTCCCATTTTGGGGCGAGCTTGCCTGCATTGAGCTCTTTGGTATTTTGAAATGCCTTTCGTAGGACTAAGTCTCCTACTTGAAACCTTCTAATCCTGACGTTTTTGTTGTACGATCGGGCTACCCTTTGCTGATATGCTGCCATCCGAACTTTGGCCATGTCCCTCAGTTCATCTACGGTATCTAAGTCATGTATTAAGATGTCTTTATTATGTTCAGATGTCAACAAACTATATCTGGCCATAGGTACAAGTACTTCTGCTGGAATAACTGATTCTGTTCCAAATACAAGTGAATAGGGGGTTTGACCAGTAGCGTTCTTAGATGTCATCCTGTCGGCCCATAGAACCATTGGTAACTCTTCTGCCCATCGTCCTTTCTTCTGGTTCAGTCTCTTTTTTAAGTTGCTTATGATTATTTTGTTGCTAGATTCTGCCTATCAATTGGCTTGAGGGTGAACAGGCGAAGATGTCACCATCTTGACTCCCCAAGATGTCAAGAAATCTTGGGTTCTATTGCTAATGAATTGAGAGCCATTGTCACAAATTATCTCTGATGGTATTCCAAATCGGCTGAATATATTTCTTTTGATAAAAGATATAACTTCTTTGTCGCGAACTTGTACGTATGCCTCAGCTTCTACCCATTTAGAAAAGTAGTCTGTCATAGCTAGTAGAAATACTCTTCCACCTGGTGCCCTGGGTAATTTTCCTGCGATGTCCATTCCCCAAACCATAAACGGCCATGGCGACAGGATAGGATGTAGTAGTTCAGCTGGTTGGTGCAGGATGTCCCCATGTCGTTGACAGGAGTCACATTTCTTTGCATAGTCAGCAGCGTCTCTTCTCATTGTGGGCCAAAAATAGCCCATTCTAAGAGCCTTGGTATGCAGACTTCTGCCCCTAGTATGATTTCCACATTGTCCTTCATGCAGCTCCTTTAGAACCTGATGAGCTCGTTCTGCCTCTAGACATCTTAAGTAGTGACTGCGGCAGATTTTCTAAACAAGGTTATCAATAAGTAAATACTTAGATACTCTTACCCTGAAGGCTCTAGCATTTTTCTCCTCATTTGGGATCGTATCATCTAAGAGATACTTGATAATAGGAGCTGTCCAAGAGATTGCTGCTGGAGAGGGAGGTACGTCGACATCTAGAGCGAACAACTCAAGATGATCAATTGCTGGGATGTCAATATGCACAATTGGGATACTTGTCTGTGAAATGCTTTTGAAGGCTGAGCCCAAGTTTGCCAGAGCATCTGCTTGAGAATTTTCTTCTCGTGGAATTTGTTCCAAGGAAAATGATTTGAATTTGGACGAAAGAATTTTTACGATTTCCAACTATGTCGTCATCTTTGCATTTTTCGCTATGTAGGATCCATTGTAATGGTTAACAATTAGCAAAGAATCCATAAACACCCGGATATGCTTGACATCTAGGTCCTGGGCTGCTGTTAAACCTGCGATTAATGCCTCATATTCTGCTTCATTATTAGTGGCCTTGAAACTGCAACTGATGGATTGTGGTATTATGTCCCCTTGTGGCGATTTTAGTACTACACCAAGACCTATACCTCTCATGTTAGAAGCACCATCTGTGTAGAGAGTCCAGATTTTTAGGATGTCATCATTTTGAAGTTGTTGTACTTCCAATTCCACCTCTTGTTGCATGGTTGGACTAAAATCAGCCACAAAATCAGCTAGGGCTTGAGATTTTATTGCAGTTCTGGGCTCATATTTAATGTCATACGTGCTTAATTATACGGACCATTTCGCCATTCGACCTGACATCTCTGGTTTTCTCATAACATTCTTAATAGGATAGTTAGTACGTACAATTATAGTATGTGTTTCAAAATAGTGCCTTAATTTAATAGAAGCAGTTATCAAAGCTAAAATTAACTTCTGTAAATGGGAATTCCTGGTCTCCGCGTCTAAGAGTGTCTTACTTATATAGTAGATGGGTTGCTGATTACCATCTCGTTTTGTCACCAAGACTGCGCTTATAGCGCCTTCTGATACTGCTAGGTAGATGTAAAGATGTTCCTCCTCCTGAGGTTTGGCCAATAATGGAGGTGTCGACAGGTAAGTTTTGAGCTCATGAAAGGCTTCTTCATGTTGGTCCTCCTACTGAAACTTCTTGTTCTTCCTCAAGATATCATAGAAAGGTTTGCATCGATCCGAGGATTTTGAAATGAACCTGGTGAGTGCAGCAATCTTTCCCGTCAATCTTTGGACGTCCTTGACAGATTGAGGTGACGACAGGTTGATAATAGCACGTATCTGTTCTGGGGCAGCTTCAATGCCTCTTTTAGTAACCATATAACCCAAAAACTTCCCTGCCTTCATTCCAAAGTTGCATTTAGTTGGATTAAGTTTCATATTGAAACAATCCAAGAAGTCGAAGGCCTGAGATAGGTTGCTTATGTGATCTTCGGCTTTCTTGGATTTTACTACCATGTCGTCAATATATACTTCCATTGTGTCCCCAATCTGATCTTTGAACATTTTGTTGACGAGCCTTTGATATGTTGCACCTGCATTTTTTAGTCCAAAAGGCATAGCAATATAACAATAGATACCTGTGGGTGTTATGAAGGCGGTGTCCTCTTGGTTAGATGGTTCCATCTGGATTTGTTGAAATCCCGAGGATGCGTCCATGAATGTGAGGAGCTCATGTCCGGAGATGGCATCAACTAACGAATCTATGTGTGGCAAAGGGAAAGGATCTTTTGGACAGGCTTTATTCAAGTCGGTGAAGTCAACACAGACTCGCCATTTCCCATTCTTCTTCTCAACCACAACCACGTTTGCTAACCATCTTGGATAATCTACCTCTCGTATCATGTTGGCTTTGAGTAAGCGCTCTACTTCTTCCTTGATGATCTGGTTTCTTGTTTACGCAAACTTCCTACGTTTACGGTGCACTTTGGTTTAAAACTAGGATCTATGTTAAGTTTGTGAGTGATGACATCTTTGCTGACACCTGTCATGTCATCATGTCTCCAAGCAAAACTTTTTATTCTGCTTCTTAATAGGTCCAGAAGCTTCTCTTCTATGTCTGATGGAATGTCAGTGCCAATAAGTACCTTGATGTCCGGGTTGGAAGGGTCTAGCAATATTTCTTTCACATCATCCTCCCTAGCTTCCAGGACTTCACGTACATTCCTCTGTAATTGCTATACTTGTTTTGGAGATGTCGACGCCTTCATTGAAGTTTTATAACATTCCTTGGCCACCTGTTGATCACTGTATATCTTAGCGACACCCCAAGGTGTTGGAAACTTCACACACTGATGGTAAGTGGAGGGTACAGCCTTCATTCCATGAATCCACGGTCTTCCAAGGATGACGTTGTAGGATGTTGCACAATCAATTACGCAGAACCGTTCCATGGTGTTGAGGCCCTTTGAGTATATTGGAAGCTTTATCTCCCCCACCGTTTCTTTGACTTCACCACTGAAGCCTACCAACACTGCGGATTTCTTGATGATCTCCGATTCTGGGATGTTCATTTCCTTAAGGGTACCCAACATAATAAGATTGACAGAGCTACCCCCATCAACCAGGATGCGCCGGATTGTACAATTGGCAATCTGCAAGGAAATAACTAGGCCGTCGTGATGAGGTTCCAGCAAGTTATCTCGATCACTCTCATCAAAGGTGATTGGATCCTGGCAGGGTGTCGACATCCTGGGCTGTCTTTCTGGCTTCTCCTCTTTTGACTCCTTAGCATGTCGTTTTGCGGTAGAATAGGATGTGCCACATATTTCTGAACCTCCACTAATGAAATTGATCACCTTTGTTGATGCTGGGGGAGAAACTGGTCTTTCGGCTTCATGAGGAGCTTCCGCACTTTCAGCCTTCTTCTTTTTGGGTCCCAGTAACTCCTTAAGATGTCCCTTCGAGAGCAGGTAACCAATCTCCTTTCTTAGTGCGATGCAATCTTCAGTAACATGCCCAAAGTCTTCATGGTAAGTGCACCATTTTGATTTGTCATGCCATCCCGTGGACTTATCCGTCTTCTTTGGCCATTTGGCTTTGTCCCCTAGGTTGCCCATTGCACAGAGTATACCTGAAATGTCAACAGAAAAACAATAATCAGAAATGTTAGGCACATTATCACTATCTTCATCCTCACCATCTATTGAATTAATTTTGCTAGTATCAATTCTCGGATAAGGATTGGAACGGTTGTTCCTGCGATGGGACGATTCAGTCTTTCTGTCAGGGTTGTCATATGTCGACAACTTGGATGAGGTCTTCGATCTTCGCAGCTCATCTTCCTCCAGTCTTATGAATCTCACTGCCCGCTCCGACTTCTTCCAACCGCTTACAAGGAGTCATCACCAAATCTTGATAATATCGTGAATCTTTCTTTAGTCCCATTTTGAATGCTTCGTGGTCAGTCGACATGTCAAGATTGGGAGTTTCTAGCACTTCCTTATTGAACCGGTGGACATAATCCTTCGAGTTTCATTAGGCCGCCGAGTCACATTGTAGAGGTCACTTGTCAACTTCTCAAATTGTCGATTGCATGAGAATTGGTTATAGAACATGTTGATAAGTGGGCGTATGAACCAATTGAACCTTGGGGCTGCCCTAATCGGCCATTTGAGAGCCGGGTCCAACCAAGGTCGATCCAAATCCTCTGCATAAGCAAGCCTCCCGGAATTGAAGCGGAATATGGATTATGTCCATCTTTTCTTGATAGTGAGCAACATGCTCTTACAGTGCAATGGTACCGTCATACAGCTTCATAGATGGTACACTGAAATGCTTCGGGATGTCAACATTTGCAATTGCTGGGACAAACCGGGATTGATTGTAGCAATTCTGAGTCACTGATTGGATTGGAGGAGTTATGCCCGGCACGTTCATTATCAGCTCTCTGAGATCCTGCATCTGTTTTGCTAGTGGATTTCCTGCAAAAGGGTCATCCATAGGAATACGATTGAAATTATTATTATTGAAAAGATTATTTAGTAAACCAGAGTTATCCGTAGTCGTTGTGACAGTGGTGTTGTCAATGAATGGGATGAACTGGGTGAATCCTGCGGAAGGTGGCATCATTGGGGTGTCCCCGGGCAAAGATGTTGACATCATTAAGGATGTCGGCTGATGAGTTTGAGGTGGACTACCCATTGGTATAAATTCACTCTGAAGCGTAGATCCTTCGGTGTTGTCGAAGTTGAGGTTCCTCGCACGCAATGGTGATATGTTGTCAAGCCGAGATGCGATGAACTGTTGATCTTTCTGCATCTTAATCATGGAATTGGCCAGCACCTTCGAATTGTTGTCTTGCTGATCCAACCTCTGATTCAACTTGGTTAGGATAGTCCGGATGTCATCATCTACATTGGATGAGGTTGCTCCCTTTTGCGGAGTCTTTGTAGGTTGAGTTTGCTGAGGTCCGGTTTGAGGAGGTGGTGGCAACAAACTGGTTCTACCTACTGATGTTGGAGTGACGGCGGGAGCTTTGTCGGCGGCGGACACATTGGGGGGTGCAGACATAATGAATTTGATTAGGAAATGATCCAAATAACCGACAAACCACGAGGCCCCTCGGTGGGCACCAAATTGTTTTGGTAGAAAAAACAATAGTACAGAATCTTAACTTTGACAAGTGTGTGGATTTAAATACTAAGGAGGGGACTGTGGAATTCGAATAAATGGAACAAAGACATGAAAAGAACGAATGACACCACGAATTGTTAACGAGGAAAACCTTGGAGGTGACAACCTCTTTGGAAAAAACCCCGGGAGTTAGGTCTCCAACCTTAAAAGTTTCACTATGATAATTGAGTTACAACTTTGGAAGAGGATGGAGAGGATTACAAGTAGCTTGTGCGTAGAGTGTGTGCATATGAGAGAGTGTCTTTGTTTCCGTCTCCATCTCCCCTTATATATAAGTAAGTATGACGGGGTAATAGTTTGTTCCTACAATCTCGGAAATGATCTTTATCCTCTTCAACGTCCGTGAGACTAAGTCATCCTTGCCGTTGAAGTTGTGTTGAACGTGCTAGAAAAATATCCCGTATTCTTCTCTCTTATTTACTGGAAAATAATAATAAGGATATTAGGAAATATCAAATAAGTAAATATTAAAACGATACTTACAGTGGAATAACATCTTGACATGCAGGATCAACTGAAGATGTCACCATGCTGAAAAATACCCACAACAATTTTTATGTAGGATACGCCCTTGAAATCTATGGGGGACAGTTCTTCAACATACATAACTCCAAGGAATCGTTTGTTGAATAACATATCCAATGATGAGGAGGTTCAACTATCCGTTACTAAGGTAATTAAGCACATCAAGCAGGAGAAATTAGATAAGTAGGCAAAGAAGAAGGAGAGATTAGCATTTTATTTCAAACATTTGATTATATGTTTTACAATTGAGCAAGATGTATTGGTTTAATAACCCTTACATTATTTGCTATTTATTACCCGATTGACATTATTGTGGGTAGCTTTAGTGGAATTGTTGGACAAAATTTTATTTGGTAGACTTTGATTTCATTGATATTTTTTTATTTCTGCTTATTCTGAAATAAAAATGTGAACTTTATTAGTTTTCAAATATGTACAATTTTGATGTTCTTATTTAGTACTTTGTGATTTATACTTTGATGATCAGACTCGGCATATTTCCATAGTCTAACCGTGTAGACGAAGGACGCGACACTGGTGCCGACACGGGATATGCGTTGGATTCGCCAGGTTGAAAATGGACTCGGCAGTTTTCATATTTGTTTGATTGAAATCAATTTTTTCATCATTCCCCCTTACAAATCTAATGTATTGTGCCGATCAAATAAAGGAGGAGGAAGAAAAGAACCTGAATTTAGAAAGCTCTGTTTGTTTCGACCTAAGTAGAACGACATCTCGCCTTGGTGTTGTAGATCTGAGATGGTCGTCGATTGGCTCGATTGTTGAGTTTGCCGTTGGTGATAAGTTAATGTATTTGGAGTTGTCGGTCGGTTAAGGTCGCTGGTAGTCGATTGGTGAAGTCGTTGCTCGAAAGAGCCAAGATAGAGAGAAAGTGAAGAGGCCCCATGGCACACTGAATGAACGCTCGCCCGAAAACAAGAAGTATTTTCTCTTTTTTTTTGAGTCGCCACGCCGTTTTTAGAGGAAAACATTGAAAAACCTAATTTTAAGAGATTTTGAATCCGGGAGTCTGGTTACGTGTTGGGAAGAACTAGAGAGTTCACCCAACACGCCCCTTTCGGGACTTTCAATCAACATTTGGACAAATATGGACATTTAAAGTGTGTGTGCGATGTGTGTAAACAAGTAAAGTGTGCAAGCCTTAGATTTCATTAATGGTATGGAACTGAATACAACTTGCGAGCCATGATAGGGGGCCGCACCCTTTTTACACGTGATATCTTTTATCACAAGGCAGAGGTTTTGAGACAGATTGTCCCTTACAGAGGTAAAGCTACTCGAGAAATGAAAAGACATTATTTTGCTCATTTAGGACACTATTTAGTGGTCTAGAACCCAGTTTGGGGTTGATGGGAGTGGACAAAGTCACGATAGGCTTTGTCGACACGGATGTCACATGACATAGAGTCTTTTGAAGTCTTCTATGTCACGTGGTGATCCTCTTCCGTCAATTGGGTTGTGCCCAAACTGAGTTTAGGCACCCAAATAGTAGCTTATGAACCAGAAGATGCTTAGGTAGGCTTTGAGTCCCAAAGGGATGGTCCTAGCAGATTCTGAAGTCCAAGAATGGCTTTGCAGCCTTCTGGGAGTCCCATGTCGTATGACACGGGATCTCCATGGAGACCTATGTCGCACGATATGGGGAGCCTATTTCAGTGCCCTTCAGTCTGTTTGGTTCCTCCTTTGTTCCCCAAGCAAACCAAGCATCTTTATTGATTATAAACAGTAATATAAAACTATAATGTGGGTATTATGGGAAGATCACATGGCTTTAGTGACCAAATCTGATAAATCACATATTTTATGGCCACTTTGAAGTAGCCATCACTTCCTAACCCAATGTAGCTAGGCAAAGATTGAAGCTTTATTGGTGTGTGTACCACCAAATGTCCAGATCTGAGGTGGGGAGAAGTGAATATTGAAGATTCACTCCTCCACCACCTTTGTCATGCAAAATCCCAATTTCTACATGGTAAGAGAGCAAATATGCATGCAAGGTATATTTAAAGACTTTATTTAAAGGGAGAGAGAGGTTTAGGGTCTACCTATTGTAGTCCACGAAGTAGGATCACCAATAGTATGGTGTCTACCCCTTCAATTACCACCAAAGGAAGCTTCTTGGAGCCTTGACCTTGAAGTGTGTGTGTGTGAGGAGAGAGGTGAGTGTGTGTGTGTGAGGAGAGAGGGAGGGACTCTATTTGGCAAGAGTTTCCCCTATTTTTCTGGTATTCCTCTCAGAACTTGGCCCTCACTTTTTGGTTCTCTTCCTTCTCCCCTTCAAATGACCAGCCATGCCTTCTATTTATAGGCATCCTGATGGGGCTTCTTATGTCGCACGACATAGGCAGTTAAACCGCCTTAGTGGCCCTTGTCGGACGACAGCGTACACATTTTGGCCATAATGGGCCAAGTGGCTGGCAGGCCCAATGGATTGGTGGGCTCTGGGACTTCTTATGTCGCACGACATAGGCAGTTAAACCGCCTTAATGTCCATGTCGTCCGACAGCGTACATCTTTTGGCCATAATGGGCCAAGTGGCTGGCAGGCCCAATGAATTGGTGGGCTGCTGGGATTTTTGGACCCTAATTGCTTTTTAGCAATTTGTGTAAGCCCAAATTTAATTAAATTGAATCCAAAACTTGAGTTCGGATCGGGGTACTCACAGAGCCCCTCGGCGACGTCGCTTCCACGGGAAGCGGGGTCGTCGACAAAAAAATGAGAATCCCGAGCCGAACACGAACGACGGGGAAAGAGGTGACCAAGATGGTCAAGTGGCTGGACCTCTTATGAAGAGGATTCCTACGTATCCCGTAGGGGAATCAAGCCAAGTCGTAGTTCAGGCAAAGATGGGGTACCAAATGAAAGGCTATGGGTTTTATACCCGAAAGTGACTGTTCCAAGGGGAGTCACCCCGAAGATGGGCGTTTGTACCCAAGATTGACTGTTCCAAGGGGAGTCACCCCGAAGATGGGTGTTTGTACCCAAGATTGACTGTTCCAAGGGGAGTCACCCCGAAGATTTGTACTGGAGTTTGACTTTTTTTCTTTGGGAGTCACCCGCTGGAAATGTTGACTTTTTTTCTTTGGGAGTCACCCGCTGGAAATGTTGACTTTTTTCTTTGGGAGTCACCCGCCGGAAATGTTGACTTTTTTCTTTGGGAGTCACCCGCTGGAAATGTTGACTTTTTTTCTTTGGGAGTCACCCGCTGGAAATGTTGACTTTTTTCTTTGGGAGTCACCCGCTGGTTGAACTGTGGAAATCTGTGCGGTCTTTCCGGACCGGGTAGTTTAAGGCCGTTTTGGGCCGTTGTGTTGTGTTAAACGAGAGAGGTGGGTTTTTGAACCCAAATGAATTGGTGAATTTTGGCGATGGGCAGCCAAGATAGGCTGACAGAATTTGATCAGGGGCAAAAGGGTAAAATCACCCTTCTGGGCCATGGATGTCGTACGACATGGGGAGGTTCCCAGGCAGTTTTAATTAAAACCACAGGTGGCAAGATAGGTCTTTCAAAAGACCATCCATTGCCGCCGAGAACAGAGAGAAAGAAAGAGAGAAAATTTTGAAAATTCTCCCTCCGATTTTGATTTAGATCAAGACATTGAAGATGCCTCCGCGGGCCGAATCAAGAAGGAACGTGCAACGAGCATTGTCCGAGAGACGGAAGCTTGTGGATCGGAACAAGCAGAAGAAATTCCCCGAGGGACATGGTCTCTACCCGGGTCTTGATTTTCACACTTCTACGTTGGAGCAGAAGGGGGTAAGTATTGAAAGATTAACCCTTTTCGAAATCTGATTTCTAGGGTTAGGGATTGAAATTGGGGGAAATCGCACCCAAATAGGAATTGCATGCTTGGCATGGGATGAAAGTGTTTTTGAAAAGATTTTTCCTTTTCTGTTTCTTCTTATTTTGAAAGAATTTAGTGATGATTTTTGTGTGTGAATGCATGCACATATTGTTATGGTTTTTGATACATGTCTTTGTGCTTACTGCGGACCTTGCGGACGAGGGTCTCCTGAGGCGATTGCGACCAGTTGGGGTCTTTTACCGGGCTCTTCTGATTTACCGGACAGTCCTAAGGGACTGGTCTTCGCTGCTGGTCTTGGACCATTCTTCACAGCTGTTGGAGCTTTTGGGGACACGGCCAGGAGCGTGGAGCTTGTGCGGGCCTTTAGGCAGTTCTGGTGGGACTCTACCCACACATTCCATCCGTCTGAGGTGAGGCGACCATCACTCCATATGACTTCACTGCCATTACCGGTCTGCAGTTTACAGACAGGCCGATCTTTACTGAGGATCCTGGTGTGTTGAGCCCAGACGCCATCAGAGCCTTGACTGGCATGACTTTTCGCCTTAAGGGCAATGGGGTTCCGTTGGCGGACTTGCATTACCTTTGACGACTCGAGTCGTCGTCATTTTCTGAGGGCGCCGCCGTGGTTCTGGCCGAGCGGCTAGCTAGAGCCTTCGTGCAGGCCGGGTTGTCGACACCTGTTTTGCAATGCCTCTACGACGGTATTGACTCTTTTGTTGGAGCCTCTTAGAGATTGGGACCAGGTGTCCACCTTTTCATGGGGAGAGGCTGGTTTGGCCCAGGTGTACAGGGGCCTGGATGAGGTGAGCAGAGGTAGTGTGACCTCTTTGGATTTTTACCAGACTGTGCTGGAGGTATGTCCTTTGCTTTTCGCGACTTGACTTCTGTATTTGACTGTTCTGTCATCATTCTTTTCTTTGTTCTTGCTGCACGCTGAGAGTTTTTTGTCTCTGATTTCAGGTGTGGGCCTATAAGATGTTCGGCTGTTATGCCTGGACTGTGCCCGAGAGGATTGCGGCAGATCTGTTCCCTGCCATTCGCCGCTGGACTTTTGGGGCGAGAGAGAGCCGGAAGGTGGACGGGGCGAAGCCCCGTAAGACGGCTTGTTATCATGATATTATGATTGCTCTGAGGGCTACCCCTGTTGGGTTGAGACACTTCCCCTGGCACGGCCGTTATGGTGAGGATTTGGTTGGTGCTTCTTGCCCGGTGACTAGGACGAGGAGGCTCTTGATTGGCACGGGAGGGCGATGCCACTGTACTTGGGGAGAGAGTGAGCGGCGGCATGGTCCTGGTGCGGTTGCTCGTGTTCCTCGCGATCCTCCTCCGGGGATATGGCACATTCGGGCCTTGCCTGATTTGGAGCGGCTGCGGACCGGCATTGATGCCGCTGAGTTCTATGAGGAGGGTGGTTACGCCTATTTTGTTTTCACCCGGTTGGTGACTCCTCAGGTCATGGCTGCTAGGAGGGCAGCGGGGATTCAGGCACCGGCGCCTCCCCGATCTTTTGAGTATGAGGTGGGCGTGTCGCCACTCCTCTTTTGACATGTCTGAGACTCATCCGCATCTGCGGTTGCCCCGAGGGACTACCTCTGTGAGTAATTTCCCTTTTTTCTGATTCATTCCAGCTTTTAACCGCTTTACTGTCTGCATTGATTGCTTCTGACTGCCTTTTCTGTTTTCATTGAACAGGTTCCGGCCAAGACGTTCAGGATGGTGGCGAAGGCGCTCACCGGTGCTGTGAAGATGCTTTGCGCCCGGTTTCGCAGGAGCGCGGAGCATTGGAAGGGGAAGTGCGGCTCCGGCACGATGATGTAGTGCCTCCGAAGAAGAGGCCCGGACCGGCTTTGGCTCCTTACGGTTCACGGGCGGGCGGATCTAGTCGGCGGCCCGGCCGACGACGATGATGGCGAGGAGGATCCTTATCGGCCCCCTTTACTACCGTACACAGTGGCGGGGATATTATGCGAGCCCGGCCTTGGGCGCATTATGAGGGCGATGACTCTGACGGCGAGATCCAGGAGGTGCCAGAGGGTGGCGATGGTGGCCGGGAGCGAGTGGCTCAGGAGGAGGTGGCGGCGAGGATGACAGCGGCTCTGAGGAGGAGGACGGTTCTGACGACGACTCCGAGTCGGAGTGATTACGGCGGTCCCCTTCTGCCATGCTTTGACTCTTTTTCGGGAGAGAGGAAATGCATGTGCTATTTTTGTTCTCTTGGATTGCAAAACAATGTTTTTTATTACTCTTGTACTTTGACAATTACAATATTTGTTCATTTATGCATTTGCGAGCTTATATGCATGAGTTCGTCCCAAGAAAGGCACGGGATGGTGGCTTTTGGTGTGATCGGGTGTTTTTTTGCGATTTTTGTATGTTTTGGGCAATATTTATGTGCCTGTGGGTGTGTCGGATGTTCCGAATCCTCTCCCGTGGGCTTTATGAGCGAGGGGAAGTGTTTGGGTATGTTTTTATGGTGTTTTGGACAGGTTTGGGTGGTTGTTTGAGCAAGCGTTGGGTCACTTTGGTATTCTTTGCGATTCTGTTTGTGGGTATTCTTGATGTAGCTCTCTATGTCGTCCGACACGGGGCTTATTGGGACCTTTATGTCGCACGACATAGAGAGTACGTGGGACAATTTCTTGGTCGGTAAGTTTCGGTACTTTATAAAGCGGTCGGGAACAGTTCATTCCAGCAGCCACATCAGGTGTTGAGTTTGTCTTTCACCTCAAAATTAGCCCCAAGATTTGATCATTGGTCCAAAATGGAACATTATGATGACAGGTCTAAGACTAAAGAGCGTCAATTTCATTCTGATCTGATAGATCTGACCCGCCGTCATCGCAGCAACAATAGGAGGATCATTGACCAACGATATGGGTTGGAATGCATCTGGGCATTGAAGGAGTGGGCGGTAGGCGGAACCTTCTCGGGCCGCATCCGGCTGGGGACCGGGAGAGGCATGTCTTTACCCTCTCGTATAATGATCTCACACCTACGATTGAGGAGTTCCGTGCACCGATTGGGGAGGCGAGCTTAGAGATCCTGTCTTCCCGCGAGATTCGCGACCTTTGGTGAGCAATTGGCCGACTTCTTGGGATTTCGTGCGGAAGCGAGTGGCGATCGATTCTCGACTTGTCCTTTGTTGACACTGGCCCGGATAGCCCGGTTGGCGTGTCATGCCCCAGCGGTTTGACTTATCTACGGCCATGGACATCTTTATGCGATTATGATCTCCCTATCAGCTTACGTGAGTATGATGGGGTGTGCTCCGACTTCTTCTTTGGGAGTTGTTAGGCGGATGCGGGGCTCTCGAGGTATCACGGCGGCGAGGTTCGGCCGGGCGGGGAGAGAGAGACATAGTTCCCATTCTGTGGCAGAGACCTATCACGGGATGGACCGGCGGGTGGAGGATCGGTGCACATGGGGCGCGGCGGCCCAGTCTTTTGTCATTGTGGCTCTTTGAGCGGTTGAGGCTTATTTCCCCTTTACTGTTGGGACACTTGCGGCACCTTGGGTTACGCGGCGAGGCGAGTGGCTCCCGAGGTTTCACAGGAAGGTTGGCAGAGGCGACTGGCCAGGTATACTACCAATGATATCCATTACTGGGTTCCCGGATGGAGGCTCGAGATCATGAGCGGTAGGCAGGATGGATCTGCTATAGTGAGGCTGCCAGGACTACACTTCTCGTCATTCAGTATCCCCTTGCTTGTTCGAGAGGCGGTATGGATACCCACGGGTGTTGATGGGTTCAGGGAGCAGATGGCTCGGGATACTGCCCTTCTTGACATGACTGATGACTGGACCCTTAGGTTCTTTGCCCGGGCCTTTTCAAGAGCAGCTTTTCCCACTCATACACTGATACGGAAGACTCGGGGGATCATATATCTATCCACCTTGTATTTGATCTGGTATGGGGAGCAGATGGGACCAGTCCAGGACACCATCGAGGCATATTGCAGAGGGATCCGAGGAGGAGACCCAACTAGCCGGGAGCTACGCGATGTTGAAGCACAGGCTGACCCAGACAATGTGACCGATGACTCGACGACGGATTTTGAGAGACTCGTGGAGAGGAGAGCCAAGATGAGGGATGACCCTGAAGTTATGGCTAGGAGGGTAGCTCTGAGAGATGAAAGGGCTACCCAAGCGGCATTGAGAGCTGCCAGATTGATTGACTCGCCGACTCGTATTATTCCCGAGCCGGGGCGACGGGAGACAGAAATGTTTGGGATAGCTAAGCCAAAGACCTCCCGGGGACCGAGGAAGAGGAAGAAGAAGGGTGCTAGTTCAGGAGTGGGAACGAGCGACTAGGATTAGGCGACCTATTCTTGTATCCCTTATTTGCCGACACAGATAATTTAGATGTACCTTTTTAAAAGATATTATTTTGCTAATGTTAATGAGCCGAGAGTAAACCGTGCTTGAACTCATCAATGAATGTATTAATGTGATGAAAGTTGAAATTACTTCAAAACTTAATCAAGACACATTTTGGTGATCACAAATACAACTGTTTGACAGGATTTGGTGATTTTTATGTTTTTTAGACCGAACCGCGAACGGCTGCCTACGTTCCCCTTTTACGATTGGTGAGGGGCTCAGGTCTCCGTAGTTCGACCCAATTTTGTGTTTAAGAAAGGGATAGATAGAAGGGGGACAAATGGTGCAACCCTGTTTTTTACCTAGACCGCCCGTTTTTAGGGTTTTCAGCCTAGTCGTGTATATTCTTTAGCACCTAGCGCGCCCTTTGTTTTGCACGGACTGCCTTTTGAGAGGTTTTCGGTCTCGTGCAGGTACATTATTTTCACGCTTTTCTTCTTCTTTTTTTTTTTTTTTTTTTTTATCTTTTCTTTTTTTTTTTTTTTTTTAGAGGGGAGACTCGATTCAGATGTAATAACGGCGTAATTTGTCACCGTTCACCGGATGCATGAAGGGGTTTCCATCCAAATCCGTTAACTTCATTGCTCCACCGGGAGAAGATTTCTTTCACCGGATACGGGCCTACCCAGGCCCGGTGCCCACACCCGGAAGGGCTGCGGTCGGTGGCTTTTCTTTTAGGACCAAATCACCCACTTTAATGTCGCGGGGATGTACCTTCTTGTCAAAGGCCCTAGCCATGCGCTTCTGATAAGCTCGGATGTGCTCCATTGCTTTAAGCCTTCGCTCGTCCAGGAGAGCTAGCTCGTCGTGTCGACTCTGAAGCCATTCTATCTCGTTGACCTCATTTTCAAGCAGGACCCGTAGAGAGGGTATCTCTAGCTCAATGGGTAGAACGGCATCCATCCCATATGTCAAAGCGAACGGGGTTTCGCCGGTGGCAGTTCTTACTGAGGTGCGGTAGCCCCATAGTGCTAAGTGAAGCTTCTCAGGCCAATCTCGGATCCTTTCAGCCATTTTCCGGATGATCCTTTCTAGATTCTTGTTTGCGGCCTCGACAGCACCATTGGTTTGGGGGCGATAAAGGGAGGACTTGTGTCGCTTGATTCTGAATTCTGCGAGCAGTTTGTCGGTGTGTCCCGCGAAATGTGACCCGTTATCTGAGATAATCTCATTTGGAACTCCGTATCGGCACATGATGTTTTCTTTTATGAAACGGGCCACCTTTTTGGAGTTGAGGACTTTGTAGGACGCTGCTTCAACCCACTTGGTGAAGTAATCCACAGCGACCAAAACGAACTCGTGCCCGTTACTGCCGGCAGGAGTTATTTTTCCAATGACGTCTATTCCCCATGTTGCAAATGGCCAAGAAGTGCTCATGCAGTAGAGATCATGGGGAGGCATATGGTTAAGATTGGAGAACCGTTGACATTTATCGCAGGTACGCACAAATTGAATGCAGTCAGTTTCCATGGAGATCCAATAATAGCCCATCCTGAGTATGCTGAACATTAGTGCTCGGGCGTTCATATGTGGTCCGCATGCGCCACTATGGACTTCTTCCATGACTTTTCTGGCTTTAGATTTGCTGATGCAGAGCAGAAGTGGCCCTCGATGCCTTTTCTTCCACAGGTCATCCCCCATAATAACGTACTGCGCAGACAACCTTTTCAAAGCTTGTAAACTTTTGGCACGGAGACCTTCTTTTATTCTACCATCCTTTTTCGTTGGGAACGAAGCTTTGCCATGTTTAAGGTACTGAAAGATCTGACTGTACCACAAGTCATCGACCTTTTCTAACTCGATCTGGCAACAGTAGGCGGGATTCTCGCGCCTCCCAACCCTGAATGGTTTTACTGATTTTCCCTCTGGGATTTCCACCAGAGAGGCCAAAGTGGCCAGGGCGTCCGCGAACCTATTCTTGTCCCGGGGTAGGTAGTGGAACGTGACCTCTTTGAATTGGTTGATCAGATCCTCCATGTAGGCATAGTACATTTGCAAGTACTGGTCCACGGTTCTCCACTTATTGGATACCTGATTGATGATTAGCTGAGAGTCCCCGTACACCTCCAACTTTTCGACATTTCGTTCCAAGGCTGCCTCGAGGCCGGCTATGCAAGCTTCATACTCCGCGGCGTTGTTAGTAGCCGGGAAATTCAACTTGATAGCGATGGGGGTGTGCACATCCTTTGGATCAACCAACACCATGCCGATACCATTGCCCCTTTTGTTGGCGGCACCGTCGAAGAACAACTGCCAGCGGTCTGTACCCTCTATCACGAAGATTCCATCATCACAGGCGGGGTTCGAACTCGGGCGCTTACGAGCTTGGGAAATGCCGGGTGATCGACGAGCTTGGCCTTTGATTGCCTTGCGGGTTACGAACTTGATATCAAATTCGGCTAGGAAGAATGACCATTTCGCAAGCCTTGATGACGAGAAGACTTTCCGAACGAGGCACTTGATGGGATCCATCTTTGACACTAGGTGTACTGTATGCGCCAGGAGGTAGTGTCTCAGTTTGCTGACCACCCATACCAAAGCTGCACAGGTTTTCTCTAAAGCGGAGTAGTTTAACTCACTGCCCTGAAGCTTCCGGCTGACGAAGTATATTGCATTTTCCACCTTTGAATCCAGCTTTTCTTGTGCGAGCATGGCTCCAGCAGCCGTATCTGTGACTGTTAAGTATAGCAACAAGAGCTTGTCCTTATGTGGAGGACACAAGATTGGGGGATGGACCAAGTAGGCCTTGATCATCTCGAAGGCGGTTTGACACTGTTCATTCCACTCAACCTCCTGATTTTTCCTGAGCAGCTTGAAGATCGGCTCACAGATAGAGGTTAGCTGATGGATGAATCGGCTGATGTATTGGAGACAACCCATGAAAGCCTTCACCTCCGTGACGGTCGTCGAGGGCTTCATCTCCATGATGGCTTTGATCTTTCTTGGATCGGCTTCAATCCCTCGTTCTGTGACCATGTATCCCAGAACCTTTCCTCGGACTACGCCAAAGGTGCATTTTACTGGGTTCAACCTCATTTCATGCTCCCGCAGTCGGTTGAAGAACTTCCTTAGGTCGATCAAGTGCTGTCCATCGGATCCCTTGGAATGAATAATCATGTCATCAACATAGACTTCGATCTCCTTGTGGATCATGTCATGGAAAAGTGCAGTGACTGCTCGCTGGTAAGTGGCACCGGCATTCTTCAGGCCGAAGGGCATAACCGTATAGCAGAAGGTTCCCCAAGGACTGGTGAAGGAAGTCTTTTCCTGATCTTCTTCGACAACTTTAATCTGATTGTAACCCACAAAACCATCCACAAATGATTTGACTTCGTAGCTGGCGGTAGTGTCTACCAGCAGATCGATATTGGGCAAGGGAAAGTCGTCCTTCGGGCTAGCTTTGTTTAGGTCTCTGAAGTCCACACACACCCTGACTTTGCCATTTGACTTGGTAACTGTTACTATGTTGGCCAACCACTTGGGGTATTCGACCACTCTGATGAAACCCACTCTGAGCAGCTTCTCTATCTCCTCTTTGACTTGGAGGGACCATTCTGGCTTGATCCGGCGAAGTTTACGCTTGGCGGCACGGCCACGGGTCAGGGGATTCGGTGCTCAACAGTTGAGGTATCCAACCCGGGCATGTCCTTGTAGGACCAGGCAAATACGTCTACATATTCTTTGAGCAGATTAATGAGGGCTTCCCGTTCTTTCCCGGTGAAGAAACTGCCAATCTGTGTCTCTTTGGGCTCTTCAATAGTTCCCAAATTCACCGTAGTTAATACCTCATCGGCAGCTTGGGCCCGATTATCGTCTCGGTCAAAAACCTGCTTTATATTATCGTTTAAAAAGTTTTCGTCTAAAAGGTCTGTGTCTTCTTCAAATGAATCATTGTTAACCACTTTTAAGTCATTAAGATTTGTCTTAGTTAACTTATCATTTGTTAAGGTGGCAATTAAGGGATACGCAGAAAGGTCAACCATTTCATTTAATGCAAAAGGGAAGACAGAGTTAAAGACACGGCGATGATCATCGGCCGTGAGAGTACTAGACCTATCTAGAGACTCGAACTCGATAACAAAAGATTCTGAGGACTGACTCAGGATTACAGGGATCGACTTTGACTCAGACACACCAGGACGAGGGGTCAGCCCGAGCTTCTTTGTCATAACTTCCCGGCTGGCGATCGGTCCTTTGAAAGAGATCCAATTTTGGAGTGGCATTTCTGAAGTACTGACGAAGGTGCGCGGATCGATCTTCTTGTCTCCATCAAAATCAATCACTGATACATAATTTTTACCTTCCGGAAAGTCGATCACAGGTATATAATCATCCCCAGTTAGAAAGTCAATCATACCGAGAGGATCTTTATCAACAACCCCGACCATTGGTGGCGCATCTTTGCGTAAATCAATCAGTGGTGCTTTCATTGGTGGATCAGCCCCGGTGGGTTTTGACAAATCTGCTCCTTCGAACAAGGCTGCGATATCTTTGCCCATATCAAACTCGGTGATTTCGTTGACCTCCCCGATCATAGGCTCGATCATGGATAACTTTTTGAACTGGCTGGTGAAATCAGGGTTCCCCCAGAAGTGATACTGGCTTTCGAAGGTAGTCACAGCCCCTGGAATGTCAGGCTTGTCAGTGATGAACTCTTTCAAAGTGAGGTCTTCCATTTTCTTGAGCTGGCTTTTGGGGCATGCGAGATCAACACCCTTTTCTTTGACGAAATACTTTTCCAGGGAAGGATGATAAGGACGGAGATTAGGCTTGACATAGGTTTTTCCAGCAGCCCTAGCCTTCTTCTTTTCTGCGGCTTCGATCTTGTCAACCTCTTTGTCCTTGGGGGTCTTCCCGACATATCCCAGACCTTCTTTGTCCCTCTTCAGCTTTAGTTCTTCAAGCTTGTGGGTACCCTGTTGACGTCTTCCAAGACCAAGCCCCGGAATGTAGTTCATACGTCTCATCATTATCATAACTGGGGGGAGCTTGTCAAGAGAGGTTGTTAGGTCGATTGTGCAGATTTGGGCCTTTGGGCTTTCGACTCTGAAACCGCTCAACATCAAGTTGGCTTCATCGTGTTTAATTTCCATTACCGGCCTTCCCTTTTCATTGGTGCCCTCGACGGTGATACTGTCCCCATAGATGATGGTCAGCTCGCCGTCTTGAACGAACTTGACACATTGATGCAAGGTTGAAGCGACGCCATTGATTTGGTGCAGCCATGGTCTTCCTAGCAGAGCGGAGAAGCTGACCGGAATGTCTATCACCTGAAACTCAACCACCAGGGGTTTCTTCCCGAACCACATAGTTAATGGTATCACACCCAGAACTTTCCTAGATGTAGAGTCGTATGCCTTTATGGTCTGGTCGGATGGCTTTAGATCAGTGGCCTTAATGTCCAACAGGCTCATCATCCTGGCAGGCAGTACATTCATAGCTGAGCCATTGTCTACCATTACATGGGGGAGCTGGCGTCCATCTAACTGAACAGTGATGTGCAGAGACTCGTTGTGACTGGCGCCGTATTTTGGCAAATCCAATTCTGTAAAGGTGATGATGTTTTCGTACTGGGCGGTACCTATCAACTGGCATGCTTCGTCGGGGGTGGAATTTACGGATACCATCGTCCTGGATAGAGCTTCCTCCAGCTTCAGCTTGTGAGGATAAGAAGAAGTTAGGAGAGACCAGAGAGAAATGTTGGCATGGGTTCGTTTTAGCTGTGCAAGGATTGGGTCATTCTCTATTAGGTCTTCTTCGAGTGTCCCCTTGGCGTATGGACTTTTGCCAGCACCTTTCCCCGGAACAACTACTTCTTTGTCTTTTCCCGATGGTCCGGCGACGTCAGTTCCCAACATTTTTCCTGACCTGGTGAGCAAGTTTACCTTAACGTCTTGGCCCTCATCGTGTTCTTCATTCAATTCTGACCAACTCAGAGGAGGCCCATGTGTGGCATATGGCCAGGCTGCTTGTCGCAATTGGTTAATAGTGATTGCCGAGCTTGAATTTGCGGCACACTTAATCTCTTCCCAAGTGAGGGGAGTAGACTGGGAATTGGGGGCCATGCCATCATCTTTGGACATTGTTTCTTTGTTTTTGCTGCGACCCAGATTTCCTCCCAAGACAGCATGTAGCAGAAGAGAGCGTTTGACTTGTCATCAGCACTGATTGCTTCACCATTTGCGGGTACTATAGGTTCTTCCCTGACTTCTTCGTAGGACCCATCCGGATGACGGATTACTGCGATACCTTGCATGCGCATCACTTCGACATAGCGAGCCCAACCGGCCTCTTCACGGGCACGAGAGGCTTCGAGGGCGGCACGGAGGGAAGCTTCCTGAGGAAAGTTGAATTGAGGGTTGACAAACGGACTTCCCGGGGGTGTCATGTGAGGACCCCCGCCGTATCCGCTGCTAGGAGAGGCATTCAGGGCTATGTTTGGCCTGCGTTACGTCCTTGATCTGGCCTTGTGCCCGGACTGATATTCTGATTCTGAGCTGGATCTGCGTTCGGACCCAGACTTGCTGAACTCTGCGAATCTGCCATTTCTGAGACTGCTGAGAATGAATCCCTGACTGGAGAGAGACTGATTAACCGACCACCCGAAACTCTGACCCAATTCTTGCTCGCTGAAAGGGTGAGAGAACGGTTTTAGGTAGGGGAGAGGATAGGCTGAGGACGGACTCATGCATATGCTCTTTTTTTTATATATATCTTTTTTTGTTTTTTGTTTAAAAATGATTTTATTAGTCCTAGGAATGGTTGGAAAAGGGGGAAACCTTCTTTTTCGCATTCTACTCTATTCCTAGATCAGTGGGTTCTATCACTACGTCTATAGACCCCCTGTATTCCACCTGTATTGCACCTCCGGGACGGACAATCCCGGCAGAGGTCCTATAGGGCACGTGGAACCCACCGACCGAAAGGGAGAACGAACCTATGGGCATACGAGCCAAAACAAGTCAAACTCGGGGTTTTCAAAACCAAGTCCAAGTCAACGTCTAAACTCGGGAGGAGAGAGGGTCGAGCGTACGTTTGAACGTATGAGACCGCAATGACCTCTCCTCTTTTCGAGTTGGAAATCTGGCATGGCCTCTCGTCACTTGGTGGCGAAATTTTGGCATAACTCTTGTTAGTATGCGTTAAGAAATCGACATGGTCCCGTGTTGACACATGTCGAGAACGCGTCATGACTTCTCACGAAGCCAAGCCGAGAAATCGATATGTACCTACGTCGAGATATGTAGAGATCTTAACGTGTACTTACGTTGGAATTATGTCGTGATTTCGACACGAAGAGGGAAAGTATGCCAAGATTGACGAAGCATGACTCGGACTTTGTGAGAAAATTTTGAAAAATCGAGTTTAAGATGTTTTGAAAAGTATTGGCCAAAAACCAACCGGTCACGGTAGAAAGTGTGTCACGGATAAGTGTTGGCTGACTCACAGGCTAGGAGGACTTTAGGCGCTCAAACGTCAGCGAAACATGTCACTTTCCGCGATGCCGTCCGTACACTCCCGGGTTCTAACTCTATGTGCGGGTAGAGTGCGAGTAGTGTGAAGGTATTTTCTAGGAAAAAACTTTTTTTTTTTTTTTTGCTTTTTTGCAAAAGGTTTTTTTTTTTTTTGATGCAGTATGCAAAGAAAAGGTAAAAGAATGAGTCAAAGCATGACAAAAGGGGACTGCCCCAAATGTCAGAATTTACCAGCAGCTGTAGTCTTGTATCCCTCTGCCCTGTTCTATTGTGACGGAACAAGCAAGTAGCAAAAAAGGAAAAGATCCTCGGCTTCCGATAGTATCACATACCAAAGCATGATAGAGCATGGAATCAAGGCAAAGCACACAAAATGACACAGATGCACACACAAGGTAAATGCCGAAATTGTCCAAGTTGATTAGTAGAAAGTTAGACTCTCTTAAGAAAAACTTTTCTCTTTTTTCGAAAAACGAGAAGAATGATCTTGAGTACGTGGGATTGTTAGACCACCATTTATCCCAAGCCCCGGGTTAGGGAGCGATACAGGAAGGTTAGTGGTTTCCACCTATATACCAAGTATCGACTTCATTTTTAGAACAAAAAGTTTTTCAAACTTCCCCAGCAGAGTCGCCACTGAATGAACACTCGCCCGAAAACAAGAAGTATTTTCTCTTTTTTTTGAGTCGCCACGCCGTTTTTAGAGGAAAACATTGAAAAACCTAATTTTAAGAGATTTTGAATCCGGGAGTCTGGTTACGTGTTGGGAAGAACTAGAGAGTTCACCCAACACGCCCCTTTCGGGACTTTCAATCAACATTTGGACAAATATGGACATTTAAAGTGTGTGTGCGATGTGTGTAAACAAGTAAAGTGTGCAAGCCTTAAATTTCATTAATGGTATGGAACTGAATACAACTTGCGAGCCATGATAGGGGGCCGCACCCTTTTTACACGTGATATCTTTTATCACAATGCAGAGGTTTTGAGACAGATTGTCCCTTACAGAGGTAAAGCTACTCGAGAAATGAAAAGACATTATTTTGCTCATTTAGGACACTATTTAGTGGTCTAGAACCCAGTTTGGGGTTGATGGGAGTGGACAAAGTCACGATAGGCTTTGTCGACACGGATGTCACATGACATAGAGTCTTTTGAAGTCTTCTATGTCACGTGGTGATCCTCTTCCGTCAAGTGGGTTGTGCCCAAACTGAGTTTAGGCACCCAAATAGTAGCTTATGAACCAGAAGATGCTTAGGTAGGCTTTGAGTCCCAAAGGGATGGTCCTAGCAGATTCTGAAGTCCAAGAATGGCTTTGCAGCCTTCTGGGAGTCCCATGTCGTATGACACAGGATCTCCATGGAGACCTATGTCGCACGACATGGGGAGCCTATTTCAGTGCCCTTCGCCGTTTGGTTCCTCCTTTGTTCCCCAAGCAAACCAAGCATCTTTATTGATTATAAACAGTAATATAAAACTATAATATGGGTATTATGGGAAGATCACATGGCTTTAGTGACCAAATGTGATAAATCACATATTTTATGGCCACTTTGAAGTAGCCATCACTTCCTAACCCAATGTAGCTAGGCAAAGATTGAAGCTTTATTGGTGTGTGTACCACCAAATGTCCAGATCTGAGGTGGGGAGAAGTGAATATTGAAGATTCACTCCTCCACCACCTTTGTCATGCAAAATCCCAATTTCTACATGGTAAGAGAGCAAATATGCATGCAAGGTATATTTAAAGACTTTATTTAAAGGGAGAGAGAGGTTTAGGGTCTACCTATTGTAGTCCACGAAGTAGGATCACCAATAGTATGGTGTCTACCCCTTCAATTACCACCAAAGGAAGCTTCTTGGAGCCTTGACCTTGAAGTGTGTGTGTGAAGAGAGAGGTGAGTGTGTGTGTGTGAGGAGAGAGGGAGGGACTCTATTTGGCAAGAGTTTCCCCTATTTTTCTGGTATTCCTCTCAGAACTTGGCCCTCACTTTTTGGTTCTCTTCCTTCTCCCCTTCAAATGACCAGCCATGCCTTCTATTTATAGGCATCCTGATGGGGCTTCTTATGTCGCACGACATAGGCAGTTAAACCGCCTTAGTGGCCCTTGTCGGACGACAACACACACATTTTGGCCATAATGGGCCAAGTGCTGGGCGAGCCCAATGGATTGGTGGGCTCTGGGACTTCTTATGTCGCACGACATAGGCAGTTAAACCGCCTTAATGTCCATGTCGTCCGACAGCGTACATCTTTTGGCCATAATGGGCCAAGTGGCTGGCAGGCCCAATGAATTGGTAGGCTGCTGGGATTTTTGGACCCTAATTGCTTTTTAGCAATTTGTGTAAGCCCAAATTTAATTAAATTGAATCCAAAACTTGAGTTCGGATCGGGGTACTCACACACACATATGAGAGAGAAATCGAAGAGGGCAGGAGGAGAGAGAAAGACAAATGTTGTGGGTTTCCTTGTGTTGGGACGTGAAAGTGGGATACAACTATTAAGATAAGAGCATGTTTATTGTTTCACCACACACTAAGCAAACGAACTGATATGTGAATAAAATTTCGTTCACACTAGCTTAGTGTCTGTAGCGGTGAATTAATTTTTCGTTCATCTATGTTATTTTTAATTGTAATTTGATATTATAAAATTAATAATACACATTATTAAAATATTACTTTTTATTAACCTGTTATTATAAAATAAAATAAAAAATTTGAAATTTGAAATCAGAATATTTAAATTTGAAATTTGAAATCTAAATATATTGAAAATACAAATTGGCTCTTTTTGTTGCCTTAGTAATGTCGGACATAAAAATATACACTATCTCAAGTATCAATCATCAAATTTTCCTCCCAGCTTGCAAAAAGATGAATCCATTTAAATATATTACTCATATGTATCGAAAAACATAAGTCCAGGTGTTTAACTATATTGTTACATTAGTTGCGATCCGTGCAGAGTCAATGAGTCAGTCATTCAAACGTCACAACACATGATTTATATTTAACATAGAGCTCCACAACAAGCTTTAATTCTTTCCCTTAATCAAGGATTATAACTATGCTAATTACATCATGTTCATTCTTCCTAAGGAAGTACTAATGACATGGTTTATAATGTTTCTGATAAGATGAGATTATCAGGAGGTTTAAGAGTATCTAAACTCATCAATCTCACATCCAGTTCCTCATGGGGTTCCTTAGCAACTGAACATGGCCGTTTAGGCATTAATGCAAACTCTTGCATTTAACTAAAGTTTGCATTGATCGAACAAAAAAAAAATGCTCCTGATTTGACACTCTTCTGTATCCGACTCACAGATAAATCAATCCAATTAATCAAAAATAGTAGAAGGATACTTCCAGATCCTATTGCAAAAAATAGTCGAATCTATATATTCTGACTTATTGCAAAATAAGGATGTCGAAGGATTCTTCCATACTAGAGCTGTGCTTGCTCCAACAAATGAGATTGTCGATAACATAAATGATTATGTCATGTCACTCTTTCCGGGAGACGAAGTTGAATATATGAGTTCTGATGCCATTTGTAAGGATGAGGATGATGAAAATGGTGCTGAAGATATATTCTCACCTAAATTTCTAAACACTATCAAGTGTTCTGGATTGGTAAATCACATTATTAACTGAGGGTTGGGTGCATAGTAATGCTTTTGAGAAATCTTGATCAAGCTGCTGAATTGTGTAACGACACCAGAATGACTGTCACTCAATTAGGTAAATACAATAATTTTTTATTTTTTATATACATATAATTTAATACTTAATTTTGTTACATATATGTAGGTAAGCACGTAGTCGAAGCCAAGATGCTTTTGGGAAAGAATGCTGGCATGAAGGTGCTTATTCCTAGAATGATAATGTCTCCGTCAGATGTGACAAAATTTCCAGTAAGATTCCAAAGAAGGCAATTTCCACTTGCCGTTTCTTTTGCTATGCCAATCAACAAGAGTCAGGGACAATCTCTTTCCCATGTAGGACTATATCTTTCAGAACCTGTTTTCAGTAACGGACAACTTTATGTAGCATTTTCCAGAGTAACCAGCAAGAGAGGACTTAAAGTTATTATTTGTGATTCAGATGCTCAAACATATGACAAGACGCTGAATGTAGTCTACAAGGAAGTTTTCAACAGACTCTGAGAATTTATGTCGCACAATTTGTGGTTAAACAAAAGTATTACAATTTCTTATTATTTTCTTTGTTTTTATTTTATTTTTCTTTAAATATATAGGAGATGGAAGAGATTATGTTGACACTTAGGCACACACTATTAAACTCACGCTATTGTAACCATATCTCTTCAACTTCCAAACTTGTAACACTAAAATCTTAATAATGTTTTTTGGTTAGGCAGGGACCTAACCTCCCGTGGTTTTGTGCCGGCGAGATAGTTGTCTCAAGGGCTTTCCACGTTACATCATGTGTCAACATCTTTTTTCTGTATTAATTATACTCCTAATATCCGCTACATTGATTATCAATTTCGATTTATATTGTTACTTAAAAATCAATTAAAACACATAAATAATTATTTACTTAATCAAAAAAAAAATTATTCACCGTCGGGTATTGACGGGTTACTGACTAGTCCAACTATTTATACTAAGGAGGAACAAAAGGGCTGATTAATTAATGAAGATTGGGCCGAAATTCTATTAAGGCCCAACATAACACAAAGAAGGCCCAAAGTTGAAGCAAACCAGCTGGCTGGAATCTGGCATTGGCGTGGACTAGGGCGGCCGGGCAGAATGGGTTGATGGAGCTTGGGCGGCCGCACAAGCAGGCCAAATGACAAGGGCGGCCGTACAAGCTTGGCCAGCCAATTTTCAACTTTCTTCAATAATTTCCAGCAGGTCCTTACCACTGAAATTCTCAACAAGTCCTTTCAGAACTAAAATGCACCTAAAGCTCTCAAAATCTGCTCCACTCCAAAATTTCATCTTTTTTTCACTTTAAACCATCAATTTTCCACCTTTTCAACCTAAAAATAAAACAACACTAACAAATCAATTAAACTACCATTTTACTCGAGAATTTTGCAATAAATAGAGTTTAAAACATATAAATTGGATATGTAAACATATCCATCAAATACCCCCAAACCTATCTTTTGCTCGTCCCCAAGTAAAATAAAACACAAATTTAATTAAAAAACACCCCAAAATTCTAAGACTAAGATGACCACGCAAAGCAAATAAAAACATTTTTTTGGGTGTTGTTCACAATATAACGAGTTTGCCACCTTTGGTCTCAAAATTCTTTCCAAAATTGCAATCAATCATATGCCATCATAAACATAAACTTACCATTTCACTAACACATATCAATTATGATTCTTTTCACCGTGAAGAGATGTGAGGGGGGATCATTGCCAACAAAGTAAGATACTTTATGGGTTCACTAAAGAATATCCTAAATTAAGAATGATGTGTAGGTGTTAGTGCCCTAGGCCTATAAAGATAGACTTATTTGTAATGTCATTATTCATTTATATATGAGATTATTACTTTGATTATTATATATGTTTGCATGTTTATTGTAATAATCGTGTCCCTAGTACTTATGAAGCACTAGTATGAAGTCTAATGGATAATCATGTGATGAATTATATGCATGGAGATGCACATTAGATTCATGGGTACTTGTTAGAGAACAAGGTACTGGACTTGACCCACTATGAGATTTATGTCATGGTCATATGTCATAAATAAATCTTATATAGTTATATCATTGATATCCTTTGACCTGAGATTATCATCGTCTTCCGCTCGATGAATATCATGTTTGATATAGTTTAACGTTGTCTTTAACCGGATGACAATAAGGGCTATCATTGGCATGGTATGATTCTTGTTGGGAAGAATGATAAGTCAAGATGGAAAATTGTCCCTCGTAAAGAGAGATGTTTGCTAGGCCACTCGTAAGTAAGATTGATGTAGTGCATGGCCATGCCCGAATGAATTAATGTGATTAATATCATTCGATTGATCAATTTACTTAGTAACGAGAAAGCATTGAACAATATGAGTTGACGTGGACCATGACTCATGTTCAATATAACATCGTGTGACAATGGGATTGTGATATGTTCTATGTAGGAAAATCGAACTTGATATTATATTATTTGGGTAGGCATGATGGCTTGCTAGAGTCCGCTCATGTCTTATGAGGATCGATGTGATCGAACTCATTGCCAACATAATATAGTCCTATGGGGTCACACGCATCGAACGAATTGTCAAAAATGAAGAATATGGAGTTTTTGTTCTCAGGGGACGACTCGTCCCCAGGCCAGAACCAACTATTCCCCTTAAGGGGGACGCCGGTCGAAGCCGGGTGCCGGGGACGACTCGTCCCAGGGACGACTCGTCCCACGCTGACGACGAATTTGACTTAAAATTAGGGTTTTGCAAAGGGATTTTATTTATAACGTATAAATACAAACCCCTAGTTGCCCTAGCAGTCATTCCATGGTTTTGGGTTTAGAGAAACACAAAATAGGTTGATTCCAATTGAGAATTGAGAATCAAAACACCATTCAATTCCATATTTCTTCATCAATTGAAAGGAGTTTCAATCAAGGATCTAGCAATCCGCCTAGAAGAGTTCTAGGGTTCGTTCATCACGTGGATACACATAGAGGATCTTCGCTATTCAAGATCTTTCATTCGTGATTCATTGATCGTTCATCGAGGATTCACAAGATCAACAATTTGGAGTTGGAACGCGTTTATCAACGACAAAAACACACAAGGTTGGTAATTCTATTTCATACTTCTTAATTAATCATCTAGAACGGATTCTAGGGCTCCGGGTTTTTCGAGTTATTGCATTATTCCGCTGCGCATGGACCCTCGAAACCCAACAGTGGTATCAGAGCCCCATTCATGATGTTTATATTAGAAAATCATGATAATTAGATAATGTGATTATGTTAATTTTCATGATGTACATGATCTAGAATGTGAAATTGTATGAGTTTTGCTTGTGAAGTAATTGTATATAATGATATACCATGATTATGAAATTGAAATATATGATTAATATGATTAATCTAGATTATGGGATGTCAATTTCATTAATATGATTAATGTGATTAATCTAGGATATTTGTGAAGTATTACTTAGTATATTGGCTGGACACCAAAACCTTCCCCACAGGCACTTCGATGGAATTGTGGGATAAATTTGGAGCACGTGGCCGCGTACTAGTAATCACTGATCAAATATGATTTGTGTTGCATCATTCCATGTTCATAATTATGCTCATATATATTTCATGAATCAACCTTGGCATGTTAATTGATAAACATGAAAATTGAACCTTCTTTGTAATTTGAGTTTGTTTTATGCCACCCATGTTTAAACACTTGTGAGTACACGGATAGTTTCATGTAGGCTACGCCACAGCGAGGTACATTGATTCTATCTTTGTATGATCAAGATGAGCAAACGGTGATTGCTATACGTTTAACATGGTTGAACTCAATTAGGCTATCAAAACAGTTTTGGGCCTAAGGCATAAGATGAGATTGAAACATGTGACATATGATGTCTATAATCTCATAATGATCTAAGAGTCATATATAGATATGATTGATAAATGTTATCTACCTTTTTAGTTTAATTTTGAGCTTGATCGTGCCATAGCCGACTTGAAATTAAATTAAAGTTGGGTCTTAGCCTATTAAATTATATTATGCATATTTGCATAAGAAGGTTATATAATTTAGTGGGAGTATTTATGAAATACGTTATTTAATCTCTTAAATGAAATCGGTACTTATATGTGTTCATATGTGTTGCATATTTTGTTGTAGAAATAGCATTAAACTATAATTAATCCTTATTATTGCGATTCGTCCTTATGAAGGACAAGTTCGAAAAGAACGGTACATGTTATTCTGATTTGATCAGATGCTCAAGAAGTGTTCTTAAGCAAAATTGTACGTTCTTGACGAATCTATTCCTGCTGAACCCACTGCAAACGTTGCAAAGGGCAGGTTAGGAGCAACATAAGAAACATTTAGATGATTCCTATGATGTTGTTTGCCCTATACTTGCCACCATGTTTAAAGGCTCTTAAGAAGAACCTTGAACACGTGGAAATTGCTTTTGTTCTAGCACAACGCACAAAAGGAAATGTTCCAAGTGCAATATGTTGTGGTGAAGGCTTTTAATGCATGAGATGCAAAAGGAGCAATCCGCAAGTGTGTTAATGGTTAACACAAGAAAGGGGTTCAAAAGGGAAGGCAAGAAGGTAAAACAAAGGTTGCTAAACCTGAGGCAAAAGTTGCCAAAGCCTAAGAGGCTAAACCCAAAGTGTCTCAAAAGGATGCATTTTGATATCATTGCAATGAGATTGTCATTGGAAGCAAAGTTGCAAGGCTAATTAGGAAGGCCTAAAAGGTGAAGAAGGGCAATATGATTGCTACTACTTCAAGTATCTATATGGTAGATATTTTCTTTTCGACTTCTTGTTCTTGGGTATATGATACCGGATATAGATCCCACATTTGTTTAAATGTGCAAGAAATAAAGAATAGAAAGCTACTCAAAGAAGGTGAATTAAACCTATGCGTGGTAATGAAGCAAGAGTTGCTGCATTAGCCGTAGGGACTTATGAAGTCACTTTACCTTGTGGACTAGTACTTGTTTTGAACAAGTATGACTACGTTCCGAATTTGAGTAGGAGTATCATTTTGTTTCTTATGAGGATGATGAAGAATATAATTTTCTTATTGAGAATAAGAAGCTTTATATTTATTTAATGATATGCCTTATTGTAATGCATATATCATTGAATGGTCTTCATATCCTTGATGTTAAGATACAAAATAATATTGAAGATATCTATAATATAAGTGTGAAATCTAAACCGAATGATGTGAACAACACGTTCACATGGCATTGCCGGCTTGGTCATATAAATGAGAAACGTATAATCTAAACTCCATTAACATGGACACTTAGACTCATATGATTATGAATCATTTGAGGTATGTGAATCTCGTTTATTTGGTAAAATGACCAAACCACCCTACACTAAGAGTAGTGGGAGGGCTAGTCACTTATTGATCCTAGTACATGAGATGTACATGGACCATTAAGCAGCATTGCTAGGGGAAGATTTTGGTATTTCATTACATTCACTAAAGACTTATCTAGATATGACTATGTCTATCCGATGAAGTCCAAAGGTGAATTGTTTGGGATGTTTCGAACATTTCAAGATGGAGTATGAAACAACTTGGCAAAACTATTAAAGTACTTCGATTAGATCGAGGTAATGGATATTTGAGCCAAGGGTTTGACAATCATCTCAAAACTGTGAAATCGTTTCAGAGTTGACTCCACCCGGAATACCACATTGTATGGTGTGTCTGAGAGGAGGAATTGAACCTTGTATGACATGGTTCGTTCGATGATGTGTCAAGATGACTTTCCTATTTCCTTTTGAGGGTATGCATTATAAATGATGTGGTTACACTGAAGAGAGTCCCTACTAAATCGATTCCTAAGTCCCCACATGAGATGTGGCATGGAAGAATGTCTTTCATGAAGATTTGGGGTTGCGAATCTTATGTAAAGAGACCTGTCTCTTATAAGTTAGCACCAAATCTGACAGGGTTAATATCAGATATCAGTTTTACAATCGCAATGAGAACAAAGTGTTTGTTGCTCTATATGATTCATTTCTTGAGAAACAGTTTCTCAATAAAGGATCTAGTGGGAGTAAAATTGATCTTGAAGAGTTCAAGAACCTGAAAATAACATGGAACCAAGAGTAGAGATGGAACCAAGTTCACAAGGAGTTGTGAAACCGGTTCAAGTTACACATGTCCATCGTAGATTGGATAGGTTACGATCCGAACACGAGAAATATTGATCTCTCATATCGGAAAGTAATAAAGTGGAAGTCATTGAGAATGACGATCCTACTTACTATCTAGAGGCGATGTCCACTCCTAATTCGGATAAATGGTTAGGAACCATGGAGTCCGAATTACAATCCATGTCTGATGATCAAGTTTGAAACTTGATTGAGCTACCTGAAGGTGTAAAAACCATAGGGTGCAAATGGGTTTTCAAGAAGAAAACCGACATGGATGGAAGGTGTATACTTTCATGACTAAGGATTGTAGCAAAGGGATTTAGGAAAATTCATAGTATTGACTATGTTGAAACCTTTTTGTCCGTTACAATGCCGAAGTCTATTAGAGTTTCAATTGCTATTATCGCATATTGTGAATATGAGATATGACAAATGGATGTCAAAACAGCGTTTCTTAACGGAAAACTACTTGAGGATGTGTACAGTACACAACCTGAAGATTTGTCAATCCAAGAAATTCTAATAAAGTATACATGTTGCAGAGATCCATGAGATGGGTTGAAGCAAGCTTCGAGGAATTGGAATCTTCATTTTGATGAATCGGTCAAAGAGTTTGACTTCATCAAGTACGAAGATGAACTTTGTGTATACATGAAATTCAGTGGGAGCATAGTATTATTTCTATTATTATATGACAATGATATCTTACTCATTGAAAACAAAGTTCCGACACTTAAGACTGTCAAGTCTTGGTCAAGGAAAGGTTTCTCAATGAATGATATGGGTGAAGCCGCTTACATCCTTGGTATCAAGATCTATAGAGATAGATCTAAAAGGATAAATTGGTTTGAGTCAAAATACTCACATTGACAAGGTTCTTAGATGATTTTAAGAAAGGTAACTTGTCAATGGGTCATGGTATTACTCTTAGCGAGACTCAGTGTCCCATGACAACTGATGAGCAAAAGAGAATGAATGAAGTTCCATATGCTCCGGCATTTGGATCTGTCATGTATGCCATGATTTGTACTAGACCCGACGTCTCATATGCTTTGAGCATGATGAGTCGATACCAATCTGATCCTGGTGAGAACCATTAGATGGCAGTCAAGATGATCCTTAAAGTACTTAAGAAGAACTAAGGATACGTTCTTGGTATTTGAAAGGTTGGAAGTTAATCTTGTTGTAAAGGTTACACGGATGCTAACTTCCAAACTGACAAAGTTAATTAAATCGCAATTAGGATTTGTGTTTATGCTTATTGGAGGTGCGATTTTATTGGAAGAGTTCCAAGCAGAAAATCGTGGCCGATTCTACTTCTAGGGCTTAATTTTAGCAATATATGATGTAGCTAGAAAAGGCAGTTTGGATCAAAAGTTCATTAGTGTTTTGGAATTGTTCCAAGTATCACTAATCCGGTGGAACTTTGTTGTGACAATTGTGGTGTCATTTGTGCAAGCAAAAGAACCAAGGTCACATCAACGATCCAAACACATTTTGAGACGTTTCCACCTCATTAGAGAAATCTGTGAAAGGGAGGACGTCAAGATATGCAAGGTACCAACGGATGACAACATTTCGGACCCTCTCACCAAGCCTTTGCCACAAGCTAAACATGATGGTCATGTTAGGTCCATGGGTATAAGATACATGAATGATTGGGCCTAGTGCAAGTGGGAGACTGTAGGTGTTAGTGCCCTAGGCCTATAAAGATAGACTTATTTGTAATGTCATTATTCATTTATATATGAGATTATTACTTTGATTATTATATATGTTTGCATGTTTATTGTAATAATCGTGTCCCTAGTACTTATGAAGCACTAGTATGAAGTCTAATGGATAATCATGTGATGATTATATGCATGGAGATGCACATTAGATTCATGGGTACTTGTTAGAGAACAAGGTACTGGACTTGACCCACTATGAGATTTATGTCATGGTCATATGTCATAAATAAATCTCATATAGTTATATCATTGATATCCTTTGACCTGAGATTATCATCGTCTTCCGCTCGATGAATATCATGTTTGATATAGTTTAACGTTGTCTTTAACCGGATGACAATAAGGGCTATCATTGGCATGGTATGATTCTTGTTGGGAAGAATGATAAGTCAAGATGGAAAATTGTCCCTCGTAAAGAGAGATGTTTGCTAGGCCACTCGTAAGTAAGATTGATGTAGTGCATGGCCATGCCCGAATGAATTAATGTGATTAATATCATTCGATTGATCAATTTACTTAGTAACGAGAAAGCATTGAACAATATGAGTTGACGTGGACCATGACTCATGTTCAATATAACATCGTGTGACAATGGGATTGTGATATGTTCTATGTAGGAAAATCGAACTTGATATTATATTATTTGGGTAGGCATGATGGCTTGCTAGAGTCCGCTCATGTCTTATGAGGATCGGTGTGATCGAACTCATTACCAACATAATATAGTCCTATGGGGTCACACGCATCGAACGAATTGTCAAAAATGAAGAATATGGAGTTTTTGTTCTCAGGGGACGACTCGTCCCCAGGCCAGAACCAACTATTCCCCTTAAGGGGACGCCGGTCGAAGGCTGGGTGCCAGGGGACAACTCGTCCCCTGGGGGACGACTCGTCCCCTGGGCACTGGACTGACGCAAATTTGACTTAAAATTAGGGTTTTGCAAAGGGATTTTATTTATAACGTATAAATACAAACCCCTAGTTGCCCTAGCAGTCATTCCATGGTTTTGGGTTTAGAGAAACACAAAATAGGTTGATTCCAATTGAGAATTGAGAATCAAAACACCATTCAATTCCATATTTCTTCATCAATTGAAAGGAGTTTCAATCAAGGATCTAGCAATCCGCCTAGAAGAGTTCTAGGGTTCGTTCATCGCGTGGATACACATAGAGGATCTTCGCTATTCAAGATCTTTCGTTCGTGATTCATTGATCGTTCATCGAGGATTCACAAGATCAACAATTTGGAGTTGGAACGCGTTTATCAACGACAAAAACACACAAGGTTGGTAATTCTATTTCATACTTCTTAATTAATCATCTAGAACGGATTCTAGGGCTCCGGGTTTTTCGAGTTATTGCATTATTCCGCTGCGCATGGACCCTCGAAACCCAACATGATGATGCAAAAAGCATATAATAGTTTTCATAAGCACTTTCACACAATTGCCAACCCGCTTAATCCATATTGGGTGCATGGCTTAGAAATTTTCTAGTTTACATTAGAGCCTCACTACAAGCAAGTTTTCCACTCAAAATGTAGCTTCACCATCTTCCTTTCATGGCCATTTCAACTTTGACATATTAAGGAGCATGTTAAACAAATAAGCACACATTAGTGTCTTCGTAGGTACAAGAAAGTTAACTCAGTCTTGGAGTAGGAATCGGTACCAAGGATTTCATAATTCAATACTTGACATTTCTTTGTGATATGATCCTTGCCATTCCATGACTCTTATTTACGAAGACACATTTATTTTCTTTTTCTTTTCTCTTTTTTTTTAACAATGAATAATACAAAAAAAATACTTCCCCCTTTTCAACATTACATTCCCCACTTTCCTAAGTTGACCGCTTAAGCCATGCCCAATATCTCATAATCTATTGACTTGTTATTGACAATTGCATGATCATGTTCTAGCTACCCCGAATATGTAAAGTAATCCCATAACGGTCACTTAAATTGGTGACCATGCAAGCAAAGTGTTGTGGTGAAAAGAAAAGCAAAATTGGTATGTTCTAATGCAACTCTACTTTTATAACTATGATGGCACATAAGATGCGAGAACCAAAAACAAACTAATCACAACGTCACAAATCATGGGTGGCAACCCAACTATAAAGTGAGCAATACGATTTTCAATCAAATTTATTTATTATTTTTTTTTCATAAAAAAAACAACTAAACAAGACATCCTACACTAACATGATAAATATACTACCACCCCCAAACCTCAATAGTGATATGTCCTCATGGCATGAAAACCAAAAGAAAGAAAAACTCAAATTTGGGAGGGAAAGAGATGAAAAGTAAAAGACATAAAATAAAAGATGGAAAATAAAAAATGAAAAGCAAGTAAAGTCATACCATGTTGGGGTGCCTCCCAACTAGCGCTTTGGTTAAGGTCGTTAGCTCGATCGGATCCCCGCTCACTTTTGGACTTCACTTTTCGTCCTTTGGCCCACTTGGCATTTTCGCTGGTCTTTATTTTTAGATTAAGCCCCATATATATCCCTCTTTTTATCATATTATTTAGAACTAGAGGGAATTTTTGACCTTTACGTACCTTGGGCTTTTCACTCTTTTCACTCGCAACCTCTCACCACCTTTTTCATCATAAGAAGAAGGAGAAGGTACAATAACGAGAGTCAAATTTTCATTTAGATTGAAAAGGGTTTGAAAATTCTCATTCGTATTGTGAACCTCTCACTATCCATCTTCTCCCCACCATATAGGGCCAACTAAATTTCTTCCGAAACTTGGTCATGCCATGTTTTCTCATTAGAATTTGATTCATGCATGACCATTATTTTTTTTAAAACAATTAGAAAAAGAAAGAAAAAGAAAATAATACAAGAAAATTATTTGCAAAAGAAACTAAATAAAAGAAACACCCAAACATGCACCAAATAAACTAAACCAAACAAACACCCAAGTTCCCGGCAGCGGCGCCAAAAACTTGATGATATATTTTTCAATAACCACTTCTTGTTATATTAACCCTCGCAAGCACGAGTGCCAAATTGTCGCAATATACTCTTGTAGGGGTCGAATCCACATGGACTCGGGTTGTTTGGAACAATTCAAATGGTGCACAAAAGCAAATAAAAGAACAAATGGGGGGTTGGTTTTGAAAGCAAAATAACTACCAAAAAGATCAAAACTTTAGACTAAATAAAACAAGACAACAAGTAAGCAAATAGGAGATTAAACAATAAAGAGAACTAATTTCATAGGTTGGACTTCACAAAATCATCAATCTATGCCATTTTGCAGATAAAATAGGTAATTGGTCTCAATCTAGGGTTCACCACTAATGCAAAGATTGGGACGGTAAGGCGGCCGAATTTCAATCTATTGTTTCTAAATCAATTACTTTTCACAAATCAAGTCCAAGTAATTTAACTAGGAAAAGCTTTAAGATCAAAAGGATAAAGAACCTAAATCAATTTGCTTTCTATCACGGTGGCAAATCAATTTAATTTTTAAAGCATGAGTCTTTGGTGAGAAAATCCCCAATTCAATGGTGGAAAATCCAACCCAATTGGTTAAAAAGCAATTAAAGACTAAATCAAAGTCTAAAGTTGCAATCATTAACACTTTCATGAAATTAGCTAAAAAGAACTAGAGAGATCAAATTTGAAAATACAAAACAATTATGACATAGACTAAATTGATAATGTTAAATCTAACCCATAAAACTATTTAAATTAGCTACTCCTAAACATAAAGATAGAAAAGAAAACACTAAATAAAAAAAATAAAAAACTTACAAAGATGAAGAAAAATCAAGATATCCCCAAAAAGGGGAGTAACCTCCCTCTTGTTCCAAAGATTAAAACATAACCCTAAAAAATATAACATCCTACTATTTATACTAAGGGGGAACAAAAGGGCTGATTAATTAATGAAGATTGGGCCGAAATCCTATTAAGGCCCAACATAATACAAAGGAGGCCCAAAGTTGAAGCAAAGCAGCTGGCTGGAATCTGGCCTTGACGTGGACTAGGTCGGCCGGGCAGAATGGGCTGAAGGAGCTTGGGCTGCCGCACAAGCAGGCCGAATAATAAGGGCGGCCGCACAAGGCTTGGCCAGCCAATTTCCAACTTTCTTCAATAATTCCCAGCAGGTCCTTGCCTCTGAAATTCTCAACAAGTCCTTTCAGAACTAAAATGCTCCTAAATCCCTCAAAATCTGCTCCTTTCTAAAATTTCATCTTTTTTTCACTTTAAACCACCAACTTACCACCTTTTTAACCTGAAAATAAAACAACACTAACAAAGCAATTAAACTACCATTTTACTCAGAAACTTTGCAATAAATAGAGTTTAGAACATATAAATTGGATATGTGAACATATCCATCAAATAACATATTGACCTAATCAAGGACACGGAGGTAAGTATTATTTATGTAGTATTTCTCACATGTATTTTTGTTTTCTTAAATGAAACTATATTAATATTTTTTATGTTTTTATTTTTAGGTGATTTGGATGCCGTATGAAGATATCCGTAATATCCTTTTCCTAGAGCCGCTCTATATCAAGGAGCCATAGTTGTCGGTAATGTCGTGGAGCCATATCTTCTTGATTGGGTCTTGAGACAGTTTGAGTTTGTGGAAACAATACCCAGCACTCCACTTGGACTTGGCATGCCGAAAGGAGATAAGAAGTCTTTGGTGGGGTAGATCATGTTTGCCCAATTATTCTCTTTCTGAAAGAAATATTTCCTCGATAAACGCTCGCTCCGGAAATGTAGAGTACTACAAGACACTGCAGATGATTATTTGGAATGGTACTCTACATATTCCCATCCTATTGTGCACCTCATAGCTGAGAGGGCTCATGCTGTCAGGAGGACGACTGAAGTTGCTGCCCCAAATCCGTGGGATATGATCATGAATGTCCGGGACGTGATGATACCTACTGCTGAAAGATGGACAGACGGAGATAACTCGATTAGTGCACAGGAGATGGAAGTCATCTTTATAGCACTCACAGCAACTCAAATCTCATCAACGCCATCAACTTCTCAGAGTACAAGAAGACGACATTAGATTTGTATTTTTTGGTATTTGTATTATGTATCTATAACTTGGCTTTTGCAGATAACATCGGAGAACATTGATTTGCATCGGGGTCGAATAAAACTTGGTCGGGTGTTGTTTCAAAACCTAATGGTTCCTTTTATACCGCAAGTGCACGGGTTATTAATAGTATAGTAAAAGGTAAATGCGGGTCGATCCCACGAGGACAAGGTTTACTTTGAATAATACTTTCTTTTATTAAAATAGAAATAAAATGATTGGAGAAATATGTTTGGTTATGAAAATACTTAGAAACAAGCACAAATTACTCTAACTTAGATTTCTTATAATAGAAATATTCTCAGGATTGGAAATCGAACAACATGCAGTCATCAAATAAATCAAGTTTATAAGAATATAATTCAATTCATAAATCAAGGATGATACGCTAAGTTGTGCTAACTACTCATGTCCAAGGGCTAACACATGTATCTTAAGACTAACACGGCCTATCTCTCGAGGGTTCCGTATAAGTCAAAATCCATTAAGTTCAATTTATTCTCACATATTTTCCACTAAAGGATCATCCCTAGGCCATTAAACTACTCTCATGATTAATGAAGCCCAATTCAATTCATATGGTTCGGCTAATCAAGATTATTCAACGAGATCCATCTCTTGATTAACTAAGATTCATACAGAATATGGTTAACTTCATATTCGTAGCCGTGACAAAACGATATAAAAGAATTGATTATGAAATAGTAGAAGAGACTTTTAAACATGATTAATAAGGATGACTACATTATGATGAGTTTCCAACCCCAAGAAATGGAGGATTACTCACTAGCCATGATTATTGCAAGCATGAAGGAATGATAAAATAACATAGAAATATAGATAGGAATAGAGAAACTTATGCTTGCAGTTATAGAAGACCAAAGTTGTAAATAAAACTTCAATATGGTATTGCACTTTCAATCTTCAAAATCGTACAAGAATTCTAACAACAATAAATGAATCTTGAAGATTTGTGTATAGATATACTGCTAGAGTATTTTGCTATGAATTCTAGGTATTTTCTGATATGTTTCTATCTATTTTCAAATTGATTACAAGGGCCCTTTATATAGGCATTTAGGCTAAGGGTCGGATCTCTTCAAAAAGGCACCCTTTAGGCTGATAAGCAGGTGCTCGGCCGAGTCAAGGAATGTGCTAAGCCGAGTCAAGGAGGGTGCTCGATCAAGCAAGGCCTTCCAGCAAAAGTCTTCATTCTGGTCCCTTCTGCTCGGCCGAGGCATATGAGGTGCTCGGTCGAGCATCAGCTGGCTTGGGCTAACTTTCTGAAATCTTCAATTTTGACCCCCTATATTTCCATAGGCTTTACTTTAAGCTCCTTATACTTCAAAATATTCACTTAAGCCCTGTAAAATCATTAAAAATACCAACCAAGCGTAAAATCCATAAAACAAAATAAAAGAAGTTAAATTAAACTAAATTTAAACTAAAATTAAAGTAAATGATACAATTATAATACTATAAATTGTTGGAATATTTTATGGACTTTACATATACTAGTATAATAAATAAAGTCTTTGGGCACATAGACGTATGTACACTACAAGTAATTGTATATGTCACATTAAATATTAAAGTATTTGGGCCTAATAAAGTGATCTACTAAAGTTAAAGGGGGCCCAAGTCATCTTTTATAAGTATGGGATCTACAGTTAATATGTGTAGATACCTAAGGGACCTAGTTGTTAATCTATGATGGGCTGGCTAACATACTAGGTCATTATAAATATAGGGTTATGGTCTCCAATTGACCTACCTAGGTTTTATTCTCTTGATTCCCATTGTCATCTGAATTCTAAGAACCCTAAGGATCAATTGGAAGGCAATAATCGTTCATCAAGTCTTCATCAAGTATTCTCCAAATATTGCTATGGATTCAGGTTTGTCTATCGTTCCATAATCTTTGATAACATGAAGCATGATTGTCCTAGAATAAATATTTCGCATCATTCTAGGGTTTATGTATAATTAATTTCATCAAGTGGTATCAGAGCCGTAATCTTGCTTTGTTGTTGGGATTATTTGGAACGAATTGATTATGCTGTTTATGATTTATTTTGGCTGGAAAAAAAAATGAATTAGTGGAGAGGAAGGGACGGCGTATAGGAGTATAATGGAGTATTAAGCACAACTTGAAAGGGTACTTTCTAATTCTCCTCTCTCTCTCTCTCTCTCTCTCTCTCTCTCTCTCTCTCTTCCTTTCTAATTCCTTCGGCGTCGGGAATCAATCGGCTCGGTGTTACCAGAAAACCGGTAAGGAGATGGTTAACCGGCGACTGTGGGGTGGTAGGTGTACCGGATTGTAACACTGTGAGCTAAATTTTGTTGATTTGTTAGAGACTCTGATTGGTTTATTACCAATTTGTGTACATAATTGTAAACAGTAGGCCGAGGGAAGGGATTCAGAATGGCCTCATGTGTTTATGCCATATGTATTGTGTTTTGTTTTTTGGTTTGTAATAATTATGTGTTATTTGGATTAAGTAAATATTATTTATTAAAATTATTATTATGGACTTAATAATTTTAAATTTCAATAATAATGTTTAATTTATGCCCATGTTTGAAATTACTTTGGGTTCGTTTATTCAAACACATCTTGTATTTTATGTTATTAAATTTACGTAGCATGTTACCAAAGTAACCTCTCCTATGAAAATTTTCTAATTTAAAATACATGATTATTTGAAGTTTTTTTTTAGCGTGTTTGTTCTTCATGCGGGTAATGGTTGGCCAAAGAAAGGCTATTATTTGGCAGAAATTCAAATTCGTTTGTGGAGATAAATATGTAACAATTATTAAGTGTCCATGTGAATATTGAGTCGGTCCAAAGAAAGGCTTGGTATTTGACAGGATTTTACTGTTAATATTTGATTTCTACTTCAAGAAAATCACTTGCAAGTTAATTTTCTATCCAAAGATTAAAATTAATGTTGCGTCGATTTTCTTGTAATGGGATAATTTTAATTTCAAACATTTATCTGCTTAAAGTTATATGTGAGCTTATTTGTTTTATTTTTGTTCTCTATTCAGTTACTTCATCAGCTTCTAATGTATCTGCTAACATCAACTCGATTCCCATGCTAAATGGGATGAATTTTAAGAGCTGGAAAGAAAATGTGATGATTGTTCTGGGAGTTATGGATCTAGACCTTGCACTCAGGGAGCCAAAACCTACTGACCTGACTAGCACGAGTACATCTCAAGCTAAGAAGGATATGGAAAAGTGGGAACGCTCAAATCGCATGTGTCTTATGATCATGAAGAAAAGCATCCCAGAATCATTCAGAGGCGATATAGATGATGAGAAATTTGCAATGACATTCCTTACAGAGCTTGAAAAGCGTTTTGCTAAGAATGAAAGGGCATAAACAAGCACGCTTTTGCGTAATCTTGTTGCCATGAGGTATAAAGGTAAAGGGAACGTGCGTGAGTACATTATGGAGATGGCCAATTTGGCATCTAAACTTAAGGCTCTCAAGTTCGAGCTGTCGGATGACATGCTTTTTCATATGGTTATGATCTCTCTTCCACCACAGTTTGGTCAATTTGAAGTAACATTCAATTGCCAGAAGGAAAAGTGGACTCTTAATGAGTTCATTTCATTGTGTGTGCAAGAGGAATCAAGGTTAAAGTCTGAAAAGACTGAGAGTGCTCACTTTGCGGCTTCCTCTTTGGGCTATAACAAGAAAAGAAAGGCTAAAGAAACTGTGGTCAATGAGCCAAAGAAAACGCAATATAAAGTATCAAAGGGACAAGCTACGGATTTAGCAACGTCAATGTCGAAGGGACAAGATAAGGATTCAGGTTGCTTTTTCTGTAAGGAAATGGATCATATGAAGAGAGATTGCCCTAAATACCACGCATGGCTTGTAAAGAAAGGTATATCTCTTGCTTTTGTTTGTTCTGAGGTTAATTTGGTTTCAGTGCCTAGACATACTTGGTGGTTAGACTCTGGTTCTTCTACTCACATTAGTGTGTCTATGCAGGGTTGCCTTAATTGCCGAAAGTCAAGTGATGCTGAAAGATTCATCTATGTGGGGAACGGCAATTTTATTGAAGTTGAAGCAATCGAAACTTTTAGATTATTATTAAAGTCTGGATTTTATTTAGATTTGTATGAGACACATGTGGTACCGTCTTTTAGACGGGATTTGGTTTCCATTTCAGTTTTGGACAAAGAAGGATTTACTTGTTCATTTGCAAATGGTGAATGTCGTTTCTCGTATAATTCTAAGTTTATTGTATCTAGTACTTTGTTGGTTTATGATAATCTTTATATGTTGGATACTGTTGCTTCATATCATGAAAACCTGCATGTGGAAACACGTGGTACTAAACACAAATTTACTAACAATAATTCCATGTCATTATGGCACAAGCGATTAGGACATATATCAAAACAGAGAATGCAAAGGCTTGTGTCAGACGGAATTATTGAAACACTTGACAAATCAGATTATGAAATATGTGTTGAGTGTATTAAGGGAAAACAAACAGATAAAAGCAAATTAAAAGCTGAGAGAGCTATGAATGTTTTGAAATTAATTCATACGGATATATGTGGACCATTTCCTACACCCTCGTGGAATGGTCAAGAATATTTCATTACATTCATAGACGATTACTCTCGTTATGGTTACCTATATTTGATCCATGAAAAGTCACAGGCATTGAATATGTTCAAAAAGTTTAAGGCCGAGGTTGAAAATCAACATGGCAAAACAATAAAGAAAGTCAAATTTGACCATGGTGGTGAATACTATGGCAAAAATGACGGATCAGGTGAACAACGTCCTAGGCCTTTTGCTAAATACCTAGAGGAGTGCAGTATTGTCCCTCAGTACACTATGCCAGGCAAACCTAGCATGAATGGTGTAGCTGAAAGACGAAATCGAACTTTACAGGAAATGGTGAGAAGTATGGTTAGTCATACTACTTTACCAGACTCACTCTGGGAAGAGGCATTAAAAACTGCAGTTTATCTCCTTAACAGGGTACCCACAAAGGCTGCTAACAAAATCCCTTATGAACTATGGACAGGCAAGAAACCTGTATTAAGGCATTTACACATCTGGGGATGTCCGACTGAGGCTAGGCCTTACAGGCCTAATGAAAAGAAGTTGGACTCAAGGATTGTTAGTAGTTACTATGTTGGTAACTCTGAAAGGTCAAGGGGCTTTAAGTTTTACGATCCCAAATCCAGAAACTTTTTTGACACTGGAAATGCTCAATTCTTTGAGGATGTTGAGCTTGTGGGGGGACAAGTTAGAGATGATTTTGTCTTTGAAGAGGTTCCGGTTACCATTCCTCTTCCTACAATTGTCCTTGACCATGATTTGGATCTCAATCCTGATGTGGTTCAAGAACAAAATTTGGATCAAGAAGACATTGTCAATATCCCTCTAGTTGTCCATGAGGAACAAGCTCAACAACCTCAAGAACAAGTGCCTTTAAGAAGATCCACTAGAGAGAGACGAAGTGCCATTTCGGATGATTACTTGGTATTTCTATATGAACAAGAGGTAGACATTGGTCAATTGGAAGATGATCCAATCAACTTTCATGAGGCCATTGGTAGTTCTAACTCTCAAAAGTGGATAGTCGCTATGGATGATGAGATTAAATCAATGAAAGACAATGATGTATGGGATCTTGTCCCATTGCCAGAAGGAGTGAAACCTATTAGTTGCAAATGGATATTTAAAACCAAAAGGGATTCACAGGGCAATGCGGAAAGACATAAGGCACGTCTTGTCGCTAAGGGATTTACTCAGAAAGAAGGAATAGATTATAAAGAGACTTTCTCTCCGGTTTCTTCAAAAGACACTTTTATAATTATTATGGCATTAGTGGCACATTATGACCTAGAGTTACATTAGATGGATGTTAAGACTGCGTTTCTTAATGGAGACATTGAAGAAACAATTTATATGGTGCAACCAGAAACCTTGGTTTCAAAAGATTTAAAGGATATGGTATGCAAACTCAAGAAATCCATCTATGGACTCAAACAAGCATCCCGTCAGTGGTATTACAAATTTCATCAAGTTGTATTGTCATTTGGTTTCATGACAAATATAGTTGATGATTGTGTCTACCACAAGTTCAGTGGGAGTAAATATATTTTTCTGGTCTTATATGTGAATGACATCCTACTAGCCACAAATGATATGGACTTACTGCATGAAACTAAGAGGTTTCTCTCAAAGAAATTTGAGATGAAAGATCTGGGAGATGCATCTTTTGTATTAGGAATTCAAATACACAGAGATCGTTCTCGAGGTATTCTTGGATTGTCACAAAAGAGTTACATCAATAAGGTACTTAAGAGATTTGGCATGCAGGATTCTAAAATGGGTGACACCCCAGTGGCTAAAGGTGACAAATTCAATCTTGCTCAGTGCCCCAAGAATGAGATTGAATCTAAGGAAATGAATAGCATCCCTTATGCTTCGGCTATAGGGAGCTTGATGTATGCTCAGGTTTGCACTCGCCCAGACCTAGCATTCATAGTTGGTGTTTTAGGCAGATACCTTAGCAATCCTGGAAAGGATCATTGGATAGCAGCCAAGAGGGTCATGCGTTATTTACAGAGAACAAAGGATTATATGCTCACTTACAGAAAGTCAGATAGACTTGAGATCATTGGGTATTCGGATTCCGACTTTGCGGGATGCCAAGATAGTCGTAAGTCTACTTCGGGCTACGTTTATCTACTTTGTGGAGGAGCAGTTTCTTGGAAGAGTGTTAAGCAGACGCTTGTTGCTACTTCTATGATGGAGGCAGAGTTTGTGGCGTGTTATGAGGCATCAAATCACGCAATTTGGTTGCGAAATTTTATCACTGGGCTGCGTATATTAGGTGGCATTGATAGGCCATTAAAGTTATTTTATGATAATAAGTCGGCAGTTATGTATTCTAATAACAACAAGAGCTCGTCTAAGTCTAAGCTCATAGACATTAAGTATCTTGCTGTTAAGGAACGGATTCAGAGTAGACAGATTTGTATTGAGCATATTGGGACTAACTCCATGGTCGCGAATCCGCTTACTAAGGGTGTAACACTGAAGGTTTTTCATGAGCACACTGCTTGTATGGGTGTTGTATCACTAGAGTATGCTTAGATTGAGTGGGAGTTTTGTATTTTGCTCTTACATTTATTGTTATAAGTATATTTGGTTTTTCAGTTTTGGTTAATAAAGTTATTTTGCACTCTAAATATTTGGTTGATCTCAAAATAAGGTTGGACCAGTTGAGAATAGACATGTGAAGATCACATTACATGTTATTCCATGCTACACATCCATACTTGATCCATGTCATTTAGTTGAGTTAATATATGTGACCACTGATGGGTCTAGTTGCGCTAATAGTGACAAAAACCTCTTTGATCCTTATGTTGATTTGACTAATGGACCGGATTGGTTTAAGATGACACAATTTGGTAAAGCATTGCTGTTAAGGTTTATAATGTGATATGCAATTAAAATAAGGTATTATACTATGTACATGTGTAAGTCCAAGTGGGAGATTGTTGGAATATTTTATGGACTTTACATATACTAGTATAATAAATAAAGTCTTTGGGCACATAGACGTATGTGCACTACAAGCAATTGTATATGTCACATTAAATATTAAAGTATTTGGGCCTAATAAAGTGATCTACTAAAGTTAAAGGGGGCCCAAGTCATCTTTTATAAGTATGGAATCTACAGTTAATATGTGTAGATACCTAAGGGGCCTAGTTGTTAATCTATGATGGGCTGGCTAACATACTAGGTCATTATAAATATAGGGTTATGGTCCCCAATTGACCTACCTAGGTTTTATTCTCTTAATTCCCATTGTCATCTGAATTCTAAGAACCCTAAGGATCAATTGGAAGGCAATAATCATTCATCAAGTCTTCATCAAGTATTCCCCAAATATTGCTATGGATTCAGGTTTGTCTATCGTTCCATAATCTTTGATAACATGAAGCATGATTGTCCTAGAATAAATATTTCGCATCATTCTAGGGTTTATGTATAATTAATTCCATCATAAATGACTATAAAATAACCACTCATCAACTACCCCACACTTAATCCTAGCTTGTCCTCAAGTAAGTCTTGAATCAATAATAGAAGAGAGAGAGAAGTAAATGACCAAAAAGAAAGATAAAAATAAATAAGTGTCTCCCTTTCAGATTTGAAGTGTTTGTCAAAGATGTTGCCTTAAGAAAATGATTTTCAACATTGATTCATATCATCCAAAATTTGAAAGTATTTTCTAGAAAGATCTTTAAAGCATATTGGAGTCTAGATAAAAGAACTAAAAATTAACTTTGCATAAATAAATGCTTTCCTAAGCAAAATTTTGGAAATGAAGATGCTTGGATTGAAAAAGACTTTTATAATGAGAAGAAATTTGTTACGCAACTTTAAGGATTTATAATGATGATTTCACTTTAGAAACACACTTTAAAGATTTTAGCACAACATTTTTGAATCACAATTGATGGACATGTTAATGGGCGTGGAAAGGAAGGGGCCAAGGCTAGCATTTCAAGTGGCATTCTTAAAAGAGAATATAAGTTTTTGAAATGTCATAACATCTTGCTTTTTATTATCTCACTCTATTAATGATTTATTCATTTTGATTTTCGAGTAGAGAAGTTTATTGAAGCAAGGTGTGCTCATTTTTATGTAACTAGCCTTGAAGATGGAATGGAAGTAAAAGTGATTCAAAAAGATGCATAAAGAGATGAGTGCCTTTCAAAATGAATTTCAAGAATGAAAGTCCTGAAGCGCAAAATAATCTTCTAAAAAATAATGATTAGTATCCAATGCTCCAAGATTTTCATAAAATAATGCTTTTAGAGTAATTTTATTTATACTACATTAATTTATAATTATTTTATCTATCTCCCAATATACCCTAAATTCAGTTTCTAGAAAATGTTTTCAAATTTTTTGAAAAATATGAATCAAGGGATAGAAATCAGTTTTTAAAGGCAACTAAATAAGTTTTAATGCTTAGAAAACTTTATCATAGTAAGTTTTTTTTTATATATATATATATATATATATATATATATATATATATATATATATATATATATATATATATATATATATATATATATATATATATATATATATTTTTTATATATATATTTTTAAATAAAACTGAAGTTAAACTAATATGCAATAAAAAAACGGATATGAAGAATCCTCCCCCACACTTGAAATGAACATTGTCCTCAATGTTTCAAGGACAATATAAAGAGAAAGTGGGGAAAGAATATACTTACATTGATGGTAGTGGCGGTGGTGGATTCTCAAGTATCCTTGAAGCCATTACTTCAATTGGATCACCGACTATATAGTGTTAAAGTCTTTGTCCATTGACCTTGAGTTATCCCCTTGACTTGCTCCAAACCACGATGGCTCTGCATGGATAAACTTTTCTTACTTGAAAGGGGCCTGACCATCTTGACTTCAATTTTCCCGAAAAAAGTCTTAACCGGGAATCGAAAAGTAGAACCATGTCTCCTTCCTTGAACTCTCTTCTCATTATATGTGCATCATGCCATTTATTTGTTTTTTCTTTGTAAAATTTGGCACTTTCGTATGCTTCAAACTGGATTTCTTCAAGCTCTTGTAGTTGAAGTCATATTTTCTCACCGGCAAATTTCATGTCATAATTTAGGGCCTTAATAGCCCAATATGCTCTATGCTCCAATTCTACCGGTAAGTGACAAGGCTTCCCGTACACTAACCGTAATGGTATGGTCCCAATAGCTGTTTTGAAAGCGGTGCGGTACGCCCATAAGGCGTCATTCAACTTTATCGACCAATCCTTCCGCGAACTAGTTACTGTCTTCTCTAGGATCCATTTTATTTCTCAGTACGAAACCTCTACTTGTCCACTTGTTTGTGGATGGTAACCAGTACCCGTTTTGTGGTGGACACTATACTTCTTCAATATGGCCTCAAACTGGCGGTGTGAAAAGTGAGATCCACCGTCGCTTATTACTACTTTCGAAACCCTGAATCTTGGAAAGATGATATTTTTGAAGAGCTTCATAACGACTTTGGAGTCGTTTGTTGGAGATGCCACAACATCTACCCTTTTGGAGACGTAGTTCACCGCTGCTAGAATATAATTATTGCTGTAAGATGATGGAAATGGCCCCATGAAGTCTATTCCCCATACATAAAATATCTCGACCTCTAGTATGCCATTTAGAGGCATTTCATTCCTTCTCGAGATGTTACCAGTTCGTTGGCAACGATCACAAGAAAGAACAAATTTTCTTGCATCCTTGAAGAGAGTGGGCCAAAAGAAACCTGATTGAAGAACCTTCGCGGAGGTTTTGGATGTGCTTGTATAAGGAGAAGAGTGACAATGATGAAGAATGTTACTTACCTCTTCATTAGGCACACATCGCCTAATTATACCATCTGCACATTGCTTGAAAAGGAGCGGATCTTCCCAAAAATAAATTTTCACCTCTAAGAAGAATTTCTTTCTTTGTTGATAGCTCATTTTTGGAGGTAGAATTCTACATGCCAAATAGTTTACGATGTCCGCAAACCAAGGTGCTTCCATGGTTTTTATAGCAAGTAGATGATCATCTGGAAATGAATCATCAATGGGAAGTTCTTCTTCACCGAAGTCTTTCTCATCCTTGGTGAGCCGTGATAGATGATCGGCTACCAAATTCTTCGTCCCTTTTTATCACGGATCTCAATATCAAATTCTTGAAGAAGAAGGACCCATCGGATAAGTCTTCGTTTGGCCTCCTTCTTAGCGCGTGATTCGTGTATATGATGACTTTAGATCCCACTAAATATGACCGGAATTTATCAATTGTGAATACCACCGCCAAAAGCTCCTTTTCTATTGTGGTATAATTGACTTGTGCCTCATCAAGTGTTCGGCTTGCATAGTATATGGCATGCAACTTTTTATCTTTCTGTTGCCTCAAAACTGCACCCATTGCAAAATTGCTTGCATCTCACATGAGATAAAAAGGAAGGTTTCAATCTGGCGATTGAACAATGGGTGCTGAAATTATGCGATCCATGGCTGGACGGCATCTCGCGTTGTGCGGTCGTGCTGCCTTTCGTTTTAGAGTTGCCACGTCATTTTGATTGTGTCCAAAACATTGAGAAAAGGCTTTGTTTTGTTTGATTTGTTGTGTGATGAGATTTTTGAGTTCGAAGGTTAGGTTACGGCTCGGGAAGAGATAGTTGAGCTCACCCAAGTCGCCTTGTATAGACGAGTCTTTCGACACCCTTCTTTCTTTAAATGTTGTGTGTGTGCTTTTAAAAATGCATCTGGAAAATGATGTCTACATTGCAAATTATGCTTATATTTAAACAGAAATATTTAAATCAAAGCAGTAAAATGGGATTCGAAAGGAGATCGTTCCAATGTTGGTTTGTGTCTATCTTCCACAGGGGAATGCATTTGATTGAGTGTGAATAGGGTTTTTGGACATCAGGGGTCGATCGGGATGGACCGCGATTGACCAAGATTGCCTTGGGATGGACCGGTACGTGCCGACAGAGTTTCGGGATGCCTCGGGATGGACCGGTATGGGCCAGCAGAGCTTCGACATGCCTCGGGTGGCTCGGAATGATTCAGAATGGACCAATATGGGCCGGCAGAGCTTTGGGATGCCTTGGGATGGCTCAGAATGGGTCAATAGAGCCTCAAGATGCTTCGGGATGGCTTCGAAATGCTTTGAGATGGATCGGTATGGGCCGACAGAGCTTCAGGATGCTTCGGGATGGCTCGAAATGCCTTGGGATGGCTTGGGATGCCTCAGGATAGACCAGGATTGCCTAGAGAAGGACCGAGTTCGATCGGAATTGCTTTGGGAAGACTTTAGAGCACCTCGAGAGGGCTTTGGAGCACCTCGGGAAGGCTTGGGAGGCCTCGGTAAGGACGGAAAGAGGTCGGGATGCCTTGGGAGTGTGCCTGAAGGCTGGGGGGAAGAGAGGAGAGATTTGAGGTGTGTATGAAATCGGAGGGGGAACCTTCTATTTATAGGCCTCAAAAAATTGCAAAGTGGTCCGTACAGACCATTGTGTAATTACAATTTTTTGGTTTTCCTGGATTTCATGGAATATTGTGGACTTTAAGGGAATTTTTTCATCATTTTGGCATGTTAAAGTAAGTGTCCGTACGGACCATTCTTACTTTGCAAAGTGGTCCGTACGGACCATTATGTCTACTGGCCATATTTTGTTATACCTGTAAATTCCTTGAGTTCCCTTTTATCCCTGAAAGGTCTTCCCTTGGTTTGGATGGTGGTTTTGGACCTTTTGGACGTTATGGGTCATCGGGATCACGAATGCGTGAGTCCTCGGTGTTTCCCGTATGCTCGGATGGAGAGCGGTCCGGATTGGGGTACTTACCCATCCCTTGATTGACTTCTGGTTTATGTATTTGATGTCAAACTCCGCCAGGAAGATATACCATTTTGCTAACCTCATTGACAGTGATGGTTTTTTGAAGAGGTACTTGACCGGATCCATTTTGGAGACCAGGTGCACTGTGTGCGATTGCATGTAGTGTCGCAATTTCCCAATTTATACTAGAGTTGCGCAGGTTTTCTCTAGGGCTAAGTAGTTGAGCTCGCTGCCTTGGAACTTTCGGCTGACGAAGTAGATGGAATTCTCGACCTTTGACTCTTTCTTTTCTTGGCATAGCATGGCTCCAACTGCGGTGTCGGTCATAGTTAGGTATAGCAAGAGTGGCATCTCCTCGTGGCGAGGATAGAGGATCGAAATACTCACAAGGTACGTCTTTATCTTTTCGAGGGCGTCTTGGCATTCTGGATTCCACTCGATGTCTGCATTCTTTTTCATTAGTCGAAAGATTGGCTCGCACATGGAGGTCAGCTGATTGACAAAGCGGTTGATGTACTGCAGGCGGCCCATGAAGCTTTTCACTTCTGTTTGGGTTTGCGATGGTCTCATCTCGATTATGGCCTTGATCTTTTGAGGATCAACTTTGATACCTCGTTCTGTGACCATGTATCCCAAGACTTTGCCTCGGATTACTCCGAATGTGCAGTTGGGAGAGTTCAACCTCATTGAATGCCTTCGAAGACGATCGAAGAACTTTCTCAGGTCGATGAGGTATTGTTTGTCTGATCCCTTTGAGTGGATGATCATGTCGTCGATGTACACTTCGATCTCTTTGTGGATTATGTCGTGGAAGAGTGCGGTCGCTGCCTGTTGGTAGGTAGCCCCAGCGTTCTTTAGTCCGAACGACATTATTGTGTAGCAGTAGGTTCCCCAGGAGGTTGTGAAGGCTGTTTTCTCTTGGTCTTATTCGGCCATCTTGATTTGATTGTAGCCAGTAAAACCGTCCACGAAGGACTTAACCTCGAAATTGGTCGTAGTATCGACCAACATGTCTATGTTTGGTAGTGGAAAGTTGTCCTTGGGACTTGCTTTGTTGAGATCTCAGATGTCCACGCAGCAGCGTACTTTTCCATTGGCCTTGGTGATCGTGTCTATGTTGGAGAGCCAAGTCGGGTATTCGATTACCCTTATGAAGCCGACGCGGAGCATCTTCTCGATCTCTTCCTTGACTTGTAAGGACCATTCTGGCTTGATTCGGTGTAGTTTTTGCTTGATGGGCTTAGCCTCGGGATTCAGGGGAATCGAATGTTTCACTATGGTTGGATCTAGGTCGGGCATGTCTTGGTAGGATCAAGCGAACACGTCCATGAATTCTTTGAGCAGTGCAGTCAATGCTTCTTGCTCGATGCCGGTGAAGAAACTTCCGATTTGTGTCTCTTTAGGCTCTTCAGTAGTCCCCAAATTCACTTTGGTTAAAACCTCCTCGGCAGCTTGGGCCCGATTTTCCTCTCATTTGACAACATGCTTAAAGATTTGTTTAATGTATTGTTCGTTTAATGCGTCTGCATCTTTATCAAGTGAATTGTTATTAACTGTTTTTGATTTAGTTAATTTATCATTTGTTAAAGATGCAATGAGGAGATACTCGGAAAGGTCGAAACTTTCATTTAAAGTGTAGGGGAATACATTGTTGGCTATGAACTCATAATCTTCCGGCATAAGGCCATCAGATGACTCGAAAGACTAGAATTCAAATACCACATGACTTAAAGCTAGACTCTAGGAGATGAGGGGTTGGACCATGCTTCATCTCTCTTTGCGGGCTGTAGGTTTGGAGCAGGTGGCGATAGTCCCGGTATCCATTCTTTGATTGATACCGTCCCAGGGGGTAGGCTTGCCTTTGATTCGACTTCAAACCAAGTTGAGGTGGTATGAGGTTTCTCATTTGGAGGTGTCCCTCCATTGGTGCTGCCACCGGGTCTCGAGGGTTCTTGCTGAAGGAGTTCCTGGAGAGCTTCCTCTAGAAGGGTGAGGCAATCGCTTCTTTGGAGTTTCTTCTTGCTGATGTTGATTATCTTCAGAGACTCTGCTCCCACGGCTAAGGTCTTCACTTGGATGAAATTTACGATATCTGAATCGAGGGGGCATTATATTTTTCCTTCTTTGACTAGGCTTCGAAGAATGTTGCTCCATCTCTCTTCCAAGTTGAGCACCGGGACGTTTAATTGACTATGTTGTCGTAGCCATCTTCATATGACCTCGGTGTGTCGATATGGAGGTTGAAAAATTCCAAGGGATAGGTGGCAGGCCAGCTTGCTTCGGGAGGATTTCTAACGAAGTGTGGGTCCATTCCTTGGCCGAGTTCCAATTAGGCGTCGGCCTCTTGGTTATATTTTAAGAATTCCTCCCAGTCGCATTGGTCCGATTCATCATATTAACTCAAGAATTCTTCGATTGCTAGCTCGTCACGACTTACCGCGTGAATGTAGGGGTCATTTTCGAATTGGATTGTGACCGGGGCTTCATCTGCCAAGGGTATTCGGTCATATCGGGACCTTCTTCTGGATCGTAGCTTGCTGGCCAAGCGCTCTCCATTGTGCTGCCCCCTTGAATCACCTCAAGGTTCCCATTGATTTTGATGAAATTTACGCATTGGTATAGGGTTGAGGCTACTGCTCTCATTTGGTGCAGCCAAGGTCGTCCCAGCAAGGCAGAGAAATTGGACTCGATCTCCACAACTTGGAACTCCACCGACTCTTCTTGTTCGCTGAATTGGATGTCTAGAGTGATCACCCCTAAAACAGTGCGGGGGGTGGAGTTGTAGGCTCGAATTACTCGGGCAGAAGGTCTCATTCGAGAATGGTCGACCCTTAGTATTCTCAATGTTCATGTAACGAGGATATTGACCGACGAGCCATTATCGACTAGAACATCTGGTAGGTAGATCCTTTCTATTTTTACGAGGATGAGGAGGGCCTCGTTGTGTCTGTTCTCGCATTCCAGCAAGATGGTAAAGTTTAGATTTCTTGCGGAGTCACCGTTTGCTTCAGTTTGCCTTGCCTCTGGGGAGTACTCGATCCAACCATTGTTGTGTCTCGATCATGGCAGGGATCGTAGGGAGACAGTCATTCTTGGATTATCCCATCTGGATTCCCTATTATGGGAACGCTTGATTCTGGTTTCGCATTCCCAGTCATTGTGGGATATCATGTTGACAGTCCCGGAGATGCCTACTCACATTGGAGTCTTCGTTGAATGCTATCGTGTTGACTCTGTCGTTTCGGGGCTACGGGGCCGCTCCAACTTTCCTTCTTCAATTAGCCCATGGACTACTTGCTTCAGCACGAAGCAATTGTCGGTGGTATGGCTGGGGTAATTGTGGAAGGCACAGCGTTTGCTCATGTCCATGTTAGGATTGAGAGTCTTTGGCTAGAAATTTTCGAGCGGTTTGAGGATGTTCCGTTTTACCAATGCTTCGAACACTTGGCTCAGGGGCATCTCAAGGTTATTAAATCACTGGAACTGCTGTTGGCAAGGAGGATTGTTGTTCCTCGGGGGCGCTTGATCGTGGCTTACTTGAATTCCGTTTTGGATATAGTGGACCGCTCCGGCGGCTTCTTTTCCTTTGTTTGGGATAGGTGCCGGATTTGACGGGGCTGCCCGGTAGCGGTAGGAAGAAGCAGGGGTGGCTGCTGTCTTTTGTAGGCTCAACGTATTTTCGAACTTGGTCCCGACATTGACTATGGCACAAAGGTAGAGATAGAAGTGATGGCTAATCAGAGCCCTTAGAGATGGTTTGAGATAGGAATGGAAGATGTCCATTTGCTCTTCTTTGGACAGCGGATCCATTATCTCGCTTAGTTTCCAATTCCATCTTTTGTAAAACTCTCCCACAGGCTCGTCATCCTTTTGTTCGATGGCTTGCAGATCGTGGCGGTTGGTTTCCCATTCGAGGTTGGCATGGTACTTCTCCAGGAAGATCTCACTGATTTGATCCCAGGTGGAGCGATTTTCTGCCTTTACATTGAGGAACCACCTTAATGCCGTGGATTTGAGGGAGTGCTGGAAGTGATCCGCCATTTGTTGTGGGGTGACCCCTTTGGCTCTCATACCTAAGACGTAGGTATCGATATGAGTCTTTGGGCATTCTGTCCCATCAAACTTTTCCATTTCTGGCATTCGAAACTTTGGGGGAAGAGGCAGGTTTCCATTTTATGGGATGGAAACCGAAGACGAAGGTGGATTGGTGGATGGGATTGCCACTCGGGAATCTTGGGGAGGTAGTTGAGTGTATACCAACCCGTACCCTTGATTGTTGAAATTGGAGATAAAGGCGTGATTGCCGGACACCATGGGTTGTGTTTGGGAGTTGGGGAATGTTTCATTAGCCCCAAGTGGCAGTCCAGCGGGTGGTAAATTTGAAACGTCAGAGTATCCTCTTGGTACTTCTGTCCCTTGAGGACATTGGGATTTCAAGTTGTGGCTGCGGGGCTCATATAGAGGCAAAGGATTGAATCCCGGGGGATACCGAGATACATTGGGATCTGGGGGAGCAGGCCCATATGTATGCTGGTGATATTGAGTTTGCAGAGCAGAACCGGGAAACTAATTATGCTGCGGTTGGCAGATCGGAGCTGCTTAACTAAGGCTCGAGTGGAGCTTTTAGCGGGAGCTACTATGCATTTCCGAATTTTCTTAGCTTGGTGGAGGAGGGACCTGCTGATAGCTTTGTGAAATCGGGGGAACAGGCATTTCTTCATCTTCTATGAGAATGAAAGTTCTATCGGGTTGAGGAACGGCGACAGCTCCGCGATGAGGCATGGTGTCTACGATCCAGGCTTGTTGTTCTTCTTGGCGCTTCTTAAAGGTTTCGAAGGCTTGCAGCATCTCCTCCATTGTCTGGAGATTTCTCATAGGCGGAGTACCATTTCCCCTCACTGTTATCTGTCGACCTTGCCATGGGAGATTAACGGACTGTTCGGATCCCTGAACCGGAAGGGCTGTCAGATCTTGTGACCTCGATACTGAAAAGACGGCACCCAGGTACTCTCAACCACTCTCGATTCGCTGGAGGGGGTGAAGGGTAAGGTTTAGACTCGGGAAGGCCTTTTTTGGATAAAGGGGGGAAAGCTCATGCGACATGCAGTTTCTCTTTTTTTTTAATATTATTTTTTGTTGTTTTAATTTACTTAAAACATGCTTTCTCAGAATCCTAAATGGGTTGGAAAAGATTGCTCTTCTTTTTCGCAACTATTTCTAGATCCTGGGTCAGTGGAAACCGTCACTATGGCTATAAGCCCCTTTTTTTGAACCTGTATTTCAACCTCCCAGGGTGGACAGCCCCGGGCGAGGGTCCTATAGGGTAAGTGGTTTCCACTGGCCAAAAGAAAAACGAACCTAAGGACCGAGCCTGTCATGTCCGTTTTAATGCATCTGCTATGTGAATAGTGAATGGAGCCGGTATCTAAAGTTAAGATCAGGTTAAGAGTTCGACATGACCTCTCTTTACCTTTCTTGCGCAAGGGATCTATGACTTTAGGTTTTGGCTAGGTCATATTGTCATGGATGACGCATTAAAGGCTTGATGACATGGTGACATGTGGGCATGGACGTATATCTGGTACAGATCATTGTCTGGGTGTAGCTTCGAAAATCAAGATCAGGTCAAGATTTTAGCATGACCTTTCATCGCCTTGCTTGCGCAAGAGATCTTGATTTCTGGGCTTTGACTCAGATAATGGCCGATATGGGATATGTATCCAGGCTTTATGACACAGACTGGGTCAAAAACCAACTGAGTATGGACAGAGTGTGACGCAAGAGTGCATGGTTGACACTGGCTAGGATGAGAAGTTTGGAATGATCCCGTACGCGCTCAAAAGGCATAGGAACACCAAGTGAACTGCATCTGAGACCATCCTGGGTTTGGGGTTGTAGTGTGCAGTGTACAGGATAAGAGTGCGCTTAGTGTGCGGTCACTAAAATTCTTTTTCTGAGTAAAACAGAAAGTTTTGCAGAATGAATTTTAAATGTATGTACACAGATGTATTATGATGCATTTTTTTGTATTTTTTGAATAAGCAAAAAAAGTAAAGCACATGCACACACACACAAATGTTAAAGAAAGGGTAAAAATGAAAGTTTGACCCTCATCATTGTTTTAAAAATCTTTTTTTTTAGTTTAAAAGATTTTAAAACAAAACTTTCCCCTGCGGAGTCGCCAACTGAAATTACCCAATCTGTGGCCGGACGGCATCTCGCATTGTGCGGTCGTGCTGCCTTTCATCGCCACGCCATTTGGATTGTGCCCAAAACATTTAGAAAAGGCTTTGTTTTGTTTGTTTTGTTTTGTTGTGTTGTGTGATGGGATTTTTGAGTTCGGAGGTCAAGTTACGCCTCGGGAAGAGATAGTTGAGCTCACCTGAGTCGCCTCGTATACACGAGTATTTCGATACCCTTCATTCTTTAAATGTTGTGTGTGTGTGTGTGTGCTTTTAAAAATGCATTTGGAAAATGATGTCTATATTGCAAATGATGCTTACATTTAAACAAAAATATTTAAATCAAAGCAGTAAAATGGGATTCGGAAGGAGAACGTACCAATGTTGGTTTGTGTCTATCTTTCGCGAGGGAATGTGTTTGATTGAGTGTGAATAGAGTTTCTGGACGTCGGGGGTCGATCGGGATGAACTGAGATGGACCGGGATTGCCTCGGGATGGACCGGTACATGCCGGCAAAGTTTTGGGATGCCTTAGGATGGACTGATATGGGCCGGCAGAGTTTCGGGATGCCTCGGGATGGCTCGAAATGCTTCGGGATTGACCGGTATGGGCCAACAGAGCTTTGGGATTCCTCGAGATGGCTCAAAATGGGTCGGCAGAGCCTCGGGATGCTTCGGTATGGCTTCGGAATGCTTCAGGATGGATCTGTATAGGCCGATAGAGCTTCGGGATGCTTCGTGATAGCTCGAAGTGCCTCGGGATGCCTCGGGACGGACCGAGATCGCCTAAATAAAGACCGGGTTTGACCAGAATTTCTTCGGGAGGACTTCGGACCACCTCGGGAGGGCTTTGGAGCACCTCGGGAGGCATCGGGAAGGACCGAAAGAGGTCGGGACGCCTTGGGAGTGTGCCTGAAGGCTGGGGGAAGAGAGGAGAGAGTTGAGGTGTTTATGAAATGGGAGGGGGAGCCTTCTATTTATAGGCCTCAAAAAATTGCAATGTGGTCCGTACGGACCATTGTGTAATTAAAATTTTTTGGTTTTCCTGGATTTCAGGGAACATTATGGACTTTAAGTGGATTTTTTCATCATTTTGGCATGTTGAAGTAAGTGTCTGTACGGACCATTCTTACTTTGCAAAGTGGTCCGTACGGACCACTATGTCAACTGGCCATTTTTTGTTATTCATACAAAGTCCTTGAGTTCTCTTTTATCCCTGAAAGGTCCTCCTTTGGTTTGGCTGGTGGTTTTGGACATTTTGGACATTACGGGTCTTCGGGATCACGAATGCGTGAGTCCTCGGTGTTTCCCGTATGCTCGGATGGAGAGCGATCCGGATTGGGGTACTTACAGGTGCCGAAACTAATTCTTTTTTTAACCTGTTGAAAGCCTCAAGACAAAGATTATCAAAAACAAAAGGAGCTTCTTTCGATTGGTTAGTGGTTTAATTTTTTTTTGAAAAATCCTTTATAAAACGTCGGTAAAAATCGGCATGTCCTAAAGAACTTCTCACGCCCTTAATGTTGGTGGGTGGAGGTAATTTTTCAATAACTTTAACCTTCGCCCTATCTACTTCAATTCCCTTCTCGGACACCATATACCCAAGAACAATCCCCTCATTGACCATAAAATGGCACTTTTCCCAGTTAAGTACAAGGTTGACCTCTTCACAACATTGCAAAACTTTTGACAAATTTTGCAAGCATTCGTCAAAAGAACAACCATAAACTGAAAAATCATCCATAAAAATTTCCATTATATTTTCTATAAAATCTGAGAATATGGACATCATGCAATGTTGAAAAGTGGCGGGAGCATTACAAAGTCCGAATGGCATTCTCCTATAGGCGAAAGTTCCATATGGACAAGTAAAAGTAGTTTTCTCTTGGTCACTTAGATGGATGGGTATTTGAAAGAATCCAGAGTATCCATCCAAGTAACAAAAATAAGAATGCCTTGCCAACCTTTCAAGCATTTGATCTATAAGGGAAGGGGGAAATGATCTTTTCGGGTGGCCTTGTTTAACTTTCTGTAATCAATGCACATATGCCATCCCGTGACGGTTCTAGTTGAGATTAATTCATCCCTATCATTTTGAATGACCGTCATTCCTCCCTTTTTAGGGACTACTTGAACGGGGCTATTCCACTTACTATCCAAAATTGGATAGATAATGCCCGCATCAAGTAATTTAAGGATTTCTTTCTTAACAACCTCTTTCATGTTAGGATTAAGTCTTCTTTGGTGTTCTATGGAGGGTTTATGATCCTCCTCTAAGTCAATCCTATGCATGCAAATTGTACGGTGAATTCCTTTTAAGTCATCAATTGTATACCCAATGCCTTTTTGGTGCAATCTAAATTCTCTTAATAACTTTTCAGTCTCAAGATGACTTAAAATTGCATTAATAATCACCGGGTAGGTAGAATTTGGTCCAAGAAATTCATACCTTAGATTAGGAGGAAGAGGCTTTAATTCAAATTGAGGTGCCTTATTTACCTCCTTTTCTTCTTTGTCGGATGGCTCCGTTTTAGCCTCCAACTTTTCAAATTTAGTGTTGCCACTAAATTTCGCTGGATGGTTAGCATCTAAAAACATTGTATAATTTTTAATTTCATCATCATCTTCATCATGCAACATTCTCTTCCAATCTATAAGACTTTTTTCTAGGGGTCTTTAGATTGGGGATTTTCTAGTTCCTTGCTTATTGATTCTAACATGTTAATATCCAAGCAAGGGTTCTCAAGATTATGACTCTTCATTCATTTAGAAAAATTAAATTCCACTTTTTCATTCCCTACATTTAATGATAGGTTACCATTTTTAACATCAATTATTGCCCCAGCGGTGGCAAGAAATGGTCTACCTAGAATAACGGGAATATGATGGTCCTCTTCCATCTCAAGAACTACAAAGTCGACTGGGATGATTAATTTCCCGATACGTCAAGGTATATCCTCCATAATACCCACCGGATATTTAATGGAGCGATCCGCTAATTGGAGTGATATGGTGGTAGGTTTGAGTTCTCCCACACCTATTTTCTCGCTAACTGATAGCGGAATGAGGATAACACTTTCCCCAAGATCTAACATAGCATTATCAACACTAAATTTACAAATGTTACAAGGAATAGAAAAAGTGCCGAGATCTTTTAATTTAGTGGGAAGTTTCCTTTGTAAAACATCACTAACTTCTTCTGTTAAGGCGACGGTTTCATATTCCTCAAGTTTCCTCTTATTAGAAAGTATCCTTTAAAAATTTAGCATAAGAGGACATTTGTTGTAAAGCATCGGTAAAAGGAATGTTGATGTAAATAGATTTTAAAACTTCTAAAAATTTTGCAAATTGTTTGTCAAGTTTCGTATTTACCATCCATTGAGAGTAAGGTATTGGAGGGTCAAAATTTCTAGTAAGTTTAGGAGATTCCGACCCCTTCTTATTTTCTTCATTAGTCTCAACTATTGGTGGGGTTGGACTAATATTCTCCTCAATAGGTTTGATATTTTCCACTCCTAGTTTCTACCGCTTTAGCATGCTCGTCGAGCCTTTGTGGTTGACCGGAAAAACTCCCTTGTGGTCTATACGAGGTGTCGGCTTGCTGCGCTTGCTAGTTTTCGAGCATTTTGTTATGGGCGACTAGATTATCAAACCTACTATTTAACAATTTAAAACATTCGCTAAATTCGTTATTAGTCTTTTCTTGAGCATTCTTACTCTCAATGATAAAGACCAACAAAAGATCTAACTTAGATTTAAGGGGAGGGAAAGCATTAGAATTGTTGTTGAAATTCTTTTGTGCAAATCCCGGTGGTTGTGAAGAAAGTTGTGGGTTTAAAGCGTTGTTATTCTTTTAGGAGAAATTGGGGTGATTTTTACATTCGAGATTGTATGTGTTTGAATACATACCCCCCTTTTGTCCATAAGAATTGACAAAGTTTACTTGATCACTAGAAGTAGTGTCAAGAAATTCACAACAATCCGTGCTATGTGAGTTTGACCCACATAGTTCACATACAACGTTAACGTTGGCCACGGGATTGACATTCAATTTTTCAATCTTTTTCAAAATCATATCAACTTTAGAAGAAAGGAGAGTAACGGTGTCAACATTCTACTTACCTGGAGTTCCTTGCGGTTGCTCCCTTTCATTTGACCATTGGTAGTGGTTTAAGGCTATGTTTTCGATCAATTCATATGCCTCATCCACTGCCTTGTTCATAAGTGCTCCTCCTGCGGCAGCATCTATGGTCTCCCTCGTTTTGAATGTGAGACCATTGTAGAACGTATGAACAATTAACCACTTTTCAAGCCCATGGTGAGGGCACATCCTTAGGAGTTCCTTGAATCTCTCCCAAGAATCATATAATGACTCGCTTCCCGTTTGACTGAAATTTGTAATTTTGGTACAGATTTGGGCGGTCTTGCTAGGAGGGAAGAAACGCCCAAGGAAAGCTTCTTGTACTTGGTCCCATGTTGTCAAGGAATTTTGGGGGACCGAGTTTAGCCACTGCTTCACCTTATCCTTCAAAGAGAAAGGGAAAAGATACATCCTTATTGCCTCTGATGTGACATCTTGAATTCGGGTGGTGTCACAATACTCTAAGAAAGTTTTCACATGGAGGTGAGGATCTTCAAATGCTGAACTGCTGAATTGGTTATTCATAACCACGTGTAATAGTTGTGGTTTTATCTCGAAGTTGGCCGCATTAGCGTTCGACACAACTATTGGTGATCTACTACCCGGGGTACTTGGGTTAACAAAGTCTTTTAGGATTCTATGTGGTGTTGCGGGTTCTCCTTCCGCCATTTGTTGTTCTAGCACTTCTCTGAATCTTCTTAGTCTTTCATGAAAAGTCGTTTAGGGTTCTTTTCACAAACTGCAAAGATATCTTAAAAAGAAATCAAACGCAATAAATATTCGAAAAGAATGTTAAACAAAAATAAAAAACAAAAATAAATATAAAGGCAAATATTAAAAAGTAAATCGTTGTTCCCGGCAATAGCGCCAAAAACTTGTTGTTTCAAAACCTAATGGTTCCTTTTATACCGCAAGTGCACGGGTTATTAATAGTATAGTAAAAGGCAAATGCGGGTCGATCCCACGAAGATAGGGTTTAATTAGAATAATACTTACTTTTATTAAAATAGAAATAAAATGATTAGAGAAATATGTTTTGGTTATGAAAATACTTAGAAACAAGAACTAATTACTCTAACTTAGATTTCTTATAATAGAAATATTCCCAGGATTGGAAATCGAACAACATGCAGTCATCAAATAAATCAAGTTTATAAAAATATAATTCAATTCATAAATCAAGGATGATACGCTAAGTTGTGCTAACTACTCATGTCCAAGGCCTAGCACATGTATCTTAAGACTAACACGGATGTTCGGTCGAAACCCAACGGTTTATTTAGAATCCGCAAGCGCACGGGCTATTGCAATATAGCGGGTGCAAGTACGGGTCGATCCCACAGGGACAAGATTTACTTTAGAATGAATTTACTTTTACTATAATTTTATAAAAAGAATTAGGGGAAAGTAAAGATTTGTTTTGGAAAGAGAATGAAGCATACACAGAAAATACTTTAAATATTATAAACGAAGCATTCCCAGAATTGGAAATCATATACATAATTTTGTCCATCATATAGTCGTTGTCTTTAGAAATATAGGTTTTCATGAAAATCAAGGATGGTACATTAGGCTTACACTACTTCTCACGGTCAAGACAGTAGCATTGTATCCTTCATTAATTATGTCCTAACTGTTTGAGATTTCCGTTTATGGTACTCCCGCCCTGTCACAAACGGGCATTCCGGCTTATCTCTAGCTGACCACAATTAGTAAGAATCCATTAAGAACGAGAGTCAACATACTTTCCATTAAAGGAACATCCCTAGGCCGTTAAACTACTTTCGTGATCAATGGAACCCAGTTTCTCTATATGGTTCCGTCAATCGAGATTCTCCGCTAGGTACTTCTCTCGATCGACTGAATCATACAAGTTGGACGTCTCCAAAATGCAAGTCATTTTGAGATTGATATAAAGAAATTTTTTAGATGAAGATAGAAGACAAGACTTTCATATTTTAAGATGATGAACGATCTATGCTTTGAGTTTCCAATCCCAAGAACAAGGGGGATTACTCGCTAGCCATGTAAAAGTAAATAAGCAATAATATAAGAGATAGGGTAAGAAAGACTTATGATTATTGAGAGACGAATAGCTGGAATAATACTTCAACTTTTATTGTGTTGGGTATGCATGTTTTAACCCTCCTATTTTGTATTAGATTTGATTGATACCATAAACTCCTGTCTATTTTAAGGACTTTAGGACCCTATGTAATGAAGCTTAGACTTCAATTTTTTAGCTAAGTCCATTTTATAGAATAGGTTAAATTTAGGCTTGAAAACTGGCACAAGATTCATTGGATTAGAGAGTTGCAGTTCAGCAGTTTCAAAACCGCCCTTATGAACCGCACATGCAACCGCATGTGGAATTCCACTTTGAATCTGCTCATTGAACAACCGCTTGATGAACCGCTCCTGTACAGTTCAACTCCAACCGCTCTTTGCAACTTCCTGGTGTACTCAATCGCACATCCTCAACCACTCCACACCAGACTGCATCTTTTGATTGAAGACTTGAAGTGAACCACTTTTTACCGTTGGAATCCACGTCGGAAATATCAAAAGTCAACCACTAAATCTTGTCACGTGATTCAATGTCAGAGAAGATCTGCAAGGATCTTGAAAAGGTGACAGGTGTCCTAACATCATTGCTTGCAGCTGGAGCCTGATCAGCTTTACCTGCAGCAGCTGTACCAAAGGACAAAAGTGGTTGATGTGGACTAATGGGATTGCATCAAGTACTATCCTTACAACATATGTATCCAACGGCTAGTTTCTTGATGCTTGGGTATAAATACCCTTAATCTTCTCCATTTGAAGATTGCTTGAGAAATTCATTTGCTGTGTTTATAAGAAGCTGAAGCTCTGCCCAGAAATTATTCAACCCTTTGAATCTTCATCTTCTATCTTCAAGAAATACTTTCCCAGCCCAGAAAATCAAGCCTTATACACTTCAAGAATCATTGTGCTCTACATCTCAAAGATTTAAAGAGCCTTGATCTTGTTCTCACACACACACCTCACTTGTTTAATCACATAGATTAATCACTTGAGATACACTGGTTATAGTCTTAGGATTTGTTCTTCATAGAAAAGATTTTAGATCTGAGTATTACTCATTGTACTTTGTAATCTCTCATACTCAATATAAAATCTCTCTTAGAAATCCAAGACTAACCATCTTGGTAGTGGACGTAGATCGTTTATCGATTGAACCACTCCAAATATTGTGTTCTTACTTTCTGCATTTATATTTCTTGTGCTTACTGATTATCTACCTTTCTCTTTGTTTGATCTTTATTTAGATATCCATTATTGTGAAATAGTGTTTGGAGTTAACATTGTCAAAACTACACTTGTTTGTAAAACTGCACTTGTCAAAACCACTTTACCTAAACCGCTTTACAAACTGCCTCTCCCAAAACCGCTTTGTAAGTTTATTACTCCGCTGTGCATTTTACAACTCTACTTGCAGTTTCTTATACACTGCAAGAGGTTTTGTAAGCGTAGAGGTTTAGTTTTAAATCGAGGGCGAAAAATTTGAAACAGCTATTCACCCCCCCCCTCTAGCTGTATTTTCACCCTTGTTGCCACCTTTGAGACCAACAAGTGGTATCAGAGCTAACACATTTTAAAACCACTGTTTTTCAAGCCTAACATATTGTGTGCCAATTCAATATGGCAAATACAAAGACAATGAGTAATGTTAACTATTCACACATTCCAATCTTGGACGAAGACCACTTCGACATCTGGAAATGCAGAATGCTCATTCATTTGGAAACAATTGATGAGATGCTGGTGGAGTGCGTAATCAATGGCCCGTTTGTTCCCATGAAGGCCAACATTGATGCAACCACCGATACAGAAACTCCAGAGGTCAAAAAGCCTAAAGATGAGTGGTCGGATGAAGAGAAGAGATTAGCTGCCTTGGACAGCAAGGCAAGGCACATCATTTCTGGAACCCTTCCCGTTTCAACACTCCAGAAAGTGATGTACCTCAAAATTGCAAAGCAGATGTGGGATGCCATAGAGAGCTACCTCGAAGGTGATGACGAATGCAAGGAAAGCAAATTATATGCTGTTGAAAGATCCTACAACAACTTCAACAGAAAACCCAATGAAACCTTGCGTCAAACCTACGATTGCTATGTTGAGGTAGTTAATGCTTGTAGATCTCTTGGCAAAACTTTAACCGATAAGGAAATCAATATGACTTTCCTCGCTGCTTTAGGTTCTAGATGGGTAAATAAGGCTACCTCTCTAGAAGACTCAAAAGTTTTGAATACTTGGTCGTTAAGTAACTTGTATGCAAACCTTAGAGTCTATGAGCTTAAATTAAATCATATTGAAGAGATTGAAGGGAAAACCAAATCGCTTTCTATGTCCGTAGTGGAACAAGAGGAGAAACCATCTACATCCAATCAAACTGCAGATCCTTCCATCAACCTCATCACTCATCGAGATAGATGATGATGATTTTGCCATGTTTGTGAAAAGATTTCAAAAGTTTAGAAAATCCTCAAAACCCTTTACAAAAACTTTTTCAAAAGGCAAACCTCCTGCAACATTTTCTAAGGCTGGAGATACAAAGAAAAAGAGTGATCTAGTTTGCTACAATTGTAGAAAACCTGGTCACTTTGCATCTGAGTGTCCACAGCCCAAATACGAATACATGAAAAAGAAAACCTCTCCTGCAAAATTTTCTCATCGCAAGGGAATGGTTGCTGAGGAGGAAGAGAATTCCAAGGAATTAGAAACTTGGATTGAAACAGATTCTGATGATGGAAGTGACGAAGAAACCGAAGAAGTTAATCTCTGCTTAGTTGCAGATGCTTCCGATGAATCAGATTCTGAGTCAGTCGAGTTGCAAGATATGGAGGAAGAAGAGATTCTACAAAACTTCCAAATTTTAAGTTGGATGATAATGTCAAACTTACTCCTAGCGTTAAGATAGGAAATTGTTCATATTCACGTCCCATTTTCTCTTCTAAAAATGCTCCACCTTCAAAAGCAATTCCAAATAAGAATGTTTTGAAAAAGGTGGTAGAAGAAGTTTCTCCCTCAGAACACGAAAGGATGTTTAAGGAAGCTGAAATGGTGATCCATCAATTCTCTAATCTTAAGAAAGCCTTAAGCTTAGCTCATGATGAACTTAATCTGTACAAGACGGGGAAAACTGTGATGAGGTCTGAAATTTCAAATCTTAAGGACCAAATAAAAAAGATGACTCCTCTTGCTGATCAAAACCGCATCCTTGAAACTAAGGTTGCTGCACTTCAACTCCGGAATGATGACCTGGTCACCCAACTCAACGATCGTCAAATGATTATTGTTGGGTGGATCAAGTCAAAATCCTACACGGATCAAATCATAGATTCCTAAGTTCCCTCTGGAATTAAGGAGGGTCTAGGATTTGGATCTGCTGAAGAGGAGAAGTGTGCATCCTGCAGTGAAAAGGATGAGGAAATTTTGAAACTAACTAAAGAAATTCCTAAGGGGAAGCATGCTAAAGGCAAGGGTAAAGGACAACAAATTAATTATGTCTACCCAAAAGGGAAGCAATATGGGAAGAATTCTCAGATGAAGCCAAAGGATTCTGAGGAAGTAGCTGAAGAGGAAATGGCTTATGGAGTTGGCCGTATCCCTGCTCCAACCGCTTCTGGTGGAACAGGTGGTGCTGGCAACTGCAAGGCTGACCGCGCCTCTTCTTCGACCGCTCCTCCTGCCTTCAAAAGCAGGAATAGCGTTCCTAGAAAATACGTGGTCAAACTAAAGCCAGTTCCCTTTTTCAAGGCTGCAACCGCTCCTCCCAAACCGCATGCAACTCCTAAGAAGAGTAAAGAGTTAGTAAAACCTCATGATGCTTATAGCTTTTATAAATGCTCTGTGTGTAATGGTTTAGGTCACAAGGCTGCAGAATGCCTTTTGCGGTTCACATCCAATGCCAGAAAGAGTAAACCTCCTTCTGTCAAACAGGTGTGGGTCGTGAAGGGTTGCTAACTTCAGGACCCAAGGAATAAAGGGGGACCTTGTTCTTAATGTTTACATTTCAGGTCCTCTGCTTAATGGCTGGTCACTCCAAGAAAAATGAATGGTATCTTGACAGTGGCTGTTCAAGACATATGACTGGAGATAGATCATTACTCGAAGATGTCATTGAAGCAAGTGGTCCATCTGTAACCTTTGGTGACAACAACAAAGGCAAGACCATTGGATATGGTGTAATAAGGAGAGGAAACCTAACCATTGAGAAGGTTTCTCTTGTTGAAGGACTCAAGCACAACCTCCTTTCAATTTCTCAATTCTGCGACAAAGGAATGCTTTGCAACTTCACGTCATCAAACTGCTTTATCAAAGATAGCATTTCCGGAGTCACCCTACTCACAGGAATTCGTAAGAGTAATATTTACATTATTGATCTAAATTCTGCATGTAGTATTACTAATCTCTGTTTTGTAGCTAAAAATGTGAGCGAAAATAGTTGGCTTTGGCACAAGAGGTTGAGCCACTTAAACTTCAAGTATCTTGCAAAGATTGGTAGGGAAAACCTTGTTCGTGGTTTACCTAAAGTGGCTGACCATCATCCAAAGAAATGCAGTGCATGTCAACTTGGTAAGCTGTCCGCGTCGTCTTTCACCAGCAAGACCGCTCCATCAACTTCAAGATGCTTACAAATGCTTCACATAGATTTGTTTGGACCCGTAACCACTGCCAACATTGGAGGAAGTAGATATACTTTAGTGATGGTGGATGATTATTCAAGATATACGTGGGTTGAGATGATGATTTCCAAAGATGATTGCTATGATATTCTCACCGCACTTTTTAGACGGCTCCAAACTCAAAAAGAAGACGACATAGTTAGTGTTCGATCAGATAATGGAACAGAATTCAAGAACAACGGTGCTGCTCAGTATTGTGATGACCATGGAATTGATCACAATTTCTCAACTACTGGTGTTCCACAACAAAATGGGGTTGTGGAAAGGAAGAACAGGACGTTGATTGAGGCTGGAAAGACAATGATATCTGAAGCGAAGCTGCCTCAGTATTTCTGGGCTGAAGCAATTAACACAGCATGCTTCATTCAGAATTGCTCCCTCATCAGCAAAACCTATAACAAGACTCCCTATGAGCTTTGGCGAGGAAGAACCCCCAACATTGCATTCTTCAAGATCTTTGGCTGCAAATGCTTTGTCCTCTACAACGGAAGAGAAAATAGAGGTAAATTCGGAGCCAAGGCTGACGAAGGTATTTTTGTTGGGTATGCTAAACATTCAAAAGCTTTTCGTGTTTTCAATAAAACTAGTTTAAAAATAGTTGAGTCTGTCCATGTTACTTTCGATGAGCATTCTCTCCTTGAGCCACATTTGGCTCCAAATGTTGCTGATGATTTTGTTGAGCATAATGAAATAGGTGAACCATCTAGAACCGCACCTGAACCTCAACCGCAAAATCCAGCACCCTCAACTGAAATTCCCTCAAACTGCAGATTTGAAACCGCACCTGAAGTTCCTACTCCAGATGCAACTCCTAGGGAAGAAGAAGTTGAGAATTCCCCTATCCAGCTTATAGAACCTCTTCGTCAACTTACATTCCATGACTTCACTGAAGGATCTAACGACGTTCCAATTGAGGATCTTCAGCAAACCTCTGTCCAACCAGACTTACCCCCGGAGGTTCGAGAAGTCAACAGTCACCCTCTCTCTAATGTGATAGGTGATTTGTTTTCCGTTGTTCAAACAAGGAGATCGAACTATGACGAGCATACTTCCTTGATATCTCAAATTGAACCCAAGAAGATTGATGAAGCACTCCAAGATTCTAGTTGGGTCGTTGCTATGCAAGAAGAACTCAACCAGTTTGAAAGATGCAAGGTCTGGACTTTGGTTCCTAGACCTCAGGATCAAGGAGTGATAGGAACTAAGTGGGTATTTAGAAATAAGATGGATGAGAATGGAAGCATCACTAGGAATAAAGCAAGGTTGGTTGCATAAGGATATAGGCAAGAAGAAGGAATCGATTATGACGAAACCTTTGCTCCAGTTGCATGATTGGAAGCTATCAGAATCTTTTTAGCCTACGCCTCTTTCAAGCGTTTCAAGTTATATCAAATGAACGTGAAGAGTGCTTTCCTCAACGGTGAACTGCAAGAGACCGTGTATGTTGCCCAACCGCCTGGATTTGAAGACTTCAAATTTCCCAATCATGTCTACAAACTTCAGAAGGCTTTGTATGGACTTAAGCAAGCTCCAAGGGCATGGTATGAGACTCTCTCTAAATTTTTACTAGAAAAAGGATTTAAACGCGGTAAAATCGATACAACTCTTTTTATTGCCAAATACAATGATCATACTTTACTTGTTCAAATATATGTTGATGATATCATTTTTGGTTCTACTAACGAGTTACTTTGTAAGCGCTTCGAGAAGCTAATGAAAAGCAAGTTTGAGATGAGCATGATGGGAGAATTAACATTCTTCCTTGGGCTTCAAATCAAGCAATGCGAAGAAGGTATTTTCCTCAGCCAAGCCAAATACACCAAGGAGCTAATAAAGAAGTTTGGATTAGAAAATGCTAAAGCATATGATACTCCAATGGCCATCGGCAATAAGCTAGATAAAGATCTCAAAGGTAAGAAAGTTGATCAAACTTTATATCGAGGTATGATCAGCTCATTACTTTATTTAACTGCTAGTAGGTCCGATATCATGTTTAGTATCTGTGTATGTGCACGCTATCAAGCAGATCCTAGAGAAGCACATCTAATTGCAGTCAAGCGTATAATCCGCTATTTATCTGGAACCACTAACCTTGGACTTTGGTATTCCAAATATTCGAACTTCGATCTTGTAGGTTATTCAAATGCAGATTATGCAGCTTGTACTATTGACAGAAAAAGCACTAGTGGTACTTGTCATTTCCTCGGGAATAGACTAGTTGCTTGGGCCAGCAAGAAGCAAGCTTCAATTTCAGTATCAACCACAGAGGCTGAGTATATTGTTGCTGTCAAATCCTCTGGATGAAGCAGCAGTTAGTGGACTATGGAATTGAAGAAGGAAATTGCCCAATCATGTGTGACAACACTTCAACGATTTCAGTCTCCAACAACCCTGTCATGCATTCCAAGACCAAGCATATTGATATCAAGTATCATTTCCTCAAAGACCATGTGGAGAAGAGGAATATCCATTTAGAGTACGTGGGGACAGACAACCAGATTGCTGACATCCTCACCAAGGCTCTTGACTCCAAGAGGTTTTCATTCCTTAGAGGAGAAATGGGATTCAAACCTCACCCTTGTTGAACCGCGTGCATTCAAACTGCAAGTAGTCAACCGCCCTGCAGCCAACCGCATCCTTCCAACCGCTTGCTGCAGCTTGACCGCTTGGATCTCAACCGCATTTCAACTTGGAGTAATTTCTAATTTTTGCCTATGTTTATTCAATTTAAAAAAAAACTGTTCAAATTCTTTTTATTTATTTTTCAGTCCTTATTTTTCTTTAAGGATTATTAGCAAATGTTTTCCCACGAAATTTTAAAATTTTAATGCATTTAATGCAAAGGGAACATTAGCATTTAATGGCCTTCATGTCAGCCGTCATTGGTTGATGTGATGAAGCTGAAAGGGTGCAACATTTGTAATGATTCACCCTGTGGGAATTTGAAACTGTCCCTTCAGCTGCCTAACCCTCAAACGTGCCTATAAATAGAAATCATTCTCTAACTTTTCAACCTTTTCCAACTGATCTCTCTGCAAACATACCTTCTGTCAGTCTCTCAACCAACTCGCTTTCTCTCTCTAACTTTCAAAACCTTCAAAAACATTTAAGTTTTCTTCAAATCAATCCCACCCAAACAACCTATCTTTGACATGGTATGTGTTCTGAACCCGAAACTTCTTACTTTTCTGCAAATCATACATGTTTGATTGATTAATCCGCCATTGATGAACACCTTCAAGTTTCGAACACCCTAAACTGGTTTTTGCTTCTATATGCCTCATTTCTTGATCATTTTGCATGAAATTAGTTAGGTTTTGTTCGGATTTATGCCTATATTAAGATTATAGACTTTATTTCATGAACAACACACATCTTGAGCACTGATTTTGAACTTTAAACTTTTTAAGTTTCGAAACCCACTTATGTGTTTATGCATTTTCTGGGTGATTCTGAGTAAAGTAGTGATTTTTATTGTTAAATTATTAATCTACTGCTCAATGTGATCATTTTGACATATTATTTGTTCATTTTGGTTAACTTTCTTTGAATCTCTGTTCTTGGTGTTCTTGGTGTTCTTCATGCATTCATATGTCTGTTCATCATCTTCCTCAAAATTTTCCTATATTTTGGATTGACCTAATTTTCAATCTTGTTTTTCATAACTTAGAATTTTTTTTGGAAATTTTGGATTTTGTTTTGCATGTTTGAACCGCTTCACTCCCAACCGCATGCTGATCTTTTGAAACCGCACACTTGTAACTGCTTATCCTTGTATTTCAAAACCGCATGTGTTTTATGGTCATACAACCACACGCTAAGAACCGCATGTCATGTTTTCAAAACCACATATACACCTTTGAAACTGCATGCTAAGAAGTTACTTAAGTTTTACTAAGTATATAGGCTGGAAACCAAGAACTTCCTCTCTAAGCACCACTTGCAGTGTTGGATAACTTTGGATTACAATGGCACGTACTAAGTATACTTACTTTTGTATCTTCTCAATTGTTTTCTAACTTGTACTCACATTTTGCTTGAGGTTTGGATATTATCATTTCCAAAAACCGCACTATTGCCAACCGCATATGTGCACCAAACCGCTTGCAAACTGTGACCTTATTTATATTTCTAACTTGAGTGTTTTCTTGTAGAACTGCAAATACTTTCTACCGGGATGGGAAATTAATGAGCCAGAGCTGAAGTCTGATGCTCTTGGAAGGGAGATGATCAGGAAGATGCAAGCTTCTGGAATCCTGCCTCTATTCAACAAGAAGCAGACCTATACCATCCCTCTGTTTATAGATCAATTTCCTACTACAGATTCTCCAACCGCTCCTACTACAGATTCTCAACCACCTCCATCATTTACCCAAATTCCCTCTACTTCAACTGCACCTTCTGATTACTGCCAAATCCTTTCCATCCTCCAACTTATCCAATCTTAATTGATTGTTAACCAAGGGCATATGCTTAAGCTTACTGAATCCAACATTGCCCTAGCTGCCTCAAATTTCTCCCTTGAAGCCTCCAACCGCTCCCTGCATGCCAAAGTGGACTCTCAAGCCACTGAAATGGCAATCTTAAAAGCCCAATTGATTGCTGCCATTAAGGGGGAGAGTAGTTCCACAAACCAGACCGCTGAAGCTGTTAAAACCGCAGCAACAGCATGCTTTCAAGGATTCAAGGAAGATCTAGCTAGAGGAGTACTTAGAGCTATGGGTGATGCTGTATCAAAGTCTCAACTTCAAGAAATTCTCACCAAGCTTTATGATGAATTCGTCTCCTCCACCAATTCTGCTCTTATAACCTTCATGAAATCCCTTCCAGAATCTCAACCGCAACATCAAGCCTCAACCTCAGCCGCTCCTTCTCAAACCGCTCTTGATGACCTGCAATTGAAGATCCTTTCTGAGCTGGACTCCCTCAAAGATAGAATTAATGTTGATCTTAACATTGTGGAAGACAGCCTCAAGGAGCAAGTCAAAACTTTTGATGGAGACATTTCCTTCAGAGTTGAGAACCTCAAGGCTGGATTCAATCTCAAGCTTGACAACTCCATCAAGGATTTGAGATCCACTCTGAATGTTTCTGTTGATCTAGATCCCTTGAAAGATGCTCTCTCCAATCAAACCGAAGCCATTCAGAATGAGATCTTCAATTTTTACAACTCTCTCAAAGCTTGCATTAAATCCTTCACAACTGAGATCAAGGAAAGTGTTGCTGCCAACACCAGATCAGTTGATGCTGTAGGCTCAACTGCTGCTCAATCCGTGACCGCACTCAGAGCAGTTGAGACCACCCTGGGAAGACAATCTGAAGATGTCAGAGCACTAAGAAGAATTATTAGAGGTGAAAGCTATGCATTCAGACCTTCCGAACCGCAAGTGCCAAATCAAGAGGTCAATCAGCATCATCACCAACCGCGTCAGCATTAAGACCGCTCTTCACTGTAATTCCTTTCCTTTTTGCTGAACTCCTTTTTGTTTTGTTGGACCGCACTTCATGTATTTTCTTTTGTCCAACTTCTTTTGATTTTTTTGTAACCTTGTAATTTTCCTTCATTCCTGTAACTGTAATCACTTTAGGAATTAATGGAAATTGCATCATGGTTCCAAAAACTTTGTTCATATCAAACTGCTTGTTTGTAGAACAATGAAACCGCATATGGTTTATAACCTCATTCAAATATTTTCTAACTTAAATTCATATTTTTGAAATGAAGGTTAAACATTCAGTTTAAACCGCACTTTGAACTTAAACTCATATTTTTAAGTGCACTGAATGCATTTCTACACTTTCCATATTGTAAGTTTTTATCTTTCAGATAGTATAGAAATCTATAGCTTAAGCTAAGTGTGTGCATTGACTTGGGACATGAATTACCATGTTAATTCCTATGGACATGTTTTTACCAAGTACAATGTTTGCTTTAGTTATAGTAGGTAATGGCATCAATCAAATAGGGGGAGATTGTTGGGTATGCATGTTTAACCCTCCTATTTTGTATTAGATTTAATTGATACCATAACCTCCTGTCTATTTTAAGGACTTTAGGATCCTATGTAATGAAGCTTAGACTTCAATTTTTTAGCTAAGTCCATTTTATAGAATAGGTTAAATTTAGGCTTGAAGACTGGCACAAGATTCATTGGATTAGAGAGTTGCAGTTCAGCAGTTTCAAAACCGCCCTTATGAACCGCACATGCAACCGCATTTGGAATTCCACTTTGAATCTGCTCATTTAACAACTGCTTGATGAACCGCTCCTGTGCAGTTCAACTCCAACCGCTCTTTGCAACTTCCTGGTGTACTCAACCGCACATCCTCAACCGCTCCACACCAGATCGCATCCAATGATTGAAGACTTGAAGTGAACCACTTTTTACCGTTGGAATCTACGTCAGCAATATCAAAAGTCAACCACTAAATCTTGTCACGTGATTCAATGTCAGAGAAGATCTGCAAGGATCCTGAAAAGGTGACAGGTGTCCTAACCTCATTGCTTGCAGCTGGAGCCTGATCAGCTTTACCTGCAGCAGCTGTACCAAAGGACAAAAGTGGTTGATGTGGACCAATGGGATTGCATCAAGTATTGTCCTTACAACAGCTGTATCCAACGGCTAGTTTCTTGATGCTTGGGTATAAATACCCCTAATCTTCTCCATTTGAAGATTGCTTGAGAAATTGATTTGATGTGTTCATAATAAGCTGAAGCTCTGCCCAGAAATTATTCAACCCTTTGAATCTTTATCTTCTATCTTCAAGAAATACTTTCCCATCCCAGAAAATCAAGCCTTATACACTTCAAGAATCATTGTGCTCTACATCTCAAAGATTTAAAGAGCCTTGATCTTGTTCTCACACACACACCTCACTTGTTTAATCACATAGATTAATCACTTGAGATACACTGGTTATAGTCTTAGGATTTGTTCTTCATAGAAAAGATTTTAGATCTGAGTATTACTCATTGTACTTTGTAATCTCTCATACTCAATATAAAATCTCTCTTAGAAATCCAAGACTAACCATCTTGGTAGTGGACGTAGATCGTTTATCGATTGAACCACTCCAAATATTGTGTTCTTACTTTCTGCATTTATATTTCTTGTGCTTACTGATTATCTACCTTTCTCTTTGTTTGATCTTTATTTAGATATCCATTATTGTGAAATAGTGTTTGGAGTTAACATTTTCAAAACTACACTTGTTTATAAAACTGCACTTGTCAAAACCGCTTTACCTAAACCGCTTTACAAACCTCCTCTCCCAAAACCACTTTGTAAGTTTATTATTCCGCTGTGCATTTTACAACTCTACTTGCAGTTTCTTATACACTGCAAGAGGTTTTGTAAGCGTAGAGGTTTAGTTTTAAATTGAGGGCAAAAAATTTGAAACAGCTATTCACCCCCCCCCCCTCTAGCTGTATTTTCACCCTTGTTGCCACCTTTGGGACCAACATATTGCTTCTTTTTCAAAGGAACTTCAAGAACAAAGATGGACTTTAATCTTCAAAGATCTTTGGAAATCAATGTATAAAGTACTTGTAACTTTTGCTATACTAATCTCTAACAATTTCTGATGAAATTTCGATCTCTAAGACTGATTACAAGGGGTCTATTTATAATGGGGAGGAAGCTCTTCAAGAAGGTGCCTCCTAAAGGTGCCTTTAAAATCTACAGACACCATTTGCACAGCCGAGTCAAGGGAGTTGCACGGCCATGCCTCCTTGGCGCCAGTTTTGGATTTGAATTTGGGCAACTTGCACGGCCGCTCCACTTTTGCTGCACGGCCGCTCTGAAGGGTAGCACGGCCAAGCCATTTTCAAGACACGGTCGCTCTTCATTTTGGGGCCAAAAATGGCCTGTCATGGCCAAGTGCACGGTCGCTCTACTGATGGTTGCACGGCTGCTCTGCCTGGATTTTGGCTTGTGTGCTCTATTTGTTTGTTTTTCTTCCATGCCTTTGCAATAAGATGTCCAAGCATCCCTTTGATCATAATAGACTCCAAAAACCTGTCTAAAAATGTATAATATACACCAAAAGCGTAATATCTAATATATATGAAAAAGAAACTAAAAATAGACTAAGATGAGATCTAAATGACAATTAAACTAAGGAATTTGATATAAAAACTTAGAATAAATGACTATATAATAGTCACTTATCAAACTCCCCCACACTAAGCTCTTGCTTGTCCCCAAGCAAGTTTAGGATGAAAACATGGAGAGGGAGAAAAGAACGAAAGAAAGAAATAAAATAAGAGTGATCCCTCAGAAGTTTATAGTAGCAAGCCCTAATTGCCTTTTGAATATTGCCTCTACCATTCTAGTCATATTTTACATACCTTTAAAAAGTATTAGAAAGAAGCGTTTTAGGGATATTTTACAGAAACAATTTTAAGACAATAACCTAATATAGCATATATAGAATTTGATCAAGTAAAGCATGCTAGAAGAATAAATCTTAGATCAATAACTTGGTAAGAATAGAAGCTTTCACTCTTTTAGAGTGATTTTTGAGAAAATGAATTTATTGCTTAAAAATGTACAAATAGAAGCATAAACACTTATTCACAAACTAGAAGCTTTTATAGAAATGAATTGCATTTTTGAATCACAAGAGCGAAAAATGGATGATGATAGTGGAAAAATCTTATCAAGGTTTCAATAATTTTATCTTATTTTTGTACGTTGATGAGTGAGTTTTACACTCATCCATTTAATACTTTATGAACTTATTCTTAGCTTAATCCTTGAGTTTAGTGTGTTTTAATGGGTGTTTTTAGTGTTTATCTAGTTTTCAGGGGTCCAAGTGAAGATTGAGCAAATAAGAAGCATTTTTTGCCACTTTGAAAGTTCGAGGATCAAACTGTAATTTTTGAAAGTTCAGGGACCTTATTGCGAATGTGGAAAATTGAGAGAAAAGTTGGTTTTCTAGAAGTTCAGGGGCAAAGCGAAAATATGAAGTTCAAGGTCAGAAAGTGCAACAAAATGTAAATTTTTATAATGTACAAAATGCGAAAAAAGGGGACGGTGTAATTATGGGACGAACCGAATACAGCATGCTACAAACATCAAAACATAACAAGGCTGCCAAGGCAATTGAGGGCCAATGGCCGAGACAGTTCCGGCCAAGAAAGCATGTTGCTGGCCGAGGATTGCAAGGGCCAAGGCGTATGCAAGATGATGGCCGAGACATTAGGCCAGCAGTTTGGGCCAAGGGAATGCTGTTCACGGCTTGGGCTTGTTTGGGCTTGAGTAATACGGTGACTGTTCATTTGGTGACTGTTGACATTTTCTTGCAAACCTAGGAATTATAAAGGTTGTACTTGGTTTTTTTGGTTTGTTAGCCGTGGGTATTTTTGCAAGAGAAGAAAAAACATTATTCTTAGAAAATCATATTATTATCAGATTCTCATTTTTCAATTTTTCTTGGTGTTGATTTTGTTTCCATGGATAGCTAAATCCCTAGTTCTTGGAATTGGAGGTAACAATTTATGTTTTGAGTTTTATTTTTCATCATTATCATTGTATTACTTGGGATTATCAAGTAGCTTTTAAATGGAATTTTAGAATATCTATGTTGATTGCATATTTGTTCTTGAATAATTTAGAATTTCAATTGTGAACCGCCAAATTTACAATTGAAATTAGTCTTGGCTTGATAGTAACAATTCGTTGAATCCCCGCCAAAAGATTCATAAGAATTGTGGTTTCTTTTGTTGTTCTTAAGTTCTAAATGGTTTCCTAATTAATCTATGAACGGGCCAAGGGAATAGATTAATTGGGAACACTTGATTGCAAATCACCCGCCTAAGTGTCCCATGTTGGTGTTATGCCCTAGGCCTATGATTCATAGACTTATGTGTTGACATTATTTATTATTATTATATGAGATGTTTATCATTTGATTATTATATATGTTTTGTATATTTGTTTATAATAATCTCCGTCCCTAATTATTGAAAGAATGATTAGTATAATTGTCAATGGATAATCATGTGATGATTATATGAACATTGAAATTATGAGTACTTGTTAGAGAACAAGTGACTGGACATGACCCGCATGAGATTTATGACATGGTCAAGTGTCATAAGTAAATCTCATAAGGTTACTTCATTTAGTTCCTAGACCTGAGATTATCATGACCTTACATATGATGAAAAGTCATGTTTGATTTTAGTCAAACGATATCTTAACACGATATCTATAAAGGCTATCTTTGGCATGATCGGATTCATGATGGGAAGGATGATAAATCAAGATGGAATTTGTCCCTCGAAAGAGAGATGTTTTGCTTGGGCCCCTCGATGAGTGATAATGATGAAAGTGTATGGCCGTACCCCAATATGATTGGAATTATCATTATACTCAAAGAATCGAGAAAGCATTGAACAAAGACAAGTTGACAAGGACCATGACTTGTGTTCAATATAACATCGTGAGACAAAGGGAGAAATGGAAGTACACCATTGGAAACGTGAACTCTTACGTTACATTATTTGGGTAGACATAATGGCTTGCTAGAGTCCGCTTATGTCTTATGAGGTTCGATATGATCAAACTCATTGCCAACATAATGTAATCATATTGGGTCACACACAACTAGAATGAATTGGTTAAACCGGAAGGAAGAATGATTGAGAGTCTCGTAATCGGCTACATATGTCACGCGACATACTAAGCCATTGGCTTAATATACCGCGCGACATATCAAGCCCATACGCGGTTTGACACCGTTCTCCTAATACGATTAGGAGACGTATTCATACTATTGTAGTATAAATATGGGAGGTCTGTCAGACCTAATTCTCTAGCCGAAATTTTCAAGCAAAATTCACAATCAAATACTCTCAATATTCTTCAAGGTTTAGATCTAGCAATCATCAAGAAGTTGTTCTTGAATTCATTCAAAGGTGTGGATACCGAAAGAGGGTCTTCGCTCGTTCATCGATCAAGGCCTAGAGTTCAAGCAAGTTGAAGAACGAAGTTTGTGATTCGATATCACACAATCAAATCGTTCGATAGCTCAAGAACGGAAAGCGTTCAAGGTTGGTATAATTCTATCTCATAGGAATTTAAATTAATTGTATAGAACGGATCCTAGGGCTTCTTGGGTTTTATGTTTTTAATGCTTAATTCCGCTGCGCATGGACCCGTAAAACCCAACAGTTGTATTAGAGCCCCGTTCGTATGATTAAGTTTGAATTAACATGCTAGATTTAAGATATAAATTGTTTATATGCTTATTGCATGTTTTGTATGCGATAGAATTTTTTAATTGTTTATGTGAAACAATGTGAAAATCAAGTTTTGATTATGCCGAATTAAATCAGAAAAGGTTGTTTTATGTGATTTAATTGGTTGCGATCCGAATTGGTTCGAACTGAAATCCCGTAATCCGTCGCTTAGGTCGCGCGACATGATGAGCCATGTGGAATTCTCGGTTATCTCGGCCAGTTAGGTCGCGCGACATATCAAGCCTCCGCCGATGTTGTCACGCGACATAATAAGCCAAAACCGGCGTAATCGCCTTGTTCAAATTTTTCTGCTATTTTGTGATTGTGTTTACAATCTGATATGTTCATATGAAAATCTGGATGTTATAAAATTGAGTTTATAAGACCATGCTAGATTGATTCATTGATATGCATGATTAATTGATTAAAATGTGATTTTAATAATTATTGCGTTGCATGTTTTATTTGTTCTTACATGCTAAGAATTTTTTAATTAGATGTTTAGTTGAAACATGATATTTAGTTTCCTAATATGTTTAGATTTAGACATTGTAAATTTTGGATCTTATGATTGTTTATGGAAACAAGTCATAAATACGCGAAATTTAAAAGGAAACTGATTGTTTAGAACAAGGTGGGGATTATGTTGCCTAATCGGAGTTGATTTCTAATTATGCATGTCTAGGAGAGTTCTGTCTAAGGAAGAGTTGGTACTTAAGAAGTCCTTGTGGCTCACCTATCTTCCTGGGAACTTACCTGGTGCATGATTTTGACTATCTTTCTGATATGCTTATAATCTACCTTTAAAGAACCTTCATTTAACTTTTAAGTTCTTTATGCCAATTCATGATTAAACACTTGAGACCATTCGGATAGTTTTGGGTAGGCTTGCCATAGCAAGGTGCTTTGATTCTATTCGAATGCGAGCAAGATGAGGAAATGGTGGTTCCTATAAGTTTAAAATGAATGAACTTAATTGGGTTATCAAAATGGTTTTGGACCCAAGGCATAAGATGAGATTAAAAATATGCCTAGACATATGATGTCTTGAATTAATCTCATAAAAGATCTAAGAGTCATATATGTGATATGATTGATGTTTTCTACCTAATTAATTTAATTTTGAGCGGTTTGCCATAGCAAACTTGAAATTGAATTAAAGTTGGATCTTATCCCATTAAATGTATATTATGCTTACTTGCATTTGAAGGTGTATAATTTAGTGGGAGCATTTTAAATAAATGCATTATACTTTTCATATAATATGTTTACTTATATGTGTTCATATTTTATGTATATCTTTTTGTAGAATAAATGGCATCAAACAATAATCAATTGTCATCGCGATCTCTCCTTGAGAAGGAGAAGTTGGAAGAGAATGGTACAAACTATATGGATTGGATCCGTAGCCTTAGAATTGTTCTAAGGCAAGAGGAAAACCGTACGTTCTCGAGGAACCTATTCCACCCGAACTCGTCGCCAATGCCGCTAGGCGCAAGGGAACAATATCTCAAGCACAAGCGTGACTCCACGTATGTTGGTTGCCTTATGCTCTCCGCCATGTGCAAGAACCTTCAAAAGGATCTTGAGCACTTGGGGACAGCCGACTTAAACAATCGATCGATGGAAATGTTCCAAGTTCAAGCTAGGCAAGAAAGGTACAACACAGCTTGCAGCCTTGACCTCATGCAAGATGAGTGAAGGACAAGCCGTTGGTCCCCATGCTCTCAAGTTCAAGGGCCACATTGAGCATCTTGAAAGGCTCGATTTTCCAATTAGCCAAGAGTTGGCTACCGACATAATATTGAATTCATTACCTAAAAGTTTTAGTCATTTCATAATGCACTATAACATGGGTGGAATGAATAGAAACCTTTCCGAGTTAGTTCAAATGTTGAACACTCAAGGAAACCAATATTGTCGAGAAGAAAACCGACCAAGTGCTAATGGTTAACAAGGGGAAGGGTTTCATGGGTAAAGGAAAGGCAAAGGTTGCTAATCCTAAGGCAAAAGTTGCCAAGCCCAAAGAGGCTTCCAAGCCTAAAGAGGCTAAGCCTAAGTCCCAAGAGGACGCAGTCTGCTTCCATTGCAATGAGATTGGACATTGGAGGAGAAACTGCGCAAAATACAAGGGAGCACTGAAGAAGGGCAAAGGAGTTGCTTCAACTTCAGGTATCTTTGTTATAGATATATTCCTATCTACTTCTAGTTCTTGGGTATTGGATACCGGATGTGGAACTCACATTTGTCTAAATGTGCAGGTCTAAAGAATGAAGGATGCTTAAGGAAGGCAAAGTGGACCTACGTGTGGGGAATGGAGCAAGAGTTGCCGCATTAGCCGTAGGAACTTATGAAGTTACTTTACCTAGTGGACTAATACTTGTTTTGAACAATTGTTATTACGTTCCACTTTTAAGTAGGAATATTATTTCGATTTCAGCTTTGGATGATTGAAGGTTTTAATTTTCTTATATGTGATAAGAAATTTTCTATTTACAAGAGTGATATGCATTATTGTATCGTCGTTTCATTCAATGGCCTTTATATTCTTGATGTTGAAAATCAAGATAATGATATCTATAACATTAACAAGAAATCTAAACCCAATGATGTAAACCACACTTACTTATGGCATTGTCGCCTTGGCCATATAAACGAGAAACGCATTTCTAAACTCCACAAAGATGGATTTTTGGACTCACATGATTATGAATCATATGAGACATGCGAGTCTTGTTTACTTGGCAAGATGACCAAGGACCCATTTACCAAAACCGGTGAAAGGGCGGGTGACTTACTAGGACTCATACATACCGATGTATGTGGGCCTATGAGTAGCGATGCTAGGGAGGATTTCGGTACTTCATAACATTCACCGATGATTATAGTAGATTTGGATATGTTTATCTAATGAAACATAAAAGTGAATCGTTTGATATATTTCGAATATTTCAAAATGAGGTGCAAAATAAACTTGGCAAAACTATTAAGGTACTTCGATCCGATCGAGGTGGTGAATATTTGAGCCAAGAATTTGACAATCATCTTAAGAGTTGTGGAATCGCTTCTGTAACTCTCTCTCCACCCGGAACACCACAATGGAATGGTGTGTCTCGAAAGGAGGAATAGAACTTTGTTGGACATGGTTCGTTCTATGATGAGTCAAGTTGAGCTTCCTTTATCCTTTTGGGGACATGCACTAGAAACCGCCGCTTTCACTATAAACAGAGTTCCTATCAAATCGGTTCAAAAGACCCCATATGAGATGTGGCATGGAAGAAAACCTAGTTTGTCTTTCATGAAGATTTGGGGTTGCGATGCATATGTCAAGAAGTTAACTTCTGACAAGCTAGCACCTAAATCTGATAAATGTGTTTTCGTGGGATATCCTAAGGAAACCAAAGGATACTATTTCTACAACCGAAACGAGAACAAAGTGTTTGTTGCTCGAAATGGTACTTTCTTAGAAAAGGAGTTTCTTCGCAAAGGAACCAAATGGGAGTAAAATAGATCTCAAGAAATTCGAGAACCCGAAAACAACATTGAACCAATGGTAGAAACTGAACCAAGTTCACAAACCGTTGTGGAACCGGTTCAAGGTGCACAAGTTCTTCGCCGAAGTGGTAGGTCACGATCCGAACCCGAGAGATATGGATTTCTCGTTACGGAAAGTGACAAAGTGGAGTTAATCGAAGACGATGAACCCACTTGCTATCAAGAAGCGATATCCGCTCCTGATTTGGAAAAATGGCAAGAGGCCATGAAATCCGAATTACAATCCATGGCTGATAATCAAGTTTGGAACTTGATTGATCCACCCGAAGGTGTAAAAACCATAGGGTGCAAATGGGTCTTCAAGAAGAAGACCGACATGGATGGGAAGGTGCACACCTATAAGGCTAGGCTGGTAGCTAAGGGATATAGGCAGATTCATTGCATAGGCTATGATGAAACCTTTTCGCTTGTAGCTATGCTTAAGTCTATTAGAATTTTACTTGCCATAGCCGCATATTATGACTATGAGATATGGCAAATGGATGTCAAAACAGCTTTCCTTAATGGGAAGTTACTTGAGGATGTATACATGATACAACCTGAAGGCTTTGTCAATCCAAAAATTCTAACAAGGTGTGTAAGTTGCGTAAATCCATTTATGGATTGAAGCAAGCTTCTAGGAGTTGGAATCTACGTTTTGATGAAGCAATCAAGGAGTTTGGCTTTATCAAAAATGAAGATGAACCTTGTGTATACAAGAAAATTAGTGGGAGCGTAGCACTATTTTTAGTGTTGTATGTCGACGATATCTTACTCATTGGAAATGACGTTTCTGCACTACGCATCGTTAAGTCTTGGTTAGGAAAGTGTTTTTCAATGAAAGATATGGGCGAAGCCGCATATATCCTTGGTATCAAGATCTATAGAGATAGATCTAAGAGGATGATTGGTTTAAGTCAAAGTACTTACATCGACAAAGTCCTTAGAAGATTCCAAATGGAAAATTCTAAAAGAGGAAACTTGCCAATGTTGCATGGTATATCTCTTAGCAAGAATCAAAGTCCTAAGACTAATGATGAGCGAAAGAGAATGAATGGTATTCCATATGCTTCGGCAATTGGGTCTATCATGTATGCTATGTTATGTACTAGACCCGATGTCTCGTGTGCTCTAAGCATGACGAGTAGGTACCAATCGGATCCCGGCGAACCACATTGGATAGCAGTCAAGAATATCCTTAAGTACTTACGAAGAACTAAGGGTGTATTCTTGGTCTTTGGAGGAATGGAAGAAGATCTTATAGTCAAAGGCTACAGTATGCTAGCTTCCAAACCGACAAAGATGATTTCGTATCGCAGCCTGGATTTTTGTTTACGCTTAATGGAGGCATTGTGAGTTGGAAAAGTTCCAAGCAAAGCACCGTCGCCGATTCTACAACCGAAGCCGAGTACATAGCGGCATCCGATGCAACTAAGGAAGCAGTTTGGATTAAAAAGTTCATTAGTGATTTGGAAGTCGTTCCAAGCATCAGAGATCCTATTGAACTTTACTGTGATAACAATGGTGCCATTGCACAAGCAAAGGAACCAAGATCACACCAGAGATCCAAACACATACTTCGATGTTTCCACATTATCCGTGAGATATGTGAAAGGGAAGACGTTAAGATATGCAGAGTAGACACTGATGACAACGTGGCGGACCCATTAACTAAGGCTCTCCCGCAAGCTAAGCATGATGGTCATGTTAGGTCCATGGGTATTCGATACATGGTAGATTGGGCCTAGTGCAAGTGGGAGACTGTTGGTGTTATGCCCTAGGCCTATGATTCATAGACTTATGTGTTGACATTATTTATTATTATATGAGATGTTTATCATTTGATTATTATATATGTTTTGTATATTTGTTTATAATAATCTCCGTCCCTAATTATTGAAAGAATGATTAGTATAATTGTCAATGGATAATCATGTGATGATTATATGAACATTGAAATTATGAGTACTTGTTAGAGAACAAGTGACTGGACATGACCCGCATGAGATTTATGACATGGTCAAGTGTCATAAGTAAATCTCATAAGGTTACTTAATTTAGTTCCTAGACTTGAGATTATCATGACCTTACATATGATGAAAAGTCATGTTTGATTTTAGTCAAACGATATCTTAACACAATATCTATAAAGGCTGTCTTTGGCATGATCGGATTCATGATGGGAAGGATGATAAATCAAGATGGAATTTGTCCCTCGAAAGAGAGATGTTTTGCTTGGGCCCCTCGATGAGTGATAATGATGAAAGTGTATGGCCGTACCCCAATATGATTGGAATTATCATTATACTCAAAGAATCGAGAAAGCATTGAACAAAGACAAGTTGACAAGGACCATGACTTGTGTTCAATATAACATCGTGAGACAAAGGGAGAAATGGAAGTACACCATTGGAAACGTGAACTCTTACGTTACATTATTTGGGTAGACATAATGGCTTGCTAGAGTCCGCTTATGTCTTATGAGGTTCGATATGATCAAACTCATTGCCAACATAATGTAATCCTATTGGGTCACACACAACTAGAATGAATTGGTTAAACCGGAGGAAGAATGATTGAGATTCTCTCAGAATCGGCTACATATGTCACGCGTCATACTAAGCCATTGGCTTAATATACCGCGCGACATATCAAGCCCATACGCGGTTTGATGTACTGTTCTCCTAATACGATTAGGAGACGTATTCATACTATTGTAGTATAAATATGGGAGGTCTGTCAGACCTAATTCTCTAGCCGAAATTTTCAAGCAAAATTCACAATCAAATACTCTCAATATTCTTCAAGGTTTAGATCTAGCAATCATCAAGAAGTTGTTCTTGAATTCATTCAAAGGTGTGGATACTGAAAAAGGGTCTTCGCTCGTTCATCGATCAAGGCCTAGAGTTCAAGCAAGTTGAAGAGCGAAGTTTGTGATTCGATATCACACAATCAAATCGGTCGATAGCTCAAGAACGGAAAGCGTTCAAGGTTGGTATAATTCTATCTCATAGGAATTTAAATTAATTGTATAGAACGGATCCTAGGGCTTCTTGGGTTTTATGTTTTTAATGCTTAATTCCGCTGCGCATGGACCCGTAAAACCCAACATCCCAATCATAATTTCTTAAGAACAAAACCCCAAGTATACTTTGATTGATGAACCGTGAAATTTGAGCATAATTGTGAAGCCAATTCCGGAAATTTTGCCTTATTATTGAAACCTCGTTTTATAACAAATTCTAGTTAATTTTGCAAAAGCATTAGTTTTGAAAACAACAAATTCTTCACTTTATAAAAATCTTTTTCATAGCAATAATTTTACATACTTTAAATTCGTGTCTCGGTGGTTCGACCCTACTTACCCTATCTACAAATCAATTGTAGGTAGTTTGAGTCGAAATTTATTTTTGACGTATTTCGACACTCGTCAAAATTTGGCGCCGTTGCCGGGGACACGTTTATTTTAAAGTTGATTTAATTATTTGCTATTGTGAATATTATTTTGTATATATTTTTTTTTTAACTTGGTGTTGCAGATTTGAATGCTTGGTAGTCGGTCACTACATCCAGAGTTGTTATCAATTGACCACAACATGGATGAAATTGTTAACTTCTCTATTTTTGATTTCATGAAAAAGCCATATGAGGTCAATGAATGTCACTTTTGTGATATTTCTGATAATTATCTGTTACTTGAACCTGATTTTGAGAGCTCTCTTGTGTCTGAGTTTGTGAATGAGTTAGTTACGGAAGGTGTTTTTGATAAAAATGAGGCGAGGCCCATTCTTGCTGATATGGATGTTGCGGAGGAAGTTACTGAAAAGGTTCCTGTGGAATCTTTAGGTAATTTTAATCCTAAGCATTTGCCGTCTATTGTCTCTCCTCCCGAGTTAGAACTTAAACAACTTCCGTCTAGCTTGAAGTATGTTTTTCTTGGTAGTAGTGATTCTTTGCCTGTTATTATTGCCGCGGATTAAACAGAATTGCAGGAAAGAAAGTTGCTTGATATGTTGAAGCGACATAAGTCCACAATTGGGTGGAGCATTACTGGCATTAAGGGAATATTTATGGGGCTAAAACTGAAAGTGAATACCCGCGAGACGGTGAAGTGGGCAAAAGGAAGGAAGGTGAAGGTTAAGATAACCTTGGCATCGGTCTAGCTATACGACATTAAACAAAAGCGCTGCTTGGGAGACAACCCAAGGTGAGTAGTCTAATTTGTAGTTCATTTAAATGTTTTCAATAAAAAAAAATTGAGTCAATTTATTTTGTTTTAAATAATTTTGTTTTATTATTTTGGTGGATATTACGCTTTGGTTTTATTTTTGTGGTGGTGTGCAGATTTTAGTGGAACAAGTCATGCTAAGGGAGTTTTGCGTGATCACACAAAAATTTCGTGTGATCACGCCAATGTCTCAGCTCAGAAAAGGAAGGATGCAGGAAGTTTTGCGTGATCACACAAAAATTTGGTGTGATCACACCAATTTCTCAGCATGTGTGACCACACCAAATTGTGTGTGAGCACACAAAAGTTTCTGATCAAAATTGCTTGCCATGGATAGGGGTACAAAGGTCATTTGTAGTAAGTTAAAAAAAAATCAAATAAAACCCTCACAGTGGTGTTCCATTCTCACGCCATTGCCGTTTTCTCACCCTTCTTCTCTTCCCCTCTAAAATCCAGCGAAAACCCATCCCCAATCACAGCTCCGGCCGACGCCCTAACCGTCACCCTCATCCCCGGGCAACCTCTCTCAAATCCGGCCAAAGCTTCTCTTCCTCTCTCCAGTCCAGTCCGAATTCCCTTCTTCTCCGTCGCTCCCTGTTCAAATTCGGCCAAAACCTTTCTTCTCTTCCCCTCTCAAATCCAGCAAAAACTCACCCCTTCCCACATCTCCGACCAAACCCACATCTCCGGCCAAGCCCTAATTCCGACCATGTCCAAATCCGGCCAAAACCCTTCTTCTCTAAACCACATCCACCATAACCAGCCCACCCTCTTCTCTCTCCGATCCGGCCGACGCCCTAACCGTCACTCCCATTTCTGGGCAAAGCTCCATCAATTCCGGGCAAAACCTTCAACAATTCCGGCCAAGCCTTCTTCCCATTTCCAGCGCCTTCCCCATCTCCCGTTACTGCAAGAAGAACCAAAACCCCAACTAGCCGCAAACTCTCATCTCCCCAATCCACCGTTCCAGCCAAAACCTCATTCCACAGATTCAACCCACATCACCAAATCTTCCTTTCTCTCAAACCCATTTGTCACCTGCGCTCTTATTGATATGTATGGTAAATGCGGTTCTTTTTCTCCCGCACGCCAACTGTTCGATGAAATTCCCAACATAAATGTAGTTGTGTGGAATGCTATGATTTCGATCTATGCTCATTGTAAGGATGTTGGTAATGCTTTGCCGTTGTTTGGGGTTATGGATGTTGTTCCGAATGCTGCGACTTTTAATTCGAATATTGGTGGTTTGTCAGAGATTTTTTTTTGAGACTGTGGAAGGGGGTTTGAGGGGATACGGTTGTACAGGAGAATGCAGAGTATGGGGAAGTATAGGGATAAGCCTAGGTTGAGATCATTTGATCCGACATTGTTGTGTTTTTGTGAGAAGTTGGATACACGGGTGAATTACATTGCCGTCGTGTGGGTCTTTCGTCTGATTGAGGTTGTAAGTATCTCATCCTTTTTATTTATATATTTTTTTTATTCACATTAGGGACAATGTGCATATTAAGTTTGGGGGTGGGAAATGTATATACTTTGTGTTTTTGTTTCTTAGGTTAGTTTTAATTTAGTTTTTTTTTATTTATTTAAAAAAATGAAAAAAAAATTGAAAAGAAAAAAAAAAGTAGTTAGCTATGTCCTTTTCTTGTATAGTGTTTTGTTCATATTCTTGGTGTTCTCCATAATTGCTTGTGATCTTTTGTGACCGCTAATGAGGATAATATGGTGCGATAATCTGTATATGCAAGTTTTGGTATATTTTCGATTAATTGTGGTACATTACTTAAGAGTTATGATTGTGTCCTAAATCTCTTATTTACAGTTTAGTGTACTCTTGTTAATAATCTCTTTGTTGATAATTTTGGTTCTTTTTATCAAGTTTATAGTATACCATCATCTTTTAAGTTAGTGGATTTGTTTATCAAATAGCAACATCATGAAAATCAGAAGATGAGTATTCCTTAGATGTGAATGGAATTAGACCCCCCCTTGTTGTCTTGTATTAATTTAAAGTGAAATCAAATGGAAGGGAATGAGAGCAATGGCAATCAACTGATACTCGGTGATACCTCCAGACGTGTAGATTAATTGGTTAGGGATTATTCTAGCTTAACCAGATTTCTAGGTATGCAGTAACGTTATGGAGGAAGAGCTTTACCGCCGTGATGGTCCATACCAAGCTCGATACCGAAGTGGCTAACTCTCAAACCTTTAAATGAATATTCCTAAAGTAGCTCGGGGCACGGCGTTCGCTGCGACGTTGCTTCCTTGCCAAATAGGAGTATAAATTTATAAATCTCTACCTAGTATTAGGGACATGGAGTTCGCTGCTACAGTGTTTCCTACTTGAACGGTAGAAGATTTTAAGTAATGTGCTTAAATGATCAAGTTTGGGGGGGGGTGTAAGTGGTTGTTATATTCGAGGGAGTATTCATAATTTGTTTTTTTTAAGTGTTGCTATTTGATAGAAAAAGTCAAGAAAATAAAAAATGATTGGTGTACTTAGTTTTATAAAAATAGATCGTGTTTGAAAACAAAGGGAGAGATGATATTCAGACATAGAGATTTATGGCATGAGTATAATGATTAATTAAGATATCACAATTAATGGGAAAATATATTGGTACTTGTGTGGTTAAAGGTATTTTATCCTGCGGTTGATGGTAATTTGTGATGTATGCAATTGTGGAACATGCAAGAATGTGGGGACATAGTTAATTATCGGGTAGAGTAATTTGTTTTTAGTTTTTGTGTCAGTTTAGTTTTATATTGTTTATAGTTTATTTTAGTGTTTGCTCGAGGACTAGCAAATGTATAAGTTTGGGGGTATTTGATGAGTGAGTTTTACACTTATCCATTTAATACTTTATGAACTTATTCTTAGCTTAATTCTTGAGTTTTGTGTGTTTTAATGGGTGTTTTTAGTGTTTATCTAGTTTTCAGGGGTCCAAGTGAAGATTGAGCAAATAAGAAGCATTTTGTGCCACTTTGGAAGTTCGAGGATCAAACTGTAATTTTTGGAAGTTCAGGGACCTTATTGCGAATGTGGAAAAATGAGAGAAAAGTTGGTTTTCTAGAAGTTCAGGGGCAAAGCGAAAATATGAAGTTCAAGGTCGGAAAGTGCAAACGTAAACGAAATTTTTATAATGTACAAAATGTGAAAAAAGGGGACGGTGTAATTATGGGACGAACCGAATACTACTTGCTACAAACATCAAAACATCACAAGGCTGCCAAGGCAATTGAGGGCCAATGGCCGAGACAGTTCCGGCCAAGAAAGCATGTTGCTGGCCGAGGATTGCAAAGGCCAAGGTGCATGCAAGATGATGGCCGAGACATTGGGCCAACAGTTTGGGCCAAGGGAATGTTGTTCACGGCTTGGGCTTGTTTGGGCTTGAGTAATACGGTGATTGTTCATTTGGTGACTGTTGACATTTTCTTGCAAACCTAGGAATTATAAAGGCTGTACTTGGTTTTTTTGGTTTGTTGGCCGTGGGTATTTTTGCAAGAGAAGAAAAAACATTATTCATAGAAAATCATATTATTATCAGATTCTCATTTTTCAATTTTTCTTGGTGTTGATTTTGTTTCCATGGATAGCTAAATCTCTAGTTCTTGGAATTGGAGGTAACAATTTATGTTTTGAGTTTTATTTTTCATCATTATCATTGTATTACTTGTGATTATCAAGTAGCTTTTAAATGGAATTTTAGAATATCTATGTTGATTGCATATTTGTTCTTGAATAATTTAGAATTTCAATTGTGAACCGCCAAATTTACAATTGAAATTAGTCTTGGCCTGATAGTAACAATTCGTTGAATTCCCGCCAAAAGATTCATAAGAATTGTGGTTTCTTTTGTTGTTCTTAAGTTCTAAATGGGTTCTTAATTAATCTATGAACGGGCCAAGGGAATAGATTAATTGGGAACACTTAATTGCAAATCACTCGCCTAAGTGTCCCAATCATAATTTCGTAAGAACAAAACCCCAAGTATACTTTGATTGATGAACCGTGAAATTTGAGCATAATTGTGAAGCCAATTCCAAAAATTTTGCCTTATTATTGAAACCTCGTTTTATAACAAATTCTAGTTAATTTTGCAAAAGCATTAGTATTGAAAACAACAAATTCTTCACTTTATAAAAATCTTTTTCATAGCAATAATTTTACATACTTTAAATTCGTGTCTCGGTGGTTCGACCCTACTTATCCTATCTACAAATCAATTGTAGGTAGTTTGAGTCGGAATTTATTTTTGACGTATTTCGACACTCGTCATACGTGTTAAATTTTGCAAAAGACCTTAGTAATTTTTGATCCTTTCAAGTAGGAGACATTGTGGCTGCAAACCTCATGTTACTAATACATAGATCAAGAATACTTCAGACATTACTTTCATTTGGCAAGGAAGCATCGTCGCAGCGAACGCCGTGCCCCGAGTTACTTTAGGAAGTAATAGTTTTCACTTTGCTTTTGAGATTTGGTGACTAAGTCACTCTTTTAGCAATAAGATAAAATGTCTAGCCTTGGTTCGATTAGTGGAAATGGAAAGATGGAATTTTATTGAAGGGATGTGATTCAAGGGGTGCAAAACAAAGTAAATGCTTCTAATAAGGGAATACGCATTAATAAAATTTGAAATGAACATTTTAAAGAAATATTTTCAAATTTTTTCATGAAAACAACCAAGTATTAAAAAGATGATCAATAAAGATTCAATCTAATTAAATGCTTTTTCTTGACAAAACCCTATATATTGCTATATTAACTTATGAGACTTTAATTTATTTCCTAAAAATATTCCTATATTATCTTTTTATTAATTTTTAAGTTTATAGAAAATATGAGAGGAAATTTAAAGGCATTATTATGAGGCAAATAGCAAGCATAAAGAATAATAATATGAATCATCATAGGAATTTTTTTATATTTACTAGATATGCATAAAAAGAAAATAAAATGCAACTAAGTTAAAAAAAAAAAAAATTTAAACTAGAAAGCATGTAAATCTATACTAAAAAGCATGTAAATTTAAACTAGAAAACAAGTAAAGTAAAGATAGATAAATACCCCTCCACACTTGAAGTGAACATTGTCCTCAATGTTTCAAGGACAAAGAGTAAAAAGATAAGCATGCGGTGGTAAACAAAATTATGATAAACAGTAATATAATCCATCGATTTACTATTCCGATGATGCTTGTTTAAGGTCATAAGCTCGACCCTTTTCTATCAGTAACAATGGGCGGTGAGTGGTATTGTAATGGTCTCTTATCCTTAACAACTCGCCATTCCTTGCCCTTTGGCGTGATCGAGCTCTTATGATTGATGCATACGCGATATCCTGGTGTGCCTTTTTTCTTAGGCCTCCTACCCTTTGATTTTTCAACCTTATTATGCTTTTTAGGGTGCACATTTTTTTCACCACTATGATCTAAGGGCTTTTTAATTAATATTTTTGAGTCCTTGGATTGTGATTTCTCACCCTTTTTGCTATCATTTTCAGGAGTGTTGACTTCATGGCACGACTTCTTGAGATTTAAGTTTTTAAATTCGACCTTCTTATTTCCAATGTTTAGAGAAAGAGTGCCATTCTTTACATCTATTACTGCACCAGCGATGGCAAGAAAAGGTCTTCCTAGAATGATTGGAATTTGGTGATCTTCCTCCATCTCAAGGACTACAAAGTCGACCGGGATAATCAATTTCCCGATTTGACAAGGTACATCTTCCATAATACCCACCGGGTATTTAATGGAGCAATCCGCTAGTTGGAGAGAAATAGTGGTGGGTTTCATTTTCCCCACACCTAGTTTCTTACCTACCGAAAGCGGAATGAGGCTCACACTTGCCCCAAGATCTAACAAAGCATTATCAACATTGTACTTACCTATGTTGCAAGGAATAGGGAAAGTGCCGGGATCTTTTAATTTGGGAGGAAGTTCTCTTTGTAAAATGGCACTTACTTCTTTTGTCAAAGCGACAGTCTCATGCTCCTCAAGTTTTCTCTTATTTGCAAGAATATCCTTTAAGAACTTAGCATAGGACGGCATTTGTTGAAGGGCATCGTTAAAAGGTATGTTGATATAAATAGATTTTAAGATTTCTAAAAATTTTGCAAATTGTTTATCGAGTTTAGTTCTTACCAACTTTTGAGGGTATGGTATTGGAGGGTCAAAATTTCTAGAAATCTTAGGGGATTCTGTCTCATTTTCAACATCTTCATTAGTCTCAACCATCCGTGGGGTTGGACTAACTTTCTCCTTACTCGATTTGATATATTTCTTAGGAAGGGGATCTAAAATTTCTTTTCCACTCCTAGTTTCTGTTAGTGTTATGCCCTAGGCCTATGTTGATAGACATATATGTTGACATTATTTATTATTATATGAAAAGTTTATTATTTGATTATTATATGTTTTGCATATTTATTTGTAATAATCTCTGTCCCTAATTATTAAGTGAATAATTAGTATAATTGTTAATGGATAATCATATGATGATTATATGCATAGAGATGCACATTAAAATTATGGGTACTTGTTAATGAACAAGTGACTGGACTTGACCCGTATGAGATTTATGTCATGGTCAAATATCATAATTAAATCTCATATGGTCACTTCATTTAGTCCCTAGACCTGAGATTATCATGACCTTACATATGATGAAAATTATGTTTGATTTTAGCCAAACGGTATCTTAACACGATATTTATAAAGGCTATCTTTGGCATTATCGGATTCATGATGGGAAGGATGATAAGTCAAGATGGAATTTGTCCCTCGAAAGAGAGATGTTTTGCTTGGGCCCCTAGATGAATGATAATGATGAAAGTGTATGGCCATACCCCAATGCGATTGGATTATCATTATACTCAATATCGAGAAAATATTGAACAAATGCAAGTTGACGTGGACCATGACTTGTGTTCAATATAACATCGTGAGACAAAGGGAGAAATGGAATTGTACCATTGGAAACGTGAACTCTTACGTTATATTAATTGGCTTGCTAGAGTCCGCTTATATTTTATAAGGGTCGATATGATCGAGCTCATTGTCAACATAATATAATCCTATTGGGTCACACACAATTAGAATGAATTGGTTAAACCAAAGGAAGAAAATTGAGAGTTCCTCATCAGGCATAAGTCATCGCGCGACAGATCATGTCCAGAGGGCTCGTCTGGTCGTGCGACAGATCTTGCCAGAGGCGGTTTACATCCTAGTTTCCTAATACGATTAGGGCACAAATATTAATACTATAGTAGTATAAATATGAGTCTGTGAGCAGCCAAAACCTAGCCGAATTTTCAAAGGAAAAATCACAAAAGGGTTTCTCAATATTCTTCAAAGGTTTAAGGATCTAGCAATCCTCAAGAATCGTTCTTTGTTCATTCAAAGGTGTGGATACTACTAGAGGGTCTTCGCTCGTACGACGATCAAGGCCTAGAGTTCGAATCCGAAGATTAAAGTTTTTGAAGATCGAAGATTGTGATTCAAAATCACACCGATAGATTGTTCGATAGCTCAAGAACGGAAAGCAATTAAGGTTGGTAAATTCTATCTCATAGGAATTCAATTTAATTGTATAGAACGGATCTTAGGGCTCTTGGGTTTTGTGTTATTAGATGCTAATTCTGCTGCGCATGGACCCATAAAACCCAACAGTGGTATCAGAGCCCCGTTCGTATGGTTAAGTTTGAATTAACATGCTAGAATGTTTATATAAATTGTTTATATGTTCGTTGCATGTTTTTGTATGCGATAGTTTTTATTGTTTTTTGAAACAATCGTTTTCTGTTCATATTGAATTAAATCTCTTAAAAGTTGTTTATTTGATTTAATTGCTTTATGATTGAAATTGATTGAAGCTGAAAAATCTGCAAACTGGCATCTCTCGTCACGCAACAGAGTTGGCCATGGGCAGTCTGATGGACTTGTCTGGTCGCGCGACAGATCAGGCCTTCTGAAAGCTTCTGTCACGCGACAGACTTTGCCTGATCTGGGCAGAATCAATTTGTTAAATTTTTCTGCTAATCTGTGATTATGTTTATAATCTGATATGTTTCTGTCTTAATCTGGTTACTGTAAATTTCTGGAAATTACATTTATAGGGCTATCCTAGATTAATTCATTGTTTATGCATGCTTAATTAATTTAAATGTGATTTTATTAATTGTTGCGATGCATGAATTATATGTTCTTATGTGTTAAGAACTTTATTAGATGTTTAGTTGAAACATTGAATTGTAATTTCCTGCATGTTTAAATTAAAACATTAAAATTTTGGTTTTCTGATTGTTTATGAGAAACAAGTCAGTTTACGCAAAATTTGAAGGAATCTGATTGTTTGTGAGAAACAAGTCATTATACAAAGTATTGATTATGTTGCAAATCAGAGCTGATATTCTAATTGTCCATGTCTAGGAGAGTTCTGTCGAAGGAGAGATTTGGTACTTAAGTAGTCCTTGTGGCTCACCTATCTTCTTGGGAACTTACCTGGTGCGCGATTATGATTATGTTTGCTGACATGCTTATAATCTGCTTTAAAGAACTTTCTTTTAACTTTTAAGTTCTTTATGCCAATCCATGATTAAAACACTTGAGACCACTCAGATTGTTTTGGGTGGGCTTGCCATAGCAAGGTACTTTGATTCTATTCGTTTACGAGCAAGATGAGGAAATGGTGGTTCCTATACGTTTAAAGTGGATGAACTTAATTGGATTATCAAAATGGTTTTGGACTCAAGGCATAAGATGAGATTAAAATATGCTTAGACATATGATGTCTTAAATGAATCTCATAAAAGATCTAAGAGTCATATATGTGATATGATTGATGTTTCTACCTAATTAATTTAGTTTTGAGCGGTTTGCCATAGCAAACTTGAAATTAAATTAAAGTTGGATCTTAGCCCATTAAATGTATATTATGCTTATTTGCATTGGAAGGTGTATAATTTAGTGGGAGCATTTATTTTCATGTAAATGCATTATTCTTTTCATATAATATGTGTTACTTATATGTGTTCATATTTTATGTATATTTTTTTTAGAATAAATGGCATCAAACAATAATCATCTGTCAGTGCAATCTGTCCTTGAGAAGGAAAAGTTGAAAGAGAATGGTACAAACTATTTGAATTGGATCTGTAGCGTGAGAATTGTTCTCAAGCAAGAGAAAAAATTGTACGTTCTCGAGGAACCTGTTCCACCTGAACCTACTGCTAATGCTACTAGGGCAGTGAGGGATTAATATTTGAAGCATAAGCGTGATGCTACTGATGTTGGTTGCCTCATGCTCTCCGCCATGTGCAAGAGCCTTCAGAAGGATCTTGAGCACTTGGGGACAGTTGATCTAAACAATCGACTGATGTAAATGTTCCAAGTTCAAGCAAGGCAGGAAATGTATAACACAGTTAAAGCCCTAACCTCATGCAAGATGAGTGAAGGACAAGCTATTGGTCCCCATGCTCTAAAGATGAAGGGCCACATCGAACATCTTGAGAGGCTCAATTTTCCAATTAGCCAAGAGTTGGCTACTGACATGATACTGAATTCATTGCCCGAAGGTTTTAGTAATTTCATAATGAACTATAACATAGGGAGGGGGCATGAATAAGAACCTTTCCGAGCCAATTCAAATGTTGAACACTGCGGAAACCAATATTGTCAAAAAGAAAACCGATCAAGTGTTGATGGTTAACAAAGGGAAAGGTTTCAAGGGTAAAGGAAAGGCAAAAGTTGTTAATCCTAAGGTATGTGTTGCCAAACCCAAAGAGGCTGCCAAGCCCAAAGAAGCTAAGCCCAAGTCCCAAGAGGACGCAGTCTGCTTCCATTGCAATGAGATTGGACATTGGAGGAGAAACTGCTAAAAATACAAGGAAGCACTGAAGAAGAGCAAAGGTGTTGCTTCGACTTCAGGTATCTTTGTTATAGATATATTCCTATCTACTTCTAGTTCTTAGGTATTGGATACCGGATGTGGATCTCACATTTGTTTAAATGTGCAGGGTCTAAAGAACAGATGGATGCTTGAAGATGGTGAAGTGGACCTACGTGTGAGGAATGGAGCAAGAGTTGATGCATTAGCCGTAGGAACTTATGAAGTTACTTTACCTAGTGGACTAATACTTGTTTTGAACAATTGTTATTACGTTCCAGCTTTAAGTAGGAATATTATTTCGATTTCAAGTTTGGATAATGAAGGTTTTAATTTTCTTATATGTGATAAGAAGTTTTCTATTTACAAGAGTGATATGCATTATTGTACTGCTATTTCATTTAATGGCCTTTATATCCTTGATGTTGAAAATCGTGATAATGATATCTATAACATTAACAAGAAATCTAAACATAATGATGTAAATCACACTTACTTATGGCATTGTCGTCTTGGCCATATAAATGAGAAACGCATTTTTAAACTCCATAAAGATGAATTTTTAGACTCACATGATTATGAATCATATGAGACATGCGAATCTTGTTTACTTGGCAAGATGACCAAGGACCCATTTATCAAAACTGGTGAAAGGGCGGGCGACTTATTAGGCCTCATACGTACTGATGTATGTGGACCTATGAGTAGCAATGCTAGGGGAGGATTTCAATACTTCATAACATTTACTGATGATTATAGTAGATTTGGATATGTTTATCTAATGAAACATAAAAGTGATTCATTTGAGATATTTCGAATATTTCAAAATGAGGTGCAAAATCAACTTGGCAAAACTATTAAAGTACTTCGATCCGATCGAGGCGGAGAATATTTAAGCCAAGAATTTGACAGTCATCTTAAGAGTTGTGGAATCGTTTCAGAACTCTCTCCACCCGAAACACCACAATGGAATGGTGTGTCTGAAAGGAGGAATAGAACTTTGTTGGACATGGTTCGTTCTATGATGAGTCAAGTTGAGCTTCCTTTATCCTTTTAGGGACATGCACTAGAAACTGCTGCTTTCACTATAAAACGTAGTTCCTACCAAATCAGTTCAAAAGACCCCATATGAGATGTGGCATGGAAGAAAACCCAGTTTGTCTTTCATGAAGATTTGGGGTTGTGATGCATATGTCAAGAAGTTAACTTCTGACAAGCTAGAACCTAAGTCTGATAAATGTGTTTTCGTGGGTTATCCTAAGGAAACTAAAGGATACTATTTCTACAATCGAAACGAGAACAAAGTGTTTGTTGCTCGAAATGGTACCTTCTTAGAAAAGGAGTTTCTTCGCAAAGGAACCAGTGGGAGTAAAATAGATCTCGAAGAAGTTCGAGAACCCGAAAACAACATTGAACCAATGTTAGAAACTGAACCAAGTTCACAAGGAATTGTGAAACCGGTTCAAGATGCATAAGTCCTTCGCAGAAGTGGTAGGTCACGATCCGAACCCGAGAGATATGGATTTCTCATTACGAAAAGTGATGAAGTGGAGTTAATCAAAAATGATGAACCTACTTGCTATCAAGAAGCGATGTCCTCTCCTGATTCGGAAAAATGGCAAGAGGCCATGAAGTCCGAATTACAATCCATGGCTGATAATCAAGTTTAGAACTTGATTGATCAACCCGAAGGTGTAAAAACCATAGGGTGCAAATGGGTCATCAAGAAAAAGACCGACATGGATGGGAAGGTGCACACCTATAAGGCTAGGCTTGTAGCTAAGGGATATAGACATATTCATGGTATCGACTATGATGAAACCTTTTCGCTTGTAGCTATGCTCAAGTCTATTAGAATTTTAATTGCCATAGCCGCATATTATGACTATGAGATATGGCAAATGGATGTCAAGACAGCTTTCCTAAATGGAAAGTTACTTGAGGATGTATACATGATACAACCTGAAGGTTTTGTCAGTTCAGAAAATTCTAATAAGGTGTGTAAGTTGCAAAGATCCATCTATGGATTGAAGCAAATTTCTAGGAGTTGGAATCTACGTTTTGACGAAGCAATCAAAGAGTTTGGCTTTATCAAGAACGAAGATGAACCTTGTGTATACAAGAAAATTAGTGGGAGTGTATCACTATTTCTAGTGTTGCATGTCGATGATATCTTACTCATTGGAAATGACATTCCTGTACTACAGACTGTCAAGTCTTGGTTGGGAAAGTGCTTTTCGATGAAAGATATGGGCGAAGCTGCATATATTCTTGGTATCAAGATCTATAGAGATAGACCTAAAAGGATGATTGGTTTAAGTCAAAGTACTTACATTGACAAGGTTCTTAGAAGATTCCAAATGGAAAATTCTAAAAGAGGAAACTTGCCAATGTTGCATGGTGTATCTCTTAGCAAGAATCAAAGTCCTAAGACTAATGATGAACGAAAGAGAATGAATGGTATTCCATATGCTTCGGCAATTTGGTCTATCATGTATGCTATGTTATGTACTAGACCCGATGTCTCGTGTGCTCTAAGCATGACGAGTAGGTACCAATCGGATCCCGGCGAACCACATTGGATAGCAGTCAAGAATATCCTCAAGTACTTACGAAGAACTAAGGATTTATTCTTGGTCTTTGGAGGAATGGAAGAAGATCTTGTTGTAAGAGGTTACACAGATGCTAGCTTCCAAACCGACAAAGATGATTACAGACAAGTGCATGTGATTTTTGTTTACGCTGAATGGAGGCACTGTCAGTTGGAAAAGTTCCAAAAAAAGTACCGTCGTTGATTTTACAACCGAAGCTGAGTACATAGAAGCATCTGATGCAGCTAAGGAAGCTGTTTGGATCAAAAAGTTCATTAGTGATTTGGAAGTCGTTCCAAGTATCAATGATCCTATTGAACTTTATTGTGACAATAATGGTGCCATTGCACAAGCAAAGGAACTAAGGTCACATCAAAGATCCAAACACATACTTCGACATTTCCACATTATTCGAGAGATATGCAAAAGGAAAGACGTAAAGATATGCAGAGTAGACACTAATGACAACGTGGCGGACCCATTAACTAAGGCTCTTCTACAAGCTAAGCATGATGGACATGTTAGGTCCATGCGTATTCGATATATGGGAGATTGGGTCTAGTGCAAGTAGGAGACTGTTAGTGTTATGTCCAAGGCCTATAGTTGATAGACCTATATGTTGGGAAGGATGATAAGTAAAGATGGAATTTATCCCTCAAAAGAGAGATATTTTTCTTGGGCCCCTCGATGAGTGATAATGATGAAAGTGTATGGCCATACCCCAATGCGATTAGATTATCATTATACTCAATATCAAGAAAGCATTGAACAAATGCAAATTGACGTGGACCATGACTTGTGTTCAATATACCATCGTGAGACAAAGGGAGAAATGGAAGTGTACCATTGGAAATGTGAACTCTTACGTTATATTAATTGGGTAGACATAATGGCTTGCTAGAGTCCGCGTATGTTTTATGAGGGTCGATATGATCGAGCTCATTGCCAACATAATATAATCCTATTGGGTCACACACAATTAGAATGAATTGGTTAAACCAAAGGAAGAAAATTGAGAGTTCCTCATCAGGCATAAGTCATCGCGCGACAGATCCTGTCCAGAGGGCTCGTCTGGTCGTGCGACAGATCTTGCCAGAGGCGGTTTACATCCTAGTTTCCTAATACGATTAGGGCACAAATATTAATACTATAGTAGTATAAATATGAGTCTGTGAGCAGCCAAAACCTAGCCGAATTTTCCAAGGAAAAATCACAAAAGGGTTTCTCAATATAGGTTCTAGCAATCCTCAAGAATCGTTCTTGGTTCATTCAAAGGTGTGGATACTACTAGAGGGTCTTCGCTCGTACGATGATCAAGGCCTAGAGCTCGAATATGAATATTAAAGTTTTTGAAGATCGAAGATTGTGATTCAAAATCACACCGATATATTGTTCGATAGCTCAAGAACGGAAAGCAATTAAGGTTGATAAATTCTATCTCATAGGAATTCAATTTAATTGTATAGAACGGATCTTAGGAATCTTGGGTTTTGTGTTATTAGAAGCTAATTCCGCTGCGCATGGACCCAAAAAACCCAACAGTTTCTACCACACTAATATGCTCATCGGGCTTTTGCAATTGACCGGGAAAACTCCCTTGTGGTCTATGCGAGGTGCCGGCTTGTTGAACTAGTTGATTTTCAAGCATTCTATTGTGGGCGGCTAAATTATCAAACCTAGCATTCAACGACTTAATGGATTCCCTTAACTCCTTATTGGTCTTCTCTTGTTCGTTCTTATTTTCAACAATAAAATTCATAATTAGATCCAATTTAGATATAAGGGGAGAGGAAGCACTAGAATTGCCATTGAAATTCTTTTGTGTGAATCCCGGTGGTTGTGTAGAAGATTGCGGATTTAAAATATTGTTATTCTTATAGGAAAAATTAGGGTGATTTCTCCATTCGGGATTGTATGTGTTTGAATACATACCACCATTTTCCTCATAAGAATTAACAAAATTTACTTGATCACTAGAAGTAGTGCCAAGCAATTCACAACATTCTGTACTATGTGAGTTTGACCCACATAGTTCACAGACAACATTAATGTTGGCTACGGGATTTACATTAAAGTTTTCAAACTTTTTAAGAAGCATATAACCTTTAGAGGACAAGATATTAATGACATCAAAATTGTACTTACCTGGAATCCCCTGCGGTTGTTCCCTCTCATTGAACCATTGATAGTGATTCAGGGCTATGTTCTCTATCAAGTCGTATGCTTCATCCACCGTCTTATTCATTAGTGCACCTCCTGCGGTAGCATCAATTGTCTCCCTTGTTTTATATGTGAGACCATTGTAGAAAGTGTGCACAATTAACCACTTTTCAAGCCCGTAGTGAGGGCACGTCCTTAGGAGCTCTTTGAATCGCTCCCAAGCGTCATACAGTGATTCGCTCCCTGTTTGGCTAAAATTTGTAAACTTTATCCGAATTTGAACGATTTTGCTCGGAGGGAAGAAACGTCCAAGGAATGCTTCTTGAATTTGGTCCCAAGTTGTAAAAGAGTTGGGTGGGGCTGAATTTAACCACTGTTTTGCCTTATCCTTAAGAGAGAAAGGAAAAAGGCGCATCCGAATTGCTTCTGGGGTAACATTCTGAATACGTGTGGTATCACAGTATTCCAAGAATGTTTGGATGTGGAGATGAGGGTCTTCGAAAGCAGTGCCACTATATTGGTTATTCATAGCCATATGCAAAGTTGCGGCTTTATCTCAAAGTGTGTCGCTTCGGCATTCGGCACAACTATAGGGGATCTAGTTCCCGAAGTACTTGGATTTACAAAGTCCCGTAGGATCCCAGGAGGTGTTTGTGGCTCTCCTTCCGCCATATGCTTGTTTAGTGTCTCTTTGAGTTTCCTTAATCTTTCGTGAAAGCTTCGTTCGGGTTCCGGATCAAAATTGTCAAAGAACGTTCGAGCCCGTTTCATACACTATAAGAAAAACACTCATAAAGAGATTAAATGTAACAGATTACCGGAAGTAAAGACAAAACAGTCTAAAAATAAAACAAAAATTTATGTAGTAAATACAAAAACAAAAAGTAAACCGTTGTCCCCGGCAACGGCGCCAAAAACTTGTTCGGTCGAAACCTAACGGTTTATTTAAAATCTGCAAGCGTACGGGCTATTGCAATATAACGGGTGCAAGTACGGGTCGATCCCACAGGGACAAGATTTACTTTAGAATGAATTTGCTTTTACTATAATTTTATAAAAATAATTAGGGGGAAGTAAAGATTTGTTTTGGAAAGAGAATGAAGCATACACATAAAATACTTTAAATATTATAAACGAAGCATTCCCGGGATTGGAAATCATATACATAATTTTGTCCATCATATAGTCGTTGTCTTTAGAAATATAGGTTTTCATGAAAATCAAGGATGGTACGTTAGGCTTACACTATTTCTCACGGTCAAGACAGTAGCGTTGTATCCTTCACTAATTATGTCCTAACTGTTTGAGATTTCCGTTTATGGTACTCCCGCCCTGTCACAAACGGGCATTCCGGCTTATCTCTAGCTGACCACAATTAGTAAGAATCCATTAAGAACGAGAGTCAACATACTTTCCATTAAAGGAACATCCCTAGGCCGTTGAACTACTTTCGTGATCAATGGAACCCAGTTTCTCTATATGGTTCCGTCAATCGAGATTCTCCGCTAGGTACTTCTCTCGATCGACTGAATCATACAAGTTGGACGTCTCCAAAATGTAAGTCATTTTGAGATTGATATAAATAAATTGTTTAGATGAAGATAGAAGACAAGAATTTCATATTTTAAGATGATGAACGATCTATGCTTTGAGTTTCCAACCCCAAGAACAAGGGGGATTACTCGCTAGCCATGTAAAAGTAAATAAGCAATAATATAAGAGATAGGGTAAGAAAGAATTATGATTATTGAGAGACGAATGGCTGGAATAATACTTCAACTTTTATTGCTTCTTTTCCAAAGGAACTTCAAGAACAAAGATGGACTTTAATCTTCAAAGATCTTTGGAAATCAATGTATAAAGTACTTGTAACTTTTGCTATACTAATCTCTAACAATTTCTGATGAAATTTCGATCTCTAAGACTGATTACAAGGGGTCTATTTATAATGGGGAGGAAGCTCTTCAAGAAGGTGCCTCCTAAAGGTGCCTTTAAAATCTGCAGACACCATTTGCACGGCCGAGTCAAGGGAGTTGCACGGCCGTGCCTCCTTGGCACCAGTTTTGGATTTGAATTTGGGCAACTTGCATGGCCGCTCTGAAGGGTAGCACGGCCAAGCCATTTTTAAGACACGGTCGCTCTTCGTTTTGGGGCCAAAAATGGCCTGTCATGGCCAAGTGCACGGCCGCTCTGCTGATGGCTGCACGGCCGCTCTGCCTGGATTTTGGCTTGTGTGCTTGATTTGTTTGTTGCTCACCATGCCTTTGCAATAAGATGTCCAAGTATCCCTTTGATCATAATAGACTCCAAAAACCTGTCTAAGAATGTATAATATACACCAAAAGCGTAAAATCTAATATATATGAAAAAGAAACTAAAAATAGACAAAGATGAGATCTATATGACAATTAAACTAAGGAATTTGATATAAAAACTTAGGATAAATGACTATATAATAGTCACTTATCAACGACCTATCTCTCGAGGGTTCCATATAAGTCAAAATCCATTAAGTTCAATTTATTCTCACGTATTTTCCACTAAAGGATCATCCCTAGGGCATTAAACTATTCTCGTGATTAATGGAGCCCAGTTCAATTCATATGGTTCGGCTAATCAAGATTCTTCAACGAGATCCATCTCTTGATTAACTAAGAATCATACAGATTATGGTTAACTTCATATTCGTAGGCGTGACTAAATGATATAAAAGAATTGATTATGAAATGGTAGAAGAGATTTTTAAACATGATTAATAAGGATGACTACATTATGCTGAGTTTCCAACCCCAATAAATGGAGGATTACTCACTAGCCATGATTATTGCAAGCATGAAGGAATGATAAAATAACATAGAAATATAGATAGGAATAGAGAAACTTATGCTTGCAATTGTAGAAGACCAGGTTGGAAATAAAACTTCAATATTGTATTGCACTTTCAATCTTCAAAATCGTACAAGAATTCTAAGAACAATTAATGAATCTTGAAGATTTGTGTATAAATATATTGCTAGAGTATTTTGCTATGAATTCTAGGTATATTCTGATATGTTTCTATCTATTTTCAGATTGATTATAAGGGCCCTTTATATAGGCAATTAGGCTAAGGGTCAGATCTCTTAAAATAGGCACCCTTTAGGCTGATAAGCTGGTGGTCTACCGAGTTAAGGAATGTGCTCGGCCGAACAAGTAGATGCTCGGCCGAGTCAAGGATGGTGCTTGGCCGAGCAAGCCCTTCCAGCAAAACTCTTCATTCTGGTACCTTCTGCTCGGTCGAGGCATATGAGGTGCTCGGCCGAGCATCAGTTGGCTTGGGCTAACTTTCTGAAATCTTCAATTTTGACCCCTCTATTTTCATAGGCTTTACTTTAAGCTCCTTATACTTCAAAATATGCACTTAAGCCCTGTAAAATCATAAAAAATACCAACCAAGCGTAAAATCCATAAAACAAAATAAAAGAAGTTAAATTAAACTAAATTTGAACTAAAATTAAAGTAAATGATACAATTATAATACTATAAATGACTATAAAATAGTCACTTATCATCGGGTATGGCCTCCACGTACTCAAATGCGATAGGATCACGCTTCGTGGATTTGATGAACTTAGCATTCGTCGCTTTAGGACGACCCTTATTATTGGTTTTCACTGCAGGTTCATTGGCCATTGTTGTTTCAGGATGACAAATCTCGATCAATCTATGAACAATTAAATTCTTTTCGATTCATGGAGCTGCCTCAAATTTTAAATCAAGAGTATTACAACACTCTTTGTATCGATTACAGATCTCTTTTTAATATCATCATCATAACTTATTATCGATAGGGTATCTAGTTTATGCCAAAATGCATGAACTTTATCAAGTGGGATGGGCGAGTTGAATCGAATGAACTGTGCAAGCTCATGTAGACAAGGGAGTCCACATGCCGATCTCATAGCACACCCACACCACAATGGATCTCGGCTACCATCATATAGAGAATCCAATGAGTTGAAAATCAAATACAATGCATTTATAGACACCATACCTCTAACCTCACTCCATAGCGATAACTTGAATTTATGTTATACCACAGTCCTGCTTTTCTCAAATGAGACGATAATTGCAATATAAGAGAATTCAATGAGTTTATGAATTCGTTTTCAACATGTCTCAAATGCTCCATGGCTCGATGCAAGTTGTTTCTTCAATAAGGCATGTTGACTCTCCACCCTAACATAAGTTACATATTTTATTAGCATATAATTAACAAAACATAGAAAACAAAACATAGGAAACATCAAAACATATGACGCTCGCCCGATATACCTGTTTGTAGTCAACTTGTCAAAGTGCATAAATTTATTTTTCCAACACGAGACAAATCTTTCTTTGTATGACACAATACATTGGGTCATAACATAATTGACGGCATCGGGATAACGACTGAAATCTTCTGATAATCACTATAAAAAGTGATTAAACGATGCCTTTGTATCAGCTTTGACCATTACATTCGAATGGAGAATAAACGCCTCCCAAATCTCTTGCATATCAAACATTTTCTTGCATTTTGCTGAATATTTCTGTTGATATGCAATCGACAAAGCAAATGAGTTATTGTTGGGAACGTCTCACGGATTGCATTCATCAAAGCAAGTTCCCTATCGGTCACAATAACATTAGGAAGACATGATTCATCCATTAGAGATTTCAATACTTTGCATGCCCACGTGTAGTTTGCTTCTTTCTCAGCCTCTAAGTATACAACATCAATTAAGAAGTTCATTTTTGTTGATGTTACGCCCACAATCTCAAGCAAAGGTAAGTTGTACCAATTTATCTTGTAAGTGCAATCCATGAATAAGGCGTATGGAAATGATTTGATCAATTCAATGCTTTTCGGATTAGCAAATAATATCTCCTTAATGAAATTTGTATGCTCGCGTTGCCGATATTCGAAGTGATAACCATGATCATTCAATTTAAACATGAGTTGTTGAATTTGAGAATGACTCGCATGCTTAGTTGCCCCGCTCTTCACGCGCGCATTATAAATAGTAGGTATTAAGGACTTGTTTTCCGAAATTTTTTCTTTTAAGCCATATAAAATATCCTTTGACCGGCTATTTGCATGTGACATTTCTATCACGTACTCCTCCTCTTGTTTCTCTAATCTACCAACATAAGAGTGACCCAACATGGATAGACAAATTGGATGATTGTGAATGCCAAATACCACTTTTAATTGTCATTGACCATCAACAATGACTTATTTGGCATTCAACTGAAACTTACAATCGCATTTCTTTGTTCCGCTTTCTCTATTTTTCTTTTTTTTCCCCAAAAGTTCATTGTTGACACATTATTGAAAGGAAAGAGAGACATACTTTTCCTTATATGTCCCCCAACATTCACAAACAAGCGTCATTCGAGTAGAGGAATTATGGCTTTCGTTATCTGACCGACCGATAACGATGATAAATTCATACTCTTCCCCCCTTTTACGCGCATTCAAACATTATTTGACGATCTCTAAAATACAAATGAATTGTGAATTCTGTGTTGGAGTCTCACAAAACACATTCAAAATCAACCTGGTCATAGTTGTTGTCACCCGGTGAATACTACAACAATTCAATAAAACAATAAGGAAGGGGTACGAAGAAAAATAAAAGTTCGGCCAGTGGTGGCCGATTTTTTATAAAAGGTTTGGTAGGGTATGACCGAAATATTTTAGAAAATTTGGTCGGGTGTGGCCGATTTTTTTTTAAATATTCGGCAGGGTGTGACCAAAAATTTAAAAAGTCAGTTGGGTGTGACCGAAAAACAATCCAGAATCGGCAAACCAGGGACAAACTTTTTCAAATTTTTGGCCGAGTGTGATCGAAGTTTTTCAAGTTTTTCGGCTGGGTGTGGCCGAGCCTGAATTGAATTTCGGGCAATACTGACCGAAATTTTGCAACAAAAACAAAAACAAAAGTTTAACACATTTATATGTTTAGAAAGTGAAGAAAACTTTCATTAACGTTTCATTTTAAAGCTATTTTGTCTATTATCCTATCGAATATCTTGAACAAATATGTATGTAATTTTATTTTTTTCGTTTGAGAAATGATAGTAGGAGGAAAAGATAGGTAGTAATTTTTTGATGTAATAATAAAAAGGAGAGGGTGATTTTTGGATTGATCTAATGGTGAAAAATGGAAGAAGGTGGAGAAGGTGAAAAATTGATGAGTGGGTAGATTTGAGTTAATGTTACAGATGTGTATAACAATGGAGATATAATTTTGTTTGAATGTTACGGATGCGTATAACATTGAGTAATGAGTGTATGAATTTAGTGGCAGTAGAGTTATTTGATTCGATGACATAAATAAGTTTGGAAGTTATGGATTTAATCTAACAATTTTACGGGTCTGTATAACAATTCTCGTACATAAATAATCCATGGTCAAGCAAACCTGGAATAGAAAAAGGTGCATTAGGCCTACAAAAGGCGACCTGGACGGACAGACAAGCCGAAAAAAGAGACATGGCTACATGTTTGTTGCTGCCTGGTGCCGCCTCCTCCTTTCATTTGCATTCCATTCCAACTCCATCATCCTCATTTCCATTCACGTCAAAGAGCTTGCACAGCTTCTTACCTTGTAATAACCACCGGAAAAGACTCCGAAATTGTTTCTTTCTCTTGTCTATCTCCGCAAACAAAGACGTTGGGCGGGAAACGCCGACACCCCATAAAGACTCGGCCCCATCTTTATCCTCGCGCCAACCTTACCGCCGGAAAGGTACCCAAGTCGCGGATTTTAGTCCCAGAGTCGATTTGAACGAGTTAGTGTGTGCCATTGGTCAAACCACGAATGCCCAAGAACTGTTTGCTTTATTGTCTGTGTACAAAGATCGTCAGCTTTCCATACGTTTCATGGTCACCCTCCTCACCCGTGAAACCGACTGGCAAAGATCACTCGCACTGCTCGATTGGATCAACGAAGAGGCTTTATACACACCCTCCGTCTACGCTTACAATGTGGTTCTGCGTAATGTGCTTCGCGCCAAGCAGTGGCAGATTGCCCGTGGACTGTTCGACGAAATGCGCCAACTAGGGGTTTCGCCTGATAAATGTACTTATTCGACTCTCATTACACAGTTTGGGAAAGAGGGGATGTTTGATGATGCATTGTCTTGGTTACAAAAGATGGAACATGACAAGTTGTCTGGTGACCTAGTGCTGTACAGTAACTTAATTGAGTTGTCTCGTAAACTTGGTGATTACTCTAAGGCCATATCTATATTTTCTAGATTGAAGCAGTTAGGTATTGTGCCTGACCTTGTTGCTTTTAACTCAATGATTAATGTTTTTGGGAAAGCTAAGCTTTTCCGCGAAGCGCGGTCATTGATTCAAGAAATGAGGTCTGCTGGTGTTGCGCCAGATACTGTTAGCTATTCTACACTTTTGAATATGTACGTTGATAATCAAAAGTATTTAGAGGCGTTGTCTGTGTATTCTGAGATGAAAGAAGAAAATTGTCCACCTGACCTGATAACGTGCAATGTTATGATTGATGTGTATGGTGAACTCGATATGGCCAAGGAAGCAGATAGGCTATTCTGGAGCATGAGGAAAATGGGAATTGAACCTAGTGTGGTCAGTTATAATACCCTGTTAAAAGTGTATGGTGAGGCTGAGCTTTTTGGGGAGGCCATACATTTGTTCAGATTGATGCAGAGGAAGGATATTGAGCAGAATGTTGTTACATACAATACTATGATTAAAATTTATGGGAAATCACTTGAGCATGAAAAGGCTAATAATCTTATTCAAGAGATGCAGAGTAGAGGGATTGTGCCTAATTCCGTAACATACTCCACCATTATATCTATTTGGGATAAGGCAGGAAAATTGGACCGTGCAGCAATGCTATTTCAGAAGTTGAGAAGCTCCGGCGTTGAGATTGATCAAATTTTATATCAGACCATAATTGTCGCTTACGAAAGAGCAGGCTTAGTTGGACATGCAAAGCGATTGCTTCATGAGCTTAAGAGCCCAGATAATATCCCCCGCGAAACTGCAATTACAATTCTTGCTGAAGCTGGTCGAGTAGAAGAGGCGACATGGGTTTTTCGACAGGCCTTTGATGCTGGAGAGGTGAAGGATATATCAGTTTTCGGTCGTATGATTGATCTATTCTCGAGAAACAAAAAACACTCAAATGTCATTGAGGTGTATACCAAGATGAGACAAGTAGGATATTTTCCAGATTCTAATGTGATTGCTCTTGTCTTGAATGCATATGGGAAGTTACGCCAGTTTGATAAGGCCAATGCTCTGTATAAGGAGATGCAGGATGAGGGGTGTATTTTTCCAGATGAGGTTCACTTTCAGATGTTAACTATTTATGGTGCAAAAAGGGATTATAACATGGTTGAGTCTCTGTTTGAGAGATTAGACTCTGATCCAAATATCCACAAGAAGGAATTGCATCTCGTTGTTGTCGGCATTTACGAAAGAGCAAATAGACTGAATGATGCATCTAGAATAATCAACAGGATGAGCGACAAGGGGCTTTTGAGATCATGATTACCATGTTGGAAAGTCTGAATCCATCTTTTGTATTGAAGTCACTCAGATGCTGTAAGTTCATTGTCTTGTACCCGTTCATATGTATATAATTGTTACTTATTAATAGAAATTGTTTTTACCTTCTTTACGGTAGCTGTTGTTGGTCAATCAATCTCATCCAGATGCATCTCCTTAGTTCAGCGATGCCTCGTACGCCAATAACATTTTTTTAAGCTTAGTTCAGCCACGACCATGATTTGGAACTTCTTGAAATTCAATCCTTCAGTTGCTACGTCTAAGTATATTGCCATGCATGGCATCCGCACGGACATGCAGATCACCTCCTTAAGCTCTAGGTTTTGGCCCCAATCAATAGCGATAAAATGTCTCCTATACACCTCACATGAAACGTACATGGCTGATTCTGATAAGAAACCTAACAATCCACCTGCCCTGGGGGTAATCTGGGACTATTCCATACATGGGAGGTACACGTGGGACTAAATTGATCAAAGGTACGTGAAAAATGGTGGACACTTTGGGGTAATTCATATTTTTCACAAGGGTGGGTAATTTGATTGTGTTGATGAATACAAACATACAGTGGAGCAATTGAATAACTCTGGAGTTGACTGGCATCTATGAATATTCTCAAAAGTATGGTGCTCTGAAAGACCCTTTTGCCTTATTTTTATTAATCTGTTCTTTTGTCTAAACCATTAGAAAAGTAGTGCTTCAATGATAGTATGCTATTCCAGCATTGATATGATGAAACTTTTAGTATTGGTGATGAATAAATGGAAAAGCATTTGAGAAAGGAGTTTGTGCATTTGTGATTGACTGAAGATGCGTGGGCATATGCAGACCCTTGCTTTTCTAAATGTCAATGAAGAAAGGATAAGAGTGATGCATACCCTTACCTCATCACGTGCTGCCATATAAATGAAGGTAAAACTGCATTTTCTGTATTTGTATACTCTCTCCGCCCCACCCGAAAAGGCACAAAATAGGCCATGCACGGAAACTAAGAAGAAGGTATAGTGGAGTAAGTTGTGCGAGTATGAAAAGTGAGGGAGGAGAGAGAAAGTGGGGTAGGAATAGTAAGTGGATAGTTGTTGTGAGTATGACAAGTGGGTTCCATAAATAAAGAATTATTTAAAAGTTTCCATTTTGGGAGTGTGCCTTTTTAAATGGGACATCCAAAATGGAAATTTGTGTCTTTTCGGGTGGGACGGAGGGAGTATACTCCCTTTTTATGATACTCTTGCTAGCAATGCGAGTTCGTAGCTCTGCAAAATAATTATAGACAACCAAAATTTTAACGCTTGACATTATCATGTTTGATGAGAATGATGGAGATGGAGGTAAGTCGGCAAAAAAGGTTATTGATTTTACTAAGCTTAACGGTCCAGAAAGAATTATGTTTATCTAGAAGCTCACCAAACACATTGAGAATGACAACTTTAGTTTGTTGCAGAAACAAAGAAATTGATGAAGTTTATTTGCATGGTTTATTTTTATTATAACAATCTTGTTGCTAGCTCATACAGTTTTCATATGTGCTAATGTTTCCTTGCATGCAGCTCTGTTGAACTTAAATATCTGTATAAGCCAGATATTGGCTTGAGTTTGAAATGACTCTAGTGGGAATTGGGTGAAGTAAGACTATGGAGGTGAGGTACAATAATCTGTGTGCGGAAGCTGAGTGCAAGGTTGTTCATGGAACGCCCCCTTCTGGCTATTCTGAATTCTCTCTAGTTCTCTCTCTCTCTGTAAGCAACTCCTCTTACTCCAAACTAGATTACCATTTAACCAACAGTCATGCACAGCTGATCTTAAGCTTGAAGTATTAGTAATGATTATGAGCCGAGGTTTCCATTTTAATACAAAACTTTCAGATGATTATATTAATTTACACTATAATCACCATGTAAATGTTCACTGCACTTCATGTATGGTTTAAACGACTGGCTAATGTCTTCATAAATACATTAACGGTGTGTTTAGGAACTCCAGTTCCCAGCCTTGGATTTAGTTCCCATCCTTGGATTTGGAATTGAAAGAACAAAATGAATTCAGTGGACTTTAAATTGCTTTTCCTATTCCAAATCCAAAGATTGGAATGAGTTGCCAAACGCACCCTAGTCACTTTTTCTCAATTTTACTCCCAAGAATTACGACTGCCCTAATGTTGTCATGTGGACATGAGATGGTATAATTTTAAATTATCAAGTATACTCTGATGTATCATATAATATAGAGAATGATGTCTTAAAACAATTGGCATATTTTATTTAACACTGGTTTCCTCATGCTCTGAGGGATGAATAATAAACTATTTGGCCAAAGGAGACTGCCTTAGTGATCCATTTTCAAAGCAGAATCAGAAATTGGATCCTAGAGTTTGTCAGCACGTGGCTTCCTTCCTTCCTTCCTTTCTTGATTTTTTTTTTAAATTTTACTAAGATTTTAATTTTTAATGCTGGAGACAGAGAGATGTGAACTGCAGACTAAGATAATGGTATTAGTTTGCACATACAACAACTTATATATTGTCCTTCACATGACCTAGGATGAGCCTTATGTTCTGTGACTAATTTGACTCTGTTTAGGATTCATCTTGTTGACCATGTGAAATTACTATAGTCACAACTTTTTTTAGTCCTACATACAACAACTTATATTTTGTCCTACATTTAACAATTATATTTTGTCCTACATATAAATAGTTTTGGCGCAACGGTAGGAGTTCTGCCATTTAATTTGGAGCCGATGAAGCAGTGACATTAAGCCCATGTAGGTCATGTGACCCCGCCCCTCTTTGGACCCTTGAAGCACCATGTTGGCAATAGGAAAAAAAATAGGCTGCCAGATTTTTGCTGAAAGAAAAAAAAATGTGGCTAATATATAATTCAGATGATTTAGGACGTAGACCATAGTTATTAAAGGCCCAAGGCGCACCAAGGCGCAAAAGGTGTGCCCGGAGCCTAGGCGCAAGGCGGGCGCGCGCCCGAGCGACGACGCAAAAATGCCTTAAAATACTAAAAATATAGTATACATACAACATCAAGATGAGCAATAAATCAAATGCAAGTAGTAAATCAAACACACGTTATAAGTCATAAAAGAAACAAGCACAAACATACGTTATATGTCATAAATGTATGTATATTATACTAAAAATATAGTATACATACAATACAACATCAAGTGATCAGGGAGATCGCCGGAGTTCTTCCCAGGTCGCCGGAGGTCATCGATGTTAGTTTGAAGGAGTTCCTAGTGATCGCTACTCTTATACAGAGTTATGACACATGTATGTGAGAGAGTCGTGGCAGAGAAGAGTTTTAGTCGCGTATTAGGTTTAATTACGATTTAATTATTGGTCAATTATTGTGTCCGGAGCCTAGGCGCACACCATCAAGGCTCACGCTTCAGCCCTAGGCGCGCCTAATCCCTCGCCTTTGAAACAGCGCCTCGCCTAGCACAATCCAGGCTCCAAAGCTGAGCCTCTCTGCGCCCGGAGCCTAGGCGCGCGCCTAGGCGCGCTTTTAATAACTATGACGTAGACATCCTAACACTCAACAAATCCCTCACCATCACAGCTTTCTTTATTTCATTGAATAGTCTCAAGTGAATTCGAGACGACTCTAATACCAATTTCCTGGGAGGTGAGGCTAAGTATTTTTTAGTTGGTGCTCACAATTTTTACCATAATCTTAATTTGGATTCTGGACTTTAAAAATCTCACGGTAAGATTCACAAGTAACATTTTATAATAAATTAAGTCACATCACTCATGACTTGTTATAAAAATTATGATTATAGACGCGTCGATTACATATCTAGATTTGAGGGACACACAAGTGTATTTTGACCACTCTAAACCAATTTCCATCTCAAGAGCTTGCTATTTGGACATACAAGTTTTTTGAGATTCATAACATTCGTAAAGAAAAGTCAAAAGAAGCTAGTGCCTCTTAGTTCTGGGACCAAGAACTGCTGATATGGGCCATTTGCTGCTCCACTACAGCACCGGCCCGGATTTGGTGACATTTCTTTCATCTTGTTATCTATGGTTGATTTTAATTTTGCTTAAGGTGGGTCCCACATGAGCCAAATTGATCTTGGCCGTTGATGACAATACATGGGACATGTGAAATACCCACCATTGATGCAGCATGCCGCAGCAGGATTTCCAATTCCTTAATTTTGGATATGTGAAGGACACATGTTCAATATCGTTAGATTTTGAATGAACCGTTAGAACTATGACTTGATATGTGTTGTGAGATTTTTAAAGTTAAGGATTTAAAGTGAAATTTTGGTGGAACTTGTGGATACCAAACACATTTTGACCTATGAATAGTTTATATTATGATTGAATAATCCTCTGTAAATTTTCATATTGATAAACCATTGCTCCTTTGAAAAGAAGATGGTGTCAAATGCTTTAAGTGTATCATCTTTGAACATGTAATTCAAAAATTAGCATATCTAGTAAACTGAAATCCCATTTTATAAGTAAGAGTTCGCATCAAAATTATTGAATCCACAACCGCAAAGGATGAGTGGCTTGTGTAGACACCCCGATCTCGCACCCCCTAAGAAACCCTAAAATTGGTCTAAACCCAATAATCGACCTAGAAAAACCCTAACTGGCCCCCCAAGAATCCCCGGTAGCCTGAAAGGAACACAATTGGAAAAAACCGGTCCGAATTCATTATCGGAACAAAAATTAGGTAACTTGTCATATCCTCCGAAAACGGACCTCGAGACTCCCGACCGAGGCCCGAACTTCAAAACAATCCATTACCGAGCAATTTGTGCTCCTAAAATATATTATGATTTTTCATTTTCAAAAATGATCATACCTAGTAAACTGAAATCCCATTTTCCAAGTAAGAGTTCTGGCATCAAAATTATTGAATCCACAACCGCAAAGGATGAGTGGCTTGTGTAGACACCCCGATCTCGAACCCCCTAAGAAACCCTAAAATTGGTCTGAACCCGACCTAGAAAAACCCTGGCCACTCAAGAATCCCCGGTAGCCTGAACGAAACGCAATTCGAAAAAACCGAGTCTGGATTCATCAGCGGAACGATAGGTAACTTGACATATCCTTCGAAAAACGGACCTCGAGACCCCCAACTGAGGCCTGAACTTCTAAACAGTCCATTACCGACCAATTTGTGCTCCTAAAATATATTATGATTTTCCTTATTAATGAATTTCAGATATACCATGACGACAACAAAATTATTCCGAGCAACTTTCATGTTGTGCCCGCGGACAACCGCGACACTGGAGCGCGGGCACCCGAGCAGCTAAACTGCCAAAGATGGAGAAACTCAGCAAGAGGACCGACCACTCCCATTTGCCTTCCAACATTCAAAAGCAAATGATGTCTCTCCATGTAAAACTCAAGCAGATCATGATTTTAACCCGCCGATCAGTAGGCTAAGATCAATCCACCTCACGTCCTTGTCCTCCAACCCAATAGAAATTCTAAAAATCCAATATTGACCAAAAAAAAAAAAAAAACACATATCAGCCCATTTACTCCCTCCTTGGCTACAGAGAGAAAAAAGGGGAGGCTTTTCCTATTTCTATACAACACGCCCAATTCACAACCATTTTTTACCTACCATTCTACCATTATCAACAAAGATCCACACACTGCTCCAAACACTCTCTCTAACCATCCAAGATCAGCCTTTTCTACCACCACAACTCCACCATAACTCCACCCTAGCACCACCACAAACCACCACCAACAAACACTACAAATCTCAAACAAATGCTAGTAAACTCCAAACATTCTCAAGCAAACACAATCACTTCACTCCAATATCGTTAGATTTGACTGAAACGTTAGAACTATGACTTGATATGTGTTGTGAGATTTTTAAAGTTCAGGATTTAAAGTGAAATTTTGGTGGAACTTGTGGATACCAAACATATTTTGACCTATAAATAATTTATATTATGATTGAATAATCCTCTGTAAATTTTCATATTGATAGACCATTGCTCATTTGAAAGGAAGATGGTGTCAAATGCTTTAAATGTAGGATCTTTGAACATGTAATTTAAAAATTTGCATAGCTAGTAAACTGAAATCCCATTTTCCAAGTAAAGTTCTGGCATCAAAATTATTGAATCCACAACCGCAAAGGATGAGTGCCTTGGTAATCAAAAACTAGATCATAGGGTTGGTGTATGCTGCTTCCTTTCTTGATTCTGTTTTAGTTTAATATTTTGTAAGAATTCAATTTATTATGCTCGGAGACAGATGCAAACTAAGATATTAATTGTGTTTTCAGATTGCACATTTAAAAAAGAAGTTTGACTTTCACATAATTGGCTCATCATGATTCTTACTAAGAAAATGGATTTAAGAATCAATTAACATAATCTTCTTGCAAATCATGCACGATCTTGATCCGTCTTAGCAGGTAACAACCTACACTTTGTCTACATATGACCAAAGATGTTTATTATTGAATCTGACTAGTTGGGATTTATAAGAATATAAATATATCCCAAGTGTCTGCTTGTTTATTGTCAACTGTCAACTTTACCTATAATCTATACTCCCTCCGTCCCACTATACTTGACACTTCTTTCCATTTTGGGCCGTCCCACTATACTTGACACCTTCCAAAAATAACCAAGTTTTTATATTTTTATATTCACTCTACCCCACCACTCATTCTCTCTCTTCATTTTCCACCACTCAATTTATTCAACCAACACTACTATTTACCCCACTCATTCTCTCTCTTCATTTTCTACCACACATTTTTTTTATTTTATTCTTTTTTCTTAGTTTTTGAACCCACCCCTTGGGTGTCAACTATAGTGGGACGGAGGGAGTATATTACAATCTCAAGAAGACTATTCCCTAAAAAACTGATGCTTCAATTATCATCCTATGTTTCTCTTTTAAATTTATTTTTTGAATCTAATATTTTATCTAGAACACATTACAATTTCTACTTAAATGATACTCTCTCTGTCCCAAAAGAAGCGTCATACTTTTTTTTTTTTGGTCAACTTGATTTAATTTAGACCAAGAATTTATGAAAATAATATCATCATGAAAAACCCACCAAGGATTTATCCTTGCCTGTCCCAAGTCAGGATAAAGGGTGAGGGTTGCGGTAGGCTTGTGACAACCAGCGTAAAAATTTTGTCACATTATCATGACATGAATCAAAATATGAATATCGTTGGAGCGTTTCCTCAGCAGCGACGCGCTACACTTCAAAGACCTGGGTGTAGTGATAAGTATGCAAAGGTTGCTAGGTCGTCATCCGAAAGCGACGCGCCATCTCTTCGCCCTGGGGTGGTGTCAAATATGCAAGGGTTCCCACATTGCGGACGAGTGCGGGTAAAGAAGCTAGTCCATGGTAGGTGTAAGGGTAGTGGGATGCGCTTTGGAACTTGGAATATTGGATCCTTGACAGGGAGATCAGCAGAGGTGTGGAAGTTATGAGGAGGAGGAAGATTCACATAATGTGTCTACAGAAAACTAAGTGGGTTGGAGAGAAAGCAAAAGAAATATCGCCTTGGGGTTTTAAGCTTTGGTACTCAGGAAAGGATAAGGGTAGAAATGGAGTGGGTATCATTATTGATAAGGAGTATATTAATGAGGTGGTGGAAGTGTACAGGAAGAGTGATCGAATTATGGGCATTAAACTGGTGATACGTGATGAGATTATAACTATTATTTCCGCCTATGCACCACAAGTAGGGTTGGATGCATCTATTAAAAAAGTGTTCTGGGAAGATTTGGAGGAGGTGGTGCAACGAGTACCTAGTGGTGAGAAATTAGTGATTGGTGGTGATCTGAACGGGCATGTGGGGCCTAGTCGACATGGCTTTGAGAGCATACATGGAGGTTTTGGTTTTGGGGAGAGGAATGAAGCAGGAAATAGTATCCTGGACTTTGCGTTGGCATATGACTTGAGTATAATGAACACTTGGTTCAAGAAGAGAGAATCTCACTTGGTGTCCTATAGGAGTGGAGGTAATGCGAGTCAGATTGACTTCTTCTTAGTAAGAAATGCTTGTAGAAAGAGTTATACAAATTGCAAGGTTATTCCGGGTGAGAGCACAGCAACTCAACATAGACTGGTGGTACTTGATTTTCGAAGTAACAGAATTTAGAGGAAGAAAAAACCACAGGTAGACCCTAGAATCAAGTGGTGGAGACTTCAAGGGGAGAATCAACAGAAATTTGTAGCTAAGATGGTCGATACCGGTATTTGGTCGGATAATATGGAGGATATGGATATAGATTCGACTTGGACTAAGATGGAACATACCATAAAGGAGGTGGCAAAAGAAGTCCTTGGAGAATCTAGAGGAAACGGGCCACCAAGTAAGGACACATCACGGTGGAACGAGGAAGTAAAACAAGCAATAAAGGGCAAGCGAGAATGCTACAAATTATTGGGGAAATGTAGGAGCGACGAGAACTATGAGAAGTATAAAGAAGCTAGAAGAGATGCTAAGAAAGCAGTAAGAGACGCAAGAGCAACGGTGAATCAAAAACTTTATGATAAGTTGGATACAAAAGAAGGGAAAAAGGACATCTACAGAATCGCTCGTATGAGGGATAAGAGGACACGGGATATTGGGACGGTTAAATATGTGAAAGATGTAGATCAAAGAGTTCTAGTCGGGGATAAAGAGATAAAAGATAGATGGAGTTCGTACTTTGATACCCTGTTCAATGGCGGTCAAGAGCAGGATATTGGAGATTTAAATATCTCTTCGAGTATGGTTAATCGAGATTTTATGCGGAGAATTCAAAAGAGTGAAGTGGAAATGGCAATGAAAAAGATGAGATTGAAGAAAGCTGTAGGACCGGATGGTATACAAATTGAGGTTTGGAGATGTTTCGGGGAGAGGGGAATAGATTGGTTAACAAAGCTATTTAACAAGATATGGAGAATTAACACAATGCCATTGGAGTGGCGGAAGAGTACTCTGATCCCTTTGTATAAGAACAAATGTGATGTCCAAGATTGTGCCAACTATCGGGGGATCAAACTAATGAGCCATACTATGAAACTTTGGGAAAGAGTGATTGCACAAAGGCTGAGAAAAATTGTGGATATTTCGGATAACCAATTTGGGTTTATACCGGGAAGATCGACTATGGAGGCAATATATCTTATGAGACAAACCATGGAGAAATATCGGGATCAAAAGAAAGATTTGCATATGGTTTTCATTGATTTGGAGAAGGCGTATGATAAAGTGCCAAGAGAGGTACTTTGGTGGGCATTAACAAAGAAGGGTGTTTCAAAGAAATATATTGATATTATCAAGGACATGTATAATGAAGTTAGTACTTATGTATAGACTAGTGTTGGGAAGACTGAAGAGATCCCTATAAAGATTGGAGTGCATCAAGGTTCCGCACTTAGCCCCTTTCTTTTTGCTTTGATAATGGACGAATTTACGAGGTCAGTCCAAGATGATATACCAAGGTGTATGTTGTTCGCAGATGATATTGTGTTGATTGATGAGACAAGAGAGGGTGTTGAAAGTAAATTGGAGTTGTGGAGACACACTTTGGAATCTCGAGGTTTTCAACTAAGCAGAAGCAAGACTAATATTTGGAGTGTAAATTTAGCAGAGTTGGAAGTAGGGAGGCAGGGGCGGTCACATTTGATGGAAAGATTGTCCAAGCTTCTGAGTTTTTTCGCTATCTTGGATCCATTATCCAAAAGGATGGAGAATTAGATGGTGATGTGGCTCATAGGATTAAAGCAGGTTGGTTGAAGTGGAAGAGTGCCACAGGGTTTCTATGTGATCGCGGCATGCCCAATAAATTAAAGGGAAAATTCTACCGCACGGCAATTAGGCCGGCATTGCTTTACGGCACCGAATGTTGGGCCGTGAAACAGTGTCACGTGCATAAGATGAATGTGGCGGAGATGCGTATGCTTCGATGGATGTGCGGTCATACAAGAAAGGATCGATTGGGGAATGAGGTGATCAGAGGTAAAGTAGGAGTTGCGCCCATTGAGGATAAAATGAGGGAAAATCGTCTGAGGTGGTTTGGACATGTGAGAAGGAGACCGAGTGATGCACCGGTTAGGAGGCCGGAACAGTGGAGAAATGATAAAATGGTGAGGGGTAGGGGAAGACCCAAACAAACTTGGATTAGAGTGATTGAAAATGATATGAGTTTAATTGGAGTGGATGAAAGTATGGTGTTGAAGAGGCCGGAGTGGAGGGCAAAAATCCATGTGGGGGGGCTGATTATTTTTATTATTATTATTTTTATTTTTTATATTTTTTTTATTTATTTTTTTTTTAATTTTTTTTAAATTTTTTTTAAATTGTTTTTTATTTATTTTTTTATTTATTTATTTATTTTTTGTATTTTATTTTTTTTTATATTATTATTATTATTATTATTATTGATGATGCCAAAATCGTCAAATCAGCCCAAATCCAAGCGATGAATGCTCCGGTGATTGCAAGGCCTGAAAATAAGAGAAAACACGTAAACTAAGCCGGGGCGGATCCGGCTAAAGGCCCTCCGGCGTGAGAGTAAGTTCACGGTTTGTATGTGAGAAACCAAATTGACAGAGTTTCTGCAATGTAAAAAGTAACGTACCCAATAATGAGCCATGGGTCTTGGATTTATAGGGATGGATTGATAGAATCCATGTTGGAGTGAACTTGTCAAGAGATAAAATATAATCCTAAGAGAATTATATCTGTTAAGGAGTCATTGTTTGACTTGGATTGGTGTTGGTAATTGTAATCCTGATTGTATCATGACTGTAGAATCCTTGTTTGATAAGGACTGTGTAATCGGCTAGACGAAACGCCGAGGAACATAAATGTTTTATCTCGGCCTTGGCAAGTAGGCCGAGGTGAATGATTCTGCTTCCTCGTTATTTGGTGCTTGGCCGGCAAGGTAACATGCCGGGGTAAACAATTCTCTCTCCTCGTCATTTTATAGTATGTTGAGGTGAGAACATTTCTTTCCTCGTCATTTGTGACATCTCGGAGTATGATAAGCCAGGTATGAAGAGTCCATCATTGGTTTAAGGCTGAGGAGAATGTTCCTCGTCATACGAGGAAGATGTTCTTCGGCCATAGCACTTGTATTATTGGATTATGTTTATGGCCCAATCCTTTTGGGCCCAGTTCTAGCAAGCCCATGTTCGTATCTCGGTTTATGCCGTTCAGTGGCCCCCAACTTTCTAGCTCGGCTTAGGACGGGGAGAAAGTTATCTCGTCCTCGGCTAATGGGATACGAACAGATTTTGACACGTGTCCTCGGCGTCGTTTCATGTAACTGACGGTTGCTATTCTGATGATTACATGGGGCCCCCCTGTCTTGTCACGCCTCGAAAAATGTTGATAGCATTTAATTCTTGGGGCGCTGTACCCGTTTCCTTGCTTTACCCACGGGTTGACCCGGTTTGATGGAGTATAAAAACTAAAACCCTTTTCATTTTAATCTTTACAAACCCCAACTATTTGAGAGCAAAGGCAAGAGATTTCTCCGGCGAACACAGCGTTCTTCATTCCCAGTTTCCGGCGAACACAATCTTTCCGGCGAAGATCCGTTACATTGCGATTCCAACCAATCCTTCACATTCAGGTATGAAATTTCTCCCCTTTTATGCATTCCTTTCACGTTTTTACGTGTTCTAGGGTTTTTAGGAGCAATTTTGAATTTGTCAAGAATCAGTGAACCGCCATTGTTGAAGAACGAAGCTTTTCTTCATGAATTTATGTCTTTAACTCTCAAAAACTTCAAGTCTTTGATTTTATTTGCATTTTGTTGATCTTCTTTGAATATTGAATGAACTCCCCCTTTAATCTTTGATTCCCCTTAGAAATGGCTCGTTCTTGGGACCATTCTCCCCGATTCCGTTACGGATACCACACCGGCAATCTGAGGGTTTATCGTAGGGAGAGGGGACCTTGGTTGATGCTGACCTTGGATGCCATATGAAAGATGTTGAGGGGTTATGGCCGTACCCGGATGTTCATCCAATACCCCGATAGTACAAGAATAGACCGAATTGATTCGTCAACTCGTAATGTCGTGTTGCTTGAAAATAGGGCCGAGATAGTGGAGCACATCGAACTGTTCTATCCGGCCTCAGATCGTGAAATGCGTGAGCGTCTGAGTGGTAAGGCTCCCTCCTCGGCCTTATGTAATGACGAGGAGGGATATCTCCCTTCCCCGTCATTAGATCAGCCATTGACGAGGTAACTGATTTTATCTCCTCGTCTTTATGCAGATATGACAGGAAGAGAAGAGACCTCCTCGTCTGCTCGCATAGTAGATGCCTTTATTGAAGGTGCCCAAGCTGAAGGCAGGATACGCCGAGGACGAGGAAAAGGAGGCCTAGGTACGGGAAGCGACAGAGAAGGCCCCAGGGCCGGGATCCCATCTTTGGAAAAGCTATATTCCAAATACGGGGTAGATAAATCGAGTACCGGTTAACTTATATGGGCAAACTTGATCTCAAACCGACAAGGAGGAGACGAATTTTTACTATAATGAAAATTATGTCCACCTTTACTTCAAACAGCTTTCAACAGGGGCTCCGTCTTCCCTTAGACTCCCTTCATCAATGAATTTTGGATGACGTAAGGGCGGTGCCGGCCATGCTAGGAGCCAATGGTACTAGGGTTCTTGTTAGCTTCATTATCCTTTCGTCGCAGCCTCTGTGTTGGAGAGCCGACCATGGGAGCTTTTCGGCATTTCTACAATGTCCAATTTGTCAAGGAAAGTTGGCTCCTCGTCATTAGGAGTGCACCCAAGAAACCAAAGCTGCTTCTCCCCATGTCTAGCAAAGTTGCAGGCTGGGATAACCACGTCATCAGGGTTGAGAGTCGCCAAGATTGGGAGTTCCAATCTCCTTGTAAGGATCTAACTTCGTCATTTCCCGTTCAGCAATATGAGTGGACCGAGGCTTTGATCAAGCGCTTAGAGGCATTTGCCGAGGTGGGGCTCCTTGATTGGTCAGCAATAGAATCCACTGACCTCTTCTACGTTCAGGCTGGATTGATGCCGGGACCAAAGGACGCGGTTCCTCTGCTACCGTAAAAAGGGGGAGGCGTTTTAATGATTGGGTAACACACCCTGTCCTCGGTTTTCATGAGGACTGTACGAGGTGCAAGACCCCTCCCTTGGACCAATGTCTGGAAGAGACTAATGTTGTTGGATGTAAACATTTAACTCATACTTGTATTTCTTAGCATTGCTGTAATTTTTCCTCCTGCTCGTATTTAACCCTTTCCTTGTCGTTGCAGTTTTAACCACCGAGGAAGAAGCAGAACTAGCCATGAAGAGACTAAGTCCCATGGAGCTGGTGAAACAGAAGAGGAAGCAGAGCAAGAAGTCTGGTTTGGTAGAGAGAAGAGAAGAAGCCAATGTCCGCAACTTAGTGCTAAATGCCCAGGGTGACCATCCTCTTCCTTTCAAACCACACGGGGAGGTAAATGCCGAGGAACCGGCAACTGAGGAACAAACCAACCCATCAACTGTAGAGGGGCATAGCCTCCATGTTGATGCCGAGGAGGAGGTGGCCGAGGAAAGAGGCCTCGTAGGCCGACGTTCAGGCTCCAAGAGATCCCAAGCAGCTAGCGCCGAGGAACCAGTAGCTAAGCGGGCAACTGTTGGTGGGGCCCCCAATGTTGAGGCTCCTCGCCCCTTATCCATCCAGACCATCAAAACTGATGAAGAGGCCGACGAGCTAGCTAAGAGCATGGCCCTCAACGTTCCCCGTCTTAGGGGTCTTCCTCTGCAAATTAGGGAGGGACCCTTGGAGAGGCTAGGCCGATCTCCCATTCAGCGAGCTATGGATGAGGAGGCTTACGAGGCCCTCGTCAAAGAGGCTCCTAGTGAGGACACCTTGCTTTGCCGCAAAGGGCTCCTAATTGCCGAGGTGAACGTCTCTTCTCCTCAGTCCTATTGAGTTTGAGATTTGCTTGGTTTGTTAACATTGATTTTTCTTTCAGTTAGCATCCGTCACGGCTTACGATAACGTCTTGGCCAAGACAAAAGCCAGGCGCCTGAATGATGCCAAGACCGCCCAGGCGAAGGGTGCGGCTGATAAGGCTTCCTTGGTCAAACTTTTGAAGGCCAAGGATGCTGAGCTCGATGCAGCTAAGGCCAAAGTAGAGGCCGAAGTGAAGAGGGCTGAGGAAGAAAGGGCCAAAGCCGAGGAGCATCTCCGGCTAAAAGAAGAAGAGCTTGCTACGGCAAGAAAGGAAAAGGCTGAGGTCCAAACTAGGGCCGATGAAGCTGAAGCCCGATGCCGAGGGTTAGAAGCTACCCTTCCTGCTAGGGAGGAGGAGGCCGTTGCCCGGTTCAAGGAGAGCCAGGCTTTCAAGGACTCGATGATGGCCAGCTCGGCCTTTCAAGATGCTGTGGACGAGCAAACGGCAACCATGTTTGAAGACGGGTATCTCCACCTTGCCCGTAGCATCCTGGCTGACCCCTCCACCGGCTTGGACCTTAACAAGGTAGCTATGTTGATTTGCCGGGATCAATATGGCGAGGAGGTTAGGGCTCTCCACCACTTGGTTCCCTTCTCTGAAAATAACTTGGAAATAATTGCTGAGAAGGATGCTCAAGCATGCAGGGAAGTGTGGAGGCCGGCCTCTGTTGTTCCTGGCAATCTCAAAGCCTTGGTTGAGGCGATCCAGGACGAGGGAGAGCCTGATGTCATGGATACCGAGGTAGGGGGAGACGAGGCCGAGAAAGATGATGCTCACACTGACCAAACTGTTCTTCCTCCCCCCGGCTCCATCCAAGCAGATTGGCTTGAAAAGCCTTTTGATGATGGAAAGCAAGCTTAGATAGGACTTTTCTTTTCCTTTTTTTGTAATAGATGGTAGGATTTGTAACTTTTCTTTGAATATCAATGAAAAAAAAATCCTTTTGTCTTTATTCATGTTGTTTCAATGAATTGATTGTGTGCCAGGCGTAGGCACCAAATTTGTGAAGGTGGGGAACGGGGAGGGCCCCTCGTTCCCCAGTTGTTGAGCCAGTGATTAGGCCGAGGAAGGTCTCCTCGGCTTTAACTGAGCTCTAAGTCGTGATGGCCGAGGAAGGACTCCTCGGCTTTGAGTGTTGGGTGATTTCTTCTTTTTCGTCTCCTTATGCCGAGGAAGATGACTCGTGCTCAGGTTTCAGACGTGATGCCTTTTAGTCGTAGTGACAAGGTATTTCCTTGTCTTGACGTCGTGAGGCAAGTCATTATGCCGAGGAAGGACTCCTCGGGTCTGACTGTTGGTTTGTAATCCTGAATCAAGGCGGACCCTTGATAGGATGTATGGTAAGCCATTAGGCCGAGGAGGACCCTCGGTCTTGACTGTGATTTGTTATCCTAGGTCAAGGCGGACCCTTGTTAGGATGTAAAGTCATTAGGCCAAGGAGGACCCTTGGTCTTGACTGTGATTTGTAATCCTATGTCAAGGCGGACCCTTGTTAGGATGTAAAGTCATTAGGCCAGGGAGGACCCTTGGTCTTGACTGTGATTTGTAATCCTATGTCAAGGCGGACCCTTGTTAGGATGTAAAGTCATTAGGCCAGGGAGGACCCTTGGTCTTGACTGTGATTTGTAATCCTAGGTCAAGGCGGACCCTTGTTAGGATGTAAAGTGTATGTTTCGAAGAGTCGGGGATAAGGTCCTCATCTTCTGGTGTCTGTGTGAAGAGTCGATAGTTGCTTTGCATGTTGGAAGAAACTGCTTTCGTAAAGCGAAATGCGATTACACCGAACTGCAATCCTATCAACTAACAAAAATAAAAGACAGAAAACAAGAAACTAATCTACTGTAAAATAAACTAGACTAGTGATAATATTTTCTAAGGTTGTCGGAGTGCCATGAATGCTTGAGATCTTTCCCCTCCTTGGTCTTCAATCTGTAGGTCCCCTCTCGAATGACTTGAGTGATGATGTAGGGACCTTCCCAATTTGGGGAGAGCTTGTTTTGTTCTGCCTTCCGACCAGTAGCCTCAATCTTTCTAAGTACCCAATCGCCTACTTGGAATACTCTTCTGATGACCCTTTTGTCGTGGTATGCCTTGGTCCTTTGCTTGTAATTCACCATCCTCATCTGCGCGGCTAGTCGTTTCTCATCTATCAGGTCTAGGTCTAGGAGCCTATTAACCTTGTTGACTTGCTCATCATAATGGGAGTTTCTCACAGTAGGGATGGCCATCTCCGCTGGTGCCATCATGGCCTCAGAACCGAATGTTAGTGCGAATGGGGTTTCCCCGGTTGGCCCCCGGGTGGTTGTGCGAACAGCCCATAAGGCTAGGGAAAGTTCGTCCAACCATCTACCCTCGCGTCCCTCAAGGCTCTTGGTAAGGGCGGTTAGGACCGGTTGTTGGGCCGCTTCGCTTGACCGTTGCCTTGGGGTCTGCTAACTGAAGATTTTGCATGACGGACTTTTACTCTTCCCAACTCTGTAGTGAATGCCGTAGAAAATTGTAGTCCATGATCAGAGACAATTGAATGTGGAAGGCCGAATCTGCACTAGATGTTGTCATGGACAAAGTTGATTGCGTTCTCTTCCGTTATCTTGGCTAATGCCTTGGCTTCTATCCACTTGGAGAAGTAATCAACAGCTACTATCACGTACTTGCAATTACCACGGGCGGGAGGGAAGGGTCCGATGATATCGATCCCCCACATATCAAATGGCCACGTAGGTATCACAAGTGTTTGCTCGACTGCCGGTAGTCTAGGAATGTCAGAGAATCTTTGGCACTTGTCACATTTTCTAACATAGGCGTGCGCGTCTTACCTTAGGTTTGGCCAGTAGTACCCTAGCGATATGATCTTGTCAGCTAAGGTTCTGGCCCCCGGGTGTCCGCCGCAAACACCTTCATGTACTTCTGCCAAGAGGTTCTCAATTTCCTTGGGATAGACACACCTTAGCAGGGGCTTCGTGAAAGATCTTCGATAGAGGACTCCGCTCATTACCACGAACCATGGGGACCTCTTCTTGATGAGTTTAGCTTGAGCTTCATCTTCGGGGAGTTTCTCCTTCTCAATGTATTCAATGTAGTCATCGATCCAGTATCTCTCCTCTCCATCTAAGAGCATGACTTGTAGTCTTTCGTACGCAGGTTCCTCGGCATAAACTACATATGGACTGGTCTTAGACACATCCATGGTTGCCAGTTTGGAGAGAACGTCTGCGACTTGGTTATCTTCCCTGCCAATTTGTTTGAGCTCGAAAAATTCCATCTTCTTCGTCATATCTAAGACAAGGTCTCTATACTTGGCAAGGGTGGAGTCTTGGGCGTTATACTCTCCCTTTACTTGTTTGACAACGAGTTGGGAGTCACAGAAAGCCGCCACCTTAGTTGCTCCATAGAAGGAGGCCAACTCAATGCCAAATATTAGAGCTTCATATTCAGCTTGATTATTGGAGGCAGGGAACTTGAAACGGATGGCGTCTTGCATAGTGTATTCTCCTTCCGGGCTTGCTAGTACAATTCCAGCTCCGCTTCTTTCCTTTGTGGCCCATCCGTCCGTATACAGGATCCAACAGTTGGGTGGGAGTTCGATGGGAGAGTTTTTCCTCTGGTGCGTTTTGCTTCCGAGAGGTGGGGAGATGCTCGCCCATAAAGGCAGTCTCGACCATGAAGTCAACCAAAGGCTGTGCCAGGAGGGTCTTCCTTGGTTGGTAAGTGATATCAAACTCGGTGAGAGCGATGGACCAATTAAGGAGACGTCCGGAGCCATCCAACTTACTCCCTCCGTCCCGTCCGACTTAGGAATTTTTCATTTGGTGTGGGGATTAAGGAATACTATTATAATATTAGGAGAGAGAATGAGTGGAGGATGTGTTGTGAGTGTGAAAAATTAAATAGGAGAGAGAATGAGTGGGATAAATAGTGATGGGATTATTGTTGTGAGTATGACAAGTGGGTCCCATTTAATATAAAAGTAATATAAACTTTCCATTTTGGGCCGTCCTAAGTCGGGTGGGACGCCCAAAATGGCAAAACGTCCTAAGTCGGACGGGACGGAGGGAGTATGTAGTATCTTCTTCAATGGTTCATTTGTGTATACGGTGATAGAATGTGCAGAAAAATAGGCACGTAATTTTCTTGAGGCAATGACTAGCGCGTACGCTATCTTCTCCACATTAAAGTATCTACTTTCCACGTCGGACAGTGCCTTAGAGACATAGTAGACAGGCTTCTGAATTCCTTCGTCATTCCGAACTAAGACAAATATGCATGAAGATATCAAATGGCAATAGAAGACATATAAAGCATCTCGCCGTAGTTTGATCACGAGCAAGGGAGGGGAACCCAAGTACTTCTTCAACCGGAGGAATGCTTCAGAGCATTCGGAAGTCCAGGAGAAGCTCTTGGTACCCTTCAATACCTTGAAGAAGGGCAGTGAATTTTCGGCGGATTTAGCGATGAATCTTCCAAGGGCCGCTATTCTTCCGTTTAGTCTTTGAACCTCCTTGATCGTGGTAGGTTCCTTCATGTCAATGAGCACCTTAATTTTTTCAGGGTTGGCCTCTATTCCTCTTTGTGATACCATGAAGCCTAGGAACTTTCCAGCAGTTACTCCAAATACGCACTTGCTTGGGTTTAGCTTCATGTTGTTGGCTCGAAGGTTATTAATTGTCTCTTCCAGGTCAGGAGCGTGACTGCCCTCCTTGGTTTTTATGACCATGTCATCAATATAAGCTTCCATGTTGCGACCTATTTGAGCTTCAAATACTTTGTTCACCATTCGTTGGTACGTGGCGCGCGCGTTCTTGAGCCCAAAAGGCATCATGATGTAACAGTAGTTTCCCCCAGGTGTTTGGAAGGCCGTCTTCTCGATATCCTCTTCTGCCATTTTTATCTGATGATAGCCTGGATAGGCATCTAGGAAGCTGAGAGTTTGGTGTCCCGCAATGGAGTCAACCAATTTGTCAATTCTAGGGAGAGGATAGCTGTCTTTGGGGCATGCCTTGTTCAGATCAGTGAAGTCTATACACATACGCCACTTCCCATTTTGCATCTTCACCATAACTACATTGGCCAACCAAACGGGGTACTTGACTTCACGAATTATTCCGGCGCTAAGTAACTTTTGCACCTCTTTCTTAATAGCTTCCTCCTTGTCCCTTGCAAAGTTTCTCCTTGTCTGGGAGATGGTTTTCGCCAAAGGATCAACTTCTAGGCGGTGGAGGGCTACTTCTTCATTGATCCCCTCACGCCCTCGACTCTCCAAGCAAAGACGTCGAGACTGCTTTTTCAAAAGGGAGATGATTCTTTCTTTCTCTTCTCGGAGATAGTTGGCCCCCGAGCTTGATTTTTTGTTCAGATAGTTAGGATTGATGACTACCTCTTCCACTCTCATCTACAGTGCTTCATTTTCGGACCGTCACGAAATTCTAGAGACTCGATAATGATTTCTCTAATTCTTCTCCCTTCGTTGTCGTTCACATTGAGGCCTTCTTCCTCCATAAGTTTATCAACATCGGGGAGATTGACCTTCCCTAGGTCGCGGTTGGCCCCCGAGTTCTGGCCGTTGATGAGAACAGGTCTTCCTGATACGGCGGAACTACGCCTTGGTCATCTGCAATTTCTTGGACCATGTGCTCTTCCTCGTGCATGTAGGACTATGCCTCGTCATCTCGCAATTTCTAGGACCATAGGTTCTTCTTCCTTATCGTGCACCTCACGGATATAGCTCATTCGGAGCTAGTTTCGGTGGTTTTCTCGAGACTTCGAGATCTTGATGTTTTCCTGGGGTATCTATCTCCACACTTTCGATTTCTTTTCTCGCTCTTCACGACATGTTCCAAGAAGTCTTTGGGGTTGCCCTCACACATCCAATCCCAAAGACGAGTGGGGAATTTAACTCGTCATGGAAGCGGAGGCCACCATCCCAAGCTTAGCTTGACTTGGAATGCCTATGATTGCATGATAATCACTAGTCAAATCCATGACTACGAAATTGACTGTGGCCTTGGCTAGGAAGGGATGTTCACCGACTTCAAGTTCTAATTCCACGGTCCCCTTAGCTCCAACCTTATGGTTGGTGAATCCTTCGAGCCTACCATGATATGGTTCCAATACAGTGCTTTCAATCCCATCCGCTGAAAGCGGAATAATACAGTAATGTCACTGAGGCCCCTCAAAGGCCCACAAGTAATCTTTCCGATTCCACATTGTCAATTCGACCCTTTATCACCAAGGGTTGTTCACGGGAAGCACGGCTCCCTGCCAGTTCGTTTGGTGAAAAACTGATGACCTCTTCCGCCTTATGAATCCAAGCAGGCACGTGGTAAACTTTGCTTAGTTCATGGATCTGGTCCCTCAGCTTTTTGGTGGAAGTAACTTCTTCACGGATTACGTGCAATTTGGCTCTAGGAGGCCTACGTTCTCCGTCTTCACTTTTATCATCATCTTCGCGTGCCTCTTCGTTTCGCTCCCGCTTGTTGTTGTCTTTCTTCATGACATAGCGGTCCGGCTTTCCTCGTCGATCCACCGTTGTATTATCCTCTTTAAGGCCCAACAACCATCCGTGGTGTGGCCGTTGTCTTTGTGGAAATCACGGTATTTTGAAGCGTCACGAGGGTACTTCGGTTTATCACTTAGTGGACGGGGAGGGAGATTTACTAGCCGCATGATTTCGAAATGGGTTTGGTCAGTGAATACCTCAAGTTTCTCTTCAGTGCCTCTTGTTCTGCTTCTTCCCTTTTGATCCCTTACCATTCCCATTGTCATTACGCGAGTGCCCGTCATTTCGCTTCCGTCTTGTCGCCTCCCCTTTTCTTTGTTTTATCTTCGGCCATGGAAATGGCATAAGCCACCTCGTATAGTTCGGACTTTGATTGAGGTTCCCGGCCGAAAGTTCATAAACGAGGGACCAGATTTTAAGCCGAGTTGAAACAAACAATGACCTCCCCGTCGCCGAGGCTCTCTTTAACCCGGGTCCGCCATTTTTCTGAACCGGTTGTAGTAGCCGAGGGTGGTCTCTCCTTTCCTCGCTCGATGTTGGCCAAGTCGGCCGGCCTCATCTTTCTCTTACCAAAGAAAGGCAAAGTGGTCCAAGAACATTCTCCTCATGCCCCTCCAAAGAATCGATGCTACCTCTTTTAAGCTCACTAACCAGGTCAAGGTCGTTCTAGAAGGTGCTCGCGAAAGCTTTACAGAGCAAGTCATCAAGCAGCTGCGAGGAGATTCATGGTTTGTTCAAAACCTTGCATGTGGTCTTTTGCATCGCCGGTGCCGTTGTATTTCTCGAAATTCGGGAGCTGAGGTGAGGATTAAAGGCGGAGCCGCAGCTTATCCTCAAGGAGAACGGACGAGTTGCCTACCATAGTCATCGTCATTCAACTTCTTTCCCATCTCCATGTCATCCATCCAGCTTTTGCTTCAACAAATCCCATTGCTTGGTCTCCACTCCCTTGTCGCCGCTTGAGCGGGTGCTTCGCCCGGGAGCTTCGATTGATTTATCCTTCGTACGATCATTCACCCTACCGCGCTCCGCGTCACGCCGGTGGTCGTCCCGCTTGAGGGGGCCTTATCACCCTTTAGTTCCGTGTCTTGGCCACCAAGTATCATCCTATATGGTTCCGGTCCTCGGCCTAGCAAATTCACGAGCACGGATCGGGGAGAATCCCGACGATGCCGAGGACGAGGAGAATCATGGCGGGATCGACGAGGACGAGGAGAATCGTGACGCCGGGTGCTATGACTAGACGAGATGGTGACATTCGCCTGTTCGCACCGAGCCTTGTCCTTAGGTCCCTTGAGTTCACCTCCTCTTCCCCGGGAGTCAATTGGCTTCTCAGGTCAACCACCCGATCCCTCTTCTTACTCGTCATGCCGAGGACCGGGTAGGTTCCCTGGGTGCTTGCGGTAGTTCAATGGTCTTGAGGAGAGGAGCTCGTTGCTCACCTTGTTCCCTTCCGAGAGGCTTGCCCATAGATGGCCTAATGAATTCAGCCATGGAATGATCTGGGTCCAATTGCAAAAGAGCAGCCTGTGTTTCATACATCCGTTGCAATGTCTCCATTTGCTTATGTAACAAAGAGCGCTTGGCCAACGGGCCGAGTTCTCGCCGCTTGACCGACGTCGGCATTCTTTGTCTTCTTCCTTCCCACTTGCTTCCCACGAGTACGAGTGGGCCGAGGAAGCTCGACACCCTCTCCCTCGGCATTCGCCTGACCCTTGGAACGAAGAGTCATGGCGAGGGGAGGAGGGGCGTCTGGCTGAGGTAGAGGAGGAGGAGGAGGCAGCTCCTCAGCTCCAGTGTTCACCCCATTCACTTGGGTTGGGTCCTCAGCTGTAACACTTGTAAATTGTCCGTCCATTGTGAGTCAACAACAAATTACCAAGTGCAAATTTTCCAAAAATCACAATTCCCAACAGATCCAAATTTCTGGCCAAAATTAGTGCAAATTTTGACCACAAACGAACACCCAATCGTGATTTTTCCAACACAAAAAATTCAGGCCAAAACTGGGGCATAATTTCACGCTAAAACGCCTCCAACGGAATCTGGGCAAATTCAAATTGAGATTTCCAGATTCCGGGGTTTCAAGAACAGAGCCCAAACGATCCAGAAATTCCGTTCAAAGGTAGAAAAATTCTGGCAAGAAATTTGGCTTTTAGCGAGCGCTTTCCAGGCCAAACAAAGGGTGTTTGAATCGATTTCCCGGCAATGGAACCACTTGATGATGCCAAAATCGTCAAATCAGCCCAAATCCAAGCGATGAATGCTCCGGTGATTGCAAGGCCTGAAAATAAGAGAAAACACGTAAACTAAGCCGGGGCGGATCCGGCTAAAGGCCCTCCGGCGTGGGAGTAAGTTCACGGTTTGTATGTGAGAAACCAAATTGACAGAGTTTCTGCAATGTAAAAAGTAACGTACCCAATAATGAGCCATGGGTCTTGTATTTATAGGGATGGATTGATAGAATCCATGTTGGAGTGAACTTGTCAAGAGATAAAATATAATCCTAAGAGAATTATATCTGTTAAGGAGTCATTGTTTGACTTGGATTGGTGTTGGTAATTGTAATCCTGATTGTATCATGACTGTAGAATCCTTGTTTGATAAGGACTGTGTAATCGGCTAGACGGAACGCCGAGGAACATAAATGTTTATCTCGGCCTTGGCAAGTAGGCCGAGGTGAATGATTCTGCTTCCTCGTTATTTGGTGCTTGGCCGGCAAGGTAACATGCCGGGGTAAACAATTCTCTCTCCTCGTCATTTTATAGTATGTTGAGGTGAGAACATTTCTTTCCTCGTCATTTGTGACATCTCGGAGTATGATAAGCCAGGTATGAAGAGTCCATCATTGGTTTAAGGCCGAGGAGAATGTTCCTCGTCATACGAGGAAGATGTTCTTCGGCCATAGCACTTGTATTATTGGATTATGTTTATGGCCCAATCCTTTTGGGCCCAGTTCTAGCAAGCCCAAGTTCGTATCTCGGTTTATGCCGTTCAATTATTATTATTTATTTTATTTTTTATTTATTTATTTTTTTCCAATAACCTTTTCACACGATGACAACATATGATGATTCATGTTAGCCGACCCCAAATTATTTTGGGACTAAGGCTTTGTTGTTGTTGTTGTTGTTGTTGTTAATATCATCATGAACTAGTAAAATTTGTTATTGATGTTTGTAAATCTTTGGTTAGAGGTAAATCAAGTTGATCAATAGAAGCCTCGGAATCATATCCACACCATCGTTGAGAAAGGTTTAAATATGTGATTAGCACGCGGGAAGATGCAGACATATATTTAGTTAAATCATACTCAATCATACTCGTATACTAGTTTGACATACCTTCTAAAGCATTTTTTTGTCTATGTGGAAGCAAATAAGAATGATGGTAATTTGCGTCAACAACAATGACCATCTAACTGTACTGCATTTCTGTATTTATATACTCTCTATTATTATTTGTGTAATCTTGCTAGCATCACAAGTTCATAGCTCCGCAAAGCTATTTTGAAAATGGATCCAATTTTTGGTCCAGAAGAATTAGATTCAGCAAGGATTGAGCTTTCAGAGCTCGGAAGGAGTTTCAGATCATCCTGCCGGCGTGTTACATCTAGTTTCCGAAGTAATTCAACAGTGACTTCTTCAAAAGACGATGATGCTGATGATGAAGTTCTGCTACAATGGGCTGCAATTGATAGACAACCTACCTTTGAACGTTTGACATCATCCTTGTTTGATGAGAATGACAGAGATGGAGGTAAAAGGAAAAGGATTATTGATGTTACTAAGCTTGGCGGTCCAGAAAAGCGTATGTTTATCGAGAAGCTCATCAAACACATTGAGAAGGACAACCTTCGTTTGTTGCAGAAACAAAGAAAAAGAATGGACAAGTATGATTTCTTATCATAAAAATCTTATTGCTAACTCTTACTGATTTTATATGAGCCAAAAGTTTTCTAATTGCAGCTTTAATGAACTTGGATGTACGAATTTGCTTAAATCTTCAATGACTATTACAGAGTTGGGGTAAAATGGCCCACTGTGGAGGTGAGGTATAATAATCTGTGCGTGGAAGCTGAGTGTGAGGTTGTTCAAGGAAAGCCCCTCCCAACTCTTGTGAATTCTCTCCAAAGCTTTCTCTCTGTAAGTAAATCCACTTTCTCTAACTGATGTTTCCTTTTTGGTACAAAACATTGTGATGCTTATATTACACTGTAACATTCAAGTAAATGTTTAGTGCAATTCGTGCTCGGCATAATAGACAGGTTAATGTTATTTGTGATGCATCTCATATTGTTAACTCACTTGGTTGTTCAATTTTGTATGCAAGAATTATGGCTGCACAACATGGTCTATGCAGTAGTGTCTTGGTTGTGTGGATTTTTTTCATAATTTTTCTGTTTACCGCATACTACATTGAGCATAATCTGGTCAATGCTACTGGATAACTAAATAAAATAAATGGTTCTTCACAAGATATTTGGCTCAATAGTGGTTGTCAAAAAGCTGAAAAAGTGTCTCCATACCATAGTAATTATTTAAGTAGTATGCCCCCTGTTATATCAGTCATTTTCTTAACTGAATGTGCGGAATACTTTGACAGGACATTACTAGGCTTCCTGGATTGAAGGCGGAGCGGGCCAAGATAAAAATTGTCAATGATGTCAGTGGTATTGTTAAGCCTGGACGGTAAGTACAGAATATGATCAAATTAAAGGCCCTATTGTTACAAATTTAGCCCTGACATACTATAAGAGCATGTTTGGCTACCGAACACCAAGCCTTGATATTTGAATTGGAAGAGTTATTTTTTTCCTACAGAATTTATTTTGTTTTTCCAACGACAAAACCAAGGTTTGGTATTGAGGTCACCAACCATACCATGAGAAGAAATTTGGGATGCTTTAAAGTTATGTCCTCCATCCCGAAAAGATAGTCTCCCACTTTTAGTGGTCATTTTGATTGAACTTGGACCAAAGTTTTAGGGAAAACATAATTATCCCAATGAAATTCTAAATCTTGTTGTTGATACACCATTATAATACTACTAATACGATTTTCAGATTTTAATTAGAATAATGAATTCTAATGTAAATTATTGGTCAAAGTTCAATAAAATTTACTTTCAAGACGGAGGGAATATAACCATAATAGTCAACAGTAGTATTTTTACTTTTAACTAAGGTCCCTTGTAGAAGAATAGTGAGAGTGTTTCTCTGTTTTTCTTTTGAATTATAATTCCTCTATTGATGTGAATCAGCAACCACATGCCCCCTTTTTTTGTTTGTTAATCAAATGCACGTAATGCATTACTTCCTTTCTCTCCACCGGTACACAACTCTGTATTCTTTATGTGTCATTTGCTCATATACTCCCCCGTCCCTGAATGATAGTCCCACATTTTAGTGGTTGATTCGATTGAACTTTGATGAAAGATTTAGGAAAAATAATAATAACTACTCCAATGAAATTCTAAAACTTGTTATTGATGCACCATTAAAAGTACTATCAATAAAATTTTTAGAATTTCATTCGGATAAATTATTATTTTTCCTCATTTTGTCGTCAATGTTCAATAAAATAAACCTCTAAAAAAGTGGGACTATCATTCCGGGACGGAGGGAGTATCATTTAATGATTCTTGGCACTTTTGAAAATTCAAAAATGGTCATCACTGTAGTCAAGGACTCTTGTGGCTTCTTAATCCTAACATTATGGTTTGGAAGAGGATATTCTTTAGCCTTTTGTGTCAGGTGGTTTGCTGATCTTTTACCTGCTTAACTATGTTACAGATTGACTCTACTGCTTGGTCCCCCAGGATGTGGGAAAACCTCTTTGTTGAAAGCTCTTTCAGGGAATCTACATCCATCGCTTGAGGTCTCTCACATATTGTGCCTTGTCTTCTAAATTAATATCAACTTTATAGACATTACTTAGATGTTTCTTGCAAAGAACACATCCACTGTCCTATATATACATATCCAATGTGTATCAATGTTATAGGGTTTATGCTAATATAAAACATAGCAATCTATCTGCTGTTTTAGTCTTGCTCGAGAGTATTAAGGTGTTCTTTAACATGTATGTTAAGTGACCAGTCTTGTTAACATATGGCTTAGTGCTAGCCGAGCTTTAAAATCTAACTTTATGTGCTACTTTTCCAATCTCTTGCACAAAATTGAAAATGATCAATTACCAGCAACATAGCTTCTCAAATTGTTACTCTGCTACCTTTGTAAAGATAAAAATCAAGAAATAGATATTCTTATCCAGTTATTTAATATGGCAGCAGTTAAAAATAATAATAACATAAAAAAAAACTTGGGTATGTTTTCAGTAGTTTCACTTCTATCTATGTCAAAGTAATATGGATTACATTTCAATTTTTAATTATAGTTTTGATATTCATAGCTGATTCATTCTTTTCTGCTTTTACTAAATATTCTATTCATATAATGTTCTCTGTGACAGGTTACAGGGGAAATTTCTTACAATGGATTTAAACTCAAAGAGTTTATTCCCCAAAGGACTTCTGCATATATTAGCCAATATGACCTACATTTCCCTGAGATGACTGTGCGAGAAACGCTTGATTTCTCTGCCCGTTGTCAGGGTATTGGAAGTCGAGCAGGTGACAAAAGATTAAGACATCCTAGCTAAATCTAAAATCTTTCTCTTTAAGCAGCCAGCTACACACGTGCTTTCTGCTGAAGTTGCTTGTGTTCTTTTTAGCTGAGACCTCTTAATAGTTTTGTTTCTCCTTATTACCACTTTCTGAATTTTCCATCTTAGCCTTACTTTAAATGAACAAATGCCAAATCTGTTTACTAAGGTGTTCCATTTACTGGTTGCATAGAGATTATGACTGACGTCTGCAGAAAAGAAAAGGAAAGTGGAATTGTTCCAGACCCTGATGTAGACACTTTTATGAAGGTATCTTCAGCATCCATCATAAATGTAATGTGATAAAGATATCTGTTGTCTCCAAGTCATGAGTCCCTTTAGATCTCAAGGTATTCAGAAGTAGCTTCTGCGCACCCACATAGACAAACAAATGCATTCATTGACACGCTGACCATGTGAAAATATGATAACTTCTTGGAATATACCACCCTCCGTCCCATGATAATATATAAACTTTCCTTTTTGGGCGTCCCACAATAATATATACTTTCCTAAAATGGAAAGGAATCTTTACTATTCCCTCCACTCATTCTCTCTCCTACATTATTTTAATACTCACATCACCATTATAATTTACTATTCTCTCCACTCATTCTCTCTCCTATTTTATTTTCACACTCACAACACTTTCAATATAATAATTCCTCCTTAATTCCCGTGCAAAACCCAAAAGTCTATAAATTCCTGGGACGGAGGGAGTATTGGATTACATCTCAGTTGTTTCAACTTCTGCAGGCAATATCCGTTGAAGGACAAAAGACAACCCTTCAGACAGACTACATCCTGAAAGTATTTATTTTCATCTGAAATTGAACCTTTATACCCCCTCCGTCCCGGAAAGTTAGTCCCACATTTTTTGTTGTTAACTTGAGTCAACTTTGAGCAATAATTTAGATTAGTTTTAACAATCCTTGTGAACATCTAAAACTTGTTATTGATAGTATTTATAATGGTATATCAATAACAAGTTTTAGATTTTCATATGCATAATTAAAACTAACCTAAATTTTTGCTCAAAGTTGATTCAAGTTAGCAACCAAAAAAGTGGGAATAACATTCTGGGACGGAGGGAGTATCATTTTTTCTATGCAGATGCTTTGCTAATTGATATTACAATCATTGCTATCTCTGGTTATCAGATTCTTGGCCTTGATATATGCGCTAACACACTATATGGAGATGCAATGAGACGAGGTATATCTGGTGGTCAGAAGAAAAGACTGACTACAGGTAATTGAAAATGAGAATTCTAAGAGTAATTTGCGGCACTGCCGTCCATGTCCGAAATAACTCATATATTAGCCTACCACTTAGTTTTGTCAAATCGATACTTATTGTGTTCTGCAGGAGCTATGATTGTTGGTCCCACAAAAGCTTTATTCATGGATGAAATATCAAATGGCTTAGACAGCTCCACCACATATCAGATTATTACTTGCCTTCAACAACTAGCGCATATTACAGATGCTACTGTACTAGTGTCACTTCTTCAGCCTGCACCTGAAACCTTTGACCTCTTTGATGACATTATGTTGATGGCAGAGGGAAAGATCGTGTATCATGGAGCTCGTAGTCATGTTTTAGATTTCTTTGAGAGTTGCGGATTTATGTGTCCCGAAAGGAAAGCAGTAGCTGATTTTCTCCAAGAGGTACAGTACCTTGAGCTTGTTTTAATTAGAAGTGAAACTGAAGCCCTTGCCAGGTTCTCTAAATATACGTGCACATTGTGATTGCTGCACAGGTTATCTCAAGGAAAGATCAAGCACAGTTCTGGCATCGAACTGAACAACCACATAATTACATTTCCGTGGATGTATTATGTAAGAGATTCAAGGAATCTCCTTTTGGGAATAATCTAGATGAGGATCTCTCCAGAACTTTTAAATCCGAGACTGATGAGAAAGCTGTTTCCTTTAACATGTATTCTCTTTCAAACTGGACACTTTTTAGATCTTGCATGTCTAGGGAACTCCTTTTGATGAGAAGAAACTCTTTTGTCTATATCTTCAAATCAGTTCAGGTAATGATCGTAATTTCTCATTATGAAATGCATGTTATTGTTTTAGTATCCATCAATTTCAAAACCATTAGTATCTTTATGTCAACGTTAAAAGCTTAATGGGGTCTTGTGAAATTGATATAAAACAATTGTTTTTTTTTGCAGCTTGTTATAATGGCATCTGTCGTGATGACTGTATTTATTAGAACGAGAATGGACGTTGATGTTGTCCATGCGAACTACTATATGGGTGCAATCTATTATGCTTTCATTGCTATGCTTTTTGATGCTACCCCGGAGTCTTCAATGACTGTTGCAAGATTACCAGTTTTCTACAAACAGAGAGACTTGTACTTATACCCAGCCTGGGCTTACGCAATTCCAGCTTCTCTTGTTAAGGTTCCTATGTCATTGTTGGTAGCTATAGTTTGGACATCTCTAACTTATTACGTCATTGGATTCACCCCTGAGGCTGACAGGTGAGTATCACATGTTAAGGTTTTACCTCTTTGTCCTTGCAAAAGTTTTTCTTTCATTTTATCATGCTTCCTTCAACTATTTCTTTTTATCAGTATACAAAATTTGGTAGGATTAGGGGATTTGGTGACAATAATGCTTGTTTTGGATTGATATGAATATTCAAAGTTGGTCGAATTTTTGGATTTACTATTACCATCACCTTTGTCCGTAGGTTTTTCTGCCAGCTGCTTCTACTTTTCGTGTGGCACCTTACATCAATATCTATGTTCCGCCTCGTGGGATCTGTATTTCGAACACAAGTTGCTTCTTCAGCAGCTGGTAGTTTGGTATTAATATCTTTCTTAATGCTAGGAGGCTTTCTTATTCCACACTGTAAGGTTCTAATCCTTTTGTACCTGCTATACACGATCTTTTAAAATCCTTAATAATGGCGCAAGTAATGTCATCTGGTTGCAGACTCTATGCCATCCTGGTTGAGGTGGGGATATTGGTGCTCTCCTCTGTCATATGCTTTAATAGGCCTTTCTGTAAATGAATTTCTTGCTCCGAGATGGACAAAGGTGAGTGACATATTTGAGTTTTTTCTAGCTTCAGTTAGAGTGTCCCTTTATGTAAGCATTGACTTCGCGCACAAGTTTTCTACCTATTTCTGTGATTGTAATTCCAAATTCACTCTTGTTATATTTATATTAAAACAAAAACCTTAATTAAATTATGTCCCTCTTTTTTTTTTCTTCTGCCACCACACCTTACCCTGAACCCTAAACCTTAAATTGCAATCAATGGCATGTGCAAATTGGACCTCCGGTGGAGAGGTCAGGCAACAGTTCTCTTGCCCCAAAATTGTCCGCTGGCGCCACCATTATCTAAGCCAATCCACCATCACCATTCTGCAGCTCGACCGCCACCAACTTTACTCGTCTACAACAGACCACAACCCACAGAAACACACACAATTACTGGTAACAAGAATTCAGTTTCAACCCTACCTTTTCGTAATTACACACAAAGCACAGACAAATAAATAACAAATTCCAGACCAAAACCGAGCAGAAAATCACCAGCCAAGAGAGAGAGAGAGAGAGAAAAGCACCAATTCCAGGTGATGCCGGAGAGGGAATTTCTTTATAAAATTTGCCGATGTCCAAATCACCGCCCAGCACGAACACTTGAGATGATTTTATGCATCCTAGCTCCCCAAAACTTGCTGTTGTAAAATTCTTCATATTGGTGGTGCAAGGGGCCGCTGCGATGCAACTGGTGATGATGGTTGAGGTGAAAACAGAGAAGAGGACAGAGGAAATGGTGGGTAGGGAATTAGGGATTTCATTTGAGGGGGATTTTGATCTAATTGGAAGATTTTGATTATGTGTTTTCCATTTCTGTTGTCTTCCATTGAGGTTTAATGGTTAGAGTTATTCGGAGAGAGGGATGAAGAAACTTTAAAATCCAAAAATCTAATATCTGACCATGGGCTTCTGTTGGGTTGTTGCTCTTACCCAAGGAAATGACCATATCCCCAAAAAGTTAAGGTATGTGCTCGGCGTGAAATTTAACTGATCAACCCTAATGGAAGTTAGAAAAGAAAAAAAAACATTAGATTGACAAAATTTTGTGATCAGACCACCCTAAATCGACGAAATTGGAAAAATGGACTCTAAAGTTGCACCGACTTTCAAATTTGGACCTACATTTTCATTACCCAATGTTATAACCCCGAAGCAGCTCTCCGAAGCAGCTCTGGGTGTGGAAATGTTACCGCTTTGGGTGTGGTAATGTTACTGGTTGATCTGTAAATCACATGCAGAGAATCTATAGAGATAGGATGATAAAATAACCTCAATTGTCCATTTGGTGACTTGTGTGCCATTGACGTAACTTCTTATATAAAGTAAACACGAAAAAAAAAACAAAAAAAAGAATGACAATTGCATGAACTCATTGGGACGAAGGGAGTAAAATATTCTGATCCTTGAATGTTTAACATGAAGCTATTCTTTTCCTTTGCTTCGAACATTCTATAACTTATCAGAATTTAGTCTTCTCCAATTTACTGATTTGTTGGTTAGCATGCTCTGATTTGTTCTGGTAAAGGTAACATAGGTATTTTCTCTTGATAATAAATACCTGTTTTCCTCTTTTCAAAAAAAAAAAAAAGGTACCTGTTTTCCTATAGTGATAGCTAAGTGGCATGAATTTTCCGAGGTTCAAGCCAATCAAAGGTGCCATGTAGCTCAACTTGATTTCCTGTTTTATTTTTGCAAATGTGCCCTTTAATTCTGAACTACTTCACAAGTTATAACTAGTTGAACAAATTCTTACAAGTTTTAGCTGTTATGTCATACTTGAAGTTCAGAATGATAATATCGATTGCTTATGTATTTTTTTACTCCATACTTTGTTTCCTTACTTTACTTAGAAGGGTAAAGCAAGATTAAATTTTTATGACATGCTTACTGATTCTCTGTTTTTTATTCTTCTAGCAGATGCTACCTACAAACAAAACAATAGGGAAACAAACACTTCAAAGCCGTGGATTGGACTTCAATGGATACTACTACTGGATATCACTTGGTGCCTTGTTCGGATTTATAATCCTTCTTAATGTTGGCTTTACCTTGGCGTTAACTTACTTGAAACGTAAGTTCACCTGTTTAGTGTCATGTTTACTTGACGTATAGAAAACGGACAAGATGGAAGTTATTTATCATTCTGTGAAATATGTCAGCTCCTGGTTCACGTGCAATTATTTCAAAGGAAAAGCTTTCACAAATACGAGGAAGTGAAGTTTCTAAAAACAACTCTCACATGCAGAAGTCTGGAAGCACCAGTCATAACAATAGCACGGAGACGTATGAAGGTTGGATCTATTTCTCTTGCTTCCATTCCTAGCTTTTGTCTTTGGCCATATTATTATTTTTAACTGCACTAATTTGTGTGACTCTTGTGATTTTACAGGCAGCATGGTTTTACCCTTTGAACCCCTAACGGTAGTTTTTCAGGATGTGCAGTACTATGTTGATGCCACATTGGTAAGCATATAGAAAGATCCATGTGGAGCCACCATTTATAAGGTGTTGTGTTTTGTACTTACATCTTTCCATGTGGTTATCAGGAAATGAGAGAGCGTGGTGGTTTAACAAAAAAAGGACTCCAACTTCTTAGTGACGTTACAGGTACATTCAGACCTGGTGTCCTAACAGCATTGATGGGAGTCAGTGGTGCTGGAAAAACAACACTTCTCGATGTTCTTGCTGGAAGAAAAACAAGTGGTGTTGTTGAAGGGGAAATCACTATCGGGGGGCATCCCAAAGTTCAAGATACATTTGAGAGGGTTTCAGGTTATTGTGAGCAAACTGATGTACATTCTCCCCAAATCACAGTAGAAGAGTCAGTTATTTTTTCTGCTTGGTTGCGTCTTCATCCTGAGATCGATTCAAAAACTAAATCTGTATGAACACATAGTTTTGCGCCCACTCTCAACTTTTTATATTCATTGCCAGTTTGTTTTACTTAAGATCTTCCCATTGCCTTTTGAAAGGAATTTGTCAAACAAGTGCTTGCGATCATTGAGCTTGATGAAATAAAAGATGCCTTGGTTGGCATACCGGGAGTCAGTGGACTATCAACTGAGCAGCGCAAGAGGCTTACTATAGCTGTGGAACTTGTTGCTAACCCCTCAATCATTTTTATGGATGAACCTACAACTGGTTTGGATGCAAGATCAGCTGCAATTGTCATGCGAGCTGTGAAGAATGTAGTTCGTACAGGAAGAACAACTGTCTGCACAATTCATCAACCGAATATTGACATATTTGAATCATTTGACGAGGTAAGAATGTGATTTAATCAAATGCTTCAAGAAACTTAGCACAAACTCATATGTCACTGTAGGTCACCAGAACGAATTTAATTGTTTTCACTTAAAGTTTTTTTCCTTTTAACCATTAGTGGACTCACTCTATGGGGTTTAACGATTACCTTTAATGTTAAATCTTCATGCACTAAAAAAATTCATCGATCACCATGCAACAAAACCATAATTCTTCAAGTTGTTGAAATCCTTGTCTTTACAAATAACCTCCACAGAAATTTGTTACTTTGCAGTCAGTTACCATCACCTAAAAAAGAGAAGAAAAGGTGACACCTTCTGTTGGATGTGATGGCTCGATGTCCTGGCAAAGGGTCCGGCAAGTCATGCGGTTGCGCGATTGTGGTTTGTGGTCAACCACATATGCGGTCAGCCGCAGATGCGGTCAACCGCATGTCCAAGCTGCTCCAAACGCGGTTGTGGTTTGCGGTGTGGTCATCTATGCGGTCAGCCATAGATGCGGTCAGCCACAGATGCGGTCGATCGCATGGTTGGTGGGCCGGGCCTGACAGACGTGTAGACTGGTAACGGGCCTCAAAGGGGGGTGCGAGAGGCGGAGCCTCTCGTGGTATGGATTACGGGCTTTTCTATATTCGTTTATCTTAGTTGTTGGGCTAGGGTTTTGTCTCATATATATATATATATATGATTGTAACCTATGTAAACATACAGATTATTGTACAGAGTAATAGAAAAGCGGCCGAAATTCATAACCCCAATTACATCTCTTTCTCTTTCGATTTTCCAAATTGTGTTCTTTGTTCTTGTCAATAGCTTCCGCTGCGATTGCACAACAACTGGTTTCAGAGCCTGGTTGCGATGTCTGGGGAGAATTCCATCACCGTGAAGTCCGATGTTCAGAAGTTTGATGGGCATGGAAACTTTGCGTTATGGCAAAGGAGGGTGAAGGATTTTCTGATTCAAGCAGACTTGGGAAAGGTTCTTCGATATCCGGATAAACCTGATGATATCGAAGAAGGTCCATGGAAGGAGTTGCAAGAGCGGGCTGTATCCTCTATACGGCAGTGCCTTGGGGATGAGGTGGTGTATCACGTGATCAATGAGGAATCACCGACGAAGGTTTGGGAGATTTTGGAGGCTAGGTATTTGTCGAAATTCATCTCGAACAAATTGCATCTTAAGCAACGGTTGTATAGGCTTAAGATGGCAGAGGGTTCTGACCTAGAATCTCATATACCACGTTTAATCAAATTCTCAATGATTTGGTTAGGGTGGAGATAAAGTTCGAGGATGAGGACAAGGCGTTGATGCTGTTGAATTCGTTGCCCAATTCTTCAACATACGAAAATCTTGTTACTACGTTGACGTGGGGGAAGGAGACTGTGGAATTGCAACTGGTCACAGAAGCTCTTCTAGCTTTTCATAAACGGAAGAAGTCCGTTGATGAACCTGCGGGTGAGGGGTTATTTGTGAAGGAAAATCAGGAACGTGGGAGATCCCAGTTCCGGGATAACTCGCAGAGGCAGAATTCTCGTTCTCAGTCAAGGAAGAAGTACAAGGGGAATTATTTCAAGTGTGGGCAGAAGGGGCATAAGAGGCAGAATTGTCCGGAGAAGGGGAACGGTAAAGGCAAGGAAGGATCTTCAAAGTCAGTCAATGTGGTTGAAGATTGCTCAGAGGATGTGGATGGAGATATGCTCACGACTTCATCAGCTGTGGAGCACCCGACAGATGGCTGGATTCTGGATTCAGCATGTTCGTTTCTTGTGACGGCGAATCGTGATTGGTTCGATACCTACAGGTCAGTTAATTCTGGTATAATTACTATGGGTAATAGTGCTACTTGTAAAATTGCTGGCATAGGAACTATAAGAATTAAGATGTATGATGGTGTAGTTAGAACGTTATGTGATGTTAGACATGTTCCGGAGGATTCTAAAAATCTGATTTCATTAGGTACCTTGGATGCAAATGGTATGTCCTATAAAGCACAAGGTGGAGCATTAAAAGTAGTGAAGGGTGCCATGGTTGTGATGAAGGGTGAGAAGGGCTCTAAGAACATTTACAAGTTGCTATAGTCACATCCGTTGAGTCTGAGGTTGATACTGATGCCCTTCTATGGCATATGAGGCTTGGTCACATGGGTGAAAGGGGAATGCGGGAACTTCATAAACGAAAGTTGTTGAAGGGTGTGAAAACTTGTAAAGCGGAGTTTTGCGAAGTATTGTGTTCTTGGAAACGAAACAAGGTGCAATTCAAGACGGGTAAGCATACAACAAAGGGCATTCTTGATTATGTTCATTCAGATGTGTGGGGGCCGGTTAGAACAGAATCTAGAGGAGGACATTATTACTTCGTGACTTTTATTGATGATTTTTCGAAGAAGGTTTGGGTTTACTTCATGAGACACAAGTCAGAAACTTTTGAGAAGTTCAAGGTGTGGAAAGCTGAAGTGGAAAATCAAACGGGGCAAAAATCAAGTGTTTGAGGGGTGATAATGGGACAGAGTACATAGATGGCGAGTTCGAAGTTACGTCGAGCATGGAATCAAGAGGCACTACACAGTACGCAAGACACCACAACAAAATGGTGTGGCTGAAAGGATGAATAGAACTATTGCGGAAAGGGCTAGGTGTCTACGATTCAATGCGGGGTTGGCGAAGAACTTTTGGGCTGATGCAGTGAGTATGGCATGTTTCTTGATTAACAAATCACCTAGAGTCTCTTTGGACAACAGGTTTGCGGAGGAGGTATGGACGGGTAATGAGGTAGACTTCACCGATATTCGGGTGTTTGGGTGTCCATCCTATGTGCATATTCCTGGTGAAGAGCGGTCGAAGCTTGACCCAAAGTCAAAACAGTGTGTCTTTCTCGGGTATGAAACAGGTGTGAAAGGATACAAGCTTTGGGATCCCAAGTCAAGCAAGGTGGTGATTAGTAGGGATGTAGTCTTTGATGAAAAGGCTATGTTGAAGTGTACTCAAGATGATAAGGAGAAGGTGCCAGAAAGCAAAGAGGACGAGAAGCAAGTTATTGAGGTGGAGCTACGTGAGGATAATACTGATACGGATCTCACTCTTCCGGAGTCAGAGGCAACTACACAAGAAGTGGCTAGTACTTCAGTTGGGAGATCTAAGAGAGTAATCAAGCCACCGGTCATATATGGGTTTGAAGACATGGCTTCATATGTTCTTGTTCTTAGTAGTGGAGATCCGAGTACTTTTAAGGAGGCTATAAGCAGTCCGGAAAAGGACAAGTGGGTAACTGCTATGGCGGAGGAGATGGAGTCATTGTACAAGAATGATACATGGGATTTGGTGGAGCTTCGTAAAGGGAAGCGTGCTATTGGTTGCAAGTGGGTTTTCAAGCGCAAGGAATCAGTATCAGAAAAAGAGGGGGAAAAGTTCAAGGCTCGGTTGGTAGCAAAGGGGTATTCGCAGTGAGAGGGGGTGGATTATAATGAGATTTTTTCGCCTGTTGTGAGACACTTCCATTCGAATTGTGTTGGGTCTTGTAGCGCATTATGATTTGGTGTTGGAGCAGATGGATGTGAAAACTGCGTTTCTACACGGTGAGTTGGATGAGCAGATTTTCATGGAGCAACCACATGGGTTCACGGAGCCCGGGCAGAAGCGTTTGGTTTGTAGATTGAAGAAGTCACTTTATGGGTGAAAGCGATCTCAGGCGATGGTATACGAGGTTTGACTCCTACGTAGTACGTATTGGCTCTGGCGTTGTGAGTATGATTGCTTTGCGTGTATGTGAAGAGCCTTGATGATGGTTCTTTTATTTTTACATTCTTGTATGTGGATGATATGCTTATCATTTGGTAGAAGCAAGAACGAGGTCAATCGGTTGAAGGCCTTATTGAGTAGAGTTTGACATGAAGGATTTGGGGGAAGCGAAGATTCTTGGGATGGAGATTCGCCGAGACGGGAAATCTAGGAGATTGTGATTGTCTCGAGCCAGCTATGTGGAGAAGGTGTTGGAGAGGTTCAATATGCGGGATGCAAAACTGTGAAGACACCGTTGGCGAGTCATTTTAATTTATGCGCCTCGGATTCCCGAGTTCGGCGAAGATATTCGAGTATGTCATAGGTTCCACTATGCAAGTGCGGTGGGATGTCTCATGTATGCTATGGTTTGCGCTAGGCCGGATTTGGCGCAAGCCGTTAGTGTGGTTAGCGAGTATATGGCGAATCGGGTAAACAACATTGGGAAGCGATCAAGTGGATTCTCGAGATATTTGAAGGGCACTATGGATTATGGCATCATGTTTGGAGGAAAGAGTGAGGAGCTTTACGTTGTGGGGTATGTTGATTCAGATTATGCGGGTGACTTGGATCGGAGAAGGTCAACTACGGGATATGCATTTACGCTTGCAGGTGGTCCTATATGTTGGAGGTCTATGATCCAATCTATCATTGCATTGTCTACAACGGAAGCGGAGTACATGGCAGCGGTTGAAGCTGCAAAGGAAGCCTTATGGCTTCGGGGTTTGGTCAACGAATTGGGTATTCAGCAAGGTGGAGTGAAGTTGCTTTGTGACGGTGCGCGATTTTTCCTCAAGCAAAGAATCATATTTATCATCAACGGACGAAACATATTGATGTTCGATTTCACAAGATTCGGGAGTTGATTGATATGGGTGAGGTTGTGCTAGAGAAGGTTCACACTACGGAGAATGCTGCTGATATGTTGACAAAGTCGGTTACTACTGACAAGTTCAAGCATTGTTTGGATTTGTTGCACATCTCTAGCTGTTAGAGATGGGGAGGTTCGATGTCTACACGGGGTGGTTCGGGTATTGGTTCCTTGTATCTTCTGTTGGGTTGGGTGAATGCTCGCCAAGGTGGAGATTGTTGGATGTGATGGCTCGATGTCCTGGCAAAGGGTCCGGCAAGTCATGCGGTTGCGCGATTGTGGTTTGTGGTCAACCACATATGCGGTCAGCCGCAGATGCGGTCAACCGCATGTCCAAGCTGCTCCAAACACGGTTGTGGTTTGCTGTGTGGTCATCTATGCGGTCAGCCATAGATGCGGTCAGCCACAGATGCGGTCGATCGCATGGTTGGTGGGCCGGGCCTGACAGACGTGTAGACTGGTAACGGACCTCAAAGGGGGGTGCGAGAGGCGGAGCCTCTCGTGGTATGGATTACGGGCTTTTCTATATTCGTTTATCTTAGTTGTTGGGCTAGGGTTTTGTCTCATATATATATATATATATGATTGTAACCTATGTAAACATACAGATTATTGCACAGAGTAATAGAAAAGCGGCCGAAATTCATAACCCCAATTACATCTCTTTCTCTTTCGATTTCCCAAATTGTGTTCTTTGTTTTTGTCAATAGCTTCCGATGCGATTGCACAACACCTTCCGTCCCTAAATGAGTGTCTATTTCTAGAAGGCATTGTCTCTAAATAACATCCCATTTTAAGGAAGTTATCCACCTTTAACATATATCATATTCGGATGTGAACTTTCAACTCGATAAGTGCTTGTTCGCAACATTGTCCATCCTTCTCCATGATGTTTTAGTACATACTCTATCCCATGATAAGCATGTAACTACTCACGATTCTTCTGTAGCAAACAAGCCCTAAATCTATAAGGTGGATCTTAAGGGTACTGGTGTATATTAGCTAATAAAATTGCCTTAAAATCAACTTTCTTAAATCTCCCTCAAAGTAAAAAATTGCAGTCATTTTTAGGAATGTATGAAGTAAGAAACTAGTTTGAGTCACATGCATGATTTTCAATTTCCTACTCATCTTTGATTGGATTAATTAGTATGCCTTTACTGCATGTATTGAAGCAGATATGTTTCTTTTTGATTGTTTAATTCATGGCACATTAAGCTTTGTGGAGCTGAGAAATATGACAAAGGGTTTCTCCAACCAATATCCTATATCTATACCTACCAGCAGTAGATAACAGTATGGGGTTCTAAATACAAGTGTATCATTATGTCAGGTCATTATACTATGATTGATTTTGATTGCTGCTTGTGCTTAGCTTGAGTTACTTAAAGAAAATGTAGAGTTTTTATATCCACTTCTACTTTTTTGTTGTTGTGTGTGATGATAAAAACCTTTGCCTAACTCCTAACTGTGCCTACTTGTTGCAGTTAGTTCTCTTGACAAGAGGTGGGCGTATGATCTACTGTGGACCCCTGGGACATAATTCAAGTAGAGTCATTGATTACTTTCAGGTTAGTTTGCTAGAGAACAAATGCACGTGTTTTCTCTCATTAGATATGGTTCTTAATGTTGAAGGGAGAAGTTTCTTCATAACAGGGCATCTCAGGGATATCAAAGATCAAAAGTAATTACAACCCCGCAACATGGATGCTTGAAGTCACTTCTTCTTCTGCAGAAGCTGAACTTGGTTTAGATTTTGCCCAAATATATATGAACTCTACTTTATATCGGTAAGTCCATTTCTACTGACCGTATATGTCTCCTAAATGGTTTAGCTGTTTAGGACATTAGAGTGATAAGTGAGTTATATTATTGTTAATACAGTTGACCATAAAGTGATCTATTACATATGTCCCTTAGGTCGTATTAAACTACTATACCTACGCCTTTTTTTTAACTCACGTTTTACAAATAGTGTATGACTTCACTGGCCTAAAGTAGATAATTCCTTCGATCTATCTCCAAGCTGTGCAGATGCTTACTTTTTATGGGTGTATTGTTTTGTCTCATCGCTTCTCCAAATCCATATAAAAGGAGATATGATAATATTTGATTAAACTTTCTTGGATAGTAAGATCATCTGAAGGTTGCGAGTCATGATTCCTTAATCAGATATCAAGTATTTTACGAGAGCATAATATCATGGTCTAGTATTTGCATGAACACATTAAGCTTCCAACTGACTCCTGCTTTATCTGTGGCACCTATTATTCAGGAACAACAAAGATCTTGCGAAGAGATTGAGCTTACCATCTTCTGGTTCAAAACAACTGCACTTTCCAACTCGCTTTCCACAAAATGGTTGGGTCCAGTTCAAATCCTGTTTGTGGAAACAAAACTTGTCATATTGGAGAAGTCCTTCATACAATTTAGTGCGTTGCACCCACATGTTTGCTTCAGCTTTGATTTTTGGGGTACTTTTTTGGGATCAAGGAAGGAAAATGTGAGTTATACTCAACTAAGTTTTGGGTTGTCAAAATTTATCATTTTTCACCACAAGTGATATAATTATGGAAGCTTAAAGAGTACTATATATGCACACACGTGGCAGTCCACATATAGATACCCACATACAGGTATTAGATTGGGGTTTCTAGCACAAATTCTCATGGGTGCTACAGCTAAGTATATTCATTGGTAGAGTTCGGCATAATGTAAACAGAAGTTCCAGTGATGCAACTTTGAGATTGCATAAACAGAACAGAGTGTCAGAATAGGAATCATTTTAGCTGATCTATAGTTGTTCAAACATTTTTGTGTCTTAAAGGACTTCTTCAACTCTCTAAAGTGTTATCCTTTTATTGAACAGAGATACCCAACAGAGTTTATTCACAATCGCTGGTGCAATGTATGCTTCTGTTCTCTTCTGCGGCATAAATAATTCCGCTGCAGCAATGCCTTATGTCACTAGAGAGCGGACTGTTTACTACCGAGAAAGATTTTCCGGGATGTATATTTCCTGGGCCTATGCAATTGCACAGGTAAAATTGCTTGAAAAATTGTTACTTGATTAAAATAATCCAACTCCATATCAAAGTTAAGCTAAAGGTTGTAAAAATGCATGTTTTTATTCTCCTGGAAGACTTTCTGAGAGTGCAAAATATTTTGATTATGTAAATAATTCCTTTATTTCATCTTAAAGGTTTATCTTTTAAGTTAATTGGTGTCACTTTTGAAATCTGTTTATCTGGTTAATTTTGTAGGTGATGATTGAAGTTCCTTATCTTTTTGTCCAGACTTCCGTATATGTCATTATCACATATCCTATGATTGGGTATTACTGGACTGCATATAAGGTTTTCTGGTACTTTTTCGCAATGTTTTGTACGTTGTTGTACTACAGTTATCTGGGAATGCTGCTTGTTTCTATTACACCAAACCAACAAGTAGCTGCAATTTTATCATCAGCCTTTTACATGATTTTCAACCTGTTTTCTGGGTTTCTGATTCCTCGACAGGTACGCCATTAACCTCTAAAATGAAACTCCCTCCGTCCCATGAAGATAGTCCGACTTTATATATATATATATATATATATATATCTTTGATTGAACTTTGACCAATAATTTCATGTTGATTTATTTATCAAGTTTAAGAAGATAAATAAATAAGCATAAAATGATTGGTAGTACTTTTAATGTTGTATGCTATATATCTTGTATTTTGTGGTTGTGCAACTATTGACTGGTGGTGCATTTGGCTACAGCAAATACCGAAATGGTGGATATGGTTATACTATCTAGCTCCTACGTCGTGGACACTTAATGGTTTTCTTACTTCTCAGTACGGAGATGTGAACAAGGAGATTGTGGCATTTGGGGAAACGAAAACAGTTGCCAAATTCCTGGAAGATTACTTTGGATTTCACCATGATCAGTTAACTTTAGTGGCTGTTGTTCTTGTGCTGTACCCCTTAGTTTTCGCTTCTCTATTTGCTTATTTTATTGGAAAGTTGAACTTCCAGAGAAGGTAAATATGCGTAGAGCTGATGATTATACATTTAAAAATATGTATGCTGCAAGAAATTACTTGTCTTCACTCTGTAACTTACTGGAATTGAAGTGGGATTCAATGTTGATGCATCCTAGTTCTTTTGCGAGAAAATAAAATTGTAAATGTGACACTTTATTTTAAGATGGAGTGAGTAGTTTTAATCGTCAAGGAACCACGTTAGCAACATAGCATGCTATGCATGGTTGATCTTCTCTCACTCACTCTCTCTCTCTCTCTCTCTCTCTCTCTCTCTCTCTCTCTCACACACACACACACACACACGTGCACACACCACTTACATACTAGGGAAGTTGTTAAGTTGGTCATTCGAGATTCAATAGTTAGAAGTCAATCCTGTAGCCACATTGTTTATGCGTATTCTGGGTCAGAAGCTCATATACTAGTTGAATATTTTCTTGGATCAATAATATATCAGGCATAGCAGCCTATTCAAGGTAACTGACTCTCTTTATTCTTTTTCTTCCTGATTCTATGAGTATCACTTGTGTCACTCGTACTGTTAGTTTGAATTCAAACATATTTCTGTAGAATTATTCAAGTATGGCTTAGTTGGCTGGTTCAGATGAAAGGCATATGTTTATTGATAGGCTCGTCTGTAGAAAATTATATTTTATTTCTATATCTTGCTGTATACAAAGGCTATACTTTTATAGCATTTACAAAGAGACTTAAGTAAGGAAAAAAAATAATTATTTACATAAGTCACGACTGATATCATGGATCACATATTGTGATACTAATTAATTTATTCTAATCACATGATTTCAAAAATTAATGACAGCTCATGTCAACACTCCCCCTCAAGTTGGTGCGTAAATATCTTTGATGCCCGACTTGTCTAGTGAGCTATAGAACACCTTGCTTGAAACAGCCTTTGTGAGAATGTCTGCCAATTGTTCTTCTGATTTCACACAAGGAAACTGAACTATCTTTGCATCAAGCTTCTCTTTGATAACATTTCGGTCTACTTCAACATGCTTTGTCCTATCATATTGGACTGGATTTTGTGCAATTTGTATAGCTGATTTATTATCACAAAACAGTCTCATAGTTGCCCCGGATGAGTACCCAATTTCTCTTAACAACTCCTTTAACCAAAGAAGCTCACAAATTCCTTTAGTCATGCCACGAAATTGCCTCTGCCTTTGGACAACGCGACAACCTTTTGCTTCTTACTTCTCCAGGTGACTAAGTTACCTCCAACAAAAGTGAAATATCCGGATGTAGACCTTCTATCACTAATGCTTCCAGCCCAGTCTGCATCTGTATAACCATCAATATATAGGTGATTATGCTTCCTAAACATAAGTCCTTTTCCCGGATAAGCCTTTAAATACCTCACGATCCGTAGTGCTGCTTCCATATGATCTTCACTTGGATTATGCATGAATTGACTTACTAAGCTCACAGTATAGGAAATGTCTGGCCGCGTGTGAGATAAGTAAATCAACTTGCCCACAAGCCACTGGTACCTTTCTTTATTGGTAGGCACCTGGTTTGAATGTTCGCCTAATTTATGATTTTGAACAATAGGTGTGTCTGCAGGCTTACAATCCAACATACCAGTCTCGGCTAGCAAATCAAGTACATACTTTCTTTGCGACAGAAATATTCCTTGATTTGATCGAGCTACTTCGATTCCCAAGAAATATTTTAAGCTTCCGAGATTCTTCATTTCAAACTGAGATGCTAAATGTTGTTGCAAATTTGCAATCTCCTCTCATCATTACCTGTAATGATCATATTGTCAACATAACTAATAAGAATAGTTACCAAATCTCCTCAATGCTTTAGGAAGAGAGTGTGATCAGAATTGCTTTGTTTAAATCCACACTTCTTCATAGTCGAGCTAAATCGTCCGAACCACGCTCTTGGTGATTGTTTAAAGCCATAGAGTGCCTTCTCTAATTTGCATACAACTCCTGTTTGTGAGGGAGCAAAGCCCGGAGGAACATCCATGTACACTTCTTCTTCAAGGTTCCCGTGAAGAAATGCATTCTTGACGTCGAATTGGTGAAGTGGCCAATCCAAATTTGCAGCAATGGACATCAGTACTCTGACTGTATTTAGCTTTTCCACCGGTGAAAACATCTCTTGAAAATTGATGCCATAGGAATGCGTGCACCTTTTCGTGACAAGTCTCGCCTTATACCGATCGATTGTTCCATCTGCCTTGTATTTAATGGAGAACACCCACTTGCATCCTACCATTTTTTTCCTTCAGGTAGTGGCATGAGCTTCCATGTATTGTTCTTCTGTAGAGCCATCATTTCTTCTGCTATTTCTTGAGTCCATTTAGAATCACTTAAAGCTTCTTGCACTGTACTTGGGACGTGCTCTGAAGATACCTTGTGCACAAAAGTCTTGAGTGGTTGTGACAATCTTTCTAAGCTTACATGATTGGCAATTGGATACTTTGTGTTTTTGTCTCGATGCTCGAGCAAATATCGACTAGGTGGGTTTCCACGATTATGCCTGAAAGGTAATTTATAACCAACAAAATTATCTGAAGCATTATCTATGAAGGGATAATGAGATTGTACCTAAGGATTATTCTCAAGAGATTGGTCAGACGGTACTGAACCAAGAAGGGGCTGTTCTTGTTGTTCTTCATTCTCCTTCTCGGACTGGTCTTGTTCTTCAATCTCCATCTCGGGCTGGTTTTGTTCTCCTTCATTTTGCATCTCATCATTTCCTTCTTGGTTGCATCTGAATGAATGGTTGTTGTTGTGCTTTCTGTCCTCCCTTTGATATCATAGCCATGCTGGATATATCTTCTTCTTTTGCTAACATCACAGTTTGTCATAGATCTTCACAACGAACTAGTGCGTAGGCTTGCTCCACTGTAGGAAAAGGTTGAATCTGCAAAACATCAGCCCGAATCTTATCCAAACGATCATTGAGTCCATCCAAATAAGTATAAACTCTATCTTCCTAAATCATAGAGTTATACTTCTGGATATCACGTTCACTAGTCATGGGATTTGGACGTCAAAAATCGATCTCTCTCCAAAGTCCTTGAAGAGCATTGTAAAATGATTTAATGGATCCCCCGCCATGTTTGAGTCTTGTCACTTTCCTCTTGAGATCATAAACTTGAGAGGCATCAATGCCGTCATAGTATGTTGTAGCGATTGCATCCCGGACTTCTTTTGCAGTTGGAAATCTGATGTAATTTCCAATTAATTTTGGATCCATTGAGGTGATTAACCACCCCTTTACCATCGAGTTTTCTGACCTCCATTTTCTGAAAGTAGGATCTGTTTCTGCCAATCGTGGAACATCTCCATTTATGTATCCCAACTTGTCTTTACCACCAGAGATATACATCTCCATGACTTGGGATCATAACCCGTTGTTCGTGTCATTTAATTTGATGCCGATTGGTGCAGCGGTTGGTTCCTGAATCGTTGGTGTCTGATTCAACATCCGAGATATTGTGGATGTTAGGTCTTCAAGGATTGACATATTGATTTGAGAACTATCTGTCAACGAGGTTTGGTCTCCCATCGTTCGAACTTTCAGAGTTCTCTCCTCTCCTCCTTTCTTTCTGCAATTCCACAGAAAGAACTATATAGGTCCTAGGGTCTATTGCTCTGATACCATGTAGAAAATTATATTTTATTTCTATATCTTGCTGTATACAAAGGCTATACTTTTATAGCATTTACAAAGAGACTAAGTAAAGAAAAAAAATAATTATTTACATAAGTCACGGCTGATATCATGGATCACATATTGTGATACTAATTAATTTATTCTAATCACATGATTTCAAAAATTAATGACAGCTCATGTAAACATCGTCAAGCACATTGAGAATGACAACATTTTCCTTTTGGAGGAACTAAGAAAACTTGCGGATCAGTAAATTTCCTTATCATTGAATCCTATGTTTTCTTGTTCTTGAACTCTTATTAATGATGTTCCGTTAATACTTGAATATGGTATTGTAGTGATTTTCATATGTGCTAAAGTTATCCCCATCTGATTTCTAATGGCGTTTATACAATTTGAAGGATTAATTTTGATTTTTTAAGTATGTATAAGTGAATATTGGCTTTAATTCAATTCCCTCCCCCCTGTAGAGTTGGTGTCAAATTTTCCACTGTGGAGGTCAGATTCAAAGAACTTTGTATTGAAGCAGAGTGTCATGTTGTTCATGGGAAACCAATCCCAACTCTTTGGAACTCTCTCTGTAGCTTTATCTCTGTGAGTATCATGTCTTTCCAACAATATTTTCAAGTTATTGATATGTCATGCTTTTTAATGGCTAGAAATAACCAACAAAGCTTGTTCAAGATTCTTGGTTCGATGTATATATCTGTGCTCTTTTGTGGCATAAGTAATGTATCTTCCTCTATGTCATGTCTCTACAGAGCGAAATGTCTTCTACCGGGAGAGATTTTCTGGGATGTATTCATCTTGGGCCTCTGCAATAGCACAAGTAAAAGTTTCTACTAAGGTATTTTGAGCAATAATAGGTATTTTGAGCAATAATTTTAAGTAAATTTAATTATCCTAATGAATATATAAAAATTGTTATTGTTGTATATTTCGTTAACACTCCATATCTGATTTCGTAGGTGACAACTGAAGTTCCTTATCTCGTTGTCCAGGCACCTGGATACTATTTCATCACATATCCAATGATCGGATATGATTGGTCTGCGTACAAGTTCTTTTGGTACTATTGGGATTTATGGATAGGCTTCTTAAGGAAATAACAAAGAAGAAGAGAAAGATAACGGAAAAGAGAACGGAAATTGAAAAGACAAACTTGATGTAGTCGAGGCTTGTGTTTAACACAATTTCCGTAAGAAGTATTTGTCCCGCACAGGTGCTTACGGTTGATGATAAACTTCTCGTGAGATGCAACGACTTCTATTTGTTAATAGGAGCACTCCAAATTAACAAATCTAACGAATAATTGACTATTTGGAACTTTCGGACTTGAAGGGATTTATGCAACAAGATGAAATGATTATGCTTGGTTAATATATCTCAAAAGTAGGTAGAGATGCTCAAATGACTGAATATATGAATTGAAATTCGGAGGGAAAGTATATAAGGAGAGTTAAGGGGTTTGTGGCTTTTCCCTTGAAAAGTCACAACTTTTCGGGTATAATAGCACTTGCACGGCCGTGTCCAAGGAACTGCACAGCCGTACAAGGCAATATGCACGGTCGAGTCCAAGGTTCTGCACGGTCGAGCGGCAAGGCAAGGCAAGGTGCACGGTGCACGGCCGTGTCCTAGACACTTGCACGGCCGTGCAGAGGCTTCTTTAGCCTGCTCATTTGCCCTTTAGCCACAATAAGTCCAAACCAATTTTGGAACCAACCCAAATCAAACTTTGACCCATTATTTAACTCTCGTTAAGTTACAAATCATTTGTCATTAATTATCATTCACCCGAAAATGGTTTTTGAGATAATAAATGAAATTCCTTATCTACAACAAATGTAGAATACATTTTGTAACTTACTTCGTTAACGATTAACGAACTCCGTTGGAAGTTAACGAACTTCCGTTAGAAAGTTAGGTCAACGATAAGTCAAACTTAACTTTCGTTACCCATTTCCAACAATCCCCCACATGAATGACAATTAATGCATGTATGCAATTTCGTCCAAAAGTTCCGGCGAACCATTATTACATCGGGATAGATAGCTTATGGCTTTGAATCTCCCCTAGTGAAATATTATCGGATATACTAGCCATTTGGTAGCGAGTCACTTTGAACCAGTGACTGTATGATGTATACCAAGACAACAATACTCACATAATAATAGCTCTAACAGTTATTGTTCTCACGTTTTGTCCATTTCGGCCCTGGACCGTATCTCATTCATAAGCGTTCATTTTAGAAGCGGCCAAGTTACTTCTCGCTTATATAGGTGATTCACACTATTAGGAGTATCCTGCACTACTCCACCCGTAGGTATAGAAATCATTAAAAGTTTTCTCAACTTATCCTCACCACTGCTGCAGGTGCTTATACTTGGATGTTCTGGGAATGAGTATTCAACATCTCCAGGTCATTCAACCGAGTTGTTGTTTCCAAGTGATTCTACTAGAACTTATAGCTTGCTTGTCTCATTGAACCAAGGGCATGGGATCTCCAATTCTCAAGGTTGAGTGTCCACTATGAGTTCTTTTATTGTGGGTTTTAAGCCCATTCCCCTTAACAGTTTATACAATTGATCTCTATTTATACCTTTTGTAAACGGATCCGCTATGTTATCATTTGATTTCACATAGTCAATTGTGATAACCCCATTCTTGATCAACTGTCTAATGGTATTATGTCTACGGCGGATATGTCTAGACTTACCATTATACATACTGCTCTGTGCCCTTCCTATTGCTGATTGACTATCACAATGTATCATAACACCAGGCACATGTCTATTCCAACAAGGAATATCCTCCAGGAAGTTCTTAAGCCATTCTGCTTCTTCTCCAGCTTTATCTAAAGCTATGAACTCAGATTCCATCGTGGATCTGGCTATACACGTTTGTTTGGAGGATTTCCATGACACTGCTCCTCCACCTATTGTGAAAACATATCCACTCGTGGATTTTGAGTCTTTTGTGTCCGATATCCAGTTTGCATCACAGTATCCTTCTAATACTGTTGGATATCTCTTATAAAGTATCCCATGATTCATAGTATACTTTAAATATCTCAATACTCTCATTAGTGCTTTCCAATGATGCATCTTGGGATTACTCGTGAACCTGCTTAGTTTGCTCACTGAATATGCAATGTCTGGATATGTACAATTCGTTAAGTACATCAGACTGCCAATTATTCTTGCATACTCCAATTGAGAAGCTGGTTCCCCTCTGTTTTTAGCTAAGTGTAGCGCCAAGTCTACCGTAGTCTTAGCTGGAGGGCTGTTAATGACATCGAATTTTCGAAGTACATTTTCCAGATAATGAGATTGTGACAAGACTATTCCTTCTGATGTTCTAGAAATCTTTATTCTTAATATGACATCGGCTAATCCCATATCTTTCATGTCAAAGTTCTTCTTTAACATGCCTTTGGTATTCATGATCAATTCATGACTACTTCCCATTATTAACATGTCGTCTACGTAAAGACATACAATAACAAATGATTCAGATGTTCCTTTAATGTAGACACATTTGTCACATTCATTAATCTTGAATCCATTTGATAACATAGTTCTATCGAATTTCTCATGCCACTGTTTAGGTGCTTGTTTTAGTCCATATAACGACTTTACAAGTTTACACACCTTTCGTTCTTTACCAGGAACCACGAACCCATCGGGTTGTTCCATGTAAATTTCTTCATCTATTTCTCCATTTAGACTACCCACAATGGTTTCATCCCCTTCCCCCATTTCATTCAACACTTTTTACACTTTTTCTCATCCATCTAATATTTCATCTACCCATTTCATTTAACCCCCTACAATAACTAACTTAAATTAAATTTCAACTCCTTCCAACTCATCATTCTATACCCCACCACTTTTATTTTATTTATATTCTCTGTTTTTGAAAAGTGAGTGTTTTTTTTGTGTTCAAATCAAATGAAACTTATATCAATTTGCAGGGAAAAAAAATGATGAATTTTGGTGAAATTTTTTTTTTAAAAAAAATTAATTTACTAGGTAATAATTCAGCTCAAATTGAAAACTAAGTGTTTTTTTTTTGTGTCCAAATCAAATGAAACTTATATCAATTTGTAGGAAAAAAAATGATGAATTTTGGTGAATTTTTCTTTTTATTTTTAAATCATTTATTATGAGATAACTGAGTTTAAATAATTGGGTGAAAAAGTGATAAAGTCAAGACCAATAAGGTCTTGACATGTGGCAACTTAAAAAAAAAAAAAGGAAAAGGAGTGTTTCAACCGGGATGAAACATTTCATCCCGTTAATCCATTCAACTACCTTTCATCTCCCCATTGCAATAGCACAAGTAAAAGTTTCTACTAAGGTATTTTGAGCAATAATAGGTATTTTGAGCAATAATTTTAAGTAAATTTAATTATCCTAATGAATATATAAAAATTGTTATTGTTGTATAATTCGTTAACACTCCATATCTGATTTCGTAGGTGACAACTGAAGTTCCTTATCTCGTTGTCCAGACACCTGGATACTATTTCATCACATATCCAATGATCGGATATGATTGGTCTGCGTACAAGTTCTTTTGGTACTGTTGGGATTTATGGATAGGCTTCTTAAGGAAATAACAAAGAAGAAGAGAAAGATAACGGAAATTGAAAAGACAAACTTGATGTAGTCGAGGCTTGTGTTTAACACAATTTCCGCAAGAAGTATTTGTCCCGCACATGTGCTTACGGTTGATGACAAACTTCTCGTGAGAAGCAACGAATTCTATTTGTTAATAGGAGCACTCCAAATTAACAAATCTAACGAACAATTGACTATTTGGAACTTTCAGACTTGAAGGGATTTATGCAACAAGATGAAATGATTATGCTGGGTTAATCTATCTCAAAAGTAGGTAGAGAGGTTCAAATGACTGAATATATGAATTGAAATTTGGAGGGAAAGTATATAAGGAGAGTTAAGGGGTTTGTGGCTTTTCCCTTAAAAAGTCACAACTTTTCGGGTATAACAGCACTTACACGGCCGTGTCCAAGGAACTGCACGGCCGTGCAAGACAATATGCACGGTCGAGTCCAAGGTTCTGCACGGTCGAGCGGCAAGGCAAGGCAAGGTGCACGGTGCACGGCCGTGTCCTAGACACTTGCACGACCGTGCAGAGGCTTCTTTAGCCTGCTCATTTGCCCTTTAGCCACAATAAGTCCAAACCAATTTTGGAACCAACCCAAATCAAACTTTGACCCATTATTTAACTCTCGTTAAGTTACAAATCATTTGTCATTAATTATCATTCACCCGGAAATGGTTTTTGAGATAATAAATGAAATTCCTTATCTACAACAAATGTAGAATACATTTTATAACTTACTTCGTTAACGATTAACGAACTCCGTTGGAAGTTAACGAACTTCCGTTATAAAGTTAGGTCAACGATAAGTCAAACTTAACTTTCGTTACCCATTTCCAACAGGTCAACGATAGGTCAACGATAAGTCAAACTTAACTTTCGTTACCCATTTCCGTTAGCTTCTATTCTAGCTTCTGCCCTTTACATTATTTTCAACCTTTTTTCCTTGTTCCATACTGTAAGTGCTCCAATTTGAGTTGTTAGCATTTTCGTTAGAAAATTAACGAAAGTCTTAACATTCCTAACATTTCTAACAATTCCTAACTTTTCTAACAAAGCAAGGGTAAAGTAGGCATTGCTATTTAAAGATAAACCAAGAAAAGAATCTTAAAAAGAAAAAAAATTGGAAAAATCCGAATCTGGTAAGCTGAAAAACAGCAACCAGTTTGAATTTTCAAAAGATATTTCTTGTGTCCAAAGCCTGGAGCTGCATTTAATGAACAGTGCACGCTTCCACTATGGTCCGCGCGGATGACTTTGGAATTTTCAGAGGCCTATAAATTAAGCCCTTCAGTCTCAGAAAAAGAAAAAAAAGAACACAATTCACAGCAAATCCTTGGCGAAAAATAGGGAGAAAACAGTGGGAATTCCCTTGAATTGCCACCATTTTCTCTTGAATCTTTTCCAAATCTCACTCACTCCAAACACTCTCAAATCACTCTCATACATACACTAACCCAAGCTTAAATCACCCCTTAGGAGGAGGATTAGAGAGAAAACATAGAGGACTTAATTGTTATCTACTTGTTTTCTCTTTGACCAACTCTAATCACAAACCCTAAACACATTCAAACCCTAAACACTTTCAAACCCTAAACACATTCAAACCCTAAACACTTTCAAGCCTTGAATCCATTCAAACACAAAACACAAAAAATATATGTATAACCTCCTTCTTCTTACCCTAAAATTCTCTCATCCATGCATGCATTTTCAAACTCCAAAATGTAGTTTGTTCATCTTCTTGCCCTAGATCCAAGAGGATCACCATGGAAGTTCATCTCCATGGATGATCCTCTACAAGGATCAACATTCTTTTCAAAGTGTCTTTACTTACTTGCAAACATATTTTCAAAACCCTAAAAATCATTTTTATACATCAAATCTTCATTTTCAAGGATAAAATTCCCCTTCCCAAGCAAATGAAATGCTTAAGTCCTAATGTACCATAAGGATGGTTTGATATAGTAGATCACCACTAAAATGTCTAGTGACTACTAATCAAAGCCTAAGGAAATGGGGATAAGAATGGATGCCAAACCCCCTTTAAAATCATGTTTTTCTTCAAGAGGAAGTTGCTGTCCAGTAGCCTTTCTCTAAGACCTCTGTCCATGGTCTAATTTTTTGGACATATAGAAACTTGGAATTTGGTGTTGACTACAAAATACTTTTTGTAGCCAACATCCCGAGATTTCCATACAAATTTTTAGTTTATTTTTTTCGTGAGTAAAACTCCCTTTTACAAATTTTCTTTTAAAGGTCAGTTCCTCAGTCTCTGGAAATCCAGATTTCATATCTGATGTTTCCAGAAGATTTTGGTCCACCAAATCATCTCCAAATGGAAAAGTTCTTTTACAGAACCTTATTTAAGGTGTTTTGAACAACTTTCATTCTCGGACTTTCCCCAGATTTTGAAGTTTTAAAGCTCTTAAATCCATTTTAAAATCAAGTGTCCACTGCCTTTTTCATTCTGACAGAATTGGTTTTCAACTTCAAAAAATTTTTTGAGTACCAAAACTCAACCCAAAAATCATACCAAAAATCATGTGACTTGTTTAAAGTCTAATAAAGAGTTCCCAATTTTTAGTTTTTTCAGTTTCAACTTATTTTGGCCAAAGGAACACACACACACACACACACACAAATGATTTTTAAGCTTGGAAGACTCGTTTTACGAGGCATTCCGGGTGAACACTAACGTTCTTCCCGGCGTGTAACGTGACCTCCGAACCCAAATCTCTAATCTCGGGCATTTTTCAATGTTTTGGCCCTTAAAATAAAAATGGCGTGGCGACTCCGTGTTTTTTTCGATTGACTTTCAAAGAAAAGAGAAATACCAATCTTTCTGAAAAATGGCACAACATCGTTACAGTGGCGACTCCGCTGGGGACGAAACGAGTTTTATCTTTTCAAAAAAAAAAAAAAAACTTTTGAGGGTCAAGCTTTCGTCCCGGCATTTGAAACCGTTTGTTGTGTGTGTGTGGATTTTTCACATTTTCGTGTTGTTTTGGTCGCCTCGGAAAAAGTCGAAATTTTGACCATCGGACCCGTTGACTTGAATTTTGAATTATGTGTTTATGTGCTTATGTGTGCATTTACTTCCAAAAAAAAAAAGACTTCAAAAAAAAATTTTCAAAAAAAAAAAATCATTTTCAAATAAAAAATCATTTTTGTGCATGCATCATACTTTTTAAGACACATGAAAAATTTCTATTTTACTCAGAAAAAGAAGATAGACTGCTTGCACACTACGCGCACGTGACCTTACACTGCATACTACGTCCCTAATCCGGGGAAATCCCTGTAGCGGCCCGTTTGGTCTTATTACGCCTCTCGGTGCAAGCACGGGACTACCCAAACATCTCATGGAGCCTCGTGTCGACCATGCACTTGTCCGTGACACACTTTGTACGAGACCCGATTGGTTTTTAGTTTGGTCTGTGTCATGCCCTGTCTGTGTATAGACCTTTCCTTTCAAGCCTTAGTCGGCATACCAAGTCAATGTCTTTCGGGGACCCTAATCAGTCGAAGTTCTGCCGGTTTTCCGCCACGGACTTTGACCAGATATTGACTGGCGCCTTGACTTTGACTCTGACTGGCACAAATTATACACTGACTCCCCGCATGACACTGAGTCATCAAGAATTAACGATTATTCCATGCCTAATTACGGCCTAATTGACGACAAGTCAAGATCAATTGTGGACATTTATCAGTTCGAATCATGCCGACTTTTTGTCGAGCCCTCGGACATGATCTTGACTTTGACGTCAGCTTTGTCCGTAATTTACATCGAATGCTCGTTAAGACTAGATTACCCGCCAGACTTTAGGATCGTTTTCATTTTCGGTCGGTGGGACCCGCTTGCCCTATAGGACCCTCGCCCGGGGTTGTCCACCCTAGGAAGTCGAAGTACAGGTGGAATACGAGGGGCTTATAGACGTAGTGACGGGGCCCACTGATCCAGGATCCAGAGTAGTTTGCGAAAAAGAAGAGCAATCTTTTCCAACCGATTAGGTTAATAAAACATGTTTTAAGTAAACAAGAACAAATAACTGCATGTTGCATGAGTCCAAAAGCCCAAACACCTACCCTCCTTCTATCCCTGCACATCTCGAACCCTCGTGCCTTTTCCCCGCAGCCTCCTCACAAAGCTTGGTTTCGGGCACCGGTCACCGTTTGATTAGTTGGGAAGAGTCAAACGCATCGTCGCCTTCACCGTTTGTTCCGACTCCGGTTTCAAAATGTCTCGCATCGCCCGGTAATGATGGGGACAACGTCACTCCGCCTCCCGAGACCCCTCGGCAGAACAGCAGTGGAATCAGTTAGCCGAACAGATGAGATTGCGACAGGAAGCACAGCTGAATAGCCTTATGGAGGCTATTAAGAGCCACGGTTTGGCCGCCAGCCTCAATCCCGATGGCACCTTCACCGTGGAAGAAGAAGAGGATGCCAATCCCACTCTCAGCCGCCCTGATTACTCCAGGATGCCACCACCCACCTCCTATGGTACCACTACCAGAACCCATGCTCCTCGGTCTCGGGTCGCCCAGCCTCCCCAACCACAGACCACCGGATCCATGCAGCTTGACGGCACTAATCAGTTCACAGTTCCTCAGTGGGGACAAAGCCAGTACGGAATGTCTTCTCATGGTTGGGGATACCTTGGAATGCCACAACAAATTGGGATCCCGCCTCATTTGGAATCGATCAGTCCGGACCTTCACAGCAACAGTTTGGAATGCCGCCACAGTCCAGTTCGGGGCCACAATCAGGAGTCCCTCCTCAGAATGATGCTAGCTCAGTTGCTCCTCACACAGCTTTCACAAATCCATTTCTCACTCAGGGTTCGATGGGTTACCAAACCTCCATCCCGGTTTCATCAGAATCACCAGGACCGCAGTACCCCCCTGGTTATACACCATCGCCCCAGACAGCCATGCAATTCAACAATCAGGGACAGCAGCCCGCACCTAAGCCTACCTATGGGTCTCACTCCGGAAATCCAAGCTACCCAACTACATCAGGACTGCCTCCACCCACTTTGCCAGTTGAAAATCAACAGCAGGCCGCAAGGTTCTATCCTTTCGCCCAGGCTCCTACTCATGCTCCCCCGGGCAATTTGGGCCCAGGACAGGTTTTCACCTACGTCCCCGGATCGGCCGTTCCCTCCACCAGTCTGCCGCCAGTGGTAGCTCCTCACTCTAGCTCAGTCACTGGATTGAACGCCATGGTTCCGCCGCAAGATCCTCATCTGGCCTGGTTCATGGAACAACATAAGGAAATGAAAGCGCAAATTGCTGAATTGACCGCTAAGAAGTCTGCCTTTCGGCCTACGGACCCGGACTCCATCGTTCCCCTGCCTCACAAATTTGTTATGCCGAACTGGACCTCGATGGTACCGCATGCCCGAAAACTCATCTCGGACACGTATACCTTGGCGATGAAGGACAAAGGGTGTACCAATCGCCAGCTGGCCGACTATTTCAGTCTATCTTTAAAATCCAGTGCCTTAAAATGGTTCTTCCGCTTAAAACTCGAGGCCAGGGCTACATGGGACCAGATTACTAATGCCTTCACAGAAAAGTATAAAGCTAACTTGGAATGGGAAACAAATAGAGTTGATCTGCAGACAACAGTGCAGCGTCCCGACGAGAATGTTGGGGATTTCTACAAGCGGTGGAATCTGAAACTCAGTGAGATGGCCATCCCTCCTTCTGAAGAGGAACAACTGGACATCTTTCAGTCATGCCTGACACCACATCTGAGAGCCTCCTCGCCACTTCCCGTACTCGGACTTACGGGCCATGGTTAACTCCGCGGCTAAGTTTGTAAAGGCTTACAATCAAGAACCGGCCGCGCACTCGCTACAGATATCGGGCTCCTCCTTCCAACACCGCCCCGCTCCCCGCTAAAGGAAAAGAGGTGATTAACTACGCGGGACAGAATGTAATAATATAACTCCTTTCGCTCCCGTAAAAATAGCCGAGCCTGTGCCACGGGTCATGAACCTCGAAAACTTTGGAATGCCTCTGAACGACATCTTTAGGGGACTGGTGAAAGAAGGCTTGCTGCGGCCTCTGGAGAATTTCCAACCCAGGAATCCGAATGCTCCCGTGGATACTTCAAAGTATTGCGCTTTTCATCAAGCCCATGGACATCTGACTGACAACTGCTTCACTCTGAAAAAGGCGATCCAAGGCTTGATAGAGCAAGGAAAGTTGGAAGGCCCCGAGGGGCCTAATACAGTCAAAAATCCTCTGCCAAGGAACCATAATCAGGTGAATATGATTGAATGCGGAGAACCTTCGCATGCCCAGGAAGATGCTGATGAAGGTCCCCAAATACCCATGGCCAACCTTGTCGAGGATCCTGAATTCGGATTCCCCCTCAACCTTGAGGATGATGAACAAGTCAGCCCACCTTGGTCTCATGTCAGAGATTTCTTGCAAGAATACGAGGCCCGCTATTTCTCGGATGAAGGGAAAGCTGATACTAAAGAACTGGGGCTGTTCCGGTCAAAACATGAGAAAACCATTTACACGAGATGGTTAGAACAATCGAGAAGGATCGAGCAAGAAAGCTTCTGCGGGCGCTCGTACTGGGGCTTATCAAAAGAGGCCGAAGAACATCTCGGAGCTAGTACACTTCGCAAGTTGGTTTTGGGAGAGGTTGAATATGATCCCGAGAACAACGAAGAATCAGAGGAGGAGGATTCCTTCTATATCCTGCCTGGAGTCAAATACGTGCCACCCCCTCTCACTCTTCCCCCGCAGTTTCTGGGAGGAGAAGCTGAGTCACAATCACCACTTCCGGGAATAGGGGCATATGACAATTTCTGCGGTTGCACGTACCCATATTCCCCTAACGAGTTTGATCGGCGTTCCCTCTCAGCCGAAATCCCAGTAGTATGGGAAGATGATTCCGATGACAGCGATGACGATGATGATGACGAGAGCGAAGAGTCAACTGAGGCCCCAGATCCGGAATCAATCTGGAACAATCAAGCCGGAAATGATGCCATGGGAGCCAGACACAATGGTTGGTTGTCACCAAGCGACGATGAAGAACCACCAGAAAATGTAAATCAGATGCCAATAGGGACGGGCCCCCAAGAACTGCACCTCGTAAGATGCACCTGTGGTCAGTGTCCGGATACTTCAGAGGATGAGGAAACTTCGGAAGACGACTACTACGAAACTGAGGACATGAAAGCCATGAAATTTTCTGGGGCTGAGCACGTGGATGTCTTAGAGTTCAACACTGCCTACCATGCTTTGGGGAAAGGGTTTTCAGGCACCTGATTCAGGCTGATAGTCGAAGATCTGTTAGAGAGAGGAAGACTGACTCCCATCCTCCCAAATGAGAAAATAACTATGGTCAGATCAAATCCGCCCCAAAACAAAGTAACACTCCTTGTCAGGGTTACCCAAGAAGAGGTCACCTTCCCCGAATGTATTTCAGCTCTCAGAGAAGTCCTGGAAACCGGCATGATACCCGATGCTCCTCCCACGCAGAATGCTATAATTATCTCCAGCTCTGAGTATTACAGAAAGAAACCAGAATGGTTGCACTATACTGGGGATGAGATCGAAAAGCCGCCAAGCCCCGAGAATAGCGACTCTTGTTGTATGATAACTATGAGCAAGGCAGGCTATGGGAGCGAATCGGAGGACGCCCTAGCTCTGTGGGCCATCCAGGGGGCAACAACACAATCCCAGACTCAAAAGCCTGTGACTTGGGAAGCAGTTATAAGGGCCGCCCGAAGGAGCCGATACGGCAAGCTCACCCTCACCGTTGCTAGACTCCGTCGTAACCAAATGGCCGATAGCCAAAAAGGCTCCCCCGTTGACCTTAGCGGCGTTGAAGAAATCTAGTCAAGAAGCAACTGATGAGGAAGTTAACCTGTTGACCCGATCCGGGCAAATCTTCCAAGGTAATCCCAAGGAAGATAAAAGGGTAGCAGATCAAGCATCCGGGGAAAACCGTAATCCCGGTGTCAAGACAGTCGAAGCTCCTAACCCTGAGAAAGAGGACCCCGTGCTCACCCAAAGGCATACGTGCCAACATCTCTCTATGGTCCCTGCTCACCTCGTCTTATCCCCATAAGCTAATGCTGGAAGAAAGCCTGGCTCGCACTCTAGTGCCTATCGATGCTACTCCCGATGACGTGGTGCAATTAATTGGGAACATCCACTATGGGAACATAATCACTTTCACAGATCTCGATCTCCCTCAATTCGGGGCCGATCATAACGAGCCTCTCTTCATCACAGTCCAATTGGATGAACGACGCCTCCCTCGGGTCCTGGTCGACAATGGGTCCGGAATGAATATCCTTCCGGCAAAGATCATGAGTCTGCTCAAGATCAAGTCCACAGACTTGAAGCCTTCCTCCCTCACAGTCAAAGCTTACGACTCGACATCTCGAGCAGTCCTTGGAGTTGCTACTTTGGACCTCTGGTTTGACCAGAAATTGATACCTGTGGAATTCCAGGTTATCGACATCCCGATCACTTTTAATGCCTTATTGGGAAGACCTTGGCTGCATCAGGTCAAGGGGGTCACCTCAAGCCTCCACCAGTGTGTGAAATTCGTCTCAGATGGAGATCTAACAACCATTTACGGGGATCTAGTCACCTTGGAGGGCACGGATACAGGTGGAATACCTATTCTGGAAATCAAACATGATGAGGAAGGTCTCATGCTAACAGGCTTCACGGTCGAGCCTCCTAAGGCCCAAGTTTGCAACGTAGATCTGACAATCACTCGGGATAAAATCCCTCCGGTCTTGAAAATGATGAGGAAGATGAGCTATCTACCTGGCCTCGGACTAGGGAAGCACCAACAAGGAACTCACAAACTCATCGAGGTGAAAGGACAGAAAACTCGCCACGGCCTGGGATATGAGGCCACCTCAGTCGACACCGCGAAAGAAAAAGAATTTGCTCTATAAAGGAAAGAAGCTATCACATGAAGGGTCCCGGTCAACAACCCTAAATCTCTCCCTTTCAGTCCCAATTTGGCTGACTACTTTGTAAAGGGTCCCACACAACCGGGTAATGTCACAGAGCCCACTCCTACAGAAGGGTGGCTGAAGCTACAGGATAGCCTCAACAAGTTCAGGGGAGCCAGAGCTAACCCGGTCCGTAGAATGTTTCTGGACCTACCCAAGATACCCGGGGCTACCACTATCATGAAGAGTGAGTACACTTTCAAAGGCATGCCAAGCCTAGTGGAACAGTTCGAGAAGCTCACAACCACAATTCCGATTATCCAGGAAGGCCCAAAGCCTGAGTTCGAGCTGACAATGCCAAAAGCCAAAGCTGCGGAAGTCTTCTCAGATGATTGGGATGGTCCGATTATGCAGCAGTTATTCGGGGAAGAAGTTCAAGTGCCGGACCTGATTGATCTCAGTACAGTCAAAGAGATGGTATCAATAATCGAGGAAGGAGCACAAAGATAATGCCATTCCCGAGTCAGGAGGTCACTGACAGCAATACCGTTAAAAAATTGGGAAATTCTCTCAGTCCCGTCCGCGACCAAGGAGGAAATGATCATGAAACTTGGATTGGTCTCCCGTCCCTTTGTGTCAATCTAGGTAGAGTCCTCCGAGTCCCTCATTGTCAAGATCGAGTCTCTAGAGTCATCCGACGGCCTTACGCCTGAAGACTACGAGTCTGTAGCAAGTGATGTATTTCCTTTCGTTCCTAATGAAATGACGAACCTTTCTGAGTATCCCTTGATTGCCACTTTAACTAATAATAATTAAAAAAAAACATTTAATAATGATTCATTAGATAAAGAAGCAGACACATTAAATAAACAAAAAAAAAAGAAGAGAACAAAAATCTTTAAGCAGGTTGTTCGGAAAGAGGAAAATCGAGCCCAAGCTGCCGAAGAGATTTTGACAAGTGTGAACTTGGGAACTGCGGAAGAGCCTAAAGAGACGCAGATTGGTAGTTTCTTCGAAGGAACTGAAAAGGATGCCCTACAAAGTCCTACAAGGTCCTCAACTCAAGGAAAGTAGCCCTCTTCATCAAAGAGAACATCATATGCAGATACGGGTTGTCGGCCGAAATCATCTCAGATAATGGATCCCACTTCGAAGGGGAATGCGACAGGCTGCTAGCAGAGTTCAGAATAACCCGTCACAAGTCATCTCCCTACAGGCCCCAAACTAACGGAGCCGTCGAAGCAGCAAACAAGACCTTGGAAAACATCATTTGGAAAATGGCTGTCCGAGGTCGAGATTGGCCCGAGAAGCTACACCTGGCACTCTGGGGCTACAGAACATCCGTCAGAACAGCAACAGAGGAAACACCGTTTGCTCTTACCTACGGAATGGAAGCCGTACTCCCAATCGAGCTAGAAATCCCCTCACTCCGAGTGTTATTGGAAAGTCAGATCAACGAGGTCGAATGGCTCCAGAGTCGCCATGATGAATTGGCCCTACTAGATGAACGACGATTGAAAGCAATGGAACATATCCGAGCTTACCAAGGGAGAATGGCCAGAGCCTTCGACAAGAAAGTAAAGCATCAGGAGATCCGAGAGAGAGATCTCGTTTTGAAAGAGAAGCCCCCAGTCCGTATCAACCCGCTTGGCAAATGGGAGCCCATCTGGGTCGGGCCATATGTCGTCCAGAAGATCTTCTCCGGAGGAGCCATGCAACTCGCAGACCTCGACGGAAATCCTTTTGTACACCCAGTGAATGGTGATAAGCTGCGCAGATACTACGCGTAAAACACTGAGTCAAAAAAAAAAAAAAGTATATATATATAAAAAAAGGAGTGCTAAAAGATTAATACCCAACTAGGTTGAAAACCCGAAAAGGGCGGCCTAGGTAAAAAACAGGGTTGCACCAAAAAAAAACAAAATTTTTTTTTAACCGGGTCGAACTACGAAGACCTGAGCCCTTTTGTCCGAAGGGAACGTAGGCAGCCGGAAACGGTTCGGTCTAAAATACAAATAAAAGACATACTTTGTCAGACCATGAAAGCGTCTCGAAAAACTCTAAAGCAATTCACATATTCATTACAGTTAAAAACTTTTTGATGAGTCTAAGCTCGGTTCATTCCTACAACTGGCAACCTGCTAAAAGAAACTAAGATACATAATCAAACTAATGTGTCTGCTACGACAAGAAAGGGATACTCGGAAACCTCGAGGTCACTCTAAGCCGCTCGTACTGGCATCACCTCTCTTCTTCCCCCTTCGGGTCTTCTTCCTCTGAACAGGAAAAATGTCGGTCTTCCTCCTACCAAGCTCTGGTGTAAGAACAGGATCTATCAAATCAGCCTCTGTCAGGGCCTTAGTAGCCCTAGCGTCATCTCTCATCTCTTGTAGCCGAGCTGGTAACATAGGAGTCCTCCTCTCCTGTCTCTTGACATAAGCTTCATAGTCGGTCACAATATCTCCGCTCCTGTCATAAGGGTTGGCCCTCGCCTCGGCCCTCATCCTCTCCGAAACTGTCAGGTCCTCCGCACCCACCATGGCCTCACGCCGTCTCAAAATAGCCATCTGAGTCTCTCCCAAATGCCTCTCGTACCAATCCAAGTACCAAGTGGTCAGAAACACAGGTCTCGGACGCCTGAGGATAACTCGAGGAGGAAAAACGTCATACCTCCATACTCGGGAAAGGAATGGGAACACCGAAGGATCATCCATAGAAGCAAGAGCCACCACCCTAGTGGCTATATAATCAAAGTCCTCCAAAGGAACCTGCTCCAAGCCAAACTGTCTCAGAACCAGAACCGGAATGTAAAAGCTGGACTGAGAAAGTCCCGGAAGCATAACCACGTGAGACCCGTCCTGAAGTATTCTCCGAGTCTCCACCCGCCAATGAGGCACCGACCATCTGATATCTTCAGTCTGGCGACCAGCCATCCAATGCTCCCACGAGCCCTGATCATCAAAATCCACCGTAACCCCTCTCTTGGCAAATGTCCAAGGCTTGATCATATCCGAAGTCTCGCGAAGAACCCCCAGGCGCTCCATCAGCCACAGGGTCAAGAGAAACGGGCTGCCCCCGTGCATGTACCGCCTCCCGGTAGCTAATCTGTCAAGAGCATGAAAAGTCTCCCCCAGGATCAAAGGTACAACATCTCTGCCCAAACGACAGTGAACCACTACATCCAGCAGAGTCCGATGACAAATTCCAAAGGAATAAACCATGAACAAGGTACCAAACATGCAAAGTGCAAAAGCATCCCAATAGGCATCATCCACCAAGCCTAAGCCCCTAAATCTATCAGGAAGACCAGAAATGTCAAAGTTATCGGGACCACGGAGCATACCTTGTGCTTCCCCCGGGGAAAGATGAAGAAGGTTGCACAACCTATCAACGAAAGAGGCTCCTCCGGGCAAAGGAATCGCAATCTCCTCCACCTCGGGACCACCAAGCAAAGCCCGAAATTCTTCAACAGTCGGGACCATTTCATTGTAAGAGAAGCAAAAAACATCCCAAAATGAGGAAGAAGCTCTCAAAAGATCATAATCCGGAATCAATTCCTTGAGAGACCATAAGCATCGTATCTTGTACCTTTCTTCAAAGAATGACCTCCTCTCATGCATAATCTCCCGAGACCACTCTTTAAACTTGGTGAAGAATGACATTTGAGAAGCTTGGGATAATTTGGGTGGATTTCGCATGCTCACAATTCTCTCCATGGTTTTTCTCTCCTTCTTCCTGAAAATGGTTGTTTGAACTGGTGGTTGAAGAAGGTGTTTTAATTTGAAATAAAGGAAAACCAGATCTGAAGCAAAATTAAAGGACAGTGTCAGATTCCTGTCTCGTCCGCGCGGACATAAGTGCCACCATCAGAAAAAAATTGCAGCAGTTCAAACTGCTGCACCACGGAGGAATATTTCATCTCGGCCGCTCGAAACCTGTGCAAAGCCTGCCCAAACAGTTCACATACCATACATTCGCACCCTAGCTAAGAAACCTGGGCTCATGCAACATTGCATTCATAATAAAAAAAAACAAAAAAAAAGTAGATTATTACATTCCAAAAAAAAAAAAAACAACAAAAAAAAAACAAAAAAAAATGTGTGCATGAAAATAAAGTGCATCTGTCTAAATAGGTACAATCTCAGGAATCAAAGATAGTCAGTCAGAATCCTCAGTGGCTGGCCCTTTCCCCCGATCCCTCTTGTGGCTCGGGCCCGCCTCCTCAGTAGCCATGAAGGTCTCGGGCTCGGAGTCATCCTCGTCTCCAGAGAGAGGCTCGCCTGGATCAATCGGAACGCCGCGATAAGGCAAGCCAAGATCCGTGAAGAAGTCGTATCCGAACGTGAACGCATCGGACTCCTGGACGTGCGAAGACGACCCGCCGTGATGCCAAACATGTCCCTGCCCATGCAAATCTCCGAGAATGACATGGTCCGGAGGCAGCTCCATGCCGGGATCTATGAGAGGAGAGAGAGGAGTCTCGGTAGAATGCTCCGAAGCAATCGGGGAAGTCTCCCGCTCGACAGGTGCCGGCTGTGCCCGCCTCGCTCTGGCCTGAGGAGCCCCACAAGCAACCATCCTCCTAATGAACCTCTTGGCCCCAATCACCTGCTTCGTCAGCTTCTCCACCACCACAGCCGGGAACTGCACGGGAACAAAAGCGTCAGAAATAATTGATTCGAAAAAAAGGAAAAAACAAAAAAAAAAGAAGAGAAGAAAGAGAAACCCGTACCTTCATATCCGGACGAGGCCGGAAAGCTCGTGGGACCCGCTCAGGTTGAGGGATTTGCACCCTCAAGCTAACCCCATCTTGGACATATGAGAAGTCCGTCCGGGGGTATCGTACAATCCCTAACCCCTCTCTCTCCAGAACCTGGGGCATCCTCAGCCTCCTCAAGATAAATCTCGAATACCCCTCAATCGCCACAAACGTCGAGAAGTGCTGGCCACCTCGATAGTCGCCCCAGGTCTCCGATCTCTCACTCGGATGCATCATGTCGGCAGGAGGCTCTACCGGTGCCATCAGAGGCGCACCCTCGCCATGCTGGCGCGTCACTCTCTCCCCCAGATAATACACATCGCAGGTCAAGCCCCTCAAGATCCTCCGCTGCACGGTCCACCTCTCTGCACCCTTCAGCTGCTCCACGTCGAAGCGGCCCCAGGGGTAGAAAACCATTCCCTCATTCGTCTCAGCCCTCGTCAAAGGCAGGCACTCCCTGTACTTAAGGGTCGTGCGCCCCTTAGAACCTATCTTCTCCCGAGCATGCTTGCTCCAGGAGAGCATGGCCGGATATGCCCCGATGTGCTCCGCCTGCTGCCGCCACATCGTGACATGAAAAAACTCCAGAGCCCATACCTATGAAAGAGAAAGATCTCATCAATCAAGTGCGAAAAGAACAGTGCGTGCTTAAAGAAAAGAAAAGCAGAAGCTTATACCTCCAAAGGGAACTCGAAGCATGTCAGAGAGCTGACAGCCTTCCGGCTGTACCGATCCAGAGCAAAATATAGCTCTGCCAGCCCTGCCTCTCCCCAAGACACCTCCCCAGCCATCTCCACATCCTCCAACGTCCTCAACAAAGCAAACATCGCCGTCCCCTCGACGTGTCCAAAAAGTGTGCTCGAAAAGGCAAACCATAAGAAAGCCCTAGCAATCTGCACCGCAGCCACCCTCTCATCACCAGCCTCGTAATTCTCGATGCTCTCCACGATCTTCCCGTGGACTACAGCGTACTCCATACCCGTCCCCTTTTTGGGAATGGGGGTAAAGCCCAGAAGATCCTGCAGCTCCAGGTCACTGTAGCCGTCCCTCCACTCAATGCTCCGTCCTTTAAAGGACAGGCCAGTGATCGCGGCATAATCAGAGGGTGTGACTGTGGCCTCACCCCAGAAAAAATAGAATGTGTGAGTCGCATCCCACCAGTGCTGTGCCAAAGCAAAGATCAGACCCTTGCTCTTGGAGAACTTAACCAATCCCCTCAAGCACTCGATAAACTCGTACAATCCAGTCCCAATGACGATCTGTCTCGGACTCATCAAAGCTCCTCGGCCCAAGACTGGAAGCCGGTCCCACAGGTCAACCACAGCCTCCACTGACCCTCGAGTCTTCAGCTTATTCAGCTGCTCCGTCACGAAACGATCTCCACCCTGCAATTGAAAAAAGAAAATGTCAAAAAAAAAAATTGCATTTGCATCAAAAAAAAAGAAAAAAAAAAAAAAAAGAAAATCGGGCAAAGCATAATGGCATACAATGGACTCAGCCCCATTTTTCTTGCACGAAAGAAAAGATTTTCAACAAGCATCATCCATCATGCAAAAAAAAATAATAATAAATAAAAAAACTAAAAAAAATGTGTCAATAACATTGAGTCAACGAAAGAAAAATTTCGTCCCATTTTTCATGAAATAGGATACATAAACAATTTTTTCACCATTCATTCATCCAATCAAGGGAACGAAAAATCCGTCTCATTTTCACAAAAAATCATATTTTCTACAAAAAAAAAAAAACGCATTCATATCATTCATATCATTCACATCACATTGCGAGAATTCTACATGCAACAAAAAGTCCGTCCCGGATTTGGGCAAATTTTCATCTCATATTTCAAAATGGCAAAATGCCCATTCTTTTTTCCAAAGAAAGTACACATTTCGGGTTACCCATAAACTCAGTACAACATGCAAATCATCAAAATCAAGGTTCAAAGCCAAGAACATAATTTTCGAATTTTCATTGCATTTTTCGAATTTAAAAAAAAATGGCAAAATGCCCATTCTTTTTTCCAAACAAAATGCACATTTCGATTACCCACATACTCATTACAACATGCAAAGCATCAAAATCAAATTTCAAGCCCAAGAAAATCAATTTTCGGATAAAAAAAAAAAATCACAAAAAAAAAATAAAAATATTTCAAGCAAAAATCGACAAAGGGAATGGAGAGATTCGAAGTATACCATACGGAGACTCGGATCAGAAGCCCAATGTTGCCACGCATCGGGGTATGGCTCCTCCGCAATCGATTGCGAAAGTGTGTAATGCCTCCTCATTCGAACAAGCTCCAAGCGCCTCTCCGCTACCGGACCGCGTCCTTGGCCTTGAATGGCAACTTTCCTGTGTTCCATTGCTCGAAAATCGAAGAAAATTGGAAGATTTCGAAGCTTTCTGGGCCAACAATGGCGGTTTGGCACTTTCTCTCTCGTCTCTCTCTCGTGGAACAGAAAATTGGGAAGAAGGAACCAAAAGGGCGGCGGCCCTCTTTTAAAACCAATCTGACTTCCATTCTGGCCCGCGCGGATGAGATTGAAGGGTCAAAAAGACCGTTTTTCCCTTTAAAAATCTCAGGCTCTGCAGTTTAGTCCTCAACTTAACAAGAGTTAACCAAAGTTAACCCCCTCTTCAAAAGAGCTTAACGGCAGTCAAACGTAAGTCCGATTTCTCCGAGAAAGATAACGGAATCCCGTTTCTTTCATCAAAATCATCAACGGCAGTCAAACGTAAGTCCGATTTCTCCGAGAAAGATAACGGAATCCCGTTTCTTTCATCAAAATCATCAAACGGCAGTCAAACGTAAGTCCGATTTCTCCGAGAAAGATAACGGAATTCCGTTTCTTTCATCAAAATCATCAACGGCAGTCAAACGTAAGTCCGATTTCTCCGAGAAAGATAACGGAATCCCGTTTCTTTCATCAAAATCATCAAACGACAGTCAAACGTAAGTCCGATTTCTCCGAGAAAGATAACGGAATCCCGTCTCTTTCATCAAAATCATCAACGGCAGTCAAACGTAAGTCCGATTTCTCCGAGAAAGATAACGAAATCCCGTTTCTTTCATCAAAATCGTCAACGGCAGTCAAACGTAAGTCCGATTTCTCCGAGAAAGATAACGGAATCCCGTTTCTTTCATCAAAATCATCAACGGCAGTCAAACGTAAGTCCGATTTCTCCGAGAAAGATAACGAAATCCCGTTTCTTTCATCAAAACCTTCCCGGCAGTCAAACGTAAGTCCACGGAATCCCGTTTCTTTCATCAAAATCATCAACGGCTATCAAACGTAAGTCCGATTTCTCCGAGAAAGATAACGGAATCCCGTTTCTTTCATCAAAATCTTCACCGGCAGTCAAACGTAAGTCCGATTTCTCCGAGAAAGATAACGAAATCCCGTTTCTTTCATCAAAACCTTCCCGACAGTCAAACGTAAGTCCGATTTCTCCGAGAAAGATAACGAAATCCCGTTTCTTTCATCAAAACCTTCCCGGCAGTCAAACGTAAGTCCGATTTCTCCGAGAAAGATAACGGAATCCCGTTTCTTTCATCAAAATCATCAACGGCAGTCAAACGTAAGTCCGATTTCTCCGAGAAAGATAACGAAATCCCGTTTCTTTCATCAAAATCTTCCCCGGCAGTCAAACGTAAGTCCGATCTCTCCGAGAAAGATAACGGAATCTCGTTTCTTTCATCAAAATCATCAACGACAGTAAAACGTAAGTCCGATTTCCTCAGCAAAAGCTAACAAAATCCCCAGTAAAGTCGACGGAATCCCGACGGCCGTAAAACGTAAGCCCGATTTTTCTCCAACGAAACCCCCAGCAGTGTTTCGAACTACGATTGGCTTGATTCCTCTTAAGGATACGTAGGTAGCCTACCAAAGGTCCAGCCACCCGACCAAAACGGTCACCCTCTCCTTCGGCAGCAGACGAAGTCCACTGAAGGACCATCCATCCCAAACCATTAAGGGAAAACATTTCAAATCGAGGTCCGAGGCACCTAAAAAGCCATCATCATCAAGGTCCGAGGCACCTAAAAAGCTATCATCGCCAAGGTTTGAGGCACCTAAAATGCCATCATCAAGGTCTGAGGCACCTAAAACGCCATCATCTTCAAGGTTTGAGGCACCTAAAATGCCATCATTACCAGGTTGACGCCTCAAAATAGTCATTCCAGGGTCAAAGACCCGAACTACGACTGGCTTGATTCCTCTTAAGGATACGTAGGTAGCCTATCATTAGGTTCAGCCATCAGACCAAAACGGTCATTCCTATCCCCAGCAGAGCGGATATACAACTTTAGCCATCAGACCAAAATGGTCATCTCTTATCCCCAGCAGAGTTTCTTTCAAAGCAACCGATCACGTAACTCGCTCGCCAGGTTGACATCCTAAAACAGTCACTCCAGGGTCAAAGACCCGAACTACGGCCGGCTTGATTTCCATTCGGGATACGTAGGTAGCCTATCTCTAGTTTCAGCCACTCGATCACTTGATCATCCTATCAAATATGGAGCCTTACTCTTATCGACGACCCCGCTTCCTTCGAAAGCACCGTCGCCGAGGGGCTACTGTAAGTGCTCCAATTTGAGTTGTTAGCATTTTCGTTAGAAAATTAACGAAAGTCTTAACATTCCTAACATTTCTAACAATTCCTAACTTTTCTAACAAAGAAAGGGTAAAGTAGGCATTGCTATTTAAAGATAAACCAAGAAAAGAATCTTAAAAAGAAAAGAAATTGAAAAAATCCGAATCTGGTAAGCTGAAAAACAACAACCAGTTTGAATTTTCAAAAGATATTCCTTGTGTCCAAAGCCTGGAGCTGCATTTAATGAACAGTGCACACTTCCACTATGGCCCGCGCGGATGACTTTGGAATTTTCAGAGGCCTATAAATTAAGCCCTTCAGTCTCAGAAAAAGAAAAAAAAGAACACAATTCACAGCAAATCCTTAGCGAAAAATAGGGAGAAAACAGTGGGAATCCCCTTGAATTGCCACCATTTTCTCTTGAATATTTCCCAAATATCACTCACTCCAAACACTCTCAAATCACTCTCATACATACACTAACCCAAGCTTAAATCACCCCTTAGGAGGAGGATTAGAGAGAAAACATAGAGGACTTAATTGTTATCTACTTGTTTTCTCTTTGACCAACTCTAATCACAAACCCTAAACACATTCAAACCCTAAACACTTTCAAACCCTAAACACATTCAAACCCTAAACACTTTCAAGCCTTGAATCCATTCAAACACAAAACACAAAGAATATAGGTATAACCTCCTTCTCCTTACCCTAAAATTCTCTCATCCATGCATGCATTTTCAAACTTCAAAATGTAGTTTGTTCATCTTCTTGCCCTAGATCCAAGAGGATCACCATGGAAGTTCATCTCCATGGATGATCCTCTACAAGGATCAACATTCTTTTCAAAGTGTCTTTACTTACTTGCAAACATATTTTCAAAACCCTAAAAATCATTTTTATACATCAAATCTTCATTTTCAAGGATAAAATTCCCCTTCCCAAGCAAATGAAATGCTTAAGTCCTAATGTACCCTAAGGATGGTTTGATATAGTAGATCACCACTAAAATGTCTAGTGAATACTAATCAAAGCCTAAGGAAATGGGGACAAGCATGGATGCCAAACCCCCTTTAAAATCATGTTTTTCTTCAAGAGGAAGTTGCTGTCCCGTAGCCTTTCTCTAAGACCTCTGTCCATGGTCTAATTTTTTGTACATACATAAACTTGGAATTTGGTGTTGACTACAAAATACTTTTTGTATCCAACATCTCGAGCTTTCCATACATATTTTTACTTTATTTTTTTCGTGAGTAAAACTCCCTTTTTCAAATTTTCTTTTAAAGGTCAGTTCCTCAGTCTCTGGAAATCCAGATTTCATATCTGATGTTTCCAGAAGATTTTGGTCCACCAAATCATCTCCAAATGGAAAAGTTATTTTACAAAAACCTTATTTAAGGTGATTTGAACAACTTTCATTCTCGGACTATCCCCAGATTTCGAAGTTTTAAAGCTCTTAAATCCATTTTAAAATCAAGTGTCCACTGCCTTTTTCATTCTGGCAGAATTGGTTTTCAACTTCAAAAAATCTTTTGAGTACCAAAACTCAACCCAAAAATCATACCAAAAATCATGGGACTTGTTTAAAGTCTAATAAAGAGTTCCCAATTTTTAGTTTTCTCAGTTTCAACTTATTTTGGCCAAAGGAAGACACACACACACACACACAAATGGTTTTTAAGCTTGGAAGACTCGTTTTACGAGGCATTCCGGGTGAACACTAACGTTCTTCCCGGCGTGTAACGTTACCTCCGAACCCAAATCTCTAATCTCGGGCATTTTTCAAAGTTTTGGCCCTTAAAATAAAAATGGCGTGGCGACTCCGTGTTTTTTTCGATTGACTTTCAAAGAAAAGAGAAATACCAATCTTTCGGAAAAATGGCACAACATCGTTACACATACTCCAACCGGTAAGCCACACAAATCTATTTGTTGAGTGGACTTACCACTGCGTTGCCAAAGATCCGCAAACAGGACAAATGCAAAAGAAAACAAAACGAATATTAGTAACAATTCAAGAAAAAAACTGAATATAATAAACTGAAAATAAAGAGAGTAGTATAAAAGTTTCGGCTTATGCCCAAGTATCCTTATTCTTCCGAAAGCCAGTCATAATCCAAGGCACCGATCCAAAGCGTTACTGTGAAACCGAAAGCATCATAGCAGTCCCAAAAAAATCAAGCCCAAAAATTCCAATTCCAGCCTAATTCGGTCATGTCCGACAGCCTAATCCTCAAAAAAAAAAAAAAAAAAAAAAAAAAAACCACGCCCACACCCTCAGATTGCCAAGACAAACAACACACACACGCACAACTCACATTGAACGAAAAACATACACACAGAATCAAATCAAGCTTAGAAGCTGAGTGAGAGATACACCTAATCATAGAACAGAGAAACAACCAAAAGAAACCCTCAAAACAGTGTAAATCGCAGAGAAGTGCTCGTGTGTTTACTTGTGTGTTTATAAGATGTGTGTTGTGTCTGCAATGGAGAGGGTGTCGGGGTTTAAATAGGGGCCAAAAGGATCAAGATAAGGTACAAGCTTACCCGATTCGATTTTAACAACCATGGCGCAAGCGGCGGAATCGACGGTGAAGGAGCAGAAGAAGAGATCGCACAATCGACTTGAGAAAGAGACCAAGTCAAAGTCTCTCTCTAGCTGATAAAACTCAACCTTGGCTTGATAAGAGGGGAGGGATTTTGGGCCAATAACTTGGGTCACAATATTGGGCCAAAGCCCATATGAAAAATAATAACATTCTCCACCTTGGATCAAGTACCGGTTCGTGACATACCAGTGCAGTTCACGATGCACTCATAATCATTATCGCCTTAGCCTTCAGCACTTGATCTAACAAATAGTCAGAACAAAGTATGGAATACAAAATCTAGTTTATTCCTACCACGAAGAAAAGAAAAAGAACTAGACACCCCAACTCACACAAAGTTAAGAAGAGGATTTTTGGGATAAAATAACACAAGCATCAACACGAAGTATCAAAGTTCCAAATTTTAAAACAATTTAGAAATTTTGAAACAGGCAAACATTTAGTTCCCATATCAGAAGCATTAAAATTGGTGTCAATTTTTTCAAGATAAACAACATTTTTAACAATCAAATTACGAATGAAATGGTACCTAACATCTATATGATTAGTTCTATCATGAAAAACAAGATTCTTACCCAACTGAATGTCAGATTGACTATCGAAAATATTATCACTTTGTCATTTAGAAAACCAATTTCAGAAATTAAACCTTTAAGCCATATGGCCTCTTTTATAGCCTCAATTATAGCCACATATTCAGATTCTGTCGTAGACAGAGCCACAATTGGTTGTAGCTGAGATTTCCAACTAATACAAGAGCTACATAACGTAAAAACATATGAAGTGGTAGATTTTCTATTGTCCCTATCATTGGCATAATTAGAATCAAAATAATCAACCAATTTTATATCATCATCACACTTAGCAAACTTCAAACCATAACTTATCGAATGCTTTAACTACCTCAACAACCATTTGAGAGCTTGCCAATGGGGCAATCCTGGGTTTGACATATAACGGTTTAAACACGAAATAGCATAAGCAATATCGGGGTGGGTACTAACCATTTGGTACATAACAGAACCAAGAGCATTCGAGTAAGAAATGTTTTTCATTTGTTCTAGATCAAAGTCATTTTGGGGGCACTGCTCTTTACTAAGCACAAAATGTGAAGCAAGAGGGGTATTAACAGGCTTAGCATCTTTTATAAAAAATTTACTTAAAATATTTTCAACATATGAAATTTAATTTAACTAAATAACAGATAAAGCACGGTCTCTGATTATATTCATGCCAAGTATCTTACTAGCATCATCGAGGTATTTCATGTCAAATTTAGCATTTAAGCAGTTTCTAACATTATCCACATATTTAGAACAGGGGCTAATAAGAAGCATTTCATCAACATATATAAGCAAGAAAACAGGCATACTAGTATCATTCTTGAAATACAAACAATGATCAAACGGACTCCACTGGAATTTCAAATCTAGCATACATTTATCAAATTTCAAATTCCACATACGAGTAGACTATTTAAGCCCATATAATGACTTTTTAAGCAAACATACATAATCAGGACAAGTATTATTAATATAACCCTCAGATTGCTTCATATAAATCTTTTCATCAATATCACCATGAAAAAAGCAGTTTTAACGTACATTTGTTTCATTTTCCAATTAAACTGAGCTACCAAATCAAGCATAATCCTAACAGTTGTGAATTTAACAACATGAGCAAATATTTCAGTGTAATCTATACCTTCTTTTTGAGTGAAACCTTTTGCTACAAGTCTAGCTTTAAATCTAATAGAGTCGGATTCATTCTTCACTTTATACAGCCACTTACAAGAAACAATTGAACAATTTTTCGATCTAGGCACTAAAGTCCAAGTATCATTAACATGCAAAAAATTCATCTCATCATTTATAGCATCAATCCACTCATTCTTGTTAGTAGAATTTAAATCTACATTATAGGTTTTAGGCTCACTATTATCAATAGATTCAAACACACTAAACACAAATGAATTCATATCAAAATTATGAAAATGTGTGAGTTGCCTAGGTATGCGTCTAAGTCTATCATGAGTGAGTTGGTACTCAGTCAAATCAGGCAACTCATTATGATCATTTTCAATATCTTCATTTTCAACATCAACATTTTGCTCATTCACAACTATAGGATCATCAATAGGAGGAATCTCATTTTCAGTTGGTGCAACAGGCTCATTAACAATATTGGGAATAGGCATATAATAGTACTCCACCGTGTTTGGAGCAGGGGGAGGGGGAGGCACATTATTCAAGCAAGAAAATTCAGTTTCATTAAACACAACATCACGGGTAATGATCACTTTGAAACCCGATTCCTCCCTTACTCATAATCTATACCCCTTAACACCCTCCGGGTATCCCAAGAAAATGCACATCCCAGTTCGAGGTTCAAGTTTATCATTTTTCCTATAGGCATACGCAATACAACCAAAAATTCTCAAATTAGCATAACCAACAGGTTTTTCAGAAAAAACAGCTTCAGGACATCTACCATTTAATGGAACAGAGGGCGACCTATTTATCAGATAGGTGGCAGTCATTACTGCCCCACCCCAAAAACGTTTGGACAAACCAGAAATAGCAAGCATGGCTCTAACACTTTCTAAAAGAGTTCTATTCATACGTTCAGCAACACCATTTTGTTGCGGTGTATAAGGCACAATCTTATGCCTTTTAATCCCATTATCAAGGCAAACATTATCAAACTCATGATTGCAAAATTCAAGTCCATTATCAGTCCTAAGAACTTTAATTGTTCTACCTGTTTGATTTTCAATCATGACTTTCCAAGTTTTGAAATTATCAAAAACATCAGATTTGTGTTTTATAAATAACACCATTTTTTCTCGAAAAATCATCAATTATAGATAAGAAATATCTATTACCACCTTGAGTGGCCACACTAGCAGGGCCCCACACATCAGCATGCAAATACTCAAGAATTTCTTTAACTAGTGGAATGATTGAGATTAGGGGGATTAGAAAAAGACACTCTATGTTGTTTACCCATCACACAAGAGTCGCAGAAAGGCGCCGAAGAGCTTTATCTCCCAAAAACACCATTTTTTGTTTAAGATATCTAAGCGTTTACTACTCATGTATCATAGTAGTTTATGCCATAAATCAGTTTTATATTCCTTAGCCATATTAGCATAATCAGGCATAGGTTCAGCAGTACAAACATACAAGTTTCTAACTTTTTTAGCTTTGAAAATCAATAAAGACCCCTTTAAAATTATCATACACCCACTACCCCATTTACTCTCAAATCCATCGTTTTCCAAAGATGCACATGATATGAGATTGTTAGCTAAATCAGACACATGTCGTACATCTTTTAGAGTTAAGCAAAACCCATAATCAAATTTGAGACAAACATGTCCAAAACCAACAATCTGACACTTTTTATCATTAGCTAAAGAAACAGATCCAGTTTTCATTTCAATATATGTATGAAACATGTTTTTATCAGGTGTCATGTGAAACGTCCATGCATAATCTAACAACCATTCATTTTTCACATAATGAACATAATTGTAAGTACCCCAATCTGGATCACCCTCTTCCGAACACACGGGAAACACCGCAGACTCACACAAACGCAGTCTCAAAGACCCGTGACACTCAAAAACCTCAAAACCCCCAACCAAATCAAGGGAGGGACCTTTCTAGGACAAAAAAGCACAAAAGGATCTCAGAGGAATTTTTCAGAAATTGGAAAAGCAAATGTGGTCCGTACGGACCTCTTTGTTTCCATGATTACTGAATCCCCTTAAAGTCAAAGATATTCCCTCAAATCCCGGAAGTAATAATTACTCAGCTACATGGTTGGTCCGTACGGACCTTTATGCATGCAAGGTTGGTCCATACGGACCTTCTTGCAACCAGACATCATCATGGCTGAATCTTCTTAAAGTCCACATATTCCCTCAAATCGAGGAAAACAAAAAACTTGGATTACCTGGAAGGTCCGTACGGACCTTCTTGCACAAATCTGGGTACTATAAATAGAGGGCTCCCCCTTCCTCATTTCACACATCTCCCTCTTCTCTCCTCTCCCCCCAGCCTTCTGGCATCCCTCTAAGTCCTCTCGAGGCACTCACGGCCCCTTTCGGATCCTTCCGAGGCCTTTCGAGCTCCCTTGTGGAGCTCCGAAGCCTCTTCGAGCGCTCCCACGATGCTCCCGCGCTGCCCCGAGGCACTATCGAGGTACTCTGAGGCCCCTCGTGGTACTCTGAGGCCTTGCCTGGTCTTTCCCAAGGCGTCCCAGCTCTTTTCGAGTCAAACCGGCGATTCCGGCCCACGCCGAACCTCTGCCCGAGTGATCCCTGTGATCCCAACGCACGCCGAACCTCTGCCCGAGTGATCCCTGCGATCCCAACGCACGCCGAACCTCTGCCCGAGTGATCCCTGCGATCCCAACGCATGCCGAAACTCTCCCCGAGTGCCTACTTGACGATCCCAACGCACGCCGAAACTCTGTCCGCAGACAACCGGCTCATCCCGAAGCAAAACCGGTCCGTTCCGGAACACTATTCCATCCTCAAACACTATTTCCCCGCGGAAGACAGACACGAACCAACATTGGTAAGGCTTCCTTCCTACACTATTTCAATACATTTCAATAAAGCAGTGTACAATGTAGACATCCGATACATCATGCATTTTTAAAAAAGCACATACACACACACACAACAGTTAAAGAATATAAGGGGTACCGAAAGACTCGTTTTTATGAGGCGACTCGGGTGAGCTCTAATATTCTAATATTCTCTTCCCGAGGAGTCATCTGACCTCCGAACTCAAAAATCTCATCACACAAAAACAATTTATTTTTAAACTGATGCCCTTTTTTAATGTTTTGGGCTTAATAAAAACGGCGTGGCGACTCTACAAGCAAAAACACAGCGAGACACCTCCACCGACACAACGTCAAAGCAAACGGAATAGCCAGATGCCAGGGCGCGAACGCGCTGCCTCTCGGATCCGGGCAACTTCCAAAAGTGACGAGTGCGAGATGCAGGGGCTCCGCGCGCGAGCCGGATCCCGGGTAATTTCAGTTGGCGACTCCGCTGGGGATATTTTGTTTTAAAAAACTTTTAAACAAAATAAAATATCTTTAAAACGATGATGAGGGTCAAACTTTCATTTTTACCCCTTTTCTTTAACTGTTGTGTGTGTGTGCATGTGCTTTACTTTTATTTTACAAAAAAAAAATACAAAAAAATGCATCAATATACATCTGTGTACATATATTTAAAATTCTTCAAAAACTTCTGTTTTACTCAGAAAAAGAATTTTAGAGACCGCACACTACTCGCACTGCTGCCTCGGTTACACCACACGCTACTCGCACTACTGCCTCGGTTACACCGCACGCTACGCGTACTGCTGCCTCGGTTACACTGCACACTACAACCCTTAACCCGGGGTGGTCTTAGTTGCTGTTCGTTTGGCCTTCCTATGCCTCTCGGACGCGCACGGGATCATCCCAAACATCCCTTCCTAGCCAAGCGTCAACCCTGCACGTTCGAGTCTTGAGTCACACTTTGTCCAGACTCGGTTGGTTTTTACCCAGTCCGTGTCATACAGCCTGGATACATATCCCATGCCGGCCATTTTCTGAGTCGAAGCTCGGAACTCAAGATCCCTTGCGCAAGCAAAGCGATGAAAGGTCATGCTAAAATCTTGACCTGATCTTGATTTCCGAAGCTACACCCAGACGATGTTCCGTCCCTGATATACATCCATGCCCACATGACACCATGTCATCAAGCCTTTAATACGTCAGCCATGATGATATGACCCAGTCAACGCCTAACGTCACAGATCCCTTGCGCAAGCAAGGTAAAGAGAGGTCATGCCGAACTCTTGACCCGATCTTGACTCAGTGGCCGGCTCGGTTCACTATTCACATGGCTAACGCATTAAAACGAACATGACAGGCTCGGTCCTTAGGTTCGATTTTTCTTTTAGGCCGGTGGAAACCGCTTGCCCTATAAGACCCTCGCTCAGCCGCCCACCCCGTGATGTCGAAATACGGGTGCAAAACGAGGGGCTTATAGCCGCACAGATGGTCTCCACTGACCCAGGATCTAGCATAGTTACGAAAAAGAAGAGCAATCTTTTCCAACCTACCTAGGACTCTGAGAAAATACGTTTTAAGTAAATTAAAACAACAAAAAAAAGAAGAAGCGGAAACCGCATGTCACGTGAGCCTTCCCCCTTTTATCCCGAACGGCCTTCCCATGTCTAAACCTTTCCCTTTACCCCCCTCCAGCGAACCGAGAGTGGTTGAGAATACCCGGGAGCCGCCTTTTCAGTATCGAGGTCACAAGGTCCGACAACCCTTCCAGTTCAACGGTCCGCACCGTCCGCTACTCCCCCATGACGGGATCAACAGATAACAGTGAGGGAAACGGAACCCAGCCACTAAGGAACCTTCAGACAATGGAGGAGGTGCTGCGAGCCTTCGAAACTATCAAGAAGCGCCAAGAAGAGAAGCAAGCTTGGATCGTAGACACCCTGCGTCTTCGAGGAACCGTTGCAAAGGTCGCCCCAACTCGATGGAACCTTCGTTCTCATAGAAGACGAAGAAATGCCAGCTCCCTCGGTTTCTCAAAGCTATCAGCAGGTCCCGCCTCTGCCAAGCTACGAGATCCCAGCAACACAAAGCAGCTCTCGCTCAAAGCTCCACTCAGGCGTCAGTCAAGCAGCTCCGACATGCCCGCCTCGACACGGTCGGTTTCCGGCTCTGCACCCCCAGAGCTCGCATCAACGGCACACATACGTGCACTGCTCTTGCCGCGTATCCCAATGCATCTCGGTATCCCCCAGGATTCAATCCTCTGCCTCTATACGAGCCTCGCATCCATAACCAAAAATCCCCATGCTTAGCTGGGACAGGCATCCCAAGCGGATATCCCGACATTTCAATCCTGCCACCGCTAGTCTGCCACTTGGGGCTAATGAAACATTTCCCCAATTCCCAAACACATCCCTTTGCGGACCAGGCAATCACGCCCTTAACTTCAACACTCCAGGGTATGGGTTGGTATATACTCAACTACCTCCCCAAGACTCCCGAATGGCGATCCCATCAGCCAATCCACCTCCATTTTTGGTTTCCATCCTCGAAAATGGCAACCCGCCTCAACCTGCCGATCCCCACATGGCTTGGCTAATCGAGCAAATGAAGGACATGCAAGGCAAGCTAGCCAGTTCTCGAAAGGACTCCCTCCTGCCTACTGATCCAAACAAGGTGGTCCCACTCCCTCCGAAATTCAAGATGCCAGAAATGGAAAAGTTTGACGGGACAGAATGCCCAAAAACCCACATCGACACTTATGTATTGGGAATGAGAGCCAAAGAGGCAACCCCTCAACAGATGGCGGATCACTTTCAGCATTCTCTCAAATCTACAGCGCTAAGGTGGTTCCTCAATGTAAAGGCAGAAAACCGCTCCACATGGGACCAAATCAGCGAGATCTTCCTGGAGAAGTACCGCGCCAACCTTGAGTGGGAGACAAACCGCCACGATCTGCAAGCCACTGAACAAAAGGATGACGAACCAGTAGGCGAGTTCTACAAAAGATGGAATTGGAAGCTTAGTGAGATAATGGATCCGCTTTCCAAAGAAGAGCAAATGGACATCTTCCATTCCTGTCTCAAACCATCTCTGAGGACCTTGATCAGCCATCACTTCTATCCAGATCTCCGTGCCATGGTCAACGCCGGAACCAAGTTCGAGAAGACCCTGAGTCTTCAGAAGACAACAGCAACCCCTGCTTCGTCTTACCGCTATCGGACAAACCTGTCAACTTCAGCACCTGTCCCGAACAAAGGAAAAGAAGCGGCTGGAACGGTACACTACATCCAGAACGGAGCTCAAGTAAACCGTGATCAGACACTCCCAAGGAACAACAATCCCCCTCGCATCCCACAGTTCCAGCACTTTGACAACCTCGAAATGCCTCTAGGCCAAGTATTTGAAGCATTGGTAAAGCGAAATCTCCTCAAGCCTCTCGAGAATTTCCAACCAAAGACTCCCAAGCCCAACATGGATATGAGCAAGCACTGCGCCTTCCACAACTACCCCGGCCACACCACCGACAATTGCTTTGTGCTAAAGCAAGTGGTCCAGGGGCTAATCGAAGAGGGAAAGTTGGAACGCCCTCGTGGCCCCAATACCATCGGAAATCCATTCCCCCGAAATGACAGGGTAAACGCGATAGCCTTCGACGAAACTCCAAGCGAGAGCAGGCCCCCTGCAATTTCTGAAACCGTCACCATGCTATCCCGCTATGACTGGGAACGTGAAACTAGAGTCAAATGGTCCCGTGATCGGGAATCTAGACAAGAACGCCCAAGGGCAACTGTCTCCCTACGATCTCTGCCACGACCAAGGCATACCAATGGATGGATCAAACGCTCCCCAGAAGAGACTGAGTAAAACGGCAGCACGGGAAGCGGTCTAGCCTTCACAGACGATGATTTGCCGATGTGTGAGAATCGACACAACGAGGCCCTCCTTATCCTCATAAAGATAGAGATGTTCTACCTCCCGAACGTCTTGATCGATAACGGCTCCGCATTCAACATCATTTCCTTGAGCACACTGAAACGCCTTCGCGTCGACCGCTCCTTGATGAGACCTTCGCCCCGGATAATCTGAGCTTACGACTCTACTCCACGCCCTGTCGTAGGAGTCATCAATCTGAGGATCCAATTCGACGCACAACTGGAGTCGGTAGAGTTCTAAGTCGTGGAAATCAAACCAACCTTCTCTGCCCTGCTGGGACGACCTTGGATACATCAGATGAAGGAAGTATCATCTACTCTTCACCAATGCGTGAAATTCATCAACTCCAAGGGAATGCTCGAGGTAATCCGCGTAAGCAGCATAATGGCAAGTGCTTGGCCAGCAAGCTACGACCCAAAAGAAGGTCCCGACATGACCGAATACTCTTCTGCAGATGAGTCTCCAGTCCTGTCCCGCTACGAAGTGGATCCCTACATCCACGCTCTAAGCCGCGACGAGCTAGAAATCGAAGAGCTCATGGGTCAAGACGACAACTCCGACATATGCGACTGCGAAGAATGCTTAAGAGAGGATCAAGAGATGGACGCCCAGATGGAGATTGACCGAGGAGTAGACCCCTACTTCACCGAAAACCCTCTTGCAAACTGGCTCATCACCGACCCACTGGTACAGGATAACCCTCTGGCCGACACTCTCGAATCTCACGGGGACAACCATCACAGCATAGTCCAATTCAACATCCCGGTGTCTGACCTAGATGAGCAGTGGCGCAACCTCCTCCAAGGCCTAATCAGGGAAGGAGATATAGCATGCCCCCTCGAGTCAGACATTTTAAATGTCGTCCAAGCAAAGATCCCAGATAAAGAGGCAGATTCTATGAAAATGATCAACATCAGCAAGAATCAACTCCGAATCAGCGAATGCTTCGCCCTCCTGGAAGTAGCTCTCAATGACTTCTATCATCAAGGACCCCCAAGGACTGGTAACAACACTAATGGAGGGACATCATCAAGGGAGCAACCAAAAACCTCCGCGATCTGGTTTGAAGTCGAACAACATGCAAGCTTTCCTCCGGGATCCGTGCCAACTGAAGATTGGCCACCAAAGCCATCGCTACTCCCTCTAGAGCTACAGCCTGCCAAGAGTAATGAAGCCTGGTCCAATCCCTCATTGCCTATAGTCTAGCTTCGAGTCATGTTGTCTGTGAATTTATGTCTTCCGAGTCATCTGATGGCTCTATGCCAGAAGATCGTGAGTCCATAATCAACAATGTATAGTCTTTACGCTTTCAATAAAAGGTCCGACCTTTCTAAAATATCCTTTCATTGCATCTTTTAACAAATGATGAATTAACTAACACGCAACCCTTAATCACAATTCATCTAAACAAAGAAGCAAGCACATTAATTGAATAAATGCATAAAGCAAACATTTAAGCATGTTGTCAAACGAGAGAAAAAACGGGCCCAAGCTGCCGAGAAGGTTTTAATCACAGCAATTTGGGAAACTGCTGAAGAGCCAAAGAGACACAAGTCAGAAGCCTCCTCACCAGCACAGTCAAGATCTTCCAATACCTCAAGAACGGGGAAACCGCCTTCATGGATGAGGAAGGTCAACATAGGGAAGGAGTCAAAGCCAAGAGCATCATGGCCCTAAAATGCCTCGCCTCTCACTTTGTCATCCTTGGGGACATGCTATACAAAAAATGCTACCAAGGACCACTCCTACGATGCATCAGCCAGGGAGAAGCAAGCGAGCTCATGAACGAAGTCCACAATGGGGCTTGCGGTCCCCACATGAACGCCAGAGCCGTGATGCAAATCATTCTTCGGATGGGCTACTACTGGATCTCCATGGAGGCAGACTGCATCCACTTTATCCGAAGCTGCGACAAGTGTCAACGGTTCTCCAACCTCAATCATCTACCTCCTCACGATCTCTAATGCATGACTACGCCCTGGCCCTTCGCCACATGGGGAATCGACGTCATCGGGAAGATCGCTCCACCAGGCAACAATGGCCACGAGTTCGTTTTAGTAGCCATCGACTACTTCACCAAATGGGTCGAAGCCAAGTCCTACAAGGTACTCACCTCAAAGAAAGTTGCGCATTTCCTCAAGGAAAATATCATCTGCCGATACGGCATCCCGAACGAAGTCATATTAGACAATGGCTCCCACTTCGAGGGAGAATGCGACAGACTGCTAGCCGAATTCAAGATCACACGCCACAAGTCTTCTCCCTACCGGCCACAAACGAACGGCGCCGTAGAAGCAGCAAACAAGACCCTCGAACGGATCATCCGAAAAATGACCACCCGAGGACAAGATTGGCCTGAGAAGCTGCACCTTGCACTTTAGGGCTACCGAACATCAGTCAGAACAGCCACGGGAGAAACCCCATTCGCCCTGACATACGGGATGGAGGCAGTCCTTCCCATTGAATTGGAAATTCCCTCACTCCGAGTGCTGCTGGAAAATGAAATCAACGAAGTCGAATGGCTCCGAAGTCGACACGATGAATTGGCTCTGCTAGACGAGCGACGACTAAAGGCCATGGAACACGTCCGAGCCTACCAAAGCAGGATGGCTAGAGCTTTCGACAAGAAAGTCAAGTCCCGAGACATCAGGGAAGGCGAACTGGTACTCAAAGAAAAGCCTCCCACTCGAACCAACCCACTGGGAAAATGGGAACCAACATGGATCGGCCCTTTCGTGGTTCAAAAGATCTTCTCCGGAGGTGCCATGAAGCTGACAGACCTAGACGGCAATCCCTTCATGAATCCAGTCAACGAAAGCAAACTTCGCAGATACTTCGCCTAAAGAAGAACAACTGTGCATCTCTTGGCACTACATGTAGTGTCGAACTACACAAACCTGAGCCCTCTAGTCCGGGGGAACTTAGGCAACCTTAATTGGTCCGGTCTAAAAACACACAAAAAAGTCAAAAGTTTGAATGTCAACCAAGACCTCCATCAAGCTACACACTTTCCAAGAGCATGCCCCCACCATCACCTTGACCAAGTCAAACGACGGCGGAAACATCAAAGGACATCCGAAGGTCACTCAGCATCCAACGACTGACCCATGTCTGCTTCCAAGCCAAGGGCTTGTCTTCGCCCTCACGCGCTTCAAAAAAAAAAAAAGAGCTCAAACAAAGGCTTTCAAAAAAAAAAAAAGAACTCAAGCAAAGGCTTTCAAAAAAAAAAAAAGAGCTCGAGCAAAAGGCTCTCAAAAAAATAATAAGCTCAAGCAGAAGCTACAAAAGAGGTCAAGAGCCCGACGCCAACGAGCAAGAGGCAAGGAAGCTACGGAAAAGACCGTCAAAACGACTTGTCAGGGGATCATCCAACCTCTCAGCCAAACACAAAGCCCAAGCAAAAGGGATTGCCGTCAAGGCCCGGGCTGCTTCAGTCCGCAAATGCAAACAGAAAAGTCCAAAGATGGACGTCGTCGAGGCTCACAAAAGAAACAAAAGCGAAGAAGAGATCTTGCATCTCGAAAAAGCTTTAAAAGTAAATCACAAATCACTAACGATTACAACATTTCTTGATGAGTTCAAGCACGGTCTACTCTCAAGTTCACAACATGCTAAAAGACAGCTTAATACATTTAACAAATAATGTGTTTGCAATGCAATGAATGGATACCTAGGAGGTCATTCTGCGCCATCTGCGCTTGTCCCCTCGCCATTCTTCCCTTTATTCCCTCATCCCCGGCGAGTCTTCTTTCGCTCCAGGCGAGCCAGCTCTGTGTCCCTCAGTCCGAGATCAGGGGTCCTCCCTGTAGAGTCAAACAATCCAGCAGCTCTCAGGGCTTCATTCGCCCGTGCTTCAGCTCGGATCTCCTCCCTGCGAGTCTGCAAAAGAGGACCTCTCCCCGTCAGTCGGTCAAATCTAGTCTCGTAGTCAAACAAAGTGTCCCCCGTAACATCCTGAGGGTCAGACCAGGCTTCAGCACTCCTAAGGCAATAGCTACTACGGCAATCGGGCCCCAGAATCGCTCTACGCCTGTTCCCCAAAGCCACTTGGGAGCCGACCACGCCGCTCATACCGGGCCAGTGCTTGGGTAGTCAATACGACACTCTCCCGACGTCTAAGGAGCACCACAGGAGGGAAAGCGGAATACTTCCATACCCTCAGAAAATACAAAAGAGCACCTGGAGCTGCCATATAAAGAGGAGCTACCTCCGCAGTAGCAAGGTCATCCCAGCCCAACAAAGGCTCCTGCTTCACCCCGAACTGCCGGGAAACAAGTGACGGAATATAGAAGGAGGACCAAGACAAACCTGGAACTATGACCACATAGGACCCTTCTGAAAGGCCCTCCTAGTCTCAATCCCCGGTGCGGAACCCACCAACAGATCTGATGCGTACCAAGCCGTGCCATCCATCTCTCCCAGGCGGACTGATCCATATCCAACACAAGAGGTCGCCGAGCAAATGACCACGGGCTAAACGACGTCGGAGCCTCGGGCATGGCCTGAAGTCTCTCTCGCAGCCACAAGGTGAGCAAAGCAGGGCTTCCCCCTCTCATGAACCGATCCCCAGTCACCAGACGGTCAATACCATGAAGAGTCTCCCCCAGCACCAACGGTACTATATCGTCTCCAGCTCTACAGTACCCAACCACATCTAGCAAAGCGCCATCGCAAACCCCAAGGGAGCTGACCATGAAAAGCGTCGCTATCACGCACAAGGCAAATGCATCCCAAGAGACATCACTCTCATCATCAATCATAAATCGCTCTGGCAGCGCAGAAATGTCAATATGACCCGAATCAAGGATCATGCCCTGCACTTCTCCCAACGAAGTTTGAAAAAAGCATGCAAGCTTCACACTCACGGCGGCACCGCCAATCAAAGGAAGCGAGATGGCCTCCACCTCCGGTCCTCCAATCAAAGCCCGAAAATCCTCGAAGGTGGGCACCATCTCATTGTAGGAGAAGCAATACACATGCCTCCTAACATCCCAGAACTTCGCGGCAGCCCGCAACAATTCCCAATCAGGAACCAACTCCTTAAGGGACCAAACCGAGCAAAGTCGAAACCTTACCTCGAAAGCCCGCCTCTGATGCCTCATACGGTATCGCATCCACATTTTCAGCCGCTCAAGGAAGTATGCTTGCCGCTCCTTCGAAAGCCTCGGCAAAATTCTTGGAACATACGAAGAATCCATGGCAAAAATGGAGGTTCCTAGAGAAAATGGGGAAGAAAGCTCGAAAATGGCTGCAAATGGGAAGTGGGAAAAGTCCAGACATCCAGAAAGCATTTATCCCTTCCCAAAAGCAAAGGTGATCCGTACGGACCTCTTTGCATCCCAAGTTGGTCCGTACGGACCTTGTTGCATCATGGTCCCACTTTTCCAGCAAACAGTACAACAACCACTGTTCTCAGCAGGACCTTGCTCCAAACTGCCCAAACTCTGGCCAAAGCCATTTCCGGCAAGCATACACTACCCACAAACGCACTCCCAGCTCACGTGGCATGCACAAATAATAAAATAGCAACAATTCCTAGGACAATTCCCGGGAATCACAAAATACGGCATTACATCTTAAAATAAAATATTTTGCGGTGCAAATGCGAATGTTTTATTACAGGTACACATAATGTCTGTTGCTAAACAAAAAAAAAGGGAGATATGGAAAGAGGGAAAGTAAATGAGCCCTAATCCAACTCTTCATCATCATCATCACGCGAGAGTCAGGCATCCCGGCAAACTCGCCAGCCACACCCTCGTCGTCAGAATACTGAACCCCCTCCTGGGCTGGGTACTCAAAGTACTCGGAAGGGTCAAACCCGGCAAAAGGATCGAAGAAGGCGGGCTCAGACGAGACTCTCTCCCGGTGCCTCTGCGAAGGCGAGGCGGTGAAAGACCGGCTGCCTCTGGACTCCCGAAGACGTCCCGGCATCCATGCTATGCCGCCCCGAGAGGTCCCTCCAAGCTGCTGCCCCGGCTCGGCTCTCGGTGGGGGAACGTCCACAGAATGCCTCGAGGGCATCGGCTCGTACGCCGGCACACGCCGAGAAGACCGGCAAGACAGCTTCCCCGCCATCTTCTTCGCAAAGGACCGCATCGCCACATAACGGCGGGTCAGCGTGTCAAAGGCTCTCCCCGGGACCTGCACAAGCAAACAGCCAAAGAAACGCTCAGCTAAAGAGATACAGGCAGACAAAAAAAAATACAGAAAAGATGCCAAGATGGAAAAGAGTAAGCACACTCACCGGCATATCCGGGTCAACCCGGTAGGCAGCAGGAGCCTGCTCAGGGACGGGTACCGACACCCTCTGCCTCGACGAATCCCCACGAACATATGTGAAGTCCGGCCTAGGCATCGGAACCTCTGGGGGACTTGGCGGGCCATCCTGCCTCTCCCTCGCCAACACATGTGGCATCCTCAACTTCCTCCTAACGAAGGCCCCATACTCCTCTCCATACAAAACAAACTCATCGGCACTCACGCCGCCTAGATATCTCTCAAACTCCAACACGTCCATATCACGTGAATCCATCGTCCCAAAAGGTGGGTCCCTCGGAGCCAGGGGGAGCATACCCGGGCCATGCTGCCAGAAGACCCTCTCTCCCAAATACATGACATCGCAGGTCAGGCCTCGCAGCATCTTTCTCTGCGCCGTCACCACGGGACCACCCTCAAACTCGTCATCCCCATATCGAGCCCTGGGGTACAGAGCAAACTCCGCCGGGCTATCTCTCCCCAGGTGCTCCTGCACATCCCCGTAGGCGATGGTCAGCTTCCCCCTACTAGTCCTCCTCCTCCTCGCCGGACGGGCCCAGCCCAACATAGCAGGATAGGCCGCTATGGCCTCAGCATCTCGATCCCACGGGAAGCACCGGAAGATCTCATAGAACCACACCTGCGACAAAAGTACAAAAAGCTCAGTGCAAAAGAAAACGGAGAAATGACAGATTGCTAAATCAAAAACAGCAATAAACTCATACATCCAAAGCAAAATCAAAGCAGCCCAAAGAACTAGCCACGCATCGGCTAAACCGGTCCAAAGAGAAATAAAGCTCGGCCAGGCCCGCCTCACCCCAAGCTATCTCGCCGACCCTCTCCAAATCAATCAGACTCTCCAGCAGAGCAAAAGGAGCCGCAGTCGCGTGATTCGAGAACAGAGTCTCAGAGAGGGCAAACCACATGAAGGAGCGTGCCAGCTGCTCCGCCGTCACCAAGCCGGTACTACGGCGATAGTCCCCAATGTTGGCCGAAATCCGCATCTCTACATCACTGAACAGCATGCCCAGGCCCCTGCGAGGAAGAGGCGCAAAGCCCAACAGCTCAGCCAGCACCCCATCGGATATCCGGTCCCTCCACCGCGCTGGCCCTCCTTTGAAGGAAAGCCCGGTGATAGCAGCAAAATCGATGGGAGTCACCGTCACCTCGCCCCAGCTCAAATGGAAGGTGTGGGTGGTATCCCACCAATACTCAGACAAGCCCAGGAAGTTACTCTTGTTCTTCCTCGTATCATAAATTCCGGCCAAGTTCTCCACGAACGCGCCCAAGCCGGAAGCATAGACCAGCCTCCTAGGACTCGGCCTGCCCTCCCTAGAGATGTCCGGCGATTCTTTGCCACAGCTCCACTACTGCCTCGAGCGACCCTCGAGACTTCATCTTTTTGGCTTTCCCAGACAAAAGCCCCTCATCCTGCAGGTAAACACAGCAAAGGTACGTCAGTCACAGTACTTAATGCAAAATACCGAAAGGAAACCAAAGCATAAAAAAAAAGTCCGTCACAAAACACGGCACACATTGCATATAATTTTCACATGTAACCCGTCACAAAACACGGCATGCATTGCACATAATTTTCCCCACGCAGTCCGTCACAAAACACGGCATGTACTGTACAAATTTTCTCAACAGAGGGATTAAGCTCTACACGACACATTTTCAAAAAAAAAAAAAAAAAAAAAACCCCATCACAAAACACGGCACATATTGCACATAAACTCCCCACAAAGTCCGTCACCAAAAACACGGCACACACTACATTACACATTTTCAGCAAAGTCCGTCCCTACACGGCACATACTTTCAGACAAAAACCCGTCACAAAACACGGCACATGTCACTTTTTGTCACAAAATTTGTCCCTACACGGCAATTTTTTCACGATGTACATACAATAGAAATAGCATAAGGTACAAAACACCAAAGCATGCATTTCAAAGAGAGGCACTTTATTTCTACAAATAAGAGCTAATCTACACATTTTTGCACAAAAATCATATACCCACAATTTTTACATGCTCAATTTCAACAATTCATCACGAATTTCACAAAAGGCATGGCAAACAACAAAAGCCCCAAATATGCGAAAAACTAAAGCCTAGTTCTAGCATTCAACAATTCAAGCAAGGAATCAAGACGAAATTGATTTCTTACCTCCCCGACGTTCCTAGCTCGCCTAGTGTGCACCTCCGGATTCGGATAGAACACATTCGGGTTTCTCGATGAAGGCACAAAGGAAGTGCAATTCCTTTGAAGATCCGATCTTTGCTCAATCTCCTCTTGGCTCCGTTGACGACGACCTTTCCTTGATCTTTCCGCCATTGACAAGCAATTCAAGCTAAATGTGGAGGATTTTCTAAGGAATTTTGGGGCAACAATGGAGTTTTCTCTCCCTCTCTCTCGGTGGTTCACGAACTGGAAGAAGAAGAATGGGGAAATGCCTCGGTTCTGAAGCTGGTCAAAACCTGGGAACTGTAAAAATCAACATTGGTCCGTACGGACCTCTTTGCAGAGAGAGAAGATTCGTACGGACCTTCTTGCAACATGAGGCCAAATTACTTCTTTGCCCTTATAATCTTTGCCCCTGGCTGTTCAAAGGCCTATTTCAGCAGATTCAATGCAGTTTGGTCATTAACCCAACAAAACCAACATCAGCCGTCATCGTAAGCCCGGATTTCGCCCACTAAACGGCAACTCAAACACCGGCCGTCATCGTAAGCCCGGATTTCGCCCACTAAACGGCAATGCAACCACCGGCCGTCATCGTAAGCCCGGATTTTGCCCACTAAACGGCAACTCAACCACCGGCCGTCATCGTAAGCCCGGATTTCGCCCACTAAACGGCAACTCAACCACCGGCCGTCATCGTAAGCCCGGATTTCGCCCACTAAATGGCAACGCAAACACCGGCCGTCATCGTAAGCCCGAATTTCACCCACTAAACGGCAACTCAAACATCGGCCGTCATCGTAAGCCCGGACCTTGCCCACTAAACGGCAACACAACCACCGGCCGTCATCGTAAGCCCGGACCTCACCCACTAAACGGTAAAGCAAGGGCAAAAAGGAGCCAGCACCTCCAAGCACAAATCTCAAGGCACAAAATGCCTCCAAAATGCCAAACGGTGAATCAACCACCGGCCATCAAAGTAAGTCCGAAGCCACCTTCTCAGCGGAAAAAGCCCCTACAAGGCCACATATCCCCAGCAGATGAACACCGGCAGTCATCGTAAGTCCAACCTTTTCCCCAGCGGATAAAACGCGAGACATTCACACCTCTCACAATTAAAGCACAAGGCAGCCATGCCTCCGCAAACCGCAGTCAGAAGACGAATCAAGTCCTCATGCACGACGCAACCGCAGCCAGAAGACGAATCAAGTCCTCATACATGACATACCTCCAACCCGGAAGGCTTTAAACCACTCGGTCCGAAAGACCGTATAAACCTCCCAAATCACTATCTCCAGCCCGGAAGGCTCTAAACCACTCGGTCCGAAAGACTGCATAAATGTCCCAAAACATCATCTTAGGACGGGACACGCCCTCCTACACCACAAACCATCTTCTCGTAAGATTAACCCATCTTCTCGTAAGATTACCCATCTTCTCGTAAGATTACCCATCTTCTCATAAGATTACCGATCTTCTCGTAAGATTACCCATCTTCTCGTAAGATTACCCATCTTCTAGTAAGATTGCACACACAGGACGCCTCCACGTCCTTACCACCGACCTATACGGTCACCCAGGACGCCTCCACGTCCTTACCATCGACCTATACGGTCACCCAGGACGCCTCCACGTCCTTACCATCGACCTATACGGTCACCCAGGACGCCTCCATGTCCTTACCACCGACCTATACGGTCACCCAGGACGCCTCCACGTCCTTACCACGGTCACCCAGGACGCCTCCACGTCCTTACCATCGACCTATACGGTCACCCAGGACACCTCCACGTCCTTACCATCGACCTATACGGTCACCCAGGACGCCTCCACGTCCTTACCATCGACCTATACAGTCACCCAGGATGCCTCCACGTCCTTACCACCGACCTATACGGTCACCCAGGACGCCTCCACGTCCTTACCACCGACCTATGCGATCACCCACAGGATACCATCGCATCCACACACAGAATTCCAGTCAGAGGACATCTCACGTCCTCGTACACAACAACACTCACCCTACACACGAACTACGATCAGGCTTGATTCCCGCTAGGGATACGTAGGAATCCTATCACAGGGTCCAGCCAACAGACCTAAATGGTCACACAATAGGACACCGCCATGTCCTCACAAACCGACCTACACGATCACTTCCTCTCCCAGCACGCGATCCAGATCAGGACCCTTTTCTTATCGACGACCCCACTTCCTCCGCAAAGTGACGTCGTCGAGGGGCTTCTGTAAGTACCCCAATCTGGATCACCCTCTTCCGAACACACAAGAAATACCGCAGACTCACACAAACGCAATCTTGAAGACCCGTGACACTCAAAAACCTCAAAACCTCCAACCAAATCAAGGGAGGGACCTTTCTGGGACAAAAAAGCACAAAAGGACTTCAGAGGAATTTTTCAGAAATTAGAAAAGCAAATGTGGTCCGTACGGACCTCTTTGTTTCCATGATTACTGAATCCCCTTAAAGTCCAAGATATTCCCTCAAAACCCGGAAGTAATAATTACTCAGCTACATGGTTGGTCCGTACGGACCTTTATGCATTCAAGGTTGGTCCGTACGGACCTTCTTGCAACCAGACATCATCATGGCTGAATCTTCTTAAAGTCCACATATTCCCTCAAATCGAGAAAAACCAAAAACTTGGATTACCTGGAAGGTCCGTACGGACCTTCTTGCACAAATCTGGGTACTATAAATAGAGGGCTCCCCCTCCCTCATTTCACACATCTCCCTCTTATCTCCTCTCCCCCCAGCCTTCTGGCACCCCTCTAAGTCCTCTCGAGGTACTCTCGGCCCCTTTCGGATCCTTCCGAGCTCCCTTGTGGTACTCCGAAGCCTCTCCAAGAGCTCCCGCGACGCTCCCGCGTTGCCCCGAGGCACTCTCGAGGTACTCTGAGGCCCCTCGTGGTACTCCGAGGCCTTGCCTGGTCTTTCCCAAGGCGTCCCGGCTCTTTCCGAGTCAAACCGGCGATTCCGGCCCAAGCCGAACCTCTGCCCGAGTGATCCCTGCGATCCCAACGCACGCCGAACCTCTGCCCGAGTGATCCCTGCGATCCTAACGCACGCCGAAACTCTGCCCGAGTGCACACTTGACGATCCCAATGCACGCCGAAACTCTGTCCGCAGACAACCGGCTCATCACGAAGCAAAATCGGTCCGTTCCGGAACACTATTCCATCCTCAAACACTATTCCCCCGTGGAAGACAGACACAAACCAACATTGGTAAGGCTTCCTTCCTACACTATTTCAATACATTTCAATAAAGAAGTGTATAATGTAGACATCCGATACAACATGCATTTTTAAAAAGGCACATACACACACACACACACACACACACACACACACAACAATTAAAGAATATAAGGGGTACCGAAAGACTCATTTTTACGAGGTGACTCGGGTGAGCTCTAATATTCTAATATTCTCTTTCCGAGGAGTCATCTGACCTCCGAACTCAAAAATCTCATCACACAAAAACAGTTTATTTTTAAACTGATGCCCTTTTTAAATGTTTTGGGCTTAATAAAAATGGCGTGGCGACTCTACAAGCAAAAACACAGCGAGACACCTCCACCGACACAACCTCAAAGCAAACGGAATAGTCAGATGCCGGGGCGCGAACGCGCTGCCTCTCGGATCCGGGCAACTTCCAAAAGCGACGAGTGCGAGATGCTGGGGCTCCGCGCGCGAGCCGGATCCCGGGTAATTTCAATAATTCACCACAGTTTTAGTAACCATAAAAACAACAGGATCTTATTCACCAGAAGCAAAATTACAGTCAATTTGCAGATCATGATTCACAGACCTTTTTTTAGGATTAGGACATTCTTTTCGATAATGACCTGTTTCCCCACAGTTATAACATTTTATGTTACTTTTATCAGATCTAGACTTGCTTCTTTTTCTCTCATTATTCTTGCTTGATTCAGCCTTATCATGTTGCTCATTCTGATTATTAGTCCTTTGAGTAGATCTTCCTCTCTCCATATTAACCTCACCAATCTACCCTTATTAACTCTTAATTCTAACTATTTGCTTTTAATACGTTAATCACAGTATCAATCACAATGTCATTCCTATCATACTTAATAGCAGATCTAACATCAGCATAAGAATCAGGTATAGCATTCAAGAGCACAATAGGAGTATATTCATCAATGTTTTTATCACAGGTTTGCTTAATATCTTGCACAAGTTTAGTAAATCGATCAATGTTATCATCCATGTCTTAGTTCAAGTCTAATTTAAACTGAAAAAACTTCTCAAGCAAATACATCTTACTAGGTAACGATGTTTCAACATATAGTTCTTCCAGTTTATCCCAAAGAGCTTTAACACCATCATGTTTACCAACTTTTCTAAGAACGACATATAAGTTCAAAATAATCGAATTATAAGCACATTCATCCATTTCAATCCTTAATTCTTGTTTATCTGATTCATCATATTGTTTCGTTATACCTTTGAAAACTTTTTCTTTAATATTTTTGTTGCCAAATCGAAAAATCACCTTTGCCATTGAATGACTCCATCATATAAGCATTCATATTAGTAGACATACAAAACAATAAATTTCAATTCCCAAAAAACATACAGAATATCTAACACGGAACAAATATCAAAGCACACCAAAACACAACCGAAGAAAAAATAAGAATTAAGAAAGTAAACTCAACAAAAAAAAATTCGTTTTTATTTTCCTTACCCAAGAAATCTTGTACTAGGTTTCTTATTTACCGTTCGCAATCAACCGGGCTCTGATACCACTGTTGAGTGGACTTACCACTCAGTTGCCAAAGATCCGCAAACAGAACAATGCAAAATAAAACAAAACGAATATTAGTAACAATTAAAGAAAAAAATTGAATGTAATAAACTGAAAATAAAGAGAGTAATATAAGAGTTTCGGCTCAGGTCCAAGTATCCTTATTCTTCCGAAAGCCAGTAACAATCCAAGGCACCGATCCAAAGCATTACAGTGAAACAGAAAGCAGCACAGCAGTCCCAAAAAAATTCAGCCCAAAAATCCCAATTACAGCCTAATTTGGTCACTGTCCGACAGCCTAAAAAAAAAAAAAAAAAAACACACCCACACCCTCAGATTGCATTGCCAAGACAAACAACACACACACACACACAACTCACAATGAATGAAAGACATACACAAAGAATCAAATCAAGCTTAGAAGCTAAGTGAGAGATACACCTAATCAGAGAAACATAGAAACAACCTCAGTGTCAATCAAACTCTCCAACTCTCTAAAGCACTAGAAGAAACCCTCAAAACAGTGTAAATCGCAGCTCGTGTGTTTACTTGTGTGTTTATAAGCCGTGTGTTGTGTCTGCAATGGAGAGGGTGTGGGGGTTTAAATAGGGGCTGAAGGGATCAAGATAAGGTAGAAGCTTACCCGATTCGATTTCAACAACCATGGCGCAAGTGGCGGAATCGACGGTGAAGGAATAAAAGAAGAGATTGCACAATCGACTTGATAAATAGACCAAGTCAAAGTCTCTCTCTCTAGCTGATAAAACTCAACCTAGGTCGGATAAGAGGGGAGGGATTTTGGGCCAACAACTTGGGTCACAATATTGGGCCAAAGCCCATATGAAAAATAACAACACTATTATTTAATGCAAAATTAGTGACTATAGAAATTTTATTACTTGGATTTAAATGCAATATCTACATTAAGTCTGGCCCTTCATTGGACCTCATACACACACACAGTGGAAGCTCTTGTAACACTAGATTGCCCTTTTTAAGTAAAAGTTATTACTTGTTACTCAAAATGTATGTTTCTAATCAACATTAATTATACTGTTTCAAAAATAAAAATAAAAATAAACAACATTCATAAACTTATAATCAAGTAACAGAACTTTTATTTTATTTTTGGATTTCGGAAAGATTTACTGATGGTGTAAATGCTTTGCTGCAGCAAATTTTGAAGTGGTGGATATTGCCGTACGTCGTGGAAACTCAATGGTATGCTGACCTGACAGTATAGAGATGCACACAAAGAGAACAGTAGCGGAATTCTTAAGATATTACTACGGCAGGTTTATTTGCCGGTTGTTCTTATTCTGTACCCAATTGTTTTGGCTTTAATGTTTACTTATTTCATTGGCAAGTTAAATTTCCAGAAGCGATAATCTTGTATAGTTCCCTGCAAACAATTTGGACAGAACTATGAGGTGACCTTAAACTATGACAAACCACACGAACATAGGTATATGGAAAGTAAATTGGACTTTACACACAATCTCACCTAGAGATTCACTTGATTCTATACAATCCACTACATGTGTTTGTTTCAGTACATACTCCTTTAAAATCCAACCAAAAAAAAAAGGTTGACTTTATATACAATCTCACGTAGAGATTAATTTGATCCTCTATAATCCACTTACCTGAGTGCATACCCTCCAAAAAAGATTGACTATTTATGCAATCTCACTTAGAGATTCATTTGATCCTCTATAATCCAACTACATGACCCTTTTTTTGTATTATTTTTTCAATGGTTTACTTATCCAAAAATCTCATCTCATTCTCAGATAGATTTATTTAAAGTGTATGTATAGTTTTTCTCCTTCAACAACAACGTATCAAATTGAAATAACAAAGTCATGGAAACAAAAGAAGCCTACAAACCTCACATTGTGACCCTCTCATTTCCTCATCAAGGCCACATGAATGTCATTGCCCAGTTCTCTAAACGCCTTGCCTCCAAAGGTCTCAACATTACTATAGCCACCACTCATCATAACTCCCTCACCAACCTAACCAACTCGACTCCCATCTCATTCCATCCAATATTCGAGGACATAAGAAAAGGGGGCCCCGGTGGATACAAGGGCTTCTTAGAGCGGTTCAAAACTATCGGATCACGTAACTTGGCACAACTGATTAAACAACACGAAAACTCTAATCACCCTATCAGGTGTCTTGTTTATGATGCAAGCGTGCCGTGGGCTTTCAATGTGGCCAAGCAATTTGGTTTGCCATGTGCGGCCTTTTTCATGGAGTCATGCACTGATGTTGCTAGGTACCATCCCATTTTTCGCGACATGTCAGAAGCGTCGGCATTGCCTGCAGCTTTTCCGATTGCAGGACTGCCAGAACCAAGGATCTTGTCGGTGCCAACTTTGGGTCCTGACAAAGGATCTGGACCTTTCCCTCCTATTATTCTTCATCAGTTAAGCTTTTACAACAACATTGATAAGGCGGATTGGGTCCTTTTCAACTCATTTGATAAACTAGAACAAGAAACTGTGAATTGGATGTCAAACTTTTGGACTGTAAAGACTGTTGGACCGAGTTTGCCTTCATTTTACCTCGACAGGCGTGTAGAAAACGACGACGACTATTGCTTCAATACACGCACTCCAGATGTGTGTATCAAGTGGCTTGACAGCAAGCCAATTGCCTCGGTTGTTTATGTTTCCTTTGGAACTGTGGCTAACTTGAGTAGAAAACAGATTGAAAATCTAGCAGGAACATTAGCAGATACCAACTATTTCTTGTGGGTAGTGAAGCCAAATGAAGAGAACAAGCTTCCCGCTAATTTCGTTCCCAGGAACGGCTTAGTAGTGAGTTGGTGCCCACAACTGGCGGTGCTAGCACATCCTGCAGTGGGATGCTTTGTATCCCACTGTGGGTGGAATTCGACTGTGGAGGCCATAAGCCTTGGGGTACCCGTGGTGGCTGTCCCACAGTTTATGGACCAGATGACCAATGCGCATTTCATTGACAAGGTTTGGGGGGTGGGAGTTGAGGCGAAAGCTGGCGAGGAAGGATTAACTAGTGGTGATGAAATAAGGAGATGCATCCATGAAGTTATGTGTGGTGGAGAGAGAGGAAAAGAGATCAAAGCCAATGTTGCTAAATGGAAGGAGATGGCTAAGGAGGCAGTTGATGAAGGAGGAAGTTCAGATAAGTATATTGATGAAATTGTTGCCAAGATTGTAGCAGCAGCCTAGATCCTCATCCAATATATTTATCGATTTTCCATAACCAAATATAGTGTTGGAAATAGATAACGGAAAGTTAAGATTTAACTTTGATCTAGTTTCTAACGGAAGTTCGTTATGTGTTAACGAGACTTGTTACAGATTATATTCTACATTTGTTGTAGATTATTATACTTATTTAATGTCTCTAAACCATTTAGGGTGAATGAGAATTAATGACAAGTGTTTTTGTAACTTAACGGAAGTTAAATAAAGGGTTAAAATTGATTTGAATTAGCCAAAACGTGCTTGGACTGATTGATCAATCGCAACTGTTCGAAGAGGCAATTTTCGGGCTTCCGCCACCATGGCGCTCCAGCCTAGAGCGGCCGCGCTGAGTCAAGTAAAACTCAGGCTTGATCTCGGCATAAGAGCGCGGTCGCGCTCAAGGCAAGAGCGGCCGCGCTCGTGCTCGATTACGAACAGCTTTGGCACCTCTTGGAGTGAATGTACCATGAACCCTTTAACTTTCTTTAAATAGTTTCCCTCCGAATTTCAATTAAGATACACAGTCATTCTGAGCCTTTTACCCTCTAGTGAGATAGATTAACATACCCAAATCATTGCATATTGTTGCATTCAATCTTTTCAAGTCCAAAGTTCTAAAACCTTGTGTTGTTCGTTAGATTAGTTATATTGGAGTGCTCCTTATAACTAATAGTAAGTCGTTTTATCTTACTAAAGTTTTGTCATACAACCGTAAGCACCAGTGCGGGACAAATAACTCTTACGGAGATTGTATTAAATACAAGACTCGACTTGAATTCTTTTGTTTTTTCAATCTCCGTTACTTTTGCTGTCAGTTTTTCTGTTAAGTCTTAAAGAAGCCATACACAAGTTCAAACAATCGTAAGAGTTAATTTGACGCTTCTTCAAGATTATCAAGAGATGGCAAACGAGAAAGACTCCACCGAATCAAGTCAAGGGAATGTGACGCCTCCATCACAAGGTGATACTACATTCAACAATGTTGCTCCCGCTCCTACAACTCATCACATCAGTCATGATGAGAAACCCGCGAAATTCACCGGTGTGGATTTCAAGAGATGGAAACAGAAGATGCTCTTCTACTTGACCACCCTAAGCTTGCACCGCTTCTTAAAGGAAGATCCTCCGGCGGTAGAAAAAGGTGATCCGGACCCCCAAAGGCAAATGGCAAAGGAGGCTTGGGCTCACGGTAATTTTCTGTGTAAAAATTATATCTTGAATGGACTTGACGATGCACTATACAATGTGTATAGTACAGTCGAGTTAGCCAAGGCATTGTGGGACACCTTGGAAAGAAAGTACAAGATCGAGGATGCCGGGTCAAAGAAATTTGTCGTCGGTAAGTATCTTGACTTTATGATGGTCGATTCTAAATCGATAACAACTCAAGTAGATGAATTCCAAATCATTCTACATGGGCTTGATGCCGAGGGGATGATCATGAATGATCCATTTAAGGTGGCTTCTATCATTGAAAAGTTGCCTCCTTCGTGGAAGGACTTCAAGAACTATCTCAAGCATAAACGCAAGGAGATGTCCTTGGAAGACATTGTTGTTCGTCTTCAAATAGAAGAGAACAATAGAATGAATGAGTCCAAAGTTGCTAAAGGCAAGATGGAGGCTAAGGTCAATCTCGCCGAGGCTAGCACGAGTGGCACAAAGAGAAAGCATTCCGAAACTGCCGGGAATGCTAAGAAAGTGAAGAAGAAGACCTCTAAGAAGTTCAAGGGGTCTTGCTATAATTGTGGCAAACCGGGCCACTTGTCAAGGGATTGTCGTCTCCCGAAGAAAGAGGCGAACAATGTTGACCACATGGACCTAGACTTTGCAGCGGTTGTCTTTGAAGCCAACGTTGCAAATTTGGAGGAGAACCCTAAATCATGGTGGATAGATACCGGTGCTACCCGCCATATTTGTGGTAACAAGGAAAGTTTCTCCTCCTATACTCCCATCTCGGAAGAAAGCTTTACATGGGAAATTCTGCGACCTCCGATGTTCAAGGCATTGGAAACGTGATTTTGAAGATGACTTCCGGAAAAGAAGTAACCTTGTTGGATGTGCCGCATGTTCCGTACATCCGTAAAAATTTGGTGTCCGGCGCTTTGCTTAGTAAGGCCGATTTTAGACTAGTATTCGAATCCGACAAATTTGTACTAACCAAGAATGGTTTGTTTCTTGGAAAGGGTTACCTCGAGGAGGGCCTTTTTAAATTGAATGTAATGACTGTGATCCGCCAAAGTGCGATGAATAAAAGTTGTGTTTCTTACGTTTATTTGTCGGAAAGTTCTAATTTATGGCATGATAGATTAGGACATGTAAACCTCGACACCATTAAGAAATTAGCGAGACAAGATTTAATCCAAATGACTAAATCCGACTCGACTAATAGGTGCGAAGTTTGTGTTGAGGCAAAAATGACAAAGTCGCCATTTAATGCCATACAAAGAGACACAACTCCTCTTGAGTTAATTCACACCGACATATGTGATTTAAAACTAGTGCAAACTCGAGGAGGTAAAAAGTACTTCATTACATTTATAGATGATTGCACTAAGTATTGCTATGTCTATCTCTTAAGAAGTAAGGATGAAGCCTTAGGGGCTTTTGAGACTTATAAGAAAGAAGTTGAGAATCAACTTAACTTGAAAATTAAGAAAATTAGAAGCGATAGAGGTGGAGAATATGAAGCACCGTTTGAAGGATTATGTTGGGAATCCGGCATAATTCATCAAACAACGGCTCCATATACCCCTCAATCTAATGGAGTTGCTGAACGCAAAACCGTACTCTCAAAGAGATGATGAATGCGCTTTTGATCGGTTCGTGCTTACCCGACAACTTGTGGGGGGAAGCAATACTCACTTCTAATTATGTTCTTAATAAAATACCCAAGAAAGGTATTGATAAAACGCCCTATGAATTGTGGCATAATCGTAGGCCATGTTTTAAATACCTTAAAGTGTGGGGGTGTTTGGCCAAGGTTGAAGTACCTAAGCCTAAACAAGTCAAGATTGGCCCAAAGACCATTGACTGTTTTTTTATTGGATATGCCAATAATAGTAGTGCCTATCGGTTTATAGTGTATAAATCGGACATTCCGGATATGCACGTAGGAACTACTATAGAATCAAGGAATGCGGTATTCTTTGAAAACATTTTTCCGGTTAAGAACAGGAAAGATGTAGGTTCTAATAAGAGAACACATGAGTCTACAACCGGTCCTTCTCAAATAGAAGATGAAGAGCCGAGACGTAGCAAAAGGGCAAGAGTGAAAAAGACTTTTGGTCCTGATTTTCTATCTTACATGTTAGAAAACGAACCATCAACTGTTAAAGAAGCTTTGTCCGGTCCGGATAGTTCGTTCTGGAAAGAAGCTATTAACAGTGAAATAGAATCCATAATGCTCAACAATACTTGGGAATTAGTTGATCTCCCTCCAGGTTGCAAACCATTAGGTTGCAAATGGATCCTTAAACGGAAGTATAAGGCGGATGGATCTATCGAAAAGTACAAAGCTAGGCTAGTTGCCAAAGGCTTTAGACAGAAAGAGGGATATGATTTCTTCGATACATACTCCCCTGTCACAAGGATCACATCTATTCGTGTTCTCATAGCAATTGCAGCAGTGCATAATCTTGAGATACACCAAATGGATGTGAAGACTGCTTTCCTAAATGGAGAACTTGATGAAGAGATTTACATGGAACAACCTGAAGGGTTCATAGTTCCTGGTAAAGAAAGAAAGGTGTGTAGACTTGTAAAATCCTTGTATGGACTAAAACAAGCACCTAAACAATGGAATGAGAAGTTCGATAGAACCATGTTATCGAATGGATTCAAGATCAATGAATGTGACAAATGTGTCTACATTAAAGGAACATCTGAATCATTCGTTATCGTTTGTCTTTATGTAGACGACATGCTCATAATGGGAAGTAATCATGATTTAATCATGAATACCAAAGGCATGTTAAAGAAGAACTTTGACATGAAAGACATGGGATTAGCTGATGTAATATTAGGGATAAAGATCTCTAGAACATCTGAAGGATTAGTTCTTTCACAATCCCATTACCTAGAGAGTGTTCTTCGGAAATTTAATGTCTTTGATGACCCTCCGGCTAAGACACCTGTAGACTTGGCTCTACATTTAGTCAAGAACAAAGGGGAACCAGTTTCTCAACTGGAATATGCAAGAATAATTGGCGATCGATGTACTTAACAAATTGTACTCGTCCAGACATTGCATATTCAGTAAGCAAACTAAGTAGGTTCACAAGCAATCCTAGTACTGATCATTGGAAAGCACTAATGAGAGTACTAAGATATTTAAAGTATACATTAAACCATGGGATACTTTACAATAAATATCCAGCAGTATTAGAAGGATACTGTGATGCCAATTGGATATCGGACACGAAAGACTCTAAGTCCACAAGTGGATATGTATTCACTATAGGTGGAGGAGCAGTGTCATGGAAATCCTCCAAACAAACGTGTATAGCCAGATCCACGATGGAATCTGAGTTTATCGCGTTAGATAAAGCTGGGGAAGAAGCGAGAATGGCTTAAGAACTTCCTGGAGGATGTTCCTTGTTGGAGCAAACCCGTGCTCGCTGTACTAATCCATTGTGATAGTCAATCGGCAATTGGAAGGGCACTAATAGTATGTACAATGGTAAGTCTAGACATATTCGTCGTAGACACAATACCATTAGACAGTTGATCAAGAATGGCGTTATCACCATTGATTATGTAAAATCATGTGATAACTTAGCGGATCCATTTACCAAAGGTATAAATAGAGATCAACTGTATAAACTGTTAAGGGGAATGGGTTTAAAACCCACAACAAAAGAACTTATAGCGGACACTCAACCTTGAGAAATGGAGATCCCAGGCCCTTGGTTCAATGAGACAACCAAGTTATAACTTCTAGTAGAGTTACTTGGAAACAACAACTCGGTTTATTAACCTGGAGATGTTGAATACTCATTCCCAGAACATCCAAGTACAAGCACATGCAGTAGTGGTAAGATTAAGTTGAGAAAACTTTTAATGATTTCTATACCTACGGGTGGAGTAGTGCATGATACTCCTTATAGTAAGAATCACCTATATAAGCGAGAGGTAATTAGGCCGCCTCTAAATGAACGCTTATGAATGAGATACGGTCCAGGGCCAAAATGGACAAAACGTGAGAACAACAATTGTTAGAGCCTATTATGTGAGTATTATTGTCTTGGTATACACCCGACAGTCACTGGTTCAAAGCGACTCGCTACCAAATGGCTAGTATATCCGATAATATTTCACTAGGGAAGATTCAAGGCCACAAGCTATCTATCCCGATGTAATAATAGTTCGCCGGAACTTTGGACGAAATTGCATTCATGCATTAATTGTCATTCATGTGGGGATTGTTGGAAATAGATAACAGAAAGTTAAGATTTAACTTTGATCTAGTTTCTAACGGAAGTTCGTTATGTGTTAACGAGACTTGTTACAGATTATATTCTACATTTGTTGTAGATTATTATACTTATTTAATGTCTCTAAACCATTTAGGGTGAATGAGAATTAATGACAAGTGTTTTTGTAACTTAACGGAAGTTAAATAAAGGGTTAAAATTGATTTGAATTAGCCAAAACGTGCTTGGACTGATTGATCAATCGCAACTGTTCGAAGAGGCAATTTTCTGGGCTTCAGCGCGGTCGTGCTCCAGCCTAGAGCGGCCGCGCTGAGTCAAGTAAAACTCAGGCTTGATCTCGGCATAAGAGCGCGGTCGCGCTCAAGGCAAGAGCGGCCGCGCTCGTGCTCGCATTACGAATGCTTTGGCACCTCTTGGAGTGAACAGCCATGAACCCTTTAACTTTCTTTAAATAGTTTCCCTCCGAATTTCAATTAAGATACACAGTCATTCTGAGCCTTTTACCCTCTAGTGAGATAGATTAACATACCCAAATCATTGCATATTGTTGCATTCAATCTTTTCAAGTCCAAAGTTCTAAAACCTTGTGTTGTTCGTTAGATTAGTTATATTGGAGTGCTCCTTATAACTAATAGTAAGTCGTTTTATCTTACTAGAGTTTTGTCATACAACCGTAAGCACCAGTGCGGGACAAATAACTCTTACAGAGATTGTATTAAATACAAGACTCGACTTGAATTCTTTTGTTTTTTCAATCTCCGTTACTTTTGCTGTCAGTTTTTCTGTTAAGTCTTAAAGAAGCCATACACAAGTTCAAACATATAGTGAGAGAAATGAAATAAAATTGAAAACTAGTATATATTTTTATTACGTTATCTGCTAGTAATTTGAATTGTATGAATATAAATTGTGAATTAAGGTGTCTTATTCCATGTTTTATAATTTTGCTTTTTAAACCACTTTTTAAAGTGTAACTGAAATGGTTATTGGTGATTTTAGTTTCTTTCGGTATCATGTTTATTATTTTGTGATTTTTCCTTTTGATATCATCTGTAATGAAAATTGCTGCTTCAAATGAATGCATGGTATTTGAATCACATTGCCATTTTTGCTTCTTATTTACTCCCTCCGTCCAAGTTAATACTTCACAGTTACTGTTCACGCGTGGATTAAGGAAAAAAATAATGATATAATGTTGTGAGTGTAAAAGTAAAATAGGAGAGAGAATAAGTGGAGGGAATATTAAATTATAATGGTGTTGTGAGTATTAAAATAATGTAGGAGACAAAGTGTGAAGTATGTAATTGGACGCCCAAAATAGAAAGTGTGAAGTATGTAACTGGACGGAGGCGTATGTCTTAACCCATCTTATGAGCATTGAGACAATCCTATACTCCCTCCGTCCCAATAGAAGCTGCCCAAATTTTGCCTTGCACGCAAATTAATAAAATGGGTGGGAAGAAAAAATGTTGTGAGTGTAATTTGAAAATAGGAGAGAGAATGAGTGGAGAGAATAGTAAATTATAATGGTGTTGTGAGTATTAAAATAATGTAGGAGAGAGAATGAGTGGAGGGAATAGTAAAGATTCCTTTGCCAAAAAAGGAAAGTGGAAGCTATTAATGGGACACCCAAAATGGCAAAATGGGAAGCTTCTATTGAGACGGAGGGAGTATTTGTTTTTGATTACATTTTCCCCTACTTGCAGCAAGTTCCTACTGATGTAAACTGAGAGAAGGATTGCGAAATACTCCCTCTGTCCCATTTGAAGGTTCACTTATTTCACAAATGGGTGCCCCATTTAAAGGTTCACCTAAAATGGAAATGAGACTCACTTGTCATACTCACAACAATTACCCACTTACTCTACTTTATCTCTTCTATCCAACTATCTACACTCATAACACATTACCTTTTTTCTTAATTTTTGTGTACAACTCAAATGGTGAATTTTCAAATGGGACGGATGGAGTATGTAGTATCTATATGGATCGCCCTTTGAATCTTCAGTAGGGCCTTTAGTCTTTTGATTAGAGTAGGGGTCGTGAGAGAGCAGAGCGTACCGCCCTGCCATCGTAGCGAGTCTGTTTATAGTCGCGACCGTTGTCATAGTCAACAAGGTTGAAACTTATTGTTATGTTACCTCCAGAGAGTTTGTAAAGATTATTGCAAAAGATGATTTTCCATTGATTATTACAATGAGTATTTATATACAAAAGAATTGTAACTGCCTATCTAAAGATTTACATAAATCATTTACAATTGGAAATATATTCACAAGGCTAGAATCAAGGCATAAGATAATAAGGAGATACAAATCTGCAGATCATGGACTGCACGGTCGTGCATTGAGTTTAGCACGGTCGTGCATCAGTTGCTGATGTTGCTGATGTTTCTGTCTGAAGTGCACGGGCGTGCTGTTTTGTAAGACACGGTCGTGCACCATCTGCACGGGCGTGCTGTTTTGTAAGACACGACCGTGCACCAGCTGTTTGTTCAGAAGTTGATTCCTTGACACGCCCCCGCAAGATGGACGGTCCTATGGTGAGGCCAATCTTGGAGATAAGAGAGAGGAATTAAGCACGGGAAAGAGGCTTTGTGAGTGCATCAGCTAGTTGGTCATCGCCGGAGATGTGTTGAACACGAAGTTTCCCAAGATGAACTTGTTCTCGAATGAAGTGGAATGCTAGGGCCAAGTGTTTCTTTCTGGAGTGGAATACAGGATTGGCGGAGTAGTGTGTAGCTCCGAGATTTCCACAGTAGATCACCGGAGTAGTGGGAAGAGAGATGCCAAGTTCAGACAGAAGGTTAGTAACCTATAGCATTTCGGCAGTAGTGGCAGCAACAGCGCGAAATTCAGCTTCCGTGGAAGAACGGGCAAGAGCTCTTTGTTTCTTGGACGACCAAGCTATAGGATTGCGACCAAGGTATACGACAAACCCGGTGGTAGATATATAATCGTCCTTGTCACCCGCCCAGTCGGCATCACAGAATGCATGAAGAGTAGAGGGAGTTTGTTTAAACAACTGAATACCCATGTGTAGTGAGCCATGAAGATAGCGAAGTAGTCTCTTGAGGGCTATCCAGTGGTTTTCTTGAGGATGGTGAAGGAATTGTGCAAGTTTATTCACCGGGAAAGCTATGTCCGGGCGAGTGAGAGAGAGGTATTGAAGGCTGCCAATGATGGCTCGAAATTCTGAGGGGTTGCAAATAGGTGTGCGAGGGGTGGCAGAGAGAGTGAGATAGGTTGCCATAGAGGTGGGAGATGGTTTGGAATGAACCATATTGTATTTGTCTAGGAGGTCAGTGATGTATTTAGACTGAGAGAGAAGAATCCCATTTGCATTGGGTGTGACCTCGATGCCTAGGAAGTAGGAGAGAGGGCCTAAGTCCTTTAGAGAGAACCTAGACGCAAGACTAGTGATGAAATTCACAAGGAAAGAATCAGATGGGCCAGTGATAATAATGTCATCTACATAAACAAGGAGGAAAATGCAATTTGAACCTTTGGAATATGAGAATAGAGAGGGGTTGGCTAGAGAGGAGGTAAAGCCGAAGGATGTAAGAAAGTTTTTGAGTTCTGTGTACCAAGTACGTGGTGCTTGTTTGAGACCATAAATTGCTTTAGAAAGACGGCAGACATGAGACGGGTGAGATGTGTTTTGAAAACCTGGGGGTTGAGACATGAAGACAGTTTTAGAAAGATTACCTTGGAGAAAGGCATTATTGATATCTAGTTGTCGAAGAGACCAACCTTGACCAATAGCGAGGGAGAGAATGAGACGAATGGTAACTGGTTTGACAACCGGGCTGAAAGTGTCAGAGTAATCAAGACCTGGGCGTTAGTGAAAACCCTTTGCTACCAGGCATGCTTTGTACTTGCTGATGGAGTTGTCGGTGTTGTACTTAATACGAAAGACCCATTTGCAACCAACGATGTTAGGTGCTTCATGAGATGGAACTAATGACCAAGTGTTATTTCTTAAGAGAGCATTCTATTCATCAACCATGGCGGCATGCCAGTGAGGGGAAGATAGGGCCTGTTTGGTGGATGTGGGAAGGGAATTGGGTGAGGGTAGGGTGACTAGGTGGGCATATTTGGGGTTTAGTTTTCGAATGTTGTTTGAGAGACGGGTTGTGATGGTTCGATTGGGGTGAGTAATAGGGGTTGGGTTGAGAGGAGGAGCTGGAGTATGTGTGTTAGAGGTTAGCAGGAGGAGGAGTTGGGGTGGGAGTAGTGGTAGGAGGGGGGCGGTGTCTATTGTTGGAGCAGGCGAGGTGGGTGTGGTGGGAGTGTTGACTGGAGGGGGAATGGGAGGAGAGTAGGAGCAAGGTTGTATGATAGGAATGGAAAAGGTGCACCATTCAGTAGGGGAAATATGGGAAGGTGTGGAGGGTGTGGTTATGAGGGAAGGGTAGGGAAATTCTATTTCAACGAATTTAACATGGCGAGAGGTGTATAGGTGATTTGTGGTTGGGTCAAGACAGTGGTAACCACTTTGAGATGGCGAGTATCCAATAAAGATGTAAGGGGTGGATTTTGGGGCAAGTTTATGAGGGGCGCAGGGTCGAAGCCAAGGGTAGCAAAGACAACCAAAACTGCGAAGCTTAGTGTAGTTTGGTGCGGTTTGGAATAATCGAAAATACGGAGAGTCATTATCAAGAGAGGAAGTAGGCATGCGATTTATAAGATATGTAGCAGTAGTTAGAGCATGAGGCCAGAAGTTGAGGGGGAGTTTTGCATGAGAGAGGAGGGTAAGGGCGATTTCAACTAGGTGACGGTGACATCGTTTGGCAAAGCCGTTGTGTTCAGGGGTATGAGGAGGTGAGGTAAGGTGAGATATGCCGGATTGAATTAAAGATGGAGTAAGTTTGAGATATTCACCCCCATTATCGGAAAAGAATTGAATGATAGGTCATGAGAAGTATTTTTCAACGAGAGATTTGAAGCGGGCGAAGGTGGTGAAAGTGTCGGATTTGTGTTTCAATGGGTATAGCCAAGTGTATTTTGTGAAATGGTCAACAAAGATGACATAATATTTGTAATTGTCATAGGAGTGGATGGGGGAGGTCCAGAAATCAGAGAAGACTAATTCAAGTGGAGCATGAGAAGTAAGAGTAGAGACAGTAAATGGAAGCTTGTGACTTTTATTGATATTGCAAGGGTTACAAAATGAGAGAGAACCACTAGGAATAGACAAATAAAATTTCTTATTTAAAAGGGAAACAATGGGGGGAGGGATGGCCTAGTCTATGATGCCAAGACTAAAGACAAGTGGTGGTGCCAAGATGAGCTTGAGGCGGAGTAGGTTGCCAAATATAGACTCCACGATCAGTGATCCCGTGAAGAAGAATGCGATTTGTCGAGATTTCCTCAACAAGAAATGAGGAGTGTGAGAATTCAACAAAGACATTATTATCTTTGCAAAACTGAGATACGGAAAGAATATTGCGAGAAATTAAAGGTACATGTAATACGTTTTTGAACACTAGGGATGAATTTAGAGTAGGGAAAGAGAAAGAACCTATTTTAGAGATAGGAAGAGCGGACCATCCCCAATAATAACATTATCGCTGCAATCATAAGGGTAGTGAAGAGATAGATGTTGGACAATTGCTATGGCTTCTTTAAGACTTAACGGAAAAACTGACAGCAAAAATAACGGAGATTGAAAAAACAAAAGAATTAAAGTCGAGTCTTGTATTTAATACAATCTCCGTAAGAGTTATTTGTCCCTTGCTTGGTGCTTACGGTTGTATGACAAAACTCTAGTAAGATAAAACGACTTACTATTAGTTATAAGGAGCACTCCAATATAACTAATCTAACGAACAACAAAGGTTTTAGAACTTTGGACTTGAAAGATTGAATGCAACAATATGCAATGATTTGGGTTATGTTATTCTATCTCTCTAGAGGGTAAAATGCTCAAAATGACTGTATATCTAAATTGAAATTCGGAGGGGAAGTATATAAAGAGAATCAAAGGGTTTGGTGGCTTTTCCCTTTAAAAGTCACAACTTTTCGGGTATAACAGCACTTGCACGGCCGTGTCCAATGAACTGCACGGCCGTGCAAGGCAATATGCACGGTCGAGTTCATGGCTCTGCACGGTCGAGTGGCAAGGCAAGGCACGGTGCACGGCCGTGTCCTAGACACTTGCACGGCCGTGCGAAAGCTTCTTCGGCACCTTTCGTCGGCCCCTTTAGCCACAACAAATCCACACCAATTTTGGGACCAACCCAAAGCACACTTTGACCCAATATTTAAGTTACAAATCATTTGTCATTAATTTCTCATTCACACGGAAATGTTTTTGAGACATTAAATGAGTTATATATAATCTACAACAAATGTAGATTATCATTTGTAACTAGTTCCGTTAACACATAACGAACTTCCGTTAGAAACTAGATCAACGTTAAGTTAAACTTAACTTTCCGTTATCCATTTCCAACAATCCCCCACATGAATGACAATTAATGCATGTATGCAAATTCGTCCAAAGTTCCGGCGAACTATTATTACATCGGGATAGATAGCTTGTGGCCTTGAATCTTCCCTAGTGAAATATTATCGGATATACTAGCCATTTGGTAGCGAGTCGCTTTGAACCAGTGACTGTCGGGTGTATACCAAGACAATAATACTCACATAATAATTGCTCTAACAATTGTTGTTCTCACGTTTTGTCCATTTTGGCCCTGGACCGTATCTCATTCATAAGCGTTCATTTAGAGGCGGCCTTATTACCTCTCACTTATATAGGTGATTCTCACTATAAGGAGTATCATGCACTACTCCACCCGTAGGTATAGAAATCATTAAAAGTTTTCTCAACTTAACCTTACCACTGCTGCATGTGCTTGTACTTGGATGTTCTGGGAATGAGTATTCAACATCTCCAAGTTAATAAACCGAGTTGTTGTTTCCAAGTAACTCTACTAGAACTTATAACTTGGTTGTCTCATTGAACCAAGGGCCTGGGATCTCCATTTCTCAAGGTTAAGTGTCCGCTATAAGTTCTTTTGTTGTGGGTTTTAAAACCCATTCCCCTTAACAGTTTATACAGTTGATCTCTATTTATACCTTTGGTAAATGGATCCGCTAAGTTATCACATGATTTTACATAATCAATGGTGATAACGCCATTCTTGATCAACTGTCTAATGGTATTGTGTCTACGACGAATATGTCTAGACTTACCATTGTACATACTATTCTCGTGCCCTTCCAATTGCCGATTGACTATCACAATGGATTAGTACAAGCAGCACGTGTTTGCTCCAACAAGGAACATCCTCCAGAAGTTCTTAAGCCATTCTGCTTCTTCCCAGCTTTATCCAACGCGATAAACTCAGATTCCATTGTGGATCTGGCTATACACGTTTGTTTGGAGGATTTCCATGACACTGCTCCTCCACCTATAGTGAATACATATCCACTTGTGGATTTAGAGTCTTTCGTGTCCGATATCCAATTGGCATCACAGTATCCTTCTAATACTGCTGGATATTTATTGTAAAGTATCCCATGGTTTAATGTATACTTTAAATATCTTAGTACTCTCATTAGAGCTTTCCAATGATCAGTACTAGGATTGCTTGTGAACCTACTTAGTTTGCTCACCGAATATGCAATGTCCGGACGAGTACAATTTGTTAAGTACATCGATCGCCAATTATTCTTGCATATTCCGGTTGAGAAACTGGTTCCCCTTTGTTCTTGGCTAAATGTAGAGCCAAGTCTACACAGGTGTCTTAGCCTGAGGGTCATCAAAGACATTGAATTTCCGAAGAACATTCTCTAGGTAATGGGATTGTGAAAGAACTAATCCTTCAGATGTTCTAGAGATCTTTATCCCTAATATTACATCAGCTAATCCCATGTCTTTCATGTCAAAGTTCTTCTTTAACATGCCTTTGGTATTCATGATTAAATCATGATTACTTCCCATTATGAGCATGTCGTCTACATAAAGACAAACGATAACGAATGATTCGGATGTTCCTTTAATGTAGACACATTTGTCACATTCATTAATCTTGAATCCATTCGATAACATAGTTCTGTCGAACTTCTCATGCCATTGTTTAGGTGCTTGTTTTAGTCCATACAAGGACTTTACAAGTTTACACACCTTTCGTTCTTTACCAGAACCACGAACCCTTCGGGTTGTTCCATGTAAATTTCTTCATCAAGTTCTCCATTTAGGAAAGCAGTCTTCACATCCATTTGGTGTATCTCAAGATTATGCACTGCTGCAATAGCTATGAGAACACGAATAGATGTGATCCTTGTGACAGGGGAGTATGTATCGAAGAAATCATATCCCTCTTTCGTCTAAAGCCTTTGGCAACTAGCCTAGCTTTGTACTTTTCGATAGATCCATCCGCCTTATACTTCCGTTTAAGGATCCATTTGCAACCTAATGGTTTGCAACCTGGAGGAGATCAACTAATTCCCAAGTATTGTTGAGCATTATGGATTCTATTTCACTGTTAATAGCTTCCTTCCGTAACGAACTATCCGGACCGGACAAAGCTTCTTTAACTTGATTGATGGTTCGTTTTCTAACATGTAAGATAGAAAATCAGGACCAAAAGTCTTTTTCCACTCTTGCCCTTTTGCTACGTCTCGGTTCTTCATCTTCTATTTGAGAAGGACCGGATGTAGACTCATGTGTTCTCTTATTAGAACCTACATCTTTCCCTGTCCTTAACCGGAAAAATGTTTTCAAAGAATACCGCATTCCTTGATTCTATAGTAGTTCCTACGTGCATATCCGGAATGTCCGATTTATGCACTATAAACCGATAGGCACTACTATTATTGGCATATCCAATAAAAACACAGCCAATGGTCTTTGGGCCAATCTTGACTTGTTTAGGCTTAGGTACTTCAACCTTGGCCAAACACCCCCACACTTTAAGGTATTTAAAACATGGCCTACGATTATGCCACATTTCATAGGGTGTTTTGTCAATACCTTTCTTGGGTATTTTATTAAGAACATAATTAGAAGTGAGTATTGCTTCCCCCCACAAGTTGTCGGGTAAGCTGAACTTATCAAAAGCGCGTTCATCATCTCCTTGAGAGTACGGTTTTTGCGTTCGCAACTCCATTAGATTGAGGGGTATATGGAGCCGTTGTTTGATGAATTATGCCGGATTCCCAACATAATCCTTCAAACGGTGCTTCATATTCTCCACCTCTATCGCTTCTAATTTTCTTAATTTTCAAGTTAAGTTGATTCTCAACTTCTTTCTTATAAGTCTCAAAAGCCCCTAAGGCTTCATCCTTACTTCTTAAGAGATAAACATAGCAGTACTTAGTGCAATCATCTATAAATGTAATGAAGTACCTTTTACCTCCTCGAGTTTGCACTAGTTTTAAATCACATATGTCGGTGTGAATTAACTCGAGAGGAGTCGTGTCTCTTTGTATGGCATTAAATGGTGACTTAGTCATTTTTGCCTCAACACAAACTTCGCACCTATTAGTCGAGTCGGATTTAGTCATTTGGATTAAATCTTGTCTCGCTAATTTCTTAATGGTGTCGAGGTTTACATGTCCTAATCTATCATGCCATAAATTAGAACTTTCCGACAAGTAAACATAAGGAACACAACTTTTATTCATCGCACCTTGGCGGATTACAGTCATTACATTCATTTTAAAAAGGCCCTCCTCGAGGTAACCTTTTCCAAGAAACAAACCATTCTTGGTTAGTACAAATTTGTCGGATTCGAATACTAGTCTAAAACCGGCCTTACTAAGCAAAGCGCCGGACACTAAATTTTTACGGATGTCTGGAACATGCAGCACATCCAACAAGGTTACTTCTTTTCCGGAAGTCATCTTCAAAATCACGTTTCCAATGCCTTGAACATCGGAGGTCGCAGAATTTCCCATGTAAAGCTTTCTTCCGGAGATGGGAGTATAGGAGGAGAAACTTTCCTTGTTACCACAAATATGGCGGGTAGCACCGGTATCTATCCACCATGCTTTAGGGTTCTCCACCAAATTTGCAACGTTGGCTTCAAAGACAACCGCTGCAAAGTCTAGGTCCATATGGTCAACATTGTTCGCCTCTTTCTTCGGAGACGACAATCCCTTGACAAGTGGCACGGTTTGCCACAATTATAGCACGACCCCTTGAACCTTTTAGAGGTCTTCTTCTTCCCTTTCTTAGCATTCCGGCGGTTTCGGAATGCTTTCTCTTGTGCCACTCGTGCTAGCCTCGGCGAGATTGACCTTAGCCTCCATCTTGCCTTTAGCAACTTTGGCCTCATTCATTCTATTGTTCTCTTCTATTTGAAGACGAACAACAATGTCTTCTAAGGACATCTCCTTGCGTTTATGCTTGAGATAGTTCTTGAAGTCCTTCCACGAAGGAGGCAACTTTTCAATGATAGAAGCCACCTTAAATGGATCATTCATGATCATCCCCTCGGCATCAAGCCCATGTAGAATGATTTGGAATTCATCTACTTGAGTTGTTACCGATTTGGAATCGACCATCATAAAGTCAAGATACTTACCGACGACAAATTTCTTTGACCCGGCATCCTCGATCTTGTACTTCCTTTCCAAAGTGTCCCACAACGCTTTGGCTAACTCGACTGTACTATACACATTGTATAGTGCATCGTCAAGTCCATTTAAGATATAGTTCTTACAAAGAAAATTACCGTGAGACCAAGCCTCCTTTGCCATTTGCCTTTGGGGGTCCGGATCACCTTTTTCTACCGCCGGAGGATCTTCCTTTAAGAAGCGGTGCAAGCTTAGGGTGGTCAAGTAGAAGAGCATCTTCTGTTGCCATCTCTTGAAATCCACACCGGTGAATTTCGCGGGTTTCTCACCATGACTGATGTGATGAGTTGTAGGAGCGGGAGCAACATTGTTGAATGTAGTATCTCCTTGCGGTGGAGGCGTCACATTCCCTTGACTAGATGAAGTGGTGTCTTTCTCGTTTGCCATCTCTTGATTATCTTGAAGAAGCGTAAAATAACTCTTACGATTGTTGGACAATTGCTATGGCTTCTTTAAGACTTAACGGAAAAACTGACAGCAAAAATAACGGAGATTGAAAAAACAAAAGAATTAAAGTCGAGTCTTGTATTTAATACAATCTCCGTAAGAGTTATTTGTCCCGCACTGGTGCTTACGGTTGTATGACAAAACTCTAGTAAGATAAAACGACTTACTATTAGTTATAAGGAGCACTCCAATATAACTAATCTAACGAACAACAAAGGTTTTAGAACTTTGGACTTGAAAGATTGAATGCAACAATATGCAATGATTTGGGTTATGTTATTCTATCTCTCTAGAGGGTAAAATGCTCAAAATGACTGTATATCTAAATTGAAATTCGGAGGGGAAGTATATAAAGAGAATCAAAGGGTTTGGTGGCTTTTCCCTTTAAAAGTCACAACTTTTCGGGTATAACAGCACTTGCACGGCCGTGTCCAATGAACTGCACGGCCGTGCAAGGCAATATGCACGGTCGAGTTCATGGCTCTGCACGGTCGAGTGGCAAGGCAAGGCACGGTGCACGGCCGTGTCCTAGACACTTGCACGGCCGTGCAGAAGCTTCTTCGGCGCTCGTCGGCCTTTAGCCACAACAAATCCACACCAATTTTGGGACCAACCCAAAGCACACTTTGACCCAATATTTAAGTTACAAATCATTTGTCATTAATTTCTCATTCACACGGAAATGTTTTTGAGACATTAAATGAGTTATATATAATCTACAACAAATGTAGATTATCATTTGTAACTAGTTCCGTTAACACATAACGAACTTCCGTTAGAAACTAGATCAACGTTAAGTTAAACTTAACTTTCCGTTATCCATTTCCAACAATAGATTGGAGAGGTTATTTGTGAGGTGATTTGTGGACACACTGTCAACAAGCCAAGGAGCCGGTGGTGGTGGGGAATAGGTGGTGGCAGTGTGAACTCGAGGTGTGGATTGTGAGGGATTAAAACGGGGTATGCGATTAGAGGAGGGAACGGGTGAGAAGACAACGCTAGGGTAGTCACGTTTGAATTGACGACACTGGGAGATTAGATGACCAACATAGCGACAATATTGGCATTTGCCTTTGAATGGGGCTGGATTGGAATTTCGGGATTGAGGGGTGGGTGGGGAGAATGGGGTGATTTGTGTGTGGTTGAGATGGGTTGGGATGAAAGTGGGTGTGAGCAACATGAGCCGAGGCAGGGAAGTTTGGTGGGGTTATTTGCTGTTTGAGGGTGAGCTCGTGGTGGATGAGTTTTTTGTGAAGGGCTTCGAATGAAATGGGGTTATCTCTAGCACGGACTGAATCAACAATGGATTTATAGGAGTCGTAGTCAAGTCCTTTAAGGACTTTGGCAATGACATCTTCAGGGTCCATGGGTTTTCCTAGGATTGCTAGTTTGTCGGTGCAAGTTTTGATGGTTTGCATATATTCGGTAATGGAAAGGGTGGATTTGGTGATGGATTCAAGATTTTCTTTTACCAGAAGAATGTGGCCACGAGATGGGTTTGCATATGTTGTCTTTAGGATGTTCCAATCTTGGCTAGAAGTGGTGGCTTGGTAGACAAGAGGTGCAACAGTGGTGTCAAGGGTGCCTAGTAAAGCACCGAGAATAAGGCGATCTTGCCTATTCCAAGTGGTGGCAGCGGGGTTGGGAGAGTCTTTGCCATCGACATTGATGGTGGCTGGGGGTGGTGAATGGGTTCCATCTACAAACCTAAGAAGGTCTAAACCAAAAAGAAGGGAAGTGATTTGGGAAGACCATGGGAGGTAGTTTAGAGGGGTGAGGGTTTTGCAATTGGAGAGGTTGACTTAGGTGTTGGGATGATCAGGTTAAGAGGAGTTGGGAATGGTAGAGGTTGAAACTTGGTTTTCCATGGAGATGGTTGAGAAAAAAATGATCACTTTTACTCTGATACCATGTAAAGATTATTGCAAAAGATGATTTTCCATTGATTATTACAATGAGTATTTATGCACAAAAGAATTGTAACTGCCTATCTAGAGATTTACATAAATCATTTACAATTGGAAATATATTCACAAGGCTAGAATCAAGGCATAAGATAATAAGGAGTTACAAATCTGCAGATCATGGACTGCACGGTCGTGCATTGAGTTTAGCATGGCCGTGCATCGATTGCCGATGTTGCGATGTTTTTGTCTGAAGTGCACGGGCGTCTTTGTTTGTAAGACACGGTCGTGCACCATCACGCAGGCGTCTTTGCTTTTGTAAGACACGGCCGTGCACCAGCTGTTTGTTCAGAAGTTGATTCCTTGACAGAGTTCTCTAACAACTAAATAATTGAGAAAATGAATTCTAATTTATAATGATTGAAATTTTATCATCTAAAACAAAATAAATATTAATTTGATATGGTTTTTGGCTTTTAAAGAAGGTACAGGAAGTATTATCTTTTGGCTTACTAAAAATGTTACTATGGTGTTGTAGGTGACTATTGAGATTCCATATCTCCTAACCCAGGCACTTGCATTTGGGATCATCACTTATCCCATGATTGGGTATTCCTGGTCAGCTTTTAAGGATTTATTGTACGGATTATGACACGAACTTGATATTGGGATGATAGGTTTTCCAAAGTATAATAGTTTTTATGTTAATAAAAACGTACAGTGGTTAAAGTGAAAGTTGGGTGAAAGTGCAACGGATGAAAAAGAAGTTTGGCCTTTACCGATTTAATCAAACGAAAGAATGTAGTAAAAATGTTTTCAGCTTATTTTGTATTCTGCGTCGTGTTAACATGAACTAGAAAAGTTCTGAAATATAGAGGGAGTTGAATAATTTATTTTTGCCCTATATTGAAATTTAAAGATTTAAGTCACGCACCCATACTCTGTACCCCTGGTTGTTCCTCCCCCCAAATTTCCATCCAATCCCATTTAGGAAACTTACCATTACGGATTGGGGCTATCAGTTGATGGAGACTAGTTCTGAAAGATCCAATGTTTCCAGTAACACCATCCAGAGAACAAGGATCGATATCAAGACTCCACTCATGATCATATTCTTGCTCGTACACGATAGTTACACTGCACTCCTTTACCAAGAAATAGGGTCCACCAAAAATTGTAACATTCACTCCATCTCCGATTTCCAGGCTGTTCCCAAACTTCCAATGGCTTAGCCATATGATATCCTGGTCACCTTCTGGGACACCAAAGAGAGATGGCTTATATACCCAACTCGTCCCTTTTGTGTTATTGCAGATTACAGTAAGAAGTGGCAGAGGCTGATTATATTCCTTATTGTCAGTAATCCCATATACGGAAGTCACGTTTAAGCCTCGGATCCTCTTCTGAAGATGTGAAGTCATGGTGAGAGTTACAGAGGAACCACTGCTGTGACCAAATTGTCCCTTAACATCTTTCCTAGGAAGAAATGTGCTGAACAGGGGCGGAGCCAGGAATTAGCCGAGGGGGGGGGGGCAAGATTACACGGGGGTTCGGGGGCAGCGCCCCCGAAAAAAAAATTTCGGGTCGGACAAGTAAAAATGGGTCGGATCCATGAAATGCAATGTATTTTAGTTAACAAAAATGATAAAAGTAAATAATTAAACTTGGGATAATAGGAAGAAAGACCAAAAACAAAAAAAATGGGAAAAGCCTAATGAATTAATTAAGATTGAAAAAATGTGAGAAAATTAGGAGAAAGAGAAAAACAAAACTGTTAAGAGAAAGAATAGCAAAGATGGAAGACAAAATTAATTGAAAATGTAGGTAGCAGGGTTCGAACATGGATCTAAAAGGAAATACTAAAGGCTTTAACTTCACCCCTTCTACCGCTGAACCACACCACTCACTGGTGTTAATTTTGAAGTTAATTATATATATACATATATAACAAAAATATGGTGGGGGCAAAAAAAAAAAATTCCACTGCATTTCCGCTACGTGAGGGCGAGTGCCCCCTTGCCCCCCTGGATCCGCCCCTGGTGCTGAATATACCATTTTCATATAGCCCCTGCACAACAATAGTCAGAACTTCAGTTCTACCAAGTCTCACACAGTGTGTGTGTGTGTGTGTGTGTGTGTGTGTGTGTGTGTGAGAGAGAGAGAGAGAGAGAGAGAGAACCTGGATGGGCCCTTTTTCTGCTCAAAGGAAAAGCCATATGATGTAACATGCATATTTGCCAAAGATTCAACGTTGGACAGGCCTAAAACTGTCAGCATTTGGACATCAGCTTTCTTTATGGGTTCTAGTTTGAAACGGTATTGAATCTCAGCTATTACATCACTGGTAGAAAATGAAATGGCACACCGTTTGCCTTCACTTGATTGGTACGTTATTTTTTCTAACAATAAGTCATCACGGACACTGAGACTTGTTAAAGCTGGTAGACCTTCAAGTGATTAGAGCCTTGTACATGATTCAAGACGAAGAATCTGGATCCCTTTATGGCCTCTAATGCAATCTGGTAAGCCACAAATTGGGTTAACGCTTGGAAAAGCATCATCATATAGATTGCAACCTACTAGACTTATGGTAACCAAAGATGGTGATAAAGCTGCCCATAAGATTTCAGGATGCTTTTCTACCCTTGGCCTAGTTAAAGCATACCAGGGTTTCCTTTCAGAATTATTAAGAAGTAACCGATTCAGGTCAAGCCCATCAGCTTCTAGAACTTTCAAAGATGTCATCCGGCTCATCTCAACTGGAAAAGATTCTAGAGAAGAGCAATGAGATATAACAAGGGTCTTCAAAGATTTTAGCTTGCTGATGCCGTTTGGAAGTGCCCTTAGTTTTTCACAATCTTTCAGGTTCAAGAGGTAAAGTCTCTTCAGGTACCGGATGGATTTATCAATCACTTTCAGAATTGTACAGTTTTTAAGTATTAATCTCTCTAGAATGGGAATGGCTGAGAAGTTTGGAGTTTTTTCAAGGCTTTTGGAATGGCTCAGGTTAAGGATTTTTAAGCAACCAAGGAACTGCAGAAAGACAAGTAGAAATTAGAAATGAGAAATGAGAAATGAGTTGAAGCTAAGTGCTGGACGATAAAGAACTGCGGATGAAATAGGAGGGCAGAAAGTATACTATACCCTGCCTTCGTTCGTTCCAAGCTTGTTCAAGTTGATGTACCGCATGTCAAGTGAAACCAGGCTCTCTAAAGCCATTTTAATCTTTTCAGAAATTCATTAAAGCTTCCACCAAGTTGATGTACCGCATGTTCAAGTAGTCTTAGATTTTTCATCTTTTCCAAAGCACCATTCTTTAAGTTGTTCCCTCGCACTCGTAGCCCTGGCTTGTAATCATTCAACCTATGCATATCAAGGAAAAGGCCAACAACACTTCCTTTACCCTGCATGTTTAGAGAAACCATGAGATTAATACATTGAAAAAAGTACTCCCTCCGTCCGAAATGATCTTCCTACTTGTTTTGTTATTAACACAAATTTTGATCAGTAATTTTAGGTTAATTTGACTATCACAATGAACATCTATAAAGTGTTGTTGATAGTATTTATAATGGTGTTATAATAACAAGTTTTAATTATCATAAGGATAACTAAATTAACCTAAATTTATTACTCAAAGTACCTTCTTATTAACAACCAAAAAAGTGGGAAGCTCATTTCGGGACGTAGGGAGTATACAAGAAAATAGTTTTCTTACAGATTTATCATCCAACACATTGAAGGACTCCTCGTAGTTCCACAGCCGGCTACGTTTCCCAGGCTGTTTAGGTGATTCTTGACGAACAATCTCTCTTCCATATCCCGAACCAGATGGGGGCATTGTTAGAATGTCGTCACTGTCAACTGCTACAAGGCATCTATCCATGAGATTTTGAACCTCATCTATTGTGAAAAAATCACATTCATCCAGTATAGTAACCGTGTCATTTTTGCTTGTTCCAACGAAGAAACAAGCTATCTCAAGGAATAATTCTTTGTCGTGATCATCCTTTACACAGTCGTAACTTACTTTCAATATTTGCTGGATTTCATTGTTAGGAATTGCATCTAACTTCAAGGCTCTGACCACGCAAATAAGAACCCAAAACTTGAAGAGCTAAAGGCAACGCCCTTCGCATTTACGAACAATACTTTCTGAGTATTCCATGCAGCCTTCTGAAAAAGGGCTTTGACCACAGGCATGGATACTAAACAAGGTATGTGATTTACTTTAATCCAATGGCTTAACTTTGTGGATCTTACAAGCTGCATAAGATTCAGGCAATCGTATGTGCCGAATTGTGATGATGATTTTACTGCTCGGACAAAACCAATCTTGAATATCACTCCCCAGAGAAAACCAATCTTGGCTCCCTAAAATTGCATCTAACTGGTTCTGTTGATCCACATCATCCAAAACTAGAAGGACTCTCTTAAAGCTTAATGCATTCTGTATCTTGGTAATTCCTGATTTCCTTCATCAGCCTGGAAAATCTTTTCCTTTTTCCCATTTGAAATGTCGAAAAGAAGTTTTGTTTGCAGATGAATTATGCCTTTGGGTAGTTCTGATTCATGTCTTATGTTTGCAAGAAAGCTGCTTCCATCAAAGTTTCTGAAGTTAAAATTATAGACATGTTTGGCAATAGTAGTCTTTCCGATTCCGCCCATTCCACTTATAACCATAACACCAACATCTGTTGAACCATCTTGTAACCATGAGCTGATATCTTTGGATCGGGAATCAGTTTCAATAAGGCCTGATGGAACCCTTAAGACATCACGTTTCACCTTAGCCTCAATCACTTTGACAATCTCCTGTATAAATCTTGCTTCATGCCTGTAACGCGCCAAGAGCATGATAATCAAATAAAGTGTGCTGTCTAGTAATGGATTACAAACTCGTACAAACATGGTATGCAAAACATAGATAGTTGTGAACAAGAAGAAGGAGAAAGAATTAAGATAGTAGAAAGTTGTTGAAGGGGTGCAACTATCCTAAGAAGTATCTCAGATCTGCTTATTTCAACTGGACAAGCAGAATTGTGGCTGCTCCAGGACCAGAGTACAACAAAGATATACTCCCTTTGTCCCAAAATGAATGACCATTTTAAGGAAACTTTTGTCCCAAAAGGAATGAACTTTTTGCAAAAAACTTTGTTCTAAACGTTTTTTTACCAAATTTTTTTTTCACTATTCATTATATACTTGCAAAACTAAAAGTTTAAAAACTAGATAACAAAGATTTCTATACACCTTAGTTACTAAAATTTACAAAAAGGTGTATTTTTTAAATTTCTCCAAAATGAAAAATGGACATTCATTTTGGGTTATTGGGAGTATGTTGTATGTTTTGAAGTTTTTGTGCGAATGATTTGCATGTCAACTATTATACTTATTTCAAGGTTAATAGAAGTGAAATAGGATAGTTGACTTTTGGAAGATGCATATCAACTATTTATACTGACTTGGTGGTTTGTATCCATTGGTTCTTGGCTTGATGAGTCGAGGCTTGAAGAGTTTGAGAGACTAATTACGCGAGATACTATATCAAAAGCAACTAAAAACTGTATGTAGCCACGAGAAAGGAGACAAAGTAGTTTATCCACAATTCCAAGTCATATACCAGATTAAAGATCAAGCAAGTTGGATGATTAGCTTGAGCCTGAGGGGACAACCTCATAATGTTAGATGTTGCACGGTTTATTGATTTGTTCTTAGAAAGACATTCTTAAATTAGCTTAACTTTGTAGTTTCAACAACTTGCATAAGAGTAATGCCATGAAATGACATAATGAAGTGTTTGCTAAAACTGGAAATATTCTGGTGGAATCCATGGGACTATAATCGTTTTGCAGAGAGGTTGGCTAAAATGTGAGTGAAGAGGGCCACATTTTCAAGTCCGGGTAGTAATAGTTGATTACTTCAGGCCTAATATCTTCTATGTGGATGGCTTGGTTTGGAGGCAGATTTTATTAGGGTCTCTTTTTATTTTCTTTTCTTCTTCTTCTCCTTCCTTTTTTTGTGGGTGGGTGGGTGTGGAGGGGTGTTCCTTCTGGTATTCTTTGTGCAGGTCTCATGTTTAATTTTTATCTGTGGCGTGCCTAGGTTGATGTTTCTTTTGAGAAGGTCTGCTATAAGATTGATGAGCCCGGATCTACTGGACCGGGCCCGCGCTCGGTCTGGTCCAAGGAACCAGTGACGTGGCAGTTCCTAGACCGCTGGGGGGAAGACCGCGGACAGATAGGCCCTTGAGGTCAAGACCGCATCCCTCCCCGCATTATCCCTATCAAAGACCGCAGGGATCCTGGCCGCTGGATCAGTGCCCGCAGGAGGCATGACCACATCTTCCGTGCCCGCGTCAAATGCCTTTGACCGCGGCCACGATGTTGACCGCGGGCACATGTCTGCTTCCCGGTTAATATTCATCCTTACTGAGCAAGTTAGCTTACTGGCTCTGACATGCAAGTTGCCGGCTCCCCCATCACGCATTTAATGCGGCTCAGTCAGGCGCCTACTATTTCATTTAATGCGCCAAGCCATCTACACGGCTCATGTCCCTTTCAGCCATGTCCCCTTGACAGTCAATGTTCCCTCCCTGACATGGCCAATTAGCTGCGGACACGTGTAGCTGGTCAAATACCAAAGTGCCCCCTAGGGCTGATCTCATTGCTTACATCAACAAGCACCTCTCCATTGCCTATAAATAGAAGACCTTTGTCCCCTTGGGCAAGGTAAGTTCCAAATATATTGAGTAAGCCCTATTACTCTTAAAACCCTACACACACACTCCAAGGTATTCAAAGCCTTATTATCTCAGTATTCTTACTCTCACACCCGAGGGCCTGAGTTGGAGTAACATCCAACTTTGACCTTAACGGTGCTTTTCTGTGTTGTGATCTAGGTACCTCAAACCACTAAATATATCCAGCCAGATGTCCTTGAACCGCTCCTGACCCTGAAAAGCTTGGCGTCATCAATGGTTCCATTGCCGGGAAGGAGACTTTCATTAGTTTTTCCCGTTTAAAATCTTTGTTTTCAGATACACCTTGTACTCTAAACAACTGACTGTCAAAAGCTCTCCTTTTCAGTCATTTTCCTTCTCTTCCAAACATGTCTAGAATATTGGAAAACGCCGGTCATTTGACCCTAGAGGAGGATAACCAGGCCTCACCTTCTAATGTCAATAAGGGTAAAGCTACGACCTCTGTTTTTAACCGTGTGGGGGCACGTTCTCAGCCGTCACACAGCCTTTCCCCAGCCCAGAGAGCTATACACAAACTGACAGACGAGGCCCGAGCTGAAAAAGCCCAAGCCCTCCTAAATAATAGCCCAAAAACTCCCCAAGCTCCTATGAAAAACACCGCCTTAAACACTCCACTCTCCCCGGAGCAAATCCTGAGAAGGACAGAAATTCAGGCCTCCAAATCCAAGCTGGTCGCGGAGGCCATGGCCATCGCCGACGCTCAAATGGAGATGTTTGAAATAGAGGCCAACGAAGGGCTCCAGTTCCCTCAGGGGTCACAAAGGTTCTCCCAACGAGCTCCCCCTAAATCACTTGCTAGTCAAGCTAGGGGGCAAACCGGGTTGAACCAACCCTTGAGCGCGGACAGCCGGCCCGACGCAGTGTGGTGCATGTAGAGGATAGCGAGGAGGCTGGAGAAGAGGCCCAATCCAATCTACGTGCGAAGTCCAAAGCCAGACCCTTGGATCCGGCCCAGGAGAAGGCCGTGACTCCACGAGCTAAGAAGCAGAAGGTTGATAATCAGAACTCTGAGTTTGTGGAATTTATGCAAAAAATGTGGGAAACCCATCAAAAGGCTGCCCAAAAATGTGGTCGCACCATGGATGCCTTCAGCGACAAGATCGCGTAGGCACCTATCCAGAAGGGGAAGCCCCCCCAGATGGATACATATGATGGTTCCAAGAACGCGAGGAACCATATGGGACGATTTGAAGGGCAGATGGCACTGTTCTCCTCGGACGAATCCGTGATGTGCAAAGCTTTGGCTGCCACTTTCACGGGCAAGGCCCTATCCTGGATGCTGGCTCTCAAACCCCGATCCATCCACTCTTTCAGCCGGTTCAGAAACCTTTTCCTTAATGCATTTGCTGGAGCCGGGGTGCCCGCTCGACCAAAGACAGATCTTGTCCGCGTCAAGCAGGCCCCCAACGAATCCACGAAAGATTACATCTCTCGGTTCAGGAAGGTGAGCGAGGAGATTGTGGACCTGGCAGAAGGGGATATTAGACTTTGCTTTGAGGGAGGCCTCAGCTCCTCCTTCCTAAAAATGAATTTTGCCTCCAGCCAACCAAAAACAGTGGAGGAAATGTATGAAAGGGCTTCTGCCATTGCATCCGCTGAGGAGCCCACTGTGCCCGCTCCCCGAGCTTCGGCAAAAGAAAGAATAAGCCAAGTCCAGGAAACCACCCCAGAGCCTGTCCACACCAACAACCAGGGCAAAAACCGGGGCCGTGGGTCGGATAAACTCCGGAAGAAAGTAGAGGAAACAGTTTACACCGAGCTCACTGACCCAAGAGTGGTGATCATGAGGGCATCAGACTTTCCTCCTCCTCCCCCCATGCTCCGAAAACCAAATGAGAGGAGTAGGACAAAGTTCTGCGAGTACCACAATGACCACGGGCACAGAACTGAGGACTGCTTCCAGTTAAAACGAATAATTCAGCAGAGAATCAACGACGGGGAGCTAACCAAGTGGGTTAAGGGCAATAACAACGCCCACAATAACAATAACCAGCAGAGGGCACGAAACCCACGTGGTCCCGAGAGGGTGGAAAGAGACAATTTTGAGGATGAAGAGGGTGACTACAATATAAACTTCATTGGAGAGGAACCCCCCTCCAACAAACAGCTCTCCCTCCAAATCCGAACATTAGAGAAGGTTTTTTCCATCCCCGCAATGGCTCCGAAGGAAGAGCAAGAAATTGGGTTCAAAAGGAGTGAACTTGCCTCCTCCCTTTTTCATTCCACTCAGCCACTCACCCTCAGAATGAGAATCAACCGGGCAAACATAGGCCGAGTGTTGATAGATACTGGAGCTGCCCGTGATATACTCTACTACCATACTTTGGTAGGAATGAGAATGACCGAAGCGCATCTTACTCCATATGCGGGCATGCTGGAGGGCTTCACGAATCACGTCGTGGGAGTAAAGGGGACGATTGTGTTTGAAGTAACTATTGGGGAAAAACCCATGCAGAAGGCGGCCAAAATCACTTTCATGGTGGTCGATCTTCCTTCCCAATACAATGCCATTCTCGGCGTAACTGCTCAGGCCGAATTGGGAATAGTTTCTTCCGTTCCCCACCAAAGGGTGAAATTTAACAGCCCGGGCGGGGTTGCTACCATCAAGAACCAGCTCGGGAGATTCCTCCGAGCAGTTGAGGAGAAAAGAAAAGCTAGTAAAAGCCAGACATCCTGCCCGCAGATAGAGGGCGAGGACAAACCAAAGAAAGGGAAGGCCCTTGCACTTGTGCCGCCTGTAAGTACCCCAATCTGGATCACTCCCTTTCAAACACACGGGAAACACCGTAGACTCATTCACGCAGTCTCAGAGACCTCCCACTTCTCTCTTCCTCCCTAAGCCTTCTGGCTCCCCTTCTAAGACCTTTCGAGGCATTCCCGGCCCCTTCGGATCCTTCCGAGGCCTTCCGAGCCCCCTCGAGGTGCTCCGAAGCCTCTCCGAGCGCTCCCGAGACGCTCCCGCGCTGCCCCGAGGCACTCTCGAGGTACTCTGAGGCCCCTCGTGGTACTCCGAGGCCTTGCCTGGTCTTTCCCACGGTGTCCCGGCTCTTTCCGAGTCAAACCGACGATCCCAAACCACGCCGAAACTCTGCCCGAGTGACTCCTGCCACCACAACGCACGCCGAACCTCTGCCCGAGTGATCCCGACGATCCCCACGCACACCGAACCTCTGCCCGAGCGCAGCCTACAACCTCAACTCACGCCGAAACTCTGTCCGCAGACAACCGGTCCCTCCCGAAGCAATCCCGATCCATACCGGAACGCTACTTCGACCTCGAACACTATTCCCAAGCGGAAGACAGACACGAACCAACATTGGTAAGGCTTCCTTCCTATACTATTTCAATACATTTCCATACATAGCAATACAATGTAGACATCCGATACAGCATGCATTTTTAAAAGCACACACACACACACACAACATTTAAAGGATATTAGGGGTATCCGAAAGACTCGTTTTACGAGGCGACTCGGGTGAGCTCTAATATTCTAATATTCTCTTCCCGAGGAGTCATCTGACCTCCGAACTCAAAATCTCATCACACAAAAACAGTTTAAAATTTATCTTTAAACTGATGCCCTTTTTCAATGTTTTGGGCTTAATAAAAACGGCGTGGCGACTCTACAAAATGCGAAAGCAAAACGGCGAGACACCTCCAACCTCGCAAACGCTAAAACGGAATAAGCCAGATGCCGGGGCGCGATTGTGCTGCCTCTCGGATCCGGGCGACTTCCCGAACAGCGACGAATTGCGAGATGCACGGGGCCCTCCGCGCGCGAGCCGGATCCCGGGTAATTTCAGTTGGCGACTCCGCTGGGGATTTTTGTTTTAAAAACTTTTAAACAAAACAAAAGATTTTTAAAACGATGATGAGGGTCAAACTTTCATTTTACCCCTTCCTTTAACTGTTGTGTGTGTGTGCACGTGCTTCGTTTTTATTTTACAAAAAAAAAAATAAAAATACAAAAAAAATGCATCAATATACATCTGTGCATACATTTAAAATTCTTCAAAAATTTCTATTTTACTCAGAAAAAGAATTTTAGAGACCGCACACTACGCGCACTGCTGCCTCGGTTACACCGCACTCTACTCACACTGCTGCCTCGGTTACACCGCACACTATGCGCACTGCTGCCTCGGATACACTGCACACTACAACCCTTAACCCGGAGTGGTCTCAGTTGCAGTCCGTTTGGTCTTCCTAGGCCTCTTGGGCGCGCACGGGATCATTCCAAACATCCCATCCTAGCCAAGCGTCAACCCTGCACGTTTGAGTCTTGAGTCACACTCTGTCCAGACTCGGTTGGTTTTTACCCAGTCCGTGTCATACAGCCTGGATATATATACCATGCCGGCCATTTTCTGAGTCAAGGCTCGGAACTCAAGATCCCTTGCGCAAGCAAAGCGATGAAAGGTCATGCTAAAATCTTGACCTGATCTTGATTCCGAAGCTACACCTGCACGATGTTCCGTCCCGGATATACATCCATGCTCGCATGACACCATGTCATCACGCCTTTGATACGCCACCATGACAATATGACCCACCCAACGCCTAACGTCGTCAGAGATCCCTTGCGCAAGCAAGGCAAGAGAGGTCATGCAGAACTCTTGACCCGATCTTGACTCGCCGGCTCGGTTCACGATTCACATGGCTAATGCATCAAAACGAACATGACAGGCTCGGTCCTTAGGTTCGATTTTTCTTTTAGGCCGGTGGAAACCGCTTGCACGATAGGACCCTCGCCTGGCCGCCCACCCGGATGTCGAAATACGGGTGCAAAACGAGGGCTTATAGCCGCACGAGATGGTCTCCATCGACCCGGGATCTAGCATAGTTGCGAAAAAAGAAGAGCAATCTTTTCCAACCTACCTAGGATTCTGAGAAAACACTGTTTTAAGTAAATTAAAACAACAAAAAAAAATCAGAAAATAAAAGAAACGGAAACCGCATGCCACGTGAGCTTTCCCCCTTTTTATCCCGTTAGGCCATTCCCGTGTCTAAACCTTGCCCGTCACCCCCTCCAGCGAACCGAGAGTGGTTGAGAATCCCTGGAAGCCGCCTTTTCAGTATTGAGGTCACAAGGTCCGATAGCCCTTCCAGCTCAACGGTCCGCACCGTCCAATACTCCCCCATGACGGGATCAACAGATAACAGTGAGGGAAACGGAACCCCGCCACTAAGGAACCTCCAGACAATGGAGGAGGTGCTGCGAGCCTTCGAAACCATCAAGAAGCGCCAAGAGGAACAGCAAGCCTGGATCGTAGACACCCTGCGTCTTCGAGGAACAGTCGCAGTTCCCAACCTCGATGGAACCTTTGTTCTCATAGAGGACGAAGATATACCGGCTCCCGGTTTCTCAAAGCTATCAGGTCCCGCCTCCGCCAAGCTACGAGATCCCAAAGAACGCAAAGCAGCCTCTCGCTCAAAGCTCCCTCAGCGCTGGCCAAGGCTCCGACATGCCCGCCTCGGGACGTCGGGCTTCCCGGCTGCACATCAAGCTCGGTACAAGACACAAAGACATACGTGCTGCTCCGCGGATCCGGTGCATCTCGGTATCCCGTGATTCAATCCTTTGCCTCTATACGAGCCTCGCAACCACAATCAAAAGTCCCCATTCTTACCAGGGACAGGCATCCCGAGCGGATATCCCGACATCTCAAGTTTGCCACCTGCAAGTCTGCCAATTGGGGCTAACGAATCGTTTCCCCAGTTCCCAAACACAACCCTTAGCGGACCAGGCAATCACGCCCTCAACTTCAACACCCCAGGGTATGGGTTGGTATACACTCAACTACCTCCCCAAGACTCCCGAATGGCGATCCCATCAGCCAATCCACCTCCATCTTCGGTTTCCGTCCCAACGGTAACCCACCTCAGACAGCTGACCCTCACATGGCTTGGTTGATCGAACAAATGAAAGACATGCAAGGCAAGCTAGCTAGTTCTCGGGAAGGACTCCCTCCCGCCTACCGATCCGAACAAAGTGGTCCCTCTCCCTCCAAAGTTCGGGATGCAGGAAATGGAAAAGTTTGACTAATGAATGCCCAAAAACCCACATCGACACCTACGTCTGGGTATGAGAGCCAAAAGGGCAACCCCTCAAATGGTGGCGAGATCATTTTCAACATTCCCTCAAATCCACAAAGCACTAAGGTGGTTCCTCAATGTGAAGGCGTAAAACCGCTCACGTGGGATCGGATTAGTGAAATCTTCCCGAGAAGTACCCGCCAATCTTGAATGGGAAACAAACCGCCATGACTGCAAGCCACCGAACAAAAGGATGACGAACCAGCTGGGCGAATTCTACAAAAGATGGAACTGGAAGCTAAGCGAGATAATGGATCCACTTTCCAAAGAAGAGATGGACATCTTCCATTCCTGCCTCAAACCATCTTTGAGGACCTTGATCGCCCACCATTTCTATCCGGATCTCCGTGCCATGGTCAACGCCGGACAAAGTTTGAAAAGACCCCGAGTCTTCAAAAGGCAACAAGCAACTCCCCGCCATCTTACCGCTATCGAACAAACTGGCAACTTCAACTCCCGCCCCAACCAAAGGAAAGGAAGCGGAAAACATGGCACTACATTCGAGAATGGAGCTCAAGTAAACCGCGATCGTGCAGCCCCCGAAGAATAGCAACCCCCTCGCTTCCCACAGGTTCAGATTTTGATAACCTGGAAATGCCCTCGGGTCAAGTATTTGAAGCCTTGGTGAAGCGAAATCTTCTCAAACCACTCGAGAATTTCCAACCGAAGACCCTCAAACCCAACATGGATATGAGCAAGCACTGCGCCTTCCATAACTACCCCGGCCACACCACCGACAATTGCTTCGTACTCAAGCAGGTGATTCGGGGGCTCATTGAGGAGGAAAACCGGAACGCCCCCGTGGTCCCAATACCATTGGAAATCCATTCCCCGAACGACAGGGTAAACTCAATAGCCATTGACGAAACCCCAAGCGAGAGCGGGAACTCCCTGCAATTTCGAGACCGTCGGCATCTTTGTCTCGCCATGACCGGGAGCGTGAAACAAGAGTCAAAAGGTCTCGTGACCAGGAATTCCGACAAGAACGCCCAAGGGCCACCGTCTCCCTACGATCTTTGCCCCAGCCCAGAGGCATACAAATGGTTGGATCGAACGTTCCCGACGAGAGACTGAGTCCAACGGTAGCACGGGAAGCGGTTTAGCCTTCACAGACGATGACTTGCCAATATGTGAGAATCGGCACAACGAAGCCCTCCTCATTCTCATAAAGATAGAGATGTTCTTCCTCCCGAACGTCTTGATTGATAACGGCTCCGCAGTCAACATCATCGCTTTAAGCACATTGAAACGACTCCACATCGACCGTTCTCTGATAAGGCCTTCACCTCGGGTAATCCGAGCCTACGACTCCACTGCACGATCAATCGTAGGAGTCATCAACTTGAGGATCCAATTCGACGTACAACTGGAGTCGGTAGAGTTCCAAGTCGTGGAAATCAAACCCACCTTCTCTGCCTTGTTGGGACGACCTTGGATACATCAGATGAAAGCAGTATCATCTACTCTTCACCAATGCGTGAAATTCATCAATGCCAACGGAGCGATCGAAGTGATCCGCGGAAGCAGTGCAATGGCAAGTGCTTGGCCAGCAAGCTATGACCCAGAAGAAGGTCCCGACATGACCGAATACTCTTCCCGCATGATTCTCCTACCCTGTCCCGCTACGAAGTGGATCCTTACATCCACGCTCTACGCCGCGACGAGCTGGAAATTGAAGAACTCATGGGTCGGGATGACAACTCGACATATGCGACTGTGAAGAGTGCTTGAGAGAGGATCAAGAGATGGATGCCCTAATGGAGATTGATCGAGGAGTAGACCCTTACTTCACCGAAACCCTCTTGCAAACTGGCTCATCACCGATCCCGTTACAAGACAACCCTAGCCGACACTCTCGGATCTTACGGGGACAGCCATCACGGCTTAGTTCAATTCAACATTCCGGTGTCCGACTGACGAACAGCCGCGCAACCTCCTCCAAGGCTTAATCGGGGAAGGAGATATAGCATGCCCGTCGAATCGGACATTGTAAATGTCGTCCAAGCAAAGATCCTGCATAAAGAGGCAGATTCTATGAAAGTGATCAACATCGGCAAGAATCCACTCCGAATCCGCCGAATGCTTCGCCCTCCTAGAAGTAGCCCTCGGCGACTTCTATCATCAAAAACCCCCAAGGACCGGTGGCAACACTAATGGAGGGACATCATCGTGGAGCAGCCAAAAACCTCCGCTATCCGGTTTGAAATCGAACCGCATGCAAGCTACTTTCGGGACTCATGCCAAGGGAAGATTGGCCACCTAAACCAGCACCACTCCCTCTAGAGCTACCGCCATCCGGAGTAATGAAGCCTCGGTCCAATCCCTCGTCGCCTATAGTCTAGCTTCGAGTCTTGTTGTCTGTGTATTCACATCTTTTGTGTCTTTTGACGGCTTTACGCCCGACGATTGTGAATCTTTGATCAACAATGTACAGTCTTCACGCTTTCAATAAAAGGTCCGACCTTCCTAAAAAACCATTTCATTGCATCTCTAACAAATGATGACATTAACTAATCAAAACAGTTAAATTCATCTATACAAAAGGCAAACACATTAATTAAATAAATGCATCAAGCAAACATTTAAGCATGTTGTCAAGCGAGAGAAAAACCGGGCCCAAGCTGCCGAGAAGGTTTTAATCACAACGATTTGCAAGATTGCTGAAGGGCCAAAGAGACGCAAGTTCGACGCCATTTCCAGCACAAACCAGATCTTCCCACACCTCAAGAGCGGGGAAGTCACCTTCATGAACAAGGAAGGTCAACACACAGAAGGGGTCAAAACCAAGAGCATCATGGCCCTGAAACGCCTCGCCTCTCACTTCGTCATCCTCGGGGACATGCTATACAAGAAACGCTACCATGGGCCACTCCTACGCTGCGTCGCCCAAGAAGAAGCAAGCAAGTTCATGAACGAAGTCCACAATGGGGCTTGCGGTCCCCACATGAATGCCAGAGCCCCGATGCAAATCATTCTCGGGGATGGGCTACTACCGGATCTCCACGGAGGCGCATTGCATCCACTTTGTCCGAAGCCGCGACAAGTGCCAACGGTTCTCCAACCTCAATCATCTACCGCCCCACGATCTCTACCGCATGACTACACCTTGGCCCTTTGCCACTGGGGAATTGACGTCATCGGGAAAATCGCTCCGCCAGCAAAGAACGGCCACGAGTTCATCTTAGTAGCCATCGACTACTTCACCAAACGGGTCGAAGCCAAGTCCTACAAGGTACTCACCTCCAAGAAGGTCGCACATTTCCTCAAAGAAAACATCATATGCCGATACGGCATCCCAAATGAGGTCATATCGCATAACGGCTCACACTTCGAAGGGGAATTCGATGCATCGCTGGTTTGAATTCAAGATCACACGTCACAAATCTTCTCCCTACCGGCCACAAACAAACGGCGCCGTGGAAGCAAAGAAACAAAACCTCGAACGGATCATCCGAAAATGACCACCCGAGGACGAGATTGGCCCGAGAAGCTGCACCTTGCACTTTGGGGCTACCGCACATCAGCCTGAATGTAGCCACGGAGAAACCCCATTTGCCCCGACATACGGGATGGAAGCAAATCCTTCCCATCGAGCTAGAAATTCCCTCACTCCGAGTGCGCCGGAAAATGACATCAACGAAGTCGAATGGCTCCGAAGCCGACATGACGAATTGGCTCGCTAAACGAGCGACGACTAAAGGCCATGGAACACGTCCGAGCCTATCAAAGCAGGATGGCTAGAGCTTTCGACAAGAAAGTCAAATCCCGAGACATCGTGGAAGGTGACCTTGCACTCAAAGAAAAGCCTCCCACTCGAACCAACCCACTGGGAAAATGGGAACCCACATGGATCGGCCCTTTCGTGGTTCAAAAGATCTTCTCCTGAGGCGCCATGAAGCTAACGTACCTAGACGGCAATCCCTTCATGAATCCAAATAACGGAAGCAAACTTCGCAGATACTTCGCCCGAAGAAGAACAACCGTGCATCTCTTGGCACTCCATGTAGTGTCGAACTACGCACCTGAGCCCTCTAGTCCGGGGAACGTAGGCAACCTTAATTGGTCCGGTCTAAAAATACACAAAAAGTTAAAAGTTTGAATGTCAACCAAGACCTCCATCAAGCTCCGCACTTTTCAAGAACACGCCTGCCAGCCACCTTGACCAAGTCAAACGACGGCGGCAACATCAAAAAAGGACATCCAAGGGTCACTCAAGCATCAAACGATCGACTCATGTCTACTTCTAAGCCAGGGCTTGTCTTCGCCCTCACGCGCTTCAAAAAAAAAAAAAAAAAAAAAAAAGAGCTCGAGCAAGTGCTCACAAAAAAAAAAGAGCTCGAGCAAGGGCTCACAAAAAAAAAAACAAAAGAAGCTCAGCGTAAGCTGCGAAATTGAGGTCAAGAGCCCGACGCCAACAAGCGGCAAGGAATCTACGAAAAGACCGTCGAACGACTTGTCAAGGGAGCATTCAACCTCTCGGCCAAATACAAAGCCTCAAAGAAAAGGGGATTTGCCGTCTAGTGGCCTGCATCAGTCTCACCCGCTAGACACGTAAAAGTCCAAAGATGGACGCCGACAAAGTGCACAATGAAGCAAAGGCAAACAAAGGATCTTGCGTCTCGACAAAGCTTTAAAAGTAAATCACAAATCACTAATCGGTTACAACATTTCTTGATGAGTTCAAGCACGGTCTACTCTCAAGTTCACAACATGCTAAAAACAGCCTTAATACATTTAACTAATAATGTGTTTGCAATGCAATGAATGGATACTTGGGAGGTCATTCCGCGCCATCTCGCGCTTGTCCCCTCGCCATTCTTTCCTTTCTTCCCTCGTCCCCGGCGAGTCTTCTTTCGCTCCACGTGAACCCAACTCTGCGTCTCTCGCCCGAGATCCGGGGTCCTCCCCGTAGAGTCAAATAATCCAAGAGCTCTCGTGGCTTCATTCGCCCGTGCTTCGGCTCGGATCTCCTCCCCGCGAGTCCGTAAAGAGGACCTCTCCCTGTCGGCCGGTCAACCCTAGTCTCGTAGTCAAACAAAGTGTCTCCCGTCACATCCAAAGGGTCGACCGTGCTTCGGCACTCCTAAGGCAATAGCTACTACGGCAACCGGGTCCCGTAATCGCTACACGCCTCGCTCTCCAAGACCACTTGGGATCGCCCAACACGCCGCTCATACCAAAGCCGGATATCGAGTCGTCAATACAACGCTCCCCGACGCCTAAGGAGTACTCACAGAGGGAAAGCGGAATACTTCCATACCCTCGTACAATACAAGAAGGCACCCGGAGCCGCCATACAGAGAGGAACTACCTTCGCAGCAAGGTCATCCTGCCCCAACAAAGGCTCCCGCTTCATCCCAAACCGCCGGAAACAAGCGACGGAATATAGAAGGAGGACCAAGACAAACCTGGAACTCGACAACGTAGGACCCTTCCCGCAAGATCCTCCCGGTCTCAATCCTCCAAAAGGAACCCACTACGGATCTCGATGCGTACCAAGTCCGTGCCATCCATCTCTCCCTGCGGATCGATCCATATCCAACACAAGAGGTCGCCGAGCAAATGACCACGGGCTAAACGACGTCGGAGCCTCGGGCATGGCTCGAAGTCTCTCTCGCAGCCACAAGGTGAGCAAAGCGGGGCTTCCCCTCTCATAAAACGATCCCCACGCGTACGGTCGATACCATGAAGAGTCTCCCCAAGACCAACGGGACAATATCCTCTCCAGTCTCACAGCTGCCCTACCACATCTAGCAAAGCGCCATCACAAATGCCAAGGGAGCTGACCCGAAAGAGCGTCGCTATCGTCCACAAGGCAAATACATCCCAAGAGACATCACTCTCATCATCAACCATGAACCGCTCCGGCAGCCGCAGAAATGTCGATATGACCCGAATCAAGGATCATGCCCCGCACTTCTTCCAACGAAGTACGAAGAAAGTCTCGCAAGCTTCACGCTCACAAAGAAGACCACCAACCAAAGGAAGCGAGATGGCCTCCACCTCCGGTCCTCCAATCAAAGCCCGAAAATCTTCAAAAGTGGGCACCATTTCATTATAGGAGAAACAATACACGTGCCTCCTAACATCCTTAACTTCGCGGCAGCCCCGCAACAAATCCCAATCAGAACCAACTCCTTAAAAGACCAAACCGAGCAAAGACGAAACCTTACCTCGAAAGCCCGTCTCGATGCCTCATACGGCGCCGCATCCACATTTTCAACCGCTCAAGGAAGTGTGCTTGCCTCTCCTGCGAAAGCCTCGGCAAAATTCTAGGGACATACGAAGAATCCATGGCAAAAATGGAGGTTCCTAGAGAAAATGGGGAAGAAAGCTCGAAAATGGCCGCAAATGGGGAAATGAGGAAGAACCGTGCACTCGGAAAGCATTTATGTCCTTCCCAAAGCAAGGTTGGTCCGTACGACCTCTTTGCATGCTAAGTATGTCCGTACGGACCTCCTTGCAAACAACCCATTTCCCGTAAAAAAGCATAAAACCACCGTCCTCAAAGAAACCTTGCTCCAAACAATCCAAACATCGGCCAAAGCCATTTCCGCAAACCAACACTACCCACAAACGCACTCTCGGCTCACGTGGCATGTACAAAAATAAAAATAATAATAGCAACAATTTCTAGGACAATTCCCGGAATCACAAAAATAAATGACATTACATCTTAAAATAAAATACTGTTTGCCATGCAAATACATGTGTTTTATTACAGTACCCAAAATGTCTCGTTGCTAAACAAAAAAAAAAAAAAAAAGAGAGGGATATGAAAAGAGGGAAAGCAAATGAATACTACTCGTAATCCTCATCATCATCCTCCTCGCCAAGATCCTCCAAAGAAAAGTCGGGCATCCAAAGTGAACTTTCGCCCGTCACATCCTCCTCGTCGAATACCGAGCACCCGCCCGAGGCTCCCACGAGAAGTACTCGAAGGATCAAATCCGGCGAAAGGATCAAAGAAAGAAGGCTCGAGGAACCCTCACCCCGCGCGCCGTGCGGAGGCATGAACCGATAAAAGGGCTGCTCCCTCGAGGGCCCCGCAGCCTCCCGAAGACGCCCCGCATCCATGCTATGCCGCCTCAAAGGCCCCTCCCCGCTGCGGCTCCGCTCGGCTCTAGGCGGAGGAACGTCCACAATGCCTCGAAGGCATAGGCTCGTACGCCGGCACACGACGCGAAGACCGACAGACACCTTCGACGCCATCTTCTTAGCGAAGGAGCGCATCGCCACGTAACGGCGAGTCACATATCGTAGGCTCTCCCTGGACTCCGCACCAACAAGAAGCCAAGGAAACGCTCATCAAATACGGTTATACTCAACAACAAAAGGAGAAAACGCAGAAAAAGATGCCAAGATGGAAAAGAGTCGACACTCACCGATACTGTCGGGGTCCACTCAGTGGCGGCGGGAGCTGCTCGAGGCAGTACGAATACCCTCCTCCTCGATCCGTCCCCGCGGACGTACGTGAAATCCGGTCCCGCATCGGAACCTGCTGGGGGAGCCTGCGACGGCCAGCCTCTCTCTCCGCGCCGGCACACAGGGCGTCCTCGGCCTTCCTCCTCACGAAGGCCCCGTACTCCTCTCCGTACAAGATGAACTCCTCGGCCCCGACACCGTCAAGGTACCTCTCAAGTCCAACACATCCATGTCCCGGGAATCAAGCATCCCAAAGGGAGGGTCCCTCGGGCCACGGGAAGCACACCGGGGCCATGCCGCGAAGACTCGCTCCCCTGGGTACATGGCGTCTGCCAAGTCAAGCCTCGCAAGCATCTTCCGCCCCGCTAGCTGTCACCTCGGGAGCCCCCTCGAACTCATCTCCCTCATACCGAACCCCCGGGAACAGAACGAACCCCTCACGGCTATCCCGCTCCAAACGCTCCTGCCACATCCCCGTAGGCGATGGTGAGCTTCCCCAGTCCTCCTCTTCCTCGCCGTGCGAGCCCATCCCGGCATAGCGAGTACGCAGCAATGTGCCCGGGATCCCTATCCCACGGGAAGCACCGGAAAACCTCATAAAACCACACTGTGACAAAAACAGAGAAGGCTCGGTGCAAAAGACAACGGAGAAAAGACAAGTTGCTAAATCAAAAACAGCAATAAACTCATACCTCCAAAGCAAAGTCAAAGCGAGGCCAACGAATCGGCCACCCCCGGCTAAACCGGTCCAAGGAGAAGTAGAGCTCGGCCAAGCTGCCTCGCCCCAAGCAATGTCGCGAGACCCTATCCAGATCGGTCAAGCTCTCCAACGTAGCAAAGGGAGGCTGCGGTCGCGTGGTTCGAGAACAAAGTCTCGGGCCGGTGCATACCACAAGAAGGAGCGCGCCAATCGCTCCATTGTCACCTGGCCGGTACCCGGATGTAGGCCCCAATGCGCCGTGATCCTCATCTCTACGTCGGCGTACAAAGCATCCCCTGTGCCCCTGCGAGGACGAGGCTCAAAGCCCGGCGGCTCGGTCAACACCACATCGGAGATCATATCTCTCCACCGCATGAGGCTCCCCTTTAAAGGAGAGCCGGTAATAACAGAGCAAAATCGGTGGGCGTCCTTTGTCACCTCGCCCCGGCTCGGGTGGAAGGTGTGGGTGGTATCCCACCAATGCTCGGATACACCCGGGAAGACACTCTTGTTCTTCCTCGTGTCGGACACTCCGGCCCGGGTTCTCAACGAACACACCTAGGCCAAGCATAAAACCAACCTCCGGGGACTCGGCCTACCGCCCACGGAAATATCAGTGCATCCGATGCCATAGCTCCACAATGGCCTCGAGCGATCCCGAGTCTTTCATCCTCTTGGCCTTCCCGGCCGTAAGCCCCGCATCCTGCGGGTAAACACAGCAAAGGTACGTCAATCCACAGATTACTTAATATAAAGGCACATATAACCCGTCACAAAACACGGCACATATTGCACATAATTTTCACATATATCATGCATATAATTTTTTCCCATGCGGTCAGTCACAAAACACGGCACACTTTGTACACATTTTCTCAAAAGAAAAAAAAGGGGGGATTAAACCCTACACGACACATTTTCAAAAGAAAATCCGTCCCAACACGGCACATATCGCACATATTTTCCCCACAAAGTCCGTCACCCAAAAACACGGCACACACTATATAGCACATTCTCAAAAGAAAACCCGTCACAAAACACGGCACATGTCACATTTTTCACAAAAAATTATCACTACACGATAATTTTTCTCATAATGTACATACATAAATAGCATACGGTACAAAACACCAAAGCATGCAATTCACTAGATAGGCACTTTATTTTCACAAATAAGAGCTAATCTACACATTTACGCACAAAATACACATACCCACAATTTTTACATGTCCATTTTCAACAATTCATCAAGAATTTCACAAAAAGGCATAAAATAATAACAAAAAAAAAATTCAAAAATGCGAAAAACTAAAACCTAGTTCTAGCATTCAAAAAATTCGAAGCGAGCAGAAATCAAAACGGAGCAGATTTCTTACCTCCAGCGTTCATGGAGCGACGATTATGCACCTCTGGATTCGGATACAAAACATCCGGGTTCTTCGAAGATGGAACGAACGAAGTCCAATTCCTTTGAAGCTCCATCCTGCTCAACCACTTCCTGGCTGCGTTGACGACGACTCCTTCGAGATCCTTCGGCCATGGCAAGAAATTCAAGCAAAAATTTTTTGATTTTGTTTAACAATGGAGGAATTTTTCTCTCTCTCTCTCTCGCCCAGTTCCTCTAATGCAAGTGAAAATGAGGAAGAAGGAATGGGGGAGGGCCTCGCATTTAAAGCCTCGGTCAAACCCGGGAACCGGTGAAAACCAAACCTGCCAATTACTTTCCCCGCTCATCCTCTGCCTCGCCGGCCGTCTCTAAGGAGACCTATCTCTCGCCTACCCAGAAGAAATTCAAGTGCACGGTCCCTAACCCTTCACTCCAACTACCGGCCGCCAATGCAAGACCGACTCGCCCACTTCAATCTGGCAGAATTCAACCACCGCCGTCAAGCGTAAGACCGTCCTCGCCCACCCAACGGCAATTCATCCCCTACCCGGGCCAAGCGTAAGACCGGTCCTCGCCCACTTCAACGGCACTAATCCCCCGCCTGCCGCCGTAAGACCTGGCTCCCGCCCACTTCACCTGCACTAATCCTCGCTGTCAAGCGTAGCACGACTCTCGCCCACTTCAACGGCAATTCAACCACGGGCCAAGCGTAAGACTGACGGCCTCGCCACTTCACCCTGCATTCAATCCCCGCCGTCGCTGGCACCGGGCTCTCGCCCCACTCCACCCGCAAATCAATCCCCGCCGTCAAGCCACAGGGAAGACCGACTCGCCCATTTCACGCACGGTACCGGGTCAAACCCGGGAACAGAAACCAACTACTCCGTCCAAATTACTTTCCCGCCTGTATAAGACTGCCTCGCTTCGCCACTACCTAAGGCCGGGTGTGACTAATCCTCAAGCCACTGGTCACACAGAAGACTCTGGCTCCTCGCCCACTTCAACGGCATCCAATCCCCTTACTGGGCTTAAGCCCAAGATCGACTCGCCCACTCCAACGGCAAACCAATCCCCTGCCGCTGCTGCAAGCGTAGACCTGACCGCCCTCTTCCTCGCCCACTCCAACGGTCCCACCCTGCACTAATCTCCGCCGCCAAGGGCCGGGGCCAGAAGCACCGGTCCTCTTCTCTCGCCTACTGAACACCCAGTACTCAATCTCGCCGCCATCGTCAAGACCGGTCCCGCCTACTTCACCCAAGTAATTCAATCCCCGCCGGGTCAAGCGTAGCACGACTCTCGCCACTTCAACGCGCACCAACTACCGCCGTCAAGCTGCAAGACCATTCGCCACTTCAACGGCAATTCAATCCCCGGCCAAGCGTAAGAGACCGACTCGCCCCACTCCAACGGCAACTGACCCCCGGCCACAGCAAGACTGACTCGGCTCACTTCAACGGTAATTCAACTACCGGCCAAGCGTAAGACCGGTCTCGCCACTCCAACGGCACTAATCTCGGCCACAACAGCAGACCGGTCTCGCCACTTCAACGGTAATCTAATCCCCGCCACAAGCGAAGACCGACTCCGCCCACTCCAACGGCACCAATCCCCGCCGCTGCCGGGGGCAGACCGGTCTCGCCTACTTCAACGGTACCCATCTCTTGGCCACACGTAAGACCGGTCCTCTCGCCTACTTCACGGCAATTCAATCCCCTAAGACAACAAGACCGGTCTTCGCCCATTTCTTCAACGGCAGAATCGACCATCGGGCTCAGCTAACGTAAGACCGGACTCTCGCCTCTACTCCAAACTGGGCACCAACCAACGCCCTGCCAACTGGTAATTCAAGGTTAGCGGAGCTAACGCTCCTGAAGCACAAATATCAAGGCACAAGACGCTCCAAACGCTCAACGACAATCTCAAATCCACTCAAGCCCTCAGCGAGGTCCGAAGTCATCTTCCCAAATGCAAAAGTGGCTCCCTATGCCAAGGTCACGCATCCCCAAAGCAATTCAAGCACCTGGCCATGTAAGCCCGAATCTCGCATTTACCTTAACGGCAGCAGCTAAGCACCGGCCATCAAAGTAAGCCCGGAAGCCTCCCCAAACAAGTCAAAAAGCGGAAGTCATACAAGATCGCATACTTAACACTCGGCCATCATCTCGCTCTACTCAACGGCAAACAAGCACACGGGAAGGAGCCAACACCTCCGAGTACAAGTCCCCTAAGGCACGAAGCGCTCCCTAAAACGCCAAATGGTGAAGCAATCGACGTGGCCGTCATCTCGCTGCTCTACACTAGCCCCGCAATTAAGTACCTGGCAATAGCCATCGTAAGTCCGGACTCTTCTACATCAACAATGCAAAAACACAAATGGTATCACCGCCGCTGTGAAGACGATCTTCAAGTCCTCCGGGGCCATGGGTACAGCACCAACCGCTGTATTTACGATTCAAAGTCCCTCCCCGCGTGGCACCAACCGCAATCCGTAAGCATTTCATCTAAGTCCTCACACCATTCTCCTAGGCCCTAAGGCCTTAAACCACCCGATTAGGAAAATCGCAGTGAAAATCTTCTATCCTGTGACGCCACCACGCCCTTATCACCGACCTATACTGGCCACCCGTGACGCCACCACCACGCCTATTTAGTCACCGACCTATACGGCCACCAGACGCCTACCAATTAATGCCCTTATCACCGACCTACGGCCACCTACCCGCACGCCACTGCTCTACCACCGAATTCCATACAAGTCACCCGTGCACGCCACCATCGCCTCTATTACCCGACCTATACTTGGCCACCCAGACGCCACCACGCCCTATCACCGATCCTGAGTACGGGCCACCCCTGTGACGCCACCACGTTCCTTATCACCGACTCCATGCGGCCACCCAGACGCCACCACGTTCCTTACTCACCGACCTATACGGCCACCCGCTGTGACGCCTACGCACGGCCTCATCACCGACCTATACTGGCCACCCGTGACGCCACCACGCCCTTATCACCGACTCCATGCGGTCACCCTGTGACGCCACCACACGCTCCTTATCACCAACCTATACGGCCACCTGCACGCCTACCACGTTCCTTGATCACCTGATGATATTTGGCCACCCTGGGTGACGCCACCACGCTCTTATCACCGACCTATACTTGGCCACCCAGCACGCCACCACACGGCTCTTTTTATCACCGACCTATACGGGCCACCCAGACGCCACCACGCCCTTATCACCAAACCTATACGGCCACCTGTGACGCTACCACGCTCTATCACCGAACCTATACGGCCACCCAGACGCCACCACGCCCTCTATCACCAACCTCCATGATTTGGCCACCCGTGACGCCACCACGTTCCCTTATCACCGAGATCTCTATACTTGGCCACCCAGACGCCACCACGCCCTTATCACCGACCTATACGGGCCACCTGCAGACGCCCACCACGTCCTTCATTTCACTCGAACACCTATACGGCCACCCAGACGCCAACCACTGCCCTTATCACCGACCTATACGGCCACCCGTGACGCCACCACGCCCCATCACCGACCTATACGGCTACCTGTGACGCCACCACGTCCCTATCACCGACCTATACGCTTGCCACCTGCGACGCCTACCACGCTCCTTATTCACCGACCTATACGGCCACCCAGACGCCACCACGCTCCTTATCACCGACCTATACGGCCACACCGGTGACGCCACCACACGCTCCTTATCACCGACCCATATAGCCGCATCACCCGTGACGCCACCACGTGCCCTTATCACCGACCCATACGGCCACCCAGACGCCACCACGCTCCTTATCACCGACCTATACTTGGTCACCCAGACGCCACCACGGCCCTTATCACCGACCTATACGGCTGCCACCTGCAGACGCCACCACGCCCTTATCACCGACCTATACGGGCCACCCAGACGCCACTCCACGCTCCTTATCACCGTACCTATACGTGGCCACCCATGACGCCAAGTACCACGCCCTTACCACGCGTAATTTCCTATATTTGGCCACCCAGACGCCACCACGCTCCTTATCACCGACTCTATACGGCCACCCCAAAGACGCCACCACGCCCTTAGTCACCGACCTATAGCGGCCACCCAGGACGCCACCACGCTCCTTAATATCACCGACCCTATACTGGCCACCCAGACGCCACCACGCCCTGGCTGGCACCGACCTATACGGCCACCTGCGACGCCACCACGCCCTTATCACCGACCTATAGCTGGCCACCCGTGACGCCACCACGCCCTTACCACCGACCTATACGGGCCACCCAGACGCCAACCACACGCCCTTCACCACCGACCTATACGGGGTCACCCAGACGCCACCATCGCCTCTTATCACCGACCCATACGGCCACCTGCAGGATCGCCACCACGCCCTTATCACCGACCTAGACGGGCCACCTCAGACGCCACCACGCTCCTTATCATCGAGACCTACGCGGTCTACCCTGTGACGCCACCACTGTCTCTTATCACCGACCCTATACGGTCACCCAAGGACGCCACCACGCTCCTTTATCAATACCCACCTATATGGCTCACCCAGACGCCACTATCACGTCCTTTCCATCACCGACCTATACGGCCACCTCAGGACGCCATCTATCGCCCTACCAGACCTTCACTCAACCTACGTGTCACCCACCTGAAGACGCCTACCAAACTGCTCACCACTGACCTCTAGCTGGCGGCCGCCACGACGACACTTCAGTAGGCACCACCACCACGCCCTGGTCTGGCGTAACACTCAGCGTAACACTCGTAGCACACCACGACTGTGCTTGCGACCGTGCTTGAGCCCTGTAGGATACGTAGGAATCCCCTCTAACTTCTGTCACATGGTCTTAAATTTATCGACTCCAAACGGCCACTCCAAAAGGACGCCACCACGTCCTCACTTTGACCCTCAAGACGGCCACTTCCTCTCCCCAAAGACGCTGATCCCAGTATTAGTGACCCTATCTAGTCTTATCGACTGCTAATACTCCCCACTTCTTTCATAAGTCGACGAAGGATGACTGCCGAGGTCCGAGGGGCTTCCTAAGCATCCTAAATCCGATCACTCCTATCAAACATACGGAAACACCGTAGACTCATTCACCCCTCACTCATTTTCACACACCTCCCCACTTCTCTCTTCCTCCCTAAGCCTCTCTCGCTCCCCTTCTAAGACCTTTCGAGGCATTCCCGCCCTTCGGATCCTTTCCCGAGGCCTTCCGAAGCTCCCTCGAGGTGCTCCGGAAGCTTTCCTCCTCCGAGGCGCTCCCGAGACGCCTCCCGCGCCGCTCCCGAGGCACTCTCGAGGTAATCTCTCGAGGCCCCCTCAAGTGGTACTCCGAGGCCTTGCCTCGGTCTTTCCCACGGTGTCCCGCCTCTTTCCGAGTCAAACCGACGATCCCAAACCACGCCTTGAAACTGCGCCCGAGTGATTCCACTGCCACCTGACAACGCACGCCAGAACCTCTCGCCTGAAAGTGATCCCGACGATCCCCACGCACACCGAACCCTTCGCCCCGAGCGCAATGCCTACAACCTCAACTCACGCCCCAAATCTCTACGTCCACTTGAGACAACCGGTCCTCCTCTCACGCAAAGCGTCCGTCCGTGATCCATACCGGAACGCTTACTCTCGACCTCGAACACTATTCCCACAGGCGGGAAGATGCACACTGAACCTAACATTGGTAAGTGCTTCCTATCCTATACTATTTTCCCCAATACTATTTCCATACATTATCATACATAGCATACAATGTAGACATCCGATACAAAGATGCATTTTTAAAAGCACACACACACACACACAACATTTAAAGGATATTAGGGGTATCCGAAAGACTCGTTTACGAGGCTACTTCGAGTGAGCTCTAATATTTGCTAATATTCTCTTCCCCGAGGAGTCATCTCGACCTCCGAACTCAAAATCTCATCACACAAAAACAATTTAAAATTTATCTTTAAACCGATGCCCTTTTTCAATGTTTTCGGGCTTAATAAAAACGGCGCCACGACTCTACAAAATGCGAAAGCAAAACGGCGAGAC